>CM035169.1:86738316-87485816 GCA_020205615.1 Panax quinquefolius | reverse complement strand
CTAAATATATTCGTATTTTACTAAAATATTACTAAAATATTCGTATATTTACATATATATTCGTATTTTACTAAAATACTAAATATATTCAGTATTTTACTAAATATACTAAAATATTCGTATATTTAGTATTTTAGTAAAATATATATTACTAAAATATTCATATTTTACTAAATATACTAAATATATTCATAATTTACTAAATATACTAAAAATATATTCAGTATTTTACTAAAATATTATTAAAATATTCAGATATTGACATGTATATTCAGATTTTACTAAAATACTAAATAAAATATTCGTATATTTATATATGTATTTGTATTTTACTAAAATATTCAGATATTTATATATGTATTCAGATTTTACTAAAATACTCAATATATTCGTATTTTACTAAATATACTAAAATATTCGTATATTACTAATATATTACTAAAATACGAATATATATGTAAATATGATGTAAATGATGTAAATATGTAAATATGATAATATGTTATGTTATGATGTAAATATGATTTTAGTATTTTAATGATGTAATTTGAATTTTGTTGTTTTGATTAATTAACAAAATAATTTGAATTTTAATATTTTAGTAATTTTTTTGAATTTTAGTATTTTTTTAATTTAAATTTTTTTTAGTATTTTTTTAATTAGTATTTTAGTATTTTTTTAATTAATATTTTTAGTATTTGATGTAAATATGTTATGTTTTGAATTTTAGTATTTTGACATGTGGCAGCCACATCCTAAAATATGTAACCCCGTTTGTCTATTTGGCGTTTCTGTTACCTGCAGGAGCACGGGCGACTCAAAAAATATAACGTTAAATGTATTTTTGGGAAAAAAAATATAGAGTATTCAATAGACATTAGGGTAAAAATCAAGAGCATTTTTAAATATTTGCCTTTTATCAGGAGTTCTCAATCTTTACCAATATCAAGCTTTGACATATCTTTACGTCAAGTCTTTTGAACCTTCGCATTTTGTCATATATCTTTTTGTCAAGTCTTTCGAACCTTCATATTATGTCTGTCAAGTGGAGGGTTAGTAAATATCTTTACGTCAAGTTTTTGAACCTTCGCATTTTGGACAATACTTTCAGAAAAAAAAAAAATTGATTTTGTCTTTAATTTGCTAAAAAAAAAAAAGAACACACATTATTATCATGGCAACGGTTCTCAAAGCATTATATTTAATTACTTTTTCCTTTTGATCCTTTTGGTTGAGTGTTTTTACATATTTGAAAGGAAAAAAAATTCCTTTACGGAGATAAAATATATTCTTTTTTCTTCGTTTCAAGATGAAGCTATTCTCAACCAAGGAAGGGTAAAAGTAAAAAATAAAAATAAAAACAGAAGCTGAGTTTATATTTACAATAAGATGACAACTGACAAGAGCAACTAAAGAAAACAAAAATAATTAATATTATATCATTAGAATTAAAGAGTAAATAACAATACATTTTGTGAAATTGGCTTCTTTCTTTGACACGAACATCCTAATCAAATTACTAAGAATGATCCTCCTAACCTTAAGCCTATTAATTAATTAAGGACCTCATTTCCTTCCTAAATGATGGCCATGATTTGCGTGGTGTGACAGGTTCAATGGATGACTATGGCCATGGCTAATCTCTTGTTGAGCTTTGTTCAATGGATGATTTTGAGCATGACTAAACAATTGAGATAAAGTAGCCATGGCATGAGATTGTTGAGAAATAACCCTACTAGTTGATGGATTTACAGCCAAGACAATTTCATATCCGTCGTCGTATGATTGCATTCCTTCTGCCATGAGCTGCCATACTAACCCTCCACCAAGAGTTCCTCCACTTCGCGCATATTTGTATATATTTCTATACACAGCATCCATGTATAAATCTCTTCCATTTAAGCTGAATCCGGGATCTTTATTAGATTTCCCGAATTCAGATAAAACGAGTGACTTTTTTAGTACTTGCATTGCGTCTGTATAATGACTTGACATCCATTTTCTCATGAATGCCATTTGAGCATCTTCATTTTGTTTAGATAACCTATAGAAACAAAAAAATTGTTCTCTATCAGCATCATATTGCTAGAATATATTTAATAAATCATTTACTCTTAATTATGAGGTTGTAAATTGTTTAAAACGTTAGTATGGTAAGGTTAAAATAAAACTAGAATATTTAAAAGTAAAGATATAGGAATCAATTTCATTGAGTCATTCAAATTTTATTACTATTATCATTTCATTGAGTCATGTTATTTTTTTTTATCATAAGATTAATGAGAAAATTGGATTTACCATACATCAGGATAGGCATGTATTGTAGCAAAATCTATTTCCTTGATAAGATTGTTGCTAATAAAATCAGTCCCAACTTGGTACCCCGGATTGATTTGCTTCCTATTAGGTATTGTGTCTCCATAAAATCCCTCCATGCCAATCTCCAACAAGTGATTTCTATCTATAGATTTCACAAAAGTTGCCATTTCTTGAACCCAACCCTGCAGTGATCAGTTCAAATATACTTAATTATTAGCCGCGTGAAATGAAATCATTTGCAATTCTTAATCCTATTGTTACGAAATTGGAAATACATTTTTTTTTTGTTTTTTGCATTTTTAGAAATTAGTTTCTAATTATAGACTAAAAATTGACATCAAATTTCAAATATACCATTCTTAATTTATATTAAAGATATATTGAATAGTATCATGCAACTACTATATATATATAATGTTAGTTTAATATTTAAAATTTTAGATTTCCTTAAAATTTATGGTTTTAAAAATTTATGTATAACTTTGAAATGTAGAGACTGTGTAAGATGCTCACATTAATTGTTCTTCCGGAGTAATCAACTTGGCAACGAGGTTCGTTTATGAGTTCCCATGCCATGATTGTTGGATCATCTTTGTAAGCTTGTCTTGTTATGGTGTTGATCCTTGTTACAATTCTCTGCAACAAAAAGTGAGTATTTTTAGCAATATTTTTGTGACAAAAATGTCATGCACGAGAGTACTAAAGAAAATCTAAAAATTTCACTTGATATAAATTTTGTTTTCTTACCTGAACATGTTTCTTATAATACTCTATGACTACTGGATGTGTGTAGAAATCGTCGGCGCTAGTGATCTGCACTCCAGCATTTCGAGCCCATTGAACGTACTGCCCTCTCGCTCCAAAATCATTGTAATTGTTCACAAAACTTAATATCAACCGAATGTTGTAATTTCTTGCTTCAGCAATCACAAAATCCAAACCCTGAATTCCATACCACATTCCCATTTTAAATATATTAAGTTAAAGATTCATTTAGGAAGTTTTTCTTCTTTTTTTCAGCCAAAAGAGAACTTTATTATGTTAAATAAGTTACTACTGATTGGAAATGCTATTAAGTAATTAACCAACCTGAAAGACGTGTTCATCGCAAGTCCCTGGTGATATTTGCAGTGCTTTATCACCACCGTCAGCGAAAGCCCAAGTCCGACAAACAGACAGACCAGCGGCAGATGCCTCTCGAAAAACTTCAGACACTTTGTTCCTCTGACTGGGATCAGCTGCAACATTCATCATCCAGTAGGAATTGAAACCATTGAAGATATAAGGCGATCCATTAAGAACAAAATGAGATCCCTTTGTTTTAACAAACCCAATATTATTAGGTTTAGGAACCTCAGCTTCAGACTCTAGAGCTAGGAAGAGAAGAAGACCAAAAATATAGCTGATTTTGCTAAAATAAGTCATTTGGTATGTTAGAGAAGTGGGACTTGTTATCCAATTGAAGGATGGATGTGGGTATTTATAATGAGTTGGGAATAACTAAAGTTTACTAAATATAGAAATACTTGTAAGATTTAGTTAGGTTTTGGTTGTAATGAGACGTTATTTCGATGGTGGTTTTGAAAAGTTCTTTAGGGAACATGGTTGTGTGCTCAACTTTATACCCTTTCCGCACTTTGTAAATTTGTTTTCTTAAATATCCTTTATGCATGTTACTTTAATTATTTATATTACATTTGCATTTAGGTAAATGATAAATGCACTCTATAATTTAAGCAATTATAGTTTTCAATTGTGTTGAGTTAATTTGATTAATCTAGTTGATTCAAATGAGTTTGATCCGAGTAACATTAATATGTATTCATGATTCATTGATTTTTTATTTTCCATTTCATTAACTTCCTCTCTCATTACCAGATTCTTTCTCTTTCTTTTTTCCTTATTAAGGCAGCAAAACCCAAAAATTTAACGCCTTTCAATTTTACAAGCACGTACATTCACATATTTAATTAATAAGTATTGAATAAAAGAAAATATAACTATTAACTTTTTTCAAATTCATGTAACTGCATCTTACCTTTTCCATTATTTATATATACATATTCACCATCACAAAACTTACATAAATTTAATATAACTCAGCAGCATTTACAAAGATATTCATTTGTTTTCGTACAACCAAATTTACCTTGCGAGGTGGCTTGGGGTAGTGCTCACTATGTGTATAACTAAATGCCACAAAAGAATTAATTATATATATATATATATATATATATAGATTCCTCACTTATTTTTTAACTTTTTTTAATGTTTCCGAGTTTGAGTTCTATAAATTTTTTTAATAGCCTATATGATTAAAAAGGTGCCTCGAATTTTTTTTTAATAGCATATAGGATAAGCGCGTGTCTAAAATTTTGATCTCTGCGAGAGGCTAAGTAGGATGGAGTACAAGAGAAGTGCTTATGGAGTTGTTGCTCTCCTTCTATTCATCCAATTTTTGGCTTTGACCAATTCAAAGTAAAAAGTGGGACTGGCTAAATAAGGGGAGAGAGGAGATCGAAGGCAAACAGTAATAATATTAATCAAATGAAACTGTTTTGAAAAATTAGCCGGTACATGTTATCGCATGAGTTTCAAGCTTGTAATCATAAATGCATATTAGAGAGAGCAAAGAAGAGATCACCTACTCTCCCCACAAAATTGCTATATATAAATAGTTTATTTTGAATAGAGCTTATTTAATTCTCAATTACAATATCAAAACTAATGTATATCAAAATTAGTATTGTACATTTAAATCTCTAAACGCAATAAATGTTACCGCGAAAATGGAAAATGAATAATATAGTGTTTTCTAACAAAAAGCAAAAGATAATTTTATTTCTAACAAATTTTATCCAAATAGATCAATACAAGGACGCATGTTGTTGTGATAGTATGGTGTTAATTAGGTAGTTATATGGGAAGTTGAAGTAACATGGGAGCTGGAAATTAAAGGGAGGAGATTCAGTGTTGTTTAATATGGGACCTGGAATTAAAGGCTGGAACACCATTGGACAGATTTTGCAAAATGCATGTGGGCAGACGTTGAAGTTTGATAACATAGCTATGCACGTGCTGTTGAACTGAAATTCTAATGTTGTATTTGATTGGTGGGAATAGAATGGAATAGGCTGGGAATGGAATGGTCATTTTTTATAGAATGACTTAAAATATTGTTTGGTTAGTTAATTAGAATTAGGACCGATCATTCGGTTATAACCGAACCGAATAGGCTATTCGGTTATAACTGAATACCGAAATAATCATAATTTCAATATCCGAAAAAATAACCGAATTTTGAAAATAACCGAATTACCGAACACCGAATTACCGAATTTATAATTCGGTAATTCGATTAATAACCGAACATGTGCAGAGTATAAGAAGTTTTAAGCAAACCAACATGTATAATAAGAAGGAAAACTACGGTTAGTTTTCTTTCACTGCTTCAACGTCCCATTCATTATCTCCAACCGTCCTCCTCAAGGTATGCCCAACTTTCTCTCTCTCTCTAACATGTCCTTCTATTTCATTTTAATTAGCTATTGGCAGCATTTGCTCAGAAGGATGGTGTCATGGTTGATGATGATGGTGGTAGATCTGGTTTTACGACGTCGTTTGGGGGGTCGAATTTGGTCCCCATCGCGATGGATTTTGATGGGTGGTTTTGAGGAAGAAGATGAAGAAAGGTTTGATGAAGGTTTTGATGGGGTTTTTTTGGGGGTACTCTACTACTGACTGGTGGCCACCAACAGATCACGAATTTCTTCTACCGCCACCAAGCATTCAACCACCAGTGGTGGGGGGTTGTTAGACTTTGTGCATGGGTTTTCTATTATTGATTGTTGAGTACTGTCGAGGCCATGAGGAGTGAGTGACAGAGTGAGTTAAGGCTGAGAAATGAATTAATTTGAGATAATATAACTTTTTATTCGGTTATTCGGTTAGACCGAATAACCCAAAATTAAAACCCGTATTAACTAACCGTACACCGTAAATTATTTTGGGTATAACCGAATTGTTAAAAATAACCGAATTATCAGAAAATTTTGGTTAAATTATTTCGGTTCGGTTCGATAATTCGGTTATACCCGTTTTTTGCTCAGTCCTAATTAGAATCATCATTCAATTCTTTTAGTTATTCCCTTTTAAATTTGAAAGTTATTTTTCATTCCTTCCTAAATAGGTGAGTTTATTTCATGGGTAAATCTATAGATACATCTATTTTCCATCCTCCCTCCCGAAACGTAAAAAGTTTGGTCGTTTTGCCTTCTTTTTTTTTTATAAATTATTTGCCCCATTCTCCTCTCTCTTTTCAGGTTAAGGTATTCCATTGTTTAGACTTTAGAGAGAATAGGGAAAACGCAAAGGAAATCGATCATTGAACTACCCAAAAGAAGAAGAGAAAATCGATCACTGAATATTTAAAGAGAGAAAGTGTAAAGAGGGAGAGAGTGCTGACTAGTTTTTTCCAAAATCGATCACTAAACTACGTACCCAAAGGAAGAAGAGGTATTGATTTTTTGAGTAATTTCTACTTTCAGTTGATGGTACTGTTTACTTTGGGTTTATTCCATAATTTATGATCAATTTGAGTTTTTTCTTTGTGTTTCTTATCTAATTTAAGTTTAATTGGGTTCTTCAGAATGTTCATGTACTGTTGTGGAATATGAAATTGTGATAAATGCACTTTCATATTTGTAGAATTATCATATTTAATGACTTTCTTTTACAGTTGATGGATATTAATGAGGCATTCTGGGTAATATGAATGCTCAAAGTTATGGTCTTTCTAAAGACATATTGATAAATAAGTACCCGTTTCAACATTTATTAGTTGTTGACTTGTATTGATTGTGGTTACACTAAATAGATGTTTCCTTTACATATGATTTCTGGTTTAATTGGGTTTTTCTTTGATTTGTTTTCTAATTTGGTTTTTGTTTGTTTTGTTCATCAGAGTTTCAATATATCATTTGTTATTGTTGCTTTTCTTAAAGTACATACATTAACAAATGTTTAAAAAAATTTCTTTTCAGTTGTTATAGTAGCTGCAAGTTCTACCAATGGAATCAAAAATAGATATTAGCTCTACAAATATGAATATTGACGTAGATGATTCGTCTAACAACGACAGGGATCATGAAGTAGAAGAGAATGGAAAATGGAATAATCAAATAGTGGTAGAGCCCAAATTACATATGGTGTTTGATAATGTTGATGAAGTTTATGAATACTATAAGAAATATGGTGCACAACAAGGATTTGTAGTGACTAAAAGAAGTATTAAAAAACTTAAACGGAGTGGTTAAATATTTCACACTTGTACGTCACAAATATGAAGAGCCAAAGAAGAACTCAAAGATTAATCTAAAACCACATCCGATTATTAAAGCAGGCTGTAATGCTAAGATTTGTGCCAAGTTATTGAATGATGGAAAATGGGGTATAACCACTTTGGAGCTTGCACATAATCATGGTTTAAGTTAAGTAAGTCTCACTTTCACCGGTGTAATCGACATGTGACCCCTTATATAAAAGGAGACTTGAGCTAAACAATGATGTTGGGATACTAATGAATAAAATTTATAATTCACTTAGAGTTGAGTATGGAGAAAATGGAATGCATTGTTTAAAGAAAAACTGAAAATTATATGGGAAAATTTTAAAAGCTAAGGCTTGCTGAGGGTGATGCTAGTGCATTTCAAAGTTATTTTATTAAAGTTAAAGTAGTGGATTCTAACTTTTTTTATGTAATAGACTTAGATGAGGAAAGTTGGATCAGAAATTTATTTTGGGTAGATTCGAGGTCTAGAGCTGCGTATAAGGAGTTTGGTGATGTCATCACATTTGACACCACCTACTTGACTAATAAACATGATATGTTGTTTGCTCCTTTTGTTAGAGTTAACCACCATGGACAATCCATACTACTTGGTTGTGGCTTGATATCGAATGAAAATACTAACACTTTTGTTTGGTTGCTTAATGCGTGGCTTTCTTCCATGTCTAGAAAAGCTCCACACTCCATTATCACCGATCAAGACAAAGCTATGAAAAATGCAGTTGAGATAGTTTTTCCCAATGCTCACCACCGATGGTGTTTGTCGCATATAATGAAAAAGGTTCTTGAAAAATTAAAAGGTTTTGAGCATTACAAATCAATTAAATTTACGTTACATAACGTTGTGTATGATTCTTTGAGTGTAGATGTATTGAATGTGAATGGAAGGAAATAATAGAAAATTATGATCTTGAGAACAATGAATGGTTGGAAGGATTGTATAATGAAAGATATTGATGGGTTCCTTATTTTGTGAAAGATTGTTTTTGGGCGGGAATGTCTACGACACAAAGAAGTGAAAGTATGAATGCTTTTTTTGATAGATTTGTCAATGCAAAAACTTCCTTGACAGAATTTGTGGACCAATATGATAATGCGTTAAGGAGAAAAGTGTAAAAAGAAATAGCAGCGGACTCTCATTCTTTGACTTCACATGTACCTTGTGTTACACATCATGCCATTGAAAAATAATTCCAAGAGGTTTATACCAATTCCAAGTTTATAGAGTTTCAAAAAGAAATGGCAGATGGAGGAATGTATTGCCATTTAAGGTTTGTAGAATCTCATGATAAAATATTTCATTACGAAGTGAAACAAATTTGTTACTTTGGGGTAAAATAAGATCGCCCAAAAGTTGTGAACTTAAAAGTTTGTTTCATTGAAGGGGAAAATGAATCAGAATTTGATGTGAAGTGTAACTATAAATTATTCGAATTTTGAGTAATTTTATGTAAGCATTTTAGACACTCGAAATTTTGCGTTCCTATTATTAACCATACAGGAGGGTAGAATCCTCTTTTATCTTCTAGAGACAGCCCTGGAAGTCAAAATCATCAAGACAAACCCCGAAGACAACCCCGGGAGATCAAGTTAAGCCCCGGAGACAATCCCTAGAGATCTTATCCAACCTCGGAGGCAACCCTGGGAAATCAAATTAACTTCAAAAACAACCCTGAAGATAAACAACAGGCCAACCTCGAAGATAACCCCGAGGAAGAAAGATGCCGCCACGTCAAGCCCATAACCAAACTAGGAGGCCAAAATAGTAATTTTTCCAACTCAACATCAATTCAGCCCAAATCACTAGAAAAGAGGTCATGCAGAACCATAACATCAATCCCGACTGAAAACAGCACAAGACAGCTCAACGGATGGACTGCGAAGACTCAAAGATCTGGTCATGGACCCATCTTGTAAGACCCTAACTTTTATGAATAAAGACTAATTTTTCTCGAAATATATTTTTGAATATTATGGTGTGGATTTGATATAATGTTATAGTTGTGGGTAATATTTACAAATTTTGCAAAGTAAGCAAGTGGTTATATAATATTCGATTGGTCGGAGAATATTAGTTTTAACTGGTAATATTTGTACGACGGCACAATCATTGGTGGATCCCACAACGAAAGTATTGTCGTAGTTAGAAAATGACAGAATTATCTTTTTATAAAAATAATGGCGAAAGTTTTACCGTTAAACTGTTGAACTACCCGGTGGTAAAAGTACGCGATGCGTGGTTGCATAGTAAGTAGCACACCATTAATTATTGATGCTTACGTGAGAAGTCACTCAGCTTATACTCAATTATTGCTACAACAATAATTCTTTGCATAATATCTCTCATATTATTGATTCAATTATTGTCACAATATCATCTGCATAATATTTTATATTATTAAATCAATAATTCAGACGACAAAGTTATTCATATTATTATTTACAATATTGACAATGTCTAGAAGTTCTGTCAAGGAGAGGTTTGGTCACCTAATTGTACACCAATAAGGAGAAATCCTAATCGGAAAGCCCCCTCTTTCCTGGGAACGACCTGATTGTTAAATATTGTGAGTTATAATATTAATGATGAATAAGTTCGTGTTGATTAAAGATGAAATTGATAGTTCCATTGTGTGAAAATTATTAGTGTTAGTGGAAATCAATATTTATTTCGATAATAATTAATGTCTGGAGGTTATATTGACCAATCGGGTAATTCACCGGATAAATGAGCAATTAATTGCTATTAATTCACATGTTTATAACTATGTGTTCACATGTGTGTACTATTGATTCACATGATTTACTATTATGGGAGTTGGTGCAAGATTGATAATACTTGCATGACTAAATTAAAAATGGAGGTATAGATGAAGGTACTATACCGTAATTAGTTTTTTCACATGATTATACTATTAAGTCACATGAATGAACTACTAATTCACATTATTTACTATTAGGGGAGGTGGTGCAAGTTTGATAATACTTGCAGGACTAAATTAAAAATGAAGAAAAATAGGAGGGTATTATATTGTAATATTTTGAGCCCCAAAATGTGCAATTATCGAAACTATATTTTCCTATAAATAGAAGCTCATTATTCTTTCATTCTCACCAATTCACTAAGTATCACAAGAGCAATTATTATAGAAAGAAATTATAGAGAAAAAAAGAAGAGAAGTCTGCTACCTCACTATTCCAGTATCCAGTTTCTTCTAAGGTAAGGGGTATTATTTCTTTCGTATTCATGAAGAGAGTTATTTTCTTTCAATACTCGTAAGGGTTGTTATTCCATTCTTTATTATTCTCGTTGAATAACTCGTCTGCATGCGGTCCACCGCATGCCCGTGAATTCTTCATTATTCAATTCTTTATTATTCTCGCTGAAATAACTTTATACATGCGGTCTATCGCATGCCTGGTGAATTATTCTGTTATTGTATTCTTTATTATTCTGTTGAAATAACCTGTCTGTGTGGTCTATCGCATGCCTGATGAATTCTTTTGTTATTCCATTCTATATTATTCTGTTGGAATAACCTCTCTACGCGGGCTACCGCATGCATGGTGAATTCTTTTGTTATTCCATTCTTTATTATTCTATTGGAATAACATGTCTACGCGGGATACCGCATGCATGGTGAATGATCCTTCATATTCATTCCTTATTAAATTATGAAAATGATCTGTCTATGTGGATTACCACATGGCGGGCAAAAATCCATTTGCAGTTTCATATATTCTATTATACTCAGTTGGTTAAAGTTTTGGCTTCTATACTCCATGAAATTAGTAGAATATCCTAGATAATTGCGCTTCATCCAGTATCTTTTCATGGAAATATTCTTCTGAGCTTTTGTGAATTTTACTCCACAAAGTAGTATCATGTTGACAATTTGGACGTTATTTATTTCTGGATAAATTAAATTATAAATCTTTAAAATTTATCTTGAACTTGTTTTATTGAATTATTATGTCATTGTCATCATCGTCATGTTTATATTGTGATGAAAGTCATCTCTGGCTTATGTGCATAGATGGACTTGGTATGATTATGACCAGGGATTATTCGGTATAATCATGACCGTAATGTGACGAATGATGTGGTGAAAGTCCTCGTTGGCATATAGTTCATTGATGGACAGTTGTTGGTATGATTATGACTAGGGATTGTTTGGTATAATCATGACTATTGATGATAACATGAATATCCTTGGCCGTGATGCAGGGATGATTCAATTTTATTTATTAAGCTGAGTCTCAGCGATAAAGTTGATGAAAAACTTTTTAAATCATAGAAGATAGTAGATTTTATTCCCTACTTGACTCTTCTAATGGATTGCTTATTCCGATGCACTTGTTAATCTAAAACTTGTTGTCTTTTATATTCTATCAGTTGTTATATTGTTGAAGGCTAAGGATAATTTATTCTGCATTATCTTATTCATAATATTTCTTACTGGGCTAGTTGAGCTCATCCTTTCTTTCACTGTTCTCTTCAGGAAAAGAGAATATAGTTGGGACGAGTCGGGGAACGGATTGACAGTCCATATGGTTGTTTTAGTAGTCCTCAGTATTTTATAAAATAGTGTGACAATAAATGTAATGAGGACTCCATTGAGTGTGGATATTGTCTAGATGGCAATATTCTTATTAAAAACTCTTATATTATGTTTTGTCGTATTTTACACGATTGTTGTATAATTAAGTTGTATTTGAATTTTGTACCATGTATTTGGCGACTCAAGATGGGTGATGTATACCTATTTTGGGGGCGTCACAGTTGATATCAAATCTTAGGGATATGATCCCTAGCTGAGATGTGAGACAAGAACTAGGAGGTGAGAGACGGGGAATTCCTTCGATAGTATGACCTACCTAAGTTTATTTGGTATTTAATTGGTCGGTCGGAGTATAGGGATAGTATGTGATATGTTAATTAACCCTTGTTTTGTGGCAGTATTTGAAAATGGCATCTAAAAATGTTGAGATAAGCAATGAAGCACATGAGACCGTTGAGTCACCAACGATTAATACCCAGGATAATGTGCAATAGGAAGACAATAATCCTCAGGTAAATAATAACACCGATGAAATGGTGAACGATGGGATGTTCAGAGGCTTTATGCAATTCATGCAACATTAGGAGAGAGCGGCTCCTGTTCAAAATGCAGGTGGAAATACTGGCAACTCTCGGAAGGTCACCGCTAAACAGTTCAAGGTGATGGGACCACTGGAGTTTATTGGAGAGCCAAAACCACTTAAGGCGGAGACGTGGATAGAGAAGATAACCAAGATATTTGATGTCTTGGGATGCTCCGAGGAGCAAAAGGTTCCCTTTGCCACCTTTATGTTGCGAGGAGAGGCACATTACTGGTGGAAATCGGTAAAGCGTACTCAACCTGCCGCACTGAAGATGTCTTGGGAGAAATTCCAAGAACTGTTTAATGACAAGTACTTTCCCGAAGGTATTCGTCATATGAAGGAGGTAGAGTTCATCAAGTCGAGCAGACAATATGACCGTGTGTCAAAGACGGGGCTAAGTTTGTCGAGTTGTCCCGCCAGCATCCCACTTGGTTGATAATGAGGAGAGAATGACGCGGATGTTTCTAAGAGGTTTGAAACCCGAGATACGTCAGTACTTAATTTCTCACAAACTGTGTTTGCATTCAGATGTTGTAAATAAGGCTCAGTTATTGGAGCGCGATAACGAGTTAACCCAACCAAGAGAGAGCAGACGACAAAATGATAATACCAGTGGTAGCAGTCATCGAAGCGGTGACAACAAATGTGGAGGGAATCAACATGCCAGAAATGGTAACCACTTCGGTGGTAATCATGGCCAAGATAATAGAAGTGGAAATTTTAAGAAGAGGAGATTCAACAATGATGGAAAGACGTCATCACCAGCACCTGCTGTTAAGGAAGGGGAACGACAGCCAATCGTCTGTTACAAATGCGGAGGGGAGGGACATATCAGTCCAAACTGTACGCAGTAATCCAAAATGTGTTATAATTGCAGAAGAGAAGGTCACCTTGCCCAATTTTGTCGTGCACCAAAGTCAAGTCCAGCTGGGATGAAGGCATCAAAGGCCGTCCCAGACAAGACAAAACCGGTAGTTTAAGGGAGAGCGTTTGTTGTAACCTCCTAAAAAGCGAGAAATCCGAACGAGGTGATCACGGGTAAGCTAATCATAAACTCTAGCGAAGTTTATACTTTATTTGATACCGGTTCTACCCATTCTTTTATTTCTCCTACTTGCACTCAACGTTTAAATTTGACTCCGGAGAAATTAGACTTTGATTTATCTGTTGAAACTCTGTTGGGAGAAACCTTCATCATATCCACTGTTTATAAGTCTTGTTTGATTCAAATTGGTAACCGCACGTTACCTGTCGATCTTATCTCCTTAAAAATACTTGTATTTGATGTGATTCTAGGGATTGATTGGTTAACTACTCGTCAAGCTAAATTTTTTTTTCGTAAGGTTGTTAGCTTTCATATTCCTAATCAACCTATTATGCGAATTCAAGCGACCAAACTATTAAAATCAATCACGGTCATCTCAAGCCATAAAGCTATTCGTTTATTGAAAAATGGATGTCAAGCTTTCTTAGCTCATGTCACAGATTTAAACAAAAATACGTCAGATTTGAATGATATTTCTAATGTTAATAAATTTCCTGACGTATTCCCCGAAAAACTTCCTGGCCTACCCCCGGAGCGTGAAATTGAGTTTGGTATCGACCTTGAACCCGGTACAAAACCCATTTCCAAAGCCCCATATCGAATGGCTCATATTGAACTTTAGGAGTTAAAAACTCAACTACAGGAATTGATAGACATCGGTTTCATTCGTCCTAGTACGTCTCCTTGGGGTGCTCCTGTTCTATTCGTGAAGAAGAAAGATGGAAATATGCGACTTTGTATTGATTATCGGGAGTTGAATCATGTCACCATTTAAAATAGGTACCCGTTGCCTCGCATTGATGACCTATTTGACCAGTTGCAAGGAGCCAAATTCTTTTCAAAGATTGATCTTCGTTCTGGATATAATCAGTTGAAGATTAAAACTGATGACATTCCAAAGACTACTTTCAGAACTCGGTACGGGCAATATGAATTCCTAGTTATGTCTTTTGGATTGACTAATGCTCCTGCTACCTTCATGGACATGATGAACCGAGTATTCAAGGAATATTTGGATCACTTTGTGGTTGTCTTTATGGATGACATCCTCATATACTCCAAAAGCCGTGAAGACCATGAACAACACTTGAGGATGATACTTCAAAAGCTTCGTGAAAACAAGCTTTATGCCAAGTTGAAGAAATGTGAGTTCTGGCTTGAGGAAGTTGCATTCCTTGGGCACGTGATATCAAATCATGGAATATCTATTGACCCATCAAAGATTGAAGCAATTCAAAGTTGGGAGCAACCAAAGTCAGTGACCGAAGTACGTAGCTTTCTCGGCTTAGCTGGTTATTATCGGAGATTCGTGGAAGGATTTTTTTTGAATCGCTACTCCATTAACTTAGCTGACTCGAAAAGATACAAAGTTCGGTTGGAGCGAGGAATGTGAGAAGAGTTTTCAAGAACTCAAGAGAAGACTCATTTCAGCACCTGTTCTGATAATACCATCTGGCTCGGAGGGATTTGTCATCTACAGTGATGATTTAGGCAAAGGGTTAGGATGTGTTCTCATGCAACATGGGAAAGTCATAGCCTATGCCTCACGATAACTCAAAGAATATGAGAGGAATTATCATACTCACGATCTAGAGTTGGCAGCAGTCGTTTTTGCGCTTAAGATTTGGAGGCATTACCTGTATAGAGAGAAGGTGGAGATCTATACGGATCATAAAAGCCTCAAATATTTCTTCACTCAAAAGGAACTTAACATGCAACAATGACGATGGCTTGAGCTGTTGAAAGATTATGATCATACCATCCAATACCATCCTGGAAAAAAGAACATAGGAGCTGACGCATTGAGTAGAAGATCATATGCGGGTACGAGTGCAATATTTTCAACGCAATGACCCATTTTGTATGACTTACGAAGGATGGAGATAGAGTTAAAGACTCCAGGGACCCATGTGATGATGGCGAATATACGAGTAGAACCGACTTTAATTGATAAAGTTAAAGCTGCTCAAGCTACAGACCTGGAGCTGATGCGTATGAGGAAGAAAGTGCAAGAAGGTGCTATTCCGGAAGCAAGAATCGATGAAGAAGGAATACTTCGAGTCAACTCCAGACTTTGTGTTCCTAACGATTCTGACTTGAAGTATAAAATCATGATGGAGGCGCACAACACACCGTTTGCAATCCATCCTGGGAGTACCAAAATGTATCGTGATCTTTGACATACATTTTAGTGGAGAAATATGAAGAGAGAGATAGCGGGGTTTATCTCAAGGTGTCTAGCTTGTCAACGAGTCAAGACGGAGCATCAAGTGCCAAAAGGTCCATTGTAACCACTTAAAATTCCAGAATGAAAGTGGGAGCACATTACCATGGATTTCGTTACTGGTCTTCCCAAGGTTTCTCAAGGCATAGATGCGATTTGGGCCATTGTTGATAGATTGACCAAGTCTGCTCATTTCTTATCGATATGCGAAACTTATACACTTGAACGTCTAGCTTGTATGTACATAAACGAGATTGTAAGATTGTATGGTATGCCAGTATCCATAGTTTCTGATCGAGACCCAAGATTCACTTCAAGATTTTGGGTTAGTTTGCAAAAAGCTATGGACACAGATTTACGATTTAGTTCGGCATATCATCCTCAAACGAACGGGCAGTCGGAAAGGACTATTCAAACTCTTGAAGATTTATTAAGAATCTGTGTCCTTGACTTCAATGGAAGTTAGGACAAGTTCTTACCATTGGTGGAGTTTTCCTACAATAATAGTTATCAAGCAAGTATTGACATGGCTCCATTCGAGGCATTATATGGATGAAAGTGTCGTTCTCTAGTATGTTGGGATGAGGTGGGTGAAGCAACGTTGTTGGGACCAGAGTTGGTATGTATGACTACGGAAAAGATTCAAACAATCCGACAACGTATAAAAACCTCACAAGATCGACAAAAGAGTTATGCTGATCTTCATCGAAAGGACGTGGAATTCAATATTGGAGATCATGTGTTGTTACGTGTTGCTCCATGGAAAGGAGTTCCGAGATTTGGAAAGAGATGAAAGCTCAATCCTCGATTCATTGGCCCATTTTTAATCCTCGATCGTGTAGGAACTGTGGCCTATAGACTCGTCTTACCGCCAAGTATGTCTCGTGTTCATAACGTTTTTCACATATCTATGTTACGTAAATATGTGAAAGACCCGAACCACATTATTGAATTAGAACCGGATAAGATAGCGGAAGATTTAACGTATGAAGAGGTACCTGTTAAAATCTTGGATAAGAAGGATCATATTCTATGCTCCAAGGTTATATCTCAAGTCAAAGTTTTGTGGAGAAACCACGATGTTGAGGAAATAACATGGGAGTTAGAATCTGAAATGAAGTCAAGGTATCCTCACTTCTTTGACATACCAGGTACGCACCCTAATTTCGAGGACAAAATTTCATAAGAAATGGAGGTTTTAAGACCCCAACTTTTATGAATAAAGATTAATTTTTCTCGAAATATATTTTTGAATATTATGGTGTGGATTTGATATAATGTTATAGTTGTGGGTAATATTTACAAATTTTACAAAGTAAGCAAGTGGTTATATAATATTCGATTGGTCGGGAAATATTCGTTTTAACAGGGAATATTAAATGCACAAAGACAATCTTTAGTGGACCCCACGAAAAGTATTGTTGTAGTTAGAAAATGGCCATGAATTATCTTTTAGAAAAATAACGGCGAAAGTTTTACCGTTAAACATTGAACTACCCGGTGGTAAAAGTACGATGTGCTACGCGTGGTTGTATAGTAGCACACTAGATTGATTATTGATGCTTACGTGAGAAGTCACTCGCTTATACTCAATTATTGCTACAAGAATCGGCTATAATAATATCTCTCATATTATTGATTCAATTATTATCACAAATGATCATCTCGCATAATATTTTATATTATTAAATCAATAATTGAGACGATAAAGTTATTCATATTATTATTTACAATATTGACAATGTCTAGAAGTTCTGTGTAAGACCCCGGATTTTATGAAATAAAAGTATTCAATTTTTCTTATAATTACTATTCAGTAAATAGTTAAATTGATAAAAGTTAAAGTTAAGGGTGATATATGAATTTTTTTTTCAAAATATGCAAGTGGTTATAAAATACTCATTTCTATCGGGGAATATTCGTTTGGTCGTGGAATATTCTTTCCGTTGGGGAATATTAAATGCACGACGAGCAAGCTTTTGTGGGCCCATATGAGAATAAGCGTCGGATGAAGAAAACGACAAAAGGAAATTTTATAAATAATAAACGTAGTTATTCACCAAGTTTAACCTGTTGGAATACTTTCGGTTGTTAAAATACAATGTCTACGCGTTGTTGCACAAGAGTGGCACACCATTATTGCACAATTATTGATTCTTACGTGAGAAGGCACTACACAATAATTGTTACAGTAATTACTGTTCAGTATTTTATTGATTCAATAATTGTTGCGTTGATATTACTGTTGTTTCAATAATTGTCACTACACAATATTTTCCATTATCGAAGTAATAATTCATATTATCTGAATAATATTATTAGATAACATTATTGGCAATGTCAAGAAAGTTCTTTCTAAGGAGAGGTTTAGTCACTTAATTGCACGCAAGTAAGGAGAAATCCGTATTGGAAAGCCCCCTCTTTCCTGAGAACTGCCTAGTTGTCAATATTATGATTCTGTAATATTATTTGTGAATAATTAATTATTGATTAATATGATAAGGAAAATATTCATTTTATGTGGATATAGATGGAGAAAATTTTTAAAGTGGCAATTGTTGAAAATTGATATTTTATCTTTTCTGATAAATAATATTTTATTATATTATTATAATATAATAATGATGATATTTTTATAATGAATGTGGTATATATGAGTAAATGAGGATGATGAGTATTTTTGTTACAATAAATACTAAAAACATGTTAAACATGTTGGTGGACCCATTTCTTGACTGAAATTTGATTATAGCCTGTAAAATCGTCCGTATGTGGATTTCGGTCAATTTCTGTTTTGAATTTGGAAAAACTTTCTTCTGCAAAGTTGTAGAGAATTGAATTTCCTATAAAAAATCGCGTGATTTGAATTTTCTGATAAAAGGGCTATTTATTATGAATTATTGAAGTTCCGAAGTTCCGAAATAATTGATTTTTGAAAGTTTTATTTAATTTTAATAACAAAAACGTTTTTTTGTTTTTGTCATTATTAGTGGCTGAATTCAGATGGTCAGAGTGGGCATAGGAATTTAATATATATTATATTAATATTTTATTAAATTTTCTGCTTTGGTGTTCTAAGCATTTTCCTATAAATAGGGTGCTTAGGTTAGAATTGAAAATCACACCAGAAACTGAAGTTTTCTCTCTATTTCTCTCTCTATGTTATCGAGTGTATTCTTGTGAATATTTTGATATCTTGAGTGTTGCTATACGGTGCAAGTTCGTTCAGCGTTATTCTAGTCAGAAGTATTGCTCTTTTGAGGTAAGGGATAATAAGGGATAGTAAGGGATTGTAAGGGATAGTAAGGGATGTTATTTTATTCAAAAATGATATTATTTATTCAATATCATTATGCCAAAATATTGGTGAAAACTTTTTATCAAATTTGAAACTTTTTCATGTCGGGGTTACTATTCATGAGTTACTATTCACGAGTTACTATTTATGATTTACTATTCACGAGTTACTATTCACGATGGGTTACTATTCACGAGTTACTATTCACGAGTTACTATTCATGGGTACTATTTACTACAGAATTGGTTTCTTTTTCTAACCAAATTATAGTTGATTTATGAATATTACTCTGGAGATTAAAACTATGTATTGATTATATTGATTTTATTATCATATATAACATTTTTATAACCCTGATGTTGAAATTCTCTTTCACTGGAGTGTAAAGATGGGTAGATTATTGGTATGATCATGACTAGGGTTCTCTTTGGCCAGTAGTGAAAAGATGAATTATTTACTGGTATGATCATGTCCATTGAATTTATAATTGAATATCTTTAACTTAAGTGCAAAGGTGAATTGATCAGCATGGTTATAATTATTGTTTATATAAATTCTGAAATGATTATATATTTCTTTGAGATATTAATATATTTGGCCTGTAGTGTAAATATGAACTGTTGAGGAATATCTTTGGCCTGTAGTGCAAAGATTAATTGTTGATGAATATCTTTGGCCCGTAGTGCAAAGATGACATGTTGTTGAATATTTTTCGCCAGTAGTGCATAGATGAACTGTTGACGAATATCTTTGGCCCGTAGTGCAAAGATGAATTGTTAGTATGATTATAAACAGGAACTGTGATTTGGTATAACCATGATCTTTGATGTTTTAGGTAAAGACATGTGATGAAAATTATCTTCGTCCTGGATGCGAAGAGGAATTTAGAATTTCAATTACGATTATGAGTTATACATGTGATTGTGGACAGGAATTGTTGATTGATGTTATAGGGATAAAAAATTATTGGTGGACTTTTAACATGGAGAAGATAATAGACTTTATGGTCTATTTGACTCTTCTAATGGATTGCTCGTTCCGCTGCAACTATGGTTGAAAAGTTTTATCATCTACCATATGTTCTAAATCTCTGATTTATTACTGTTGAAGGCTATTGATAATTTATTTATCTTTAGTCATGATATTCTTTATTGAGCTAGTTGTGCTCACCCTTTTGCTTCACAATTCCTTTCAAGTAATAAGAGTGTAGCTGGGTCGAGCGAGGGTAATAGAGGAATAGAACGGTGGTCATCATTTAGTAGTTATATTTGGTGAATCAACTAAGGTGAGGCGAACCCAACGTTGGAAGGGTATTTTGCCACTATCATACAAGATGTCTAATGACATACAACCTCGTATCATCATAAGACAGGGATGTGCTCATCCACTTGCTGAGTATATATACAAGCACTACCTATATAATCTTGGAGTTTGGTTGAAGTATAATTCTCAATTAGAGACGGTGGAGATAATGATATGTCAAGAGAAGACACACCATTAGGAAGAATATGATAGTAATCTTCTCATTTTTCTTTGGGGTCTATTGGGTCAACAAAGGATAATTTTGTGGGCATATGATATCTATCATAACCTAGACGCATGGCCTCCCATGTACGAAGGTTTTCTTGAGCACTTCCCAAAGATTTTAATTTCTAAAATAGTTCTAGATTGTACCTTTATGTAAGGTATCACTATGAGGTGTTGTCCATAGTTGGGACATGAGTCATAGTTGGTATTAAAACTCACAACATATGTGTTGTTGTATTTTGCACGACAATTGTTGTAATAAAGTTGTAGTTGTTTTCTGTACCATGTATTTGGCGACTCAGAATGGGTTGGATGGAATGGACCTATTTTGGGGGTTGTCACATTCTGTCAAGGAGAGGTTTGGTCACCTAATTGCGCGCCAATAAGGAGAAATCCTTATCGGAAAGCCCCCTCTTTCCTGGAAACGACCTGGTTGTTAAATATTGTGAGTTATAATATTAATGATGAATAAGTTCGTGTTGATTAAAGATGAAATTGATAGTTCCATTGTGTGGGAATTATTAGTGTTAGTGGAAATCGATATTTATTTTGATAATAATTAATGTCTGGAGGTTATATTGACCAATCAGGTAATTCACCGGATAAATGAGCAATTAATTGCTATTAATTCACATGCTTATAACTATGTGTTCACATGTGTGTACTATTGATTCACATGATTTACTATTATAGGAGTTGGTGCAAGATTGATAATACTTGAATGACTAAATTAAAAATGGAGGTATAGATGAAGGTACTATACTGTAATTAGTTTTTTCACATGATTATGCTATTAAGTCACATGAATGAACTATTAATTCACATTATTTACTATTAAGGGAGGTGGTGCAAGTTTGATAATACATGCAGGACTAAATTAAAAATGAAGAAAAAGAGGAAGGTATTATATTGTAATATTTCGAGCCCCAAAACGTGCAATTATCGAAACTATATTTTCTTATAAATAGAAGCTCATTCTTCTTTCATTCTCACCAATTCACTAAGTCTCACAAGAGAAATTATTATAGAAAGAAATTACAAAGAGAAAGAAGATGAGAAGTCTGCTACCTCACTATTCCAGTATCCAGTTTCTTCTAAGGTAAGGGGTATTATTTCTTTCGTATTCATGAATAGAGTTATTTTCTTTCAATACTTGTAATAGTTGTTATTCCATTCTTTATTATTACATTGGAATAACTCATCTGCATGCGGTCTCTGCATGCACAGTGAATTCTTACATTATTCTATTCTTTATTATTACATTGAAATAACTTTTATGCGTGCTATCTATCGCGTGCGATGAATTATTTTGTTATTCCATTCTATATTATTCTGTTGAAATAACCTGTTTACGTGGGCTACCGCATGCATGGTAAATTCTTTTGTTATTCCATTCTTTATTATTCTGTTGGAATAACATGTCTACGCGGGATACCGCATGCATGGTGAATTATCCTTCGTATTCATTTCTTATAAAATTGTGGAAATGATCTGTCTACGTGGATTACCACATGGCGGGCAAAAATCCATTTGTAGTTTCATATATTCTATTATACTCAGTTGGTTAAAGTTATGGCTTCTATACTCCATGAAATTAGTAGAATATCCTAGATATTTGTGCTTCATCCAGTATCTTTTCATGGAAATATTCTTCTGAGCATTCTTGAATTTTACTCCACAATGTAGTATCATGTTGACAATTTGGACGTTATTTATTTCTGGATAAATTAAATTATAAATCTTTAAAATTTATCTTGAACTTGTTTTATTGAATTATTATGTTATTGTCATCATCGTCATGTTTATATTGTGATGAAAGTCATCTCTGGCTTATGTGCATAGATGGACTTGGTATGATTATGACCAGAGATTATTCAGTATAATCATGATCGTAATGTGACGAATGATGTGGTGAAAGTCCTCATTGGCCTGTAGTTCATTGATGGACAGTTGTTGGTATGATTATAACCAGTGATTATTTGGTATAATCATGACTATTGATGATTACATGAATATCCTTGGCCGTGATGCGAGGATGATTCGATTTTATTTATTAAAATTGAGTCTCAAATGATAAAGTTGATGAAAAACTTTTTAAATCATAGAAGATAGTAGATTTTATGCCCTACTTGACTCTTCTAATGGATTGCTTATTCCGCTGCAGTTGTTGATCTAAAACTTGTTATCTTTTATATTCTATCAGTTGTTATATTGTTGAAGGCTAAGGATAATTTATTCTGCATTATCTTATTCATAATATTTCTTACTGGGCTAGTTGAGCTCACCATTTCTTTCACTGTTCTCTTCAGGAAAAGAGAATATAGTTGGGACGAGTCGGGGAACGGATTGACGGTCCATATGGTTGTTTTAGTAGTCCTCACTATTCTATAAAATAGTGTGACAATAAATGTAATGAGGACTCCATTGAGTGTGGATATTGTGTGATAACCTGAGATTTCGAATAATCAAAAATTTACGAATAATTTTTTTTTAATTAAGATTAATATTAATTATCAATTTTGTGACAAGTATCTGTGATACGAGTCTTGAGAAAGTCAATTTGTGTATTGGCTAATAAATTTAGAGTAGATTTGTGCTTAACAAGCTTTAAAAACCCTAACCCTAATTTCTGGATAGGGATTCGGTAGAAAATATAATTAAAATAATTATATTGATGAGAATGTGTATGTACTGTATATAAATTTCTATCAATGATTGATCGGATAAGGTTTAAAATTATAAACCCTAATAAGAGATTAGAAACCCTAATCTCAGGATTAGAAACCCTAACGTACCGTTAGAAACCCTAATCGTATGACGGGAAACCCTAATTTAAAATCCGAGAATCCTAAAACCCTAATTAGGAAACCCTAATCCTAATTGGGAAGCCTAATGTGTGTATTAAACTTTAATATGATTAGAAAACCCTAATTATATTTTAGTTATTTTAATTTCTATTTTACAAACCCTAATTGTAATTTAGAAAATTTATTTTTCTAATTAAAACCCTAATTCATGGGTTATAAACCCTAATGACCATTTTGACCTTAATTGCTAAATTAGGCAATTTTAATTAGGAATATTAATCCTAATTAGCAAGATTAAATTTTATGATTAGGAAATATTAATATAATTATTGAATCCTAATTATAATTTTGGAATATTAATTTTCTATTTTGAAAACCGAAATTCGAAAATCTTGGAAATTAAATTGCAAACCTAAAATGTTTAAACCATAAACCCTAAACCCTAACCCAAACCCTAAACCCTAAGGGTTTGTGAATTGGACAAGTATGCCATTAAAATTAATTTATAAATGACCAAAATACCCTTTTAGTTTATTTTAATTTGATAACTTGCATAATTGTTAGCTACTTTAGTTGTTGAACAACTTTGTTGACTTGTGTGACACAAAATCAACAGTAAAAATCGTCCAAGTGATCAGCCATGTGCTTGATGTCATAATATAAATAGATTCAAGAGAGAAAAAGTCTCAAAATTTAGCCATTTTGCTCTCAAACTCTCCATAACTCAGTCTCTCTCTTAACCTCCGAATTCCTTGAGTAAACCAGTCCCTTAAACTCCCACTTGATAACCCAATAACAGATTGGAGAGCCAAGATCTAAAATTATTCAAGAAAAGGTATAAACCTAATTTTTACTTTTGATCTTGTATGCTTTGAAAATTTTTGTGTTTTTGTGTTTAAATTTTTGCTAATGGATGTTTTATGAAGATCTATGATGATCTATCATGAATCCATAGCATCAAAGTGCTTTAAAATGATGTTTTTAAAAATCTGTTCTTGAGCAATTTTTGTGGTCTGACAAGTAATGTCAGTGGCCACAGATCCTTGCTCGTTTACTATTTTTGTTGTTTTAAAGTTGTTACATGTATCCTGGTATGTGGTCTGTAAGCTGCAACTGAAATCAGTACCATTTGATGTCTGTATTTGAAGTTATTAAAGGTCAAAACTCGTTGACCGGGCATGACCATGAAAATTCTAGGTAACCTAGAATGTTTTGTTTTGCGTCTGACAATTTGTGTGAGGTCTGTAATTGACAGGTTTTAGGTTTTATTTGATGTTGTGTTTTTAATCATGTTGTAACCTGTCATATGTTCTTTACATTTATGGCTTTAGATCGTGAAACTGAACAACTAAAAGAGCGTGACAGGTGGTCAAAGTAGACCACTCGGTCTGTTTTTGACGTTTCTGGAAAACCCAGAATCGGTATGAACTCAGTTTTTGTCAGAGTTTGACCGGGACTAATCTAGCAGGTGTGTTGTTGGTTAAATGATCTGTTGATTTCTATGTGTTCCTTGTCATGCATACTACATGTGTGGACCAAACAACAAGCCATTTAATAACCGGAACATAGAATAAATCGTGCATGAAAGTGGCTGGTTGAACTACCTGGGTTTCTGGAAAACCCAGAACCCACATGACAGCAACTTTGGAGACTTGAATCTCTTTGTTGTGATGTTATTTGACCAACACGATGGGTGGATGTTGTAGTGTTACCTTAATACTACAATGTCAAAGTCTTAGATTACACAGAAACAAATTTGGTTAAGAGTTAAATCCGGTCAAACGTTGACCCTTATCAAGCCGTCTGTCAGTGTTCTTGAGCTCAAGAACACCAACAACGACGCTTTTTGTCGCTAAAGCCCTTTAGCGACGGTTTATTTAATTTTTGAATTTCTGAATATTCCAAAAATTATTTAAAAATAGAAATAAATTCTAAAAATTACCAAAAATAGTTTTAAAAATTATTTTAAATTATGAAAAATAATTTAAGACCAATTGGAATATTTTTCTTTAATATTTATAATTATTTAAATATTAAAAGTATTTAATTTATTTAATTAGTGTATTAAATAAATTAGAGAAAAATGATTTAATATTATGAAAAATCATTTTAAATAAGAATAATGTATTTAAAAATATTTTGAGTTATAAAATGTGACTTTTAATATTTTTGGAGAATTTTCATTAATAAATTAATATTAATGATATTAGATTTATTTAATTATTAAATTAAATAAATAAGTTAAAAATGATTTTATTAATTTAAAAATTATTTTAAATAAGAATAATGTATTTAAAATATTTTGAGTTATAAAATACAACTTTTAATATTTTTGGAGAATTTTCATTAATAATTTATTATTAATGATATTAGATTATTTAATTATTAAATTAAATAAATAAGTTAAAAATGATTTTATGGATTTAAAATTATTTTAAATAAGAATTATAAAATATAATTTTCAATATTTTTGGAGAATTCTCATTAATAAATTAGTATTAATGATGTTAGATTTATTTAATTATTATATTAAATAAATGAATTAAAAATGATATTATTGATTTAAAAATCATTTAAAAATGAGAGAAATGAATTAAAAATATTTTAAGTGATAATTAATTACTTTTAATATTTTGATGATAATTTCATTAATATTTAAATATTAATGGCGATGATTTAAAAATGATTTTAATTATTTTAAAAATCATTTAAGTAGAATATTAATGATTTAAAAATATTTTAAGTTATTAATAATAACTTTAATATTTTGACAAGTATGTTATTATTATTTTTATATTATTAAATATTAATAATGATAAGATTATTTGATAATTAAATCATTTAAAAATGATTTAAGTGTTTGGAAAATTATTATAAATTATAATAATTGGTTATAAATTATTAAAAGCTACCGAAAAATATTATAAACGATATTTGACTTATCTAAAATAATATTGAAGCTTAGATACCAAGTTTAATTGACAATTAATGTATTAATTATCGGATAGGGTGACCAGAATACCGAGAATGGACCGAAGTCCAACCAGACCAAACTAGTTAGACTTGTTAAGTGTTTATATAGTTTATAAACACTAATGTGGCTATGTGGTAATGTGCCTAGGAGAAGTTTGATTGTAAAATACAGTGTTATGTGTTATAAATAATTGTGCTAATTGTGAGAACGATATTATTGAATATAGGTCTTATGAACGCAGTTAATTATATTGTGTAGCTGTAACCAACGCGGAAGGCAAGTTTCCTAACTCAACCTTGAGTTATATTCATTCAATTATTATAATGGTTAATTATTGCTAATTATACCATGTCCAGGGAATTTATTGTTGATTATTCGCAATTAGTGCATGATTAATAATTCAAATTGAATTACTAATTCGGAGAATATACATTTGTAGAATAACTGTTGTTGGATTTTCATATTCGTAGAAGATAGAATTGACAGTACAGATAATTCATGTTTATTGTCAAATTATGTTGAGAAATATCTTAGCTAATTATTCTGGCTAGACACACATTTGTTAGAACATGATAAATTCGAGAAGAGAATTCAATTGTTATTGATAGATCGATGCCAATTATTTCGGCTAGATCGATAAGTAAATAGAATTTGAAATCACAGTATTTCGTTGTTAAATCAAAATCTTGATTCTGAGACTGAGAAGAACAACCTTTTATATAAAGGGAACAAAATTTTTAAGTCGTATATCGACCATTCTTGTGCGACCTAAGTATTATCGTAATATATCTGTACAAGGAGTTGGCCGGCTCTAAGTACTTGCAGAGGGGTATGATTTAATCTTTATGATTATCTGATACTCCTGAGTATGTATCGAAGTAAATCTTTGATAGATACCCAAGAAAGTAGAAGTTCTAGATCCAATGGATCGCTCAGCATAAATCTGGAAAATATTCCACTTTGTTATTGCGTAGAATTGATTCTTGTTTATTCAATAAAATATCGTAGAAACTTTGAAAGCGTTGTACTATTTCATCATCAGATTATTGTTGTGGAGAATGTTAGAATACTTAATATTGATTTCTATACCTTTATTGTATGTCTTAACTTGCGGGGCAAACTTGTTGCTCACCCTTGCTATAAATAAAACGTTTCAGCTAGGGACGAAGTTGCAGAAGGTGCTGCGAAGAAGAACAAGGGAAAAGGCATAATTATAAATTAGTTATGATGAACAATATTATTATGTTGTATTGTATTGTAAACCCTTTTTGTATATCTAAGGGGTATTTCTGTAATGTTAAGGTTAGTGGACCTGGGACTTATGTATTAACAACTTATGTTAATGACTTATATATTCCTATTTATATATGAATGGGTAGTTACATGGTATTATATTGTGGATCGTGAACACCAAACTCAAATTCGTAACCCGGTTTGGGGTGTCACATATTGTCTAGATGACAATATTCTTATTAAAACTCTTAGATTATGTTTTGTATTATTTTTTACATTTGTTGTATAATTAAGTTGTATTTGAATTTTATACCATGTATTTGGCGACTCAAGATGGGTGATGTATACCTATTTTAGGGGCGTCACACATCTTCTCGGATTCAAAAAAGATCAAATCTCATGTCATTGTGTGGTACTAGGAAAGGGCTTTTCGAAAAGGTATAGCACGCCTCTATCGGATTCCCGGATTGAAAGTTATGAAGGTTTAAGCAGACGGCACGTTGGTATGAGTGCACACACTTAAAGAAAATGGGACCCACGGGGCCGGGCCCACTCGGGTCATTCGCGGGTAGACCTGCGGCTACTTTGGTCTATAAATAGACCCCCCCATCAGCCAAAATAAAAAGAGAGAGAAGAAAACAGAGGGAATTCCATTAATTTCAGCTCTTAACCCCTCCTATAGTATTCCAAACTTTGATATTCTTCATTGTAAACACTTGTATACATATATACTATAATATATCAAATTTTAACCGGTGGAAATAAAGTTTTCAAGCTTCAAAAGCGGTTTAAAACTCTACCCACTACACACTATAAGATCCTTTCAGATCTGAAGCATTTACTTGTTTTGATATATATATATATATATATATATATATATATAATCAAAATCGAACGATCGAAACGATTATAAATTAAATGGCTTTATATTGCTTTATTATATATATATATATATAAGTTATATATATATATATATATGTTGATAGTTGAATGTGATTAAAATATCTACTTTAACTGTTTATTCAATATAAAGCTGTGATATTAATGTTTGTGGACTAGATTTATCTAAATCTAGCCATATCTAACTTTTAACCGGTTCAAAATTTGTAAAAATGGAATCGTTAAGCTAGAATGAAAAAGATTTATTTAAATCTAGTTTTATAAAATAGAATCGTTAAGCTAGAATGACTAAGATTTATTGTCAAATTATTTTGAGAAATGTCTTAGCTAATTATTCTGGCTAGACGCACATTTGTTAGAACTTGATAAATTCGAGAAGAGAATTCAATTGTTATGGATAGATCGATGCCAATTATTTCGGCTAGATCGATAAGTAAATAGAATTTGAAATCATAGTATTTCGTTGTTAAATCAAAATCTTGATTCTAAGACTGAGAAGAACAACCTTTTATATAAAGGGAACAAAATTTTTAAGTCGTATATCGACCATTGCGCGCGACCTAAGTATTATGCATAATATCGAGTACAAGGAGTTGGCCGGCTCTAAGTACTTGTAGAGGGGTATGATTTAATCTTTATGATTATCTGATACTCCTGAGTATGTATCGAAGTAAATCTTTGATAGATACCCAAGAAAGTAGAAGTTCTAGATCCAATGGATCGCTCAGCATAAATCTGGAAAACATTCCACTTTGTTATTGCGTAGAATTGATTCTTGTTTATTCAATAAAATATCGTAGAAACTTTGAAAGCGTTGTACTATTTCATTATCAGATTATTGTTGTGGAGAATGTTAGAAGACTTGATATTGATTTCTATACCTTTATTGTATGTCTTAACTTGCGGGGCAAACTTGTTGCTCACCCTTGCTATAAATAAAACGTTTCAGCTAGGGACGAAGTTGCAGAAGGTGCTGCGAAGAAGAACAAGGGAAAATGCATAGTTATAAATTAGTTATTATGAACAATATTATTATGTTGTATTGTATTGTAAACCCTTTTTGTATATCTAAGGGGTTTCACGTAATGTTAAGGTTAGTGGACCTGGGACTTATGTATTAACAACTTATGTTAATGACTTATATATTCCTATTTATATATGAATGGGTAGTTATATGGTATTATATTGTGGATCGTGAACACCAAACTCGGGGGTCAGGTAACCCGGATTTGGGGGTGTCACATATTGTCTAGATGACAATATTCTTATTAAAAACTCTTAGATTATGTTTTGTCATATTTTACACGACTGTTGTATAATTAAGTTGTATTTGAATTTTGTACCATGTATTTGGCGACTCAAGATGGGTGGTGTATACCTATTATAGGGGCGTCACACATCTTCCCGGATTCAAAAAAGATCAAATCTCATGTCATTGCGTGGTACTAGGAAAGGGCTTTCCGGAAAGGTATAGCACGCCTCTATTGGATTCCCGGATTGAAAGTTATGAAGGTTCAAGCAGACGACACGTTGGTCTGAGTGCACACACTTAAAGAAAATGGGACCCACGGGGCCGGGCCCACTCGGGTCATTCGCGGGTAGACCTGCGACTACTTTGGTCTATAAATAGACCCCCCCCCCCCATCAGCCAAAATAAAAAGAGAGAGAAGAAAACAGAGGGAGTTCTATTAATTTCAGCTCTTAACCCCTCCCATAGTATTCCAAACTTTGATATTCTTCATTGTAAACACTTGTATACATATATACTATAATATATCAAATTTTAACCGGTGGAAACAAAGTTTTCAAGATTCAAAAGCGGTTTAAAGCTCTACCCACTACACACTGTAAGATCCTTTCAGATCTGAAGCATTTACTTGTTTTGATATATATATATATATATATATATATATATATATATATATATATATATATATAATCAAAATCGAATAGTCGAGCCTGATTATAAATTCGTGGCTTTATATTGCTTTATTATATATATATATATAAGTTATATATATATATGTTGATAGTTGAATGTGATTAAAATATCTACTTTAACTGTTTATTCAATATAAAGCTGTGATATTAATGTTTGTGGACTAGATTTATCTAAATCTAGCCATATCTAACTTTTAACCGGTTCAAAATTTGTAAAAATGGAATCGTTTAGCTAGAATGAAAAAGATTTATTTAAATCTAGTTTTATAAAATAGAATCGTTAAGCTAGAATGACTAAGATTTATTGTCAAATTATTTTGAGAAATGTCTTAGCTAATTATTACGGCTAGAGCGCACATTGTTAGAACTTGATAAATTCGAGAAGAGAATTCAATTGTTATTGATAGATCGATTCCAATTATTTCGGCTAGATCGATAAGTAAATAGAATTTGAAATCACAGTATTTCGTTGTTAAATCAAAATCTTGATTCTGAGATTGAGAAGAACAACCTTTTATATAAAGGGAACAAAATTTTTAAGTCGTATATCGACCATTGCGCGCGACCTAAGTATTATGCATAATATCGAGTACAAGGAGTTGGTCGGCTCTAAGTACTTGCAGAGGGGTATGATTTAATCTTTATGATTATCTGATACTCCTGAGTATGTATCGAAGTAAATCTTTGATAGATACCCATGAAAGTAGAAGTTCTAGATCCAATGGATCGCTCAGAATAAATTTGGAAAATATTCCACTTTGTTATTGCGTAGAATTGACTCTTGTTTATTCAATAAAATATCGTAGAAACTTTGAAAGCGTTGTACTATTTCATTATCAGATTATTGTTGTGGAGAATGTTAGAAGACTTGATATTGATTTCTATACCTTTATTGTATGTCTTAACTTGCGGGGCAAACATGTTGCTCACCCTTGCTATAAATAAAACGTTTCAGCTAGGGACGAAGTTGCAGAAGGTGCTGCGAAGAAGAACAAGGGAAAATGCATAGTTATAAATTAGTTATGATGAACAATATTATTATGTTGTATTGTATTGTAAACCCTTTTTGTATATCTAAGGGGTATTTCTGTAATGTTAAGGTTAGTGGACCTGGGACTTATGTATTAACAACTTATGTTAATGACTTATATATTCCTATTTATATATGAATGGGTAGTTACATGGTATTATATTGTGGAACGTGAACACCAAACTCGGGGTCGGGTAACTTGGGATTTAGGGTGTCACATATTGTCTAGATGACAATATTCTTATTAAAACTCTTAGATTATGTTTTGTCATATTTTACACGATTTTTGTATAATTAAGTTGTATTTGAATTTTGTACCATGTATTTGGCGACTCAAGATGGGTGGTGTATACCTATTTTAGGGCGTCACACATCTTCCGGATTCAAAAAGATCAAATCTCATGTCATTGTGTGTGGTACTAGGAAAGGGCTTTTCCTGAAAGGTATATGCGCGCCTCTATCCAGATTCGGATTGAAAGTTATGAAGGTTCAAGCAGACGACACGTTGGTCTGAGTGCACACACTTAAAGAAAATGGGACCCACGGGGCCGGGCCCACTCGGGTCATTCGCGGGTAGACCTGCGGCTACTTTGGTCTATAAATAGACCCCCCCCCATCAGCCAAAATAAAAAGAGAGAGAAGAAAACAGAGGGAGTTCTATTAATTTCAGCTCTTAACCCCTCCTATAGTATTCCAAACTTTGATATTCTTCATTGGAAACACTTGTATACATATATACTATAATATATCAAATTTTAACCGGTGGAAACAAAGTTTTCAAGCTTCAAAAGCGGTTTAAAGCTCTACCCACTACACACTGTAAGATCCTTTCAGATCTGAAGCATTTACTTGTTTTGATATATATATATATATATATATATATATATATATCAAAATCGAATAGTCGAACTGATTATAAATTAAATGGCTTTATATTTGCTTTATTATATATATATATATAAGTTATATATATATATGTTGATAGTTGAATGTGATTAAAATATCTACTTTAACTGCTTTATTCAATATAAAATTTGTGATATTAATGTTTGTGGACTAGATTTATCTAAATCTAGCCATATCTAACTTTTAACCGGTTCAAAATTTGTAAAAATGGAATCGTTAAGCTAGAATGAAAAAGATTTATTTAAATCTAGTTTTATAAAATAGAATCGTTAAGCTAGAATGACTAAGATTTATTGTCAAATTATTTTGAGAAATGTCTTAGCTAATTATTCTGGCTAGACGCACATTTGTTAGAACTTGATAAATTCGAGAAGAGAATTCAATTGTTATTGATAGATCGATTCCAATTATTTCGGCTAGATCGATAAGTAAATAGAATTTGAAATCACAGTATTTCGTTGTTAAATCAAAATCTTGATTCTGAGATTGAGAAGAACAACCTTTTATATAAAGGGAACAAAATTTTTAAGTCGTATATCGACCATTGCGCGCGACCTAAGTATTATGCATAATATCGAGTACAAGGAGTTGGTCGGCTCTAAGTACTTGCAGAGGGGTATGATTTAATCTTTATGATTATCTGATACTCCTGAGTATGTATCGAAGTAAATCTTTGATAGATACCCATGAAAGTAGAAGTTCTAGATCCAATGGATCGCTCAGCATAAATTTGGAAAATATTCCACTTTGTTATTGCGTAGAATTGATTCTTGTTTATTCAATAAAATATCGTAGAAACTTTGAAAGCGTTGTACTTATTTCATTATCGATTATTGTTGTGGAGAATGTTAGAAGACTTGATATTGATTTCTATACCTTTATTGTATGTCTTAACTTGCATGGGCAAACATGTTGCTCACCCTTGCTATAAATAAAACGTTTCAGCTAGGGACGAAGTTGCAGAAGGTGCTGCGAAGAAGAACAAGGGAAAATGCATAGTTATAAATTAGTTATGATGAACAATATTATTATGTTGTATTGTATTGTAAACCCTTTTTGTATATCTAAGGGGTATTTCTGTAATGTTAAGGTTAGTGGACCTGGGACTTATGTATTAACAACTTATGTTAATGACTTATATATTCCTATTTATATATGAATGGGTAGTTATATGGTATTATATTGTGGATCGTGAACACCAAACTCGGGGGTCAGGTAACCCGGATTTGGGGGTGTCACATATTGTCTAGATGACAATATTCTTATTAAAAACTCTTAGATTATGTTTTGTCATATTTTACACGATCGTCAGTATAATTAAGTTGTATTTGAATTTTGTACCATGTATTTGGCGACTCAAGATGGGTGGTGTATACCTATTATAGGGGCGTCACACATCTTCCCGGATTCAAAAAAGATCAAATCTCATGTCATTGCGTGGTACTAGGAAAGGGCTTTCCGGAAAGGTATATCACGCCTCTATTGGATTCCCGGATTGAAAGTTATGAAGGTTCTAGCAGACGACACGTTGGTCTGAGTGCACACACTTAAAGAAAATGGGACCCACGGGGCCGGGCCCACTCGGGTCATTCAAGGCAGAGTGAACATGCGACTACTTTGTCTCTAAATAGACCCCCCCCATCAGCCAAAATAAAAAGAGAGAAGAAGAAAACAGAGGGAGTTCTATTAATTTCAGCTCTTAACCCCTCCCATAGTATTCCAAACTTTGATATTCTTCATTGTAAACACTTGTATACATATATACTATAATATATCAAATTTTAACCGGTGGAAACAAAGTTTTCAAGCTTCAAAAGCGGTTTAAAGCTCTACCCACTACACACTGTAAGATCCTTTCAGATCTGAAGCATTTACTTGTTTTGATATATATATATATATATATATATATATATATATATAATCAAAATCGAATAGTCGAGCCTGATTATAAATTCGTGGCTTTATATTGCTTTATTATATATATATATATATAAGTTATATATATATATATATATGTTGATAGTTGAATGTGATTAAAATATCTACTTTAACTGTTTATTCAATATAAAAAATGTGATATTAATGTTTGTGGACTAGATTTATCTAAATCTAGCCATATCTAACTTTTAACCGGTTCAAAATTTGTAAAAATGGAATCGTTAAGCTAGAATGAAAAGATTTATTTAAATCTAGTTTTATAAAATAGAATCGTTAAGCTAGAATGACTAAGATTTATTGTCAAATTATTTTGAGAAATGTCTTAGCTAATTATTCGGCTAGGCATTATTTGTTAGAACTTGATAAATTCGAGAAGAGAATTCAATTGTTATTGATAGATCGATTCCAATTATTTCGACTAGATCGATAAGTAAATAGAATTTGAAATCACAGTATTTCGTTGTTAAATCAAAATCTTGATTCTGAGACTGAGAAGAACAACCTTTTATATAAAGGGAACAAAATTTTTAAGTCGTTATATCGACCATTGCGGCGACCTAAGTATTATGCATAATATCGAGTACAAGGAGTTGGTCGGCTCTAAGTACTTGCAGAGGGTATGATTTAATCTTTATGATTATCTGATACTCCTGAGTATGTATCGAAGTAAATCTTTGATAGATACCCATGAAAGTAGAAGTTCTAGATCCAATGGATCGCTCAGCATAAATTTGGAAAATATTCCACTTTGTTATTGCGTAGAATTGATTCTTGTTTATTCAATAAAATATCGTAGAAACTTTGAAAGCGTTGTACTATTTCATTATCAGATTATTGTTGTGGAGAATGTTAGAAGACTTGATATTGATTTCTATACCTTTATTGTATGTCTTAACTTGCGGGGCAAACATGTTGCTCACCCTTGCTATAAATAAAACGTTTCAGCTAGGGACGAAGTTGCAGAAGGTGCTGCGAAGAAGAACAAGGGAAAATGCATAGTTATAAATTAGTTATGATGAACAATATTATTATGTTGTATTGTATTGTAAACCCTTTTTGTATATCTAAGGGGTATTTCTGTAATGTTAAGGTTAGTGGACCTGGGACTTATGTATTAACAACTTATGTTAATGACTTATATATTCCTATTTATATATGAATGGGTAGTTACATGGTATTATATTGTGGAATGTGAACACCAAACTCGGGGGTCAGGTAACCCGGATTTGGGGGTGTCACATATTGTCTAGATGACAATATTCTTATTAAAAACTCTTAGATTATGTTTTGTCATATTTTACACGACTGTTGTATAATTAAGTTGTATTTGAATTTTGTACCATGTATTTGGCGACTTAAGATGGGTGGTGTATACCTATTTTAGGGGCGTCACACATCTTCCCGGATTCAAAAAAGATCAAATCTCATGTCATTGTGTGGTACTAGGAAAGGGCTTTCCGGAAAGGTATAGCACGCCTCTATCGGATTCCCGAATTGAAAGTTATGAAGGTTCAAGCAGACGACACGTTGGTCTGAGTGCACACACTTAAAGAAAATGGGACCCACGGGGCCGGGCCCACTCGGGTCATTCACGGGTAGACCTGCGGCTACTTTGGTCTATAAATAGACCCCCCCCCATCAGCCAAAATAAAAAGAGAGAGAAGAAAACAGAGGGAGTTCTATTAATTTCAGCTCTTAACCCCTCCTATAGTATTCCAAACTTTGATATTCTTCATTGTAAACACTTGTATACATATATACTATAATATATCAAATTTTAACCGGTGGAAACAAAGTTTTCAAGCTTCAAAAGCGGTTTAAAGCTCTACCCACTACACCTTTGTAAGATCCTTTCGGATCTCTGAAGCATTTACTTGTTTTGATATATATATATATATATATATATATATATATATATAATCAAAATCGAATAGTCGAGCCTGATTATAAATTAGTGGCTTTATATTGCTTTATTATATATATATATATATATATATATATATATATATAGTTATATATATATATATATTGATAGTTGAATGTGATTAAAATATCTACTTTAACCTGCTTATTCAATATAAAGTTTGTGATATTAATGTTTGTGGACTAGATTTATCTAAATCTAGCCATATCTAACTTTTAACTTAGGTTCAAAATTTGTAAAAATGGAATCGTTAAGCTAGAATGAAAAAGATTTATTTAAATCTAGTTTTATAAAATAGAATCGTTAAGCTAGAATGACTAAGATTTATTGTCAAATTATTTTGAGAAATGTCTTAGCTAATTATTACGGCTGCTGAGCGCGCATTTGTTTGAAACTTGATAAATTAGAAGAGAATTCAATTGTTATTGATAGATCGATTCCAATTATTTGGCTAGATCGATAAGTAAATAGAATTTGAAATCACGGTATTTCGTTGTTAAATCAAAATCTTGATTACGAGGCCGAGAAGAACAACCTTTTATATAAAGGAACAAAATTTTTAAGTCGATATCGACCATTCTGCATGCGACCTAAGTATTATGCATAATATCGAGTACAAGGAGTTGGTCGGCTCTAAGTACTTGCAGAGGGGTATGATTTAATCTTTATGATTATCTGATACTCCTGAGTATGTATCGAAGTAAATCTTTGATAGATACCCAAGAAAGTAGAAGTTCTAGATCCAATGGATCGCTCAGCATAAATCTGGAAAATATTCCACTTTGTTATTGCGTAGAATTGATTCTTGTTTATTCAATAAAATATCGTAGAAACTTTAAAAGCGTTGTACTATTTCATCATCAGATTATTGTTGTGGAGAATGTTAGAAGACTTTACTTGAAAAGTTTTCAAGTAAAATATCGTACAAAGTTTTCAAGCTTCAAAAGCGGTTTAAAGCTCTACCCACTACACAATCGTAAAGATCCTTTCATATACGAGCATTTATTGTTTTGATATATATATATATATATATATATATATATATATATATATATATATATATATATATATATATATATATAATCAAAATCGAAACGATTATTATAAATTAAATGGCTTTATATTGATTTATTATATATACATAAGTTATATATATATATATGTTGATAGTTGAATGTGATTAAAATATCTACTTTAACTGTTTATTCAATATGAAGCTGTGATATTAATGTTTGTGGACTAGATTTATCTAAATCTAGCTATATCTAACTTTTAACCGGTTCAAAATTTGTAAAAATTGAATCGTTAAGCTAGAATGAATAAGATTTATTTAAATCTAGTTTTCTTTCTATTTTTTGTAAATATTAAGCAACCACGCGTCCCTAGATCTGTATCTAGAAGAAACGGGAAGCTTGGTTCCGTTCATGCAAGGATTTAACAGATGAATCCTTTGTTTTGCGATATTTAGATTAAGTATCTAATTTATTTTATTATTTTTGCTATGCATGCTATTCATGTGATATTATGTGAGCCTAGGAACCACTGGATTTAAGATCTAGCTGACGGATCTTGATCTGGTTCCCATGATGGACCATTTTCCGTTGTACAGTTAGCTTGTAAATCATATTTGTGGTGCTCGGGTCACTTCCATGGCTTTCATGCCCATAAGGAGCTTGACACTTGTATGTATATTATTTTGTCGAAAATTCCTCGCATCTCGAGAATAAAATCATAATAAGCCGAATACGGAATAAAATGGAAGTATCAAAGGCCTCAATTACTATGTGAGCATAAAGGTTTGAAAACATGTTTTCAAACTATCATTTTATATTTCTTGTATTAAAATTAAACTTTTATACAAATCAAATCCTTTGTCTATAGGTGCAAATTAGGCATAACACTACTTTCAAATAATGCACTTAGGCACAATTAACTTCACACACACACTTCCCATAATTAGGGAATTAACTCGGTTGAGTTGGTACAACCATTTCACTATTACCAACTGGCGACGACTTTGAATTTTCAAATCGTCGACATTTTGTGTCAGACTCTTTTGTCAAACTCTCCCTTTCAAACAAAATTCAAAACACATATTGAGAAAATAAATGGTAAGAAAGACTAAAAGAGAGGAATTCCAAAAAGGAAATTTTCCAGACGTCGACATGTGGCGACTCTGCTGGGGATAGTAGAGGGTTTAAGCCGCTTTTTAAACTTTTTAAATTCCCTTTTTACCTGTTTGTGTGTGGATTTTATCATTACATTGAATGGATGTAAATAAATTATACTATGACTAATTGAAAGATTAACTATAGGTCTCTCAAAGGAAGATAATTTAACTGCATAGTGGACATAAATTAATTGCGTAGCCGTAATCTACAGACGAGGCAAGTTTCCTAACTCAAACTGAGCTATTATTTTTAAAGTATATTAGTGAATAATTATTGATGATTATTTACATCTATAATGATTATTGAAATTCGCACTTTGTGCAATTGAATTCCTGTTCTACTATTATTGAACTGTGAATTAAATTAAAGTTCTTCATTCATGAACTGTTTATGAGATAGATCTATGCTAATTGTATCAGCTAGATCAAGCATGTTTAAATTTGTTAAATCAAATGTGTTTTAAAAGGCTGTTCTTATTAAATTGATATGATAAGAACTCTTGACTGAGAAAAGGACAAATTTGATTAAGGCATGATATCAATGCCGGATTATTAAGTGTTTATGCATAAATCATGAGGTATGAAAGGCTGATCCCCTTGAATACCAAAACTTATTAAGAGGTCCAGTTTAAATAACTAAGCACCTTGGAAAATGTTCATGGTTATTTTAAAACCACTCAATTCATGTTATTCAATTATTCGAATATTCAATTGTTGATTATTAATTCATGTTCCTTCACGAACTTATACTATTATTGAACATTGAACGCAAATTTTCTTTCTAAGTCATGATATATATCCCTTGTATATAAACTTGCTAAGCAAATTAGTTGCTTACCCTTGCTATATCATGACATCTATTTAAGTTAAGCCCGAAGGATCCAACACGAAAGACAAGGGCAAAGGCAAGATCCAAGAGTAGCTTAGATGAATGTTAATTTAATTATTATCTGATGGAATGTCTTATAAACCTTTTGTAATATGAATGGTGTGTTTAAAGTTAAGGTTATGAAAACCTTGGGACCATGTTATCAGACTTTATTATAATGAACAACGTATGTTTATTATTCCATTATAGTTATAGAATGCTTGTGAGTATGATAGATCGTGATCACCGAATCTGAGGTTAGAGAACTTGGATTTGGGGGCGTCACATGTTGGTATCAAAGCCGTAGGTTATAAACATTAGGAATGCGAAACCTAGGTTATAACCTTAGTAGAAAACTCTTATTGAGTATGTTAGGAGATGGATTGTGGAAATTCATCGAGTATGTGTTGTACTTACTAAAATATTATTTCATTTTTTCAATGAATATATTTTATTGTGGTACTGATGTTGTTTTGATTGTTTCTTGTGGTCATAGGATGGCTGACGAGAGTCAAGATAGCTATTCAGTGAACCAAGAATCGAGGGACTCTAGTGAGGAGTCCATGGAGCATGATCTGATAGGAGACTTGTTGGCGAGGAACGTCGAGCTAGAGTTTAGAAATTTGGCGAGTGGGGCGCGAGAACCACACCCTTGATTTCGGAAGCGGAAGATCAAGGACACTGCTACGAGCACAAATTGAGGTAAGCCGAGAATTCGAGGAGGTTGGAGCAGAGATGTGAGACCGCAGATTTTATCAATAAAGATTTAAATTTTGTCGAAATAATTTTTTAATATTATGGTGTGAATTTGAGATAATATTATAGTTGTGAGTAGTATTTATAAATTTTGCAAAGTATGCAAGTGGTTATATTATATTCGATTGGTGGGGAATATTCGGTTTTAGCGAGGAATATTAAATACTGATGGCTCAATCATTGGTGGACCCCTAGCGAAATTATTGTCGGATTGAGAAAACGACAAAAATATTTTATTGAAATAACGGCGGAAGTTTTACCGTGAATCTTTGTTGAACTACTCGGTAGTAAAAATACGATGTCACGTGTGGTTGCATAGTAGCACTTACGGTATTGATTATTGATGCTTATGTGAGAAGTCACTCGGTTTGATTCCATTATTGTCGATTAATAATATGAATTATTATAGCGATAATGACGTTTTGTTTTATTAAGTATTATTAACGTAATAAAAGCGAAACATCTTTTTATATAAAAAGTAATACTTTATTAAAGTTATTACATAAATAGAATATATAATATTTTATTATGCATAGTGTTGCATAGTGTTTTGCATAGTGTTGCATAGTGTTTTGCATAGTAAAATGTTTTTATATAAATAGAATATATGATATTTTATTTAAAAGATTTTGCTTTAAATATGGACCGTCGATTAAAAGTAAATCAATCTGGACCGTTCATGGATTAATTACTATGCATTCTATTTTCCTATAAATATAAGCTCATTCCTTCATTATTTTCTTACGAATTCACTTGAAACTCTGTAGAGAGAAATTATAGAGAGAAGCTATAGAGAAAAATCTATAGAGAGAAAGAAGAAGAGTATACGGTACTTCACTACTTTGATATCTAGTGTCTTTTACTACGGTAAGGGATATTATTCTTTTGTATTCAAAAGAGAACTTACATTATTCCATTTCTTTATTATTACATTTGGAATAACTTTTGTATACGTGGTTTACCCTATACTTGGTGACATTCTTCTATTATTACATTGGAACATCACATGCGTGTGTTTTACACTGACACAGTTAAAATCTTTATTATTATTACATTTTGGAATATTACATGCGTGTGTTTTACACGGACACAGTTCCATTTTTATTATTAAAAGTCTTTATTATTACTGTGGAATATCACATGCATGCATATCTGTGGGACTGGTTCCATCATTTATTATTTCGCATTTATTATTCTATTGGAACATCCTATCGGTGTGAATTTCACCTGACCTGGTTCCGTTATTATTATTCTGTTGGAATAACTTTTGCACTCGTCTTGATCTATCACATGCATGGTGATTTCTTTTGTTATTCCATTCTTTATTATACCTAGTTGGTTAAAACTTTGACTTCTATACTCCATGAAATTAGTAGAATATCTTTGATATTTGCGTTTCATCCAATATGTTTTCATGGAAATATTCTTACGATTATTCTTGAATTTTACTCTACAAAGCAAAGATATCATGTTGATAATTTGGGCGTTAATAATTCTGGATTAAATAATTCTTGAACTTGTTTTATTGAATTATTATGTCATTGTCATCATCCTCACGTTATATTATGTTATCTTTGGCTTACGTGCATAGATGAACTTAGTATGATTATGACCAGAGATCATTCGGTTTAATCATGGCTTGATATAAATGATGTGACAAAAGTCCTCGGTGGCTTTATGTGCGATGATGGATAGTTTTTGGTATGATTATGACCGAGGGTGATTCGGTATAGTCATGACCATTGATAATTTGATGAAAATCCTTGGACCGTAGTGCGGGGATGATTAGATGTGGTGGTTTATTTATTAAAAGTGAGTCTCGTGATAAAAATTGATGAAAACCTTTTAAAACCTAAAAGATAGTAGATTTTATTCTCAACTTGACTCTTTTAATGGATTGCATATTCATTGCGCTTAAACCGGTTGTCTATTGTATTTTATCGGTTTAACATTGTTGAAGACTATTGATAATTTATTCGCATTATCTTAGTCATAATATTTCTTCTTGGGCTAGTTGAGCTCACCCTTTCTTTCACTTTGTTCTCTTGAGGAAATGAGAATATAGTTGGGACGAGTTGGGGAAGCGAGTGATGGTCTGAAAGATAGCATTAGTAGTCCTCACTATTACGTGAAATAGTGTGATAATAATTGTAATGAGGACTCCTTGAGTATGGATATTGTCTAAATGACAATATTCCTATTAGAACTCTTAGTTTATGTATTGTCGTATGTTACACTACGGATGTATAATTAAGTTTGTATTTGAATTTATGTACCATATAAGTTGCGACCCAAGATGGGTGACGTATACCTAATTTTGGGGGCGTCACAGTTGGTATCAAAGCTTAAGGATATGATCCCTGGCTGAGATGTGAGATAAGAACTAGGAGGGGAGAGACGGGGAATTCCTTCGCTAGTATGACCTACCTAAATTTATTTGGTATTTAATTGGTGAATTCGAGTATAGGGATAATATGTGATATGTTAATTAACCCTTGTTTTGTGACGTGTTTGAGAATGACATCCGAAAATGCCGAGATAAGCAATGAAGCACATGAGAGTGTTGATTCAAATTCAAACAAAAGGTAACGACCAACAACACGATAATAATCATCTCGGTGGCAACGGCTATCGAACAATGATAACCATCGTGGGGAAATTATCATGCTAAGAATGGTAACCACTTGATGTGGTAATCATGGCAAAGATAATAGATGTGGAAATTGCAAGAAGAGAAGGTCATTTAGCTCAATTTTGTTGTGCACCAAAGTCAAGTCTAGGCTGGGCGGTGGCACCAAAGGTGGATATGGACAAAACAAAGTTGTTGGTTTTAGGAAGTGCATTTTCACGACTTCTCAAAAAGCGAGTAACCGAACGGGTTAGCACTCAAGTTAGTTAATTATAAATTGCTAAGTCTATACCTTATAAGATACCGGGTTCTACACATTATTTTATCTCTCTTGCTTTGCGTTCAACGTTTAAATTTGACTCAGGAGAAGTTAGACTTTGACTTATTGGTTGAAACTTCGTTAGTAGGAGCCTTACGTTACCGCTTACTATTTTTAAATCTTGTTTGATTCAAATAAACACTTTCACGTTACACCGTCGATCTTATCTTTTGAAAATACTTGCCTTTGATGTGATTTTAGGAATCAATTAGTTAACTACTCATCATGCTTTTCGTAAGGTTGTTAGCTTTTATATTCATAACCAACTTTGTTGTGCGAATTCAAGTAACCAAACTACTAAAGTCAATTATTCTTATATCAAGCCATAAGTAAAGAGCCCCGAACCTTTCGTTGTTGACTTCCTTGTGTGGAATACACCGGCCCGAGCTTTACAGAGGCGACATCGTGAATGAAGATGGCAAGTTTATAGGTATCATTGTGAGGTGCTATCTAGGTTAAGGGATAGAAGTCACAGTTGGTATCAATGTGACGTACTATCCAAGTCTTGGATGAGAGTCACAGTTTTGAATGATATTTCTATTAATAATAAATTTCTTGGTGTATTCTTGAAGACTTCTTAGCCTACTTAGAGCGTAAAATCGAATTTCATATTGACCCCAGTACAAAACCCATTTCTTAAACCCTCAAATATTTCTTCAACTAAAAGGATCTGTTTACGTGGATTATGATGAAAGTCATAATAAAAGTATAGAACTGATGAAAATCATGGGTATATGAAGTATTAGTAAGTTTTATGATGAGTTATGTTGGTTAGTATGTGAAAACATAAAAGTTTTTTAGAAATCACAAAGAGTTGAAAATCAGATTTTGGTGAAAAACGTAACATGAAATTCAATTGACCATATCTCCTATTATATTTTGAATTTTTGAGTTTGGTCAAGTCCTAGAGTTAGATCTATGAGTTACCTAACTAATCCAATTGGAATTACTGGAAAAGGTGTTGTAGATTTTTGTATGGACTGATTTTAGCAAAGGAGTGCAAAGCTGCAAAAATCGAAAAAAGTCTTTGCCATGATTTTAGAGAGGCTGTTTCGGCCACTTAAATTATGAGAAAAATTCTGGCCTTTTGGGAAATGAAGGTATATGGTATAAAGTACCTCCTGTCCAAAAATGAGCTCATTCTGACTTAAAATGAGCAAGTTATGACTATTTCAATATTTAGGTTTTTCCGATTTAAAAACGCTATAACCGGAGTTCTATAACTCCGATGACCATGAAATTTAAACTGGAAGCTCACGTTAACATGTGTAAGGTCCTGCCAATATTTGGGAATTTTTGGTGTTAAACTTGAGGTAGCTAATTTCTTAAGGAATTAATTAGAAATTGATTTTTGAAAAATAGTAAATGAATTTTAAAAATTCCAAGAAAAATATATTTTCATTATGGGACTATATTATGCTAAATCCCAGAAAAGAAATATTTTTGGGACTGATTTGGTATTTTTCATGAAAATAGTTTAGTTACGAACATATGAGTTAAATATGTTATGTGAAGTAACAAAGTTGAAAATAGGATTTTATGGCTAGAGAATCCTATATAGAGTATATGCATATTTTTGAGGGATTTAATAATTGGTGATGATATCTTATGAGTATGGCATTTTTGAATGATTAAATGCATTATATGGTAAAGCGTAAACAATTGAGATAAATTGTTTATAAATTTAAGAAGTGATTAAAATATTGCTATAATATTAATGATATTAGATTATGAGATTATTAAGTGATTGATAACACGGGGATATTCTTGAATCCTGGATAAATTATATTATAAATGTTTAATATTTATCCTTTATCTCATTTGATTGATTCTTTATATCATTATCCTCATACTTATATTATGTTGAAAGTCATCTGTGGCCTGTAGTGCATAGATGGACTTGGTATGATTATGACCAGGGATTGTTCGGTATAATCATAACCGTAATTGAAAACACGATTATTTTTGGCCGTAGTGCATGGATAATTTGTGGTCGTGATACTAATGAATACACAATTATCTTTGGCCGTAGTGCATGGATAATTTGTAGTCGTGATACTAATGAATACACGATTATCTTTGGCCGTAGTGCATGGATAATTTGTTGTCGTGATACTAATGAATACACGATTATCTTTGGCCGTAGTGCATGGATAATTTGTGGTCGTGATACTAATGAATACACGATTATCTTTTGCCGTAGTGCATGGATAATTCGTGGTCGTGATACTAATGAATATCCTTGGCCTGTAGTGCAGGGATGATTCGATGATATGAATTAATTATTGAGCTGAGTCTCAGCAATGAAATATTAATTCATGGATGTGGTAAAATTAATCTTTGGTAGTAGTGCATTGATAGACTTGGTATGATTATGACCAAGGTTATTCGTTATAATCATGATCAGATTGAAAACACGAATATCCTTGGCGATGGTGCATGGATAATTCGTGGTCGTGATACTATTAAGTCGCTGCGCCTCAAAGATTATTGGTTTTATACAATTGTATATCTTTGGCTTGTAGGTGCAAAGATGAGTTGTTAATGAATATCTTTGGTAGGATTGCGAAGATGAATTTAATATTTTTAACGATAAAGGTATTCAAGGTATCCTCACATCTTTATCATACCAGTATGTACCCTAATTTCGAGGGGCGAAATTCCATAAGGAGGGAGATTGTGAGACCCAGTTTATCAATAAAGATTTAAATTTTGTCGAAATAATTTTTAATATTATGGTGTGAATTTGAGATAATATTATAGTTGTGAGTAGTATTTATAAATTTTGCAAAATACGCAAGTGGTTATATTATATTCGATTGGTGGGGGGAATATTCGGTTTAGCAGGAATATTCGTATAATGGCTCAATCATTGGTGGACCCCTAGCAAATTATTATTATCATCGGATTGAGAAAACGACAAAAATATTTTATTGAAATAACGGCGGAAGTTTTACCGTGGATCTTTGTTGAACTACTCGGTAGTAAAAGTACGATGTCGTGTGGGTTGCATAGTAGCACACCAAGATTGATTATTGATGCTTATGTGAGAAGTCACTCAGTTTGATTCCATTATTGTCGATTAATAATATGAATTATTATAGCGATAATGACGTTTTTGTTTTATTCAGTATTATTAACGTAATAAAAAGCGAAACATCATTTTATATAAAATGTAATACTTTATTAAAGTTATTCTATAAATAGAATATATTATATTTTATTATGCATAGTATTGCATAGTGTTTTGCATAGTGTTGCATAGTGTTTGCATAGTAAAATGTTTTTATATAAATAGAATATATGATATTTTATTTAAAAGATTTTGCTTTAAATATGGACCGTCAGATTAAAGTAAATCAATCTGGACCGTTCATGGATTAATTACTATGCATTCTATTTTCCTATAAATAGAAGCTCATTCCTTCATTATTTTCTTACGAATTCACTGAAACTCTAGAGAGAGAAATTATAGAGAGAGCTATATAGAGAAAAATCTATAGAGAGAAAGAAGAAGAGTATTACAGTACTTCACTACTTTGATATCTAGTGTCTTTTACGGTGGGATATTATTCTTTTGTATTCAAAAAGAGAACTTCATTATTCCATTTCTTTATTATTACATTGGAATAACTTTGTATATGTGGTTTACCCTATACTTGGTGACATTCTTCTATTATTCTCGTTTGGAATCATCACATGCATGTGTTTTACACCTAACTGGTTCCGCTCTTTATTATTATTACATTGGAATATCACATGCGTGTGTTTTACACGGCACTGGTTCCATTTTTTATTATTCCGTCTTTATTATTCTCGTTTAATATCACATGCATGCTATATCTGTGGGACTGGTTCCATCATTTATTATTCCGCACTTATTATTCTGTTGGAACATCCTATCGGTGTGAATTTCACCTGACCTGGTTCCGTTATTATTATTCTGTTGGAATAATCTGCCTGTGCGGTCTATTGCATGCATGGTGATTTCTTTTGTTATTCCATTCTTTATTATACCTAGTTGGTTAAAACTTTGACTTCTATACTCCATGAAATTAGTAGAATATCTTTGCTATTTACGTTTCATCCAGTATCTTTTCATGGAAATATTCTTCTGATTATTCTTGAATTTTACTCTACAAAACAGGTATATGTTGACAATTTGGGACTTTAATAATTCTGGATTAAATAATTCTTGAACTTGTTTTATTGAATTATTATGTCATTGTCATCATCCTCACGTTATATTATGTTATCTTTGGCTTACGTGCATAGATGAACTTAGTATGATTATGACCATAGATCATTCGGTATAATCATGGCTTGATATAAATGATGTGATAAAAGTCCTCAGTGGCTTGTAATGCGGTGATGGATAGTTTTTGGTATGATTATGACCGGGGTGATTCGGTATAGTCATGACCATTGATAATTTGATGAAAATCCTTGGCCGTAGTACGGGATGATTAGATGTGGTGGTTTATTTATTAAAAGTCGATTCTCGGTGATAAAAATTGATGAAAACTTTTAAAACCTAAAAGATAGTAGATTTTATTCTCTACTTGACTCTTTTAATGGATTGCATATTCATTGCCGATTAAACCGGTTGTCTATTGTATTTTATCGGTTTAACATTGTTGAAGACTATTGATAATTTATTACGTATTATCTTAGTCATAATATTTCTTCTTCGGGCTAGTTGAGCTCACCCTTTCTTTCCACCGTTCTCTTCGTGAAATGAGAATATAGTTTGGGACGAGTTGGGGAAGCGAGTGATGGTCCTGAAGATAGCATTAGTAGTCCTCACTATTCTGTGAAATAGTGTGATAATAATTGTAATGAGGACTCCTTGAGTATGGATATTGTCTAAATGACAATATTCCTATTAGAACTCTCAGTTTATGTATTGTCGTATGTTACACGACAGATGTATAATTAAGTTTGTATTTGAATTTATGTACCATGTAAGTGGCGACCCAAGATGGGTGACGTATACCTAATTTTGGGGGCGTCACAAGAGAGAGCTATAGCTAGGACAGTTGAGAGATGAGTTGAAAGCTAAAGATGTGAAGATATATACATTGGAGCAAGCTTTAGACACCGCCTTTATGAAGTTCGACGCTGAGTGGATGGAGCTGCCCTTCAGCAGTGAAAGCAGGCGTTGATTTGTATTCATGTTCAATATAGTCCTACTTTTTTGTTCTAATAGGGACTGTTTAGTTGTTGTAAATCCTTATGCCTTGCTGTATGCATAGGATGGCAGTTAGACCCCAACTTTTATTTTGATAGAGGGGTAGATTGTAGTGAATCCTCACTTTTTGTCCATTAGAGGATAATTGGTGGTGGGCAGTTTATGCCTTGAGCGTTTATAGAAGTATGCCAAATGTTTAGTCAGTTTGTATTAAAACAGTGGTATATGAATATAAATGCATTATTATGATATGTGTTGGAAAATTTAAATAGTAAATTTTCTATTTAATATTATGTGAATACAGTAGACTGATTTGGGAAATTTAAAAAAAAAAACAAACTTAGCCCACTAATGAGGGAGAAAGACTTCCAAATATTGGTAACTTAAAATTTTCACATAATGATCACCTGATTGTTTGAATACAGTAGCGTGCTACATACTAAGTACTTATATGATAATAGAACCCGAGTAACGTGTTAGAATTTTGTTTCACTAGATAATGCCGCCTGAATTTGTGCAGTCTTGAGGAACCAAGAGATCGAAGAGTCAGTTAATAATGCAGCGGGAGCTCAACCAAACCCAATGCAAGACTTTGTCAACATGATGGCTGAAGCCATGAGGAATCAAGCTCAACCTGCGGGAAATCAGGCGGAAAACCAATTAGCCAACTTTAAGGAATTCAAGGTAGTAGGACCGCCGGAGTTTAGAGGAACAACAGACCCGATAGAGGCCTAGACGTGGATGAAGGAGATTGAGAAGGCCTTCATTATTGCTAGAGTAGCAGAAGAACATAAAACAATTTTTGCTACCTACTTAATGAAGGGTGAGGCTAACTATTGGTGGGAGGTCAACCAGAACAAAACCAAGACTGGAATCGTGACTTGGGAAGCGTTCAAGAAGTTGTTCTTTAAGAACTACTTCCCTGAGAATACACAAGCCGACATCGAGGACATTCAATATGATAGTGCAAGATGTCGTGGCATCCAGGGAGGTGGTGTCAGGTATAATTTCGATCAACGATATAAATACCTATGTGTTATTCGATTCGGGAGCTTCATGTTCTTTTGTATATGATGAATTTGCTCAAAGATTAAATTTACCTCGTGAATTATTAGAACACCCAATGAATGTAGAAGTAGAAAACAAAGAAATTATCCCTATAGACTACATACATAGGACCTGTTGTGCTGATGTAAGAGGGTTTAAGCTTAACGTGGATTCGATACCGATTCGTCTTAGAGAGTTTGATGTAATCCTCGGGATGGATTGGTTATCAAGTCACAGAGCGGTCATTAACTATAAGAAAAAGTGCGTACACCTAAAGACTCCGAATAAGTCAAAGGTGGTATTTCATGGCAGTAAATCGTCGAGATAATCTTGATATCTAACGATGATGTAAGCAAAGAAGTTGCTTAGGAAAGGTTGTATAGGTTATTTGGCTCACGTTGTGGATACCCGCAGAGTCGAGGGTGAATTGGGTCAGATACCTATTGTAAGAGAATTCGTTGACATCTTCCCAGATGAGATTCCTGGATTGCCACCAGATAGCTATAGAGATATAGTTTGTTATCGATTTGGCACCAGGGACATCACCGGTATACAGAGCGCCGTATCGCATGGCTCCGATAGAAATGAAGGAACTGATGATTCAACTAGAAGAATTGTTAGATAAGGGATACATTCGACCGAGCGTATCACCGTGGGGAGCACCAGTATTATTCGTAAAGAAGAAGGATGGGTCATTAAGGCTTTGAATCGACTACCGGGAGTTGAACAAGGTCACCATTAAGAACAAGTACCCGTTTGTGAGACCCCATATTTTATAAATAAAGATTTAAATTTCTCGAAATATTTTTTTGAATATTATGGAGTGAAATTGATATAATGTTATAGTTGTGGGTAATATTTATAAATTTTGCAAAGTACGCAAGTTGTTATATAATATTCGATTGGTCGGGGAATATTTATTTTAACAAGAAATATTCGTACGACGACACAATCATTGGTGGACCCCACAACAGAATTAATGTCGGATTGAGAAAACGACAAAAATACTTTTATGAAAATAACGGCGGAAGTTTTACCGTTATCTTGTTGAACCACTTTCGGTAGTAAAAATACGATGTCTGGCGTGGTTGAATAGTAGCACACGGTATTGATTATTGATGCTTATGTGATAAGTCACTCAGTTTTGTTTTATTTGGTATTATTAATGTAATAAAACAGAAAATATTTTTATATAAAACAGAATACTTTTATAAAGTTATTCGTTTTATTAGGCTAATAGTAAAATCTTTTTATATAAAGCGAGAATACTTTTTTAAAGTTATACTGCTTTATTAGACAATAATTAGAATATATTATATTTTATTATGCATAGTATTGCATAATATGCATATATAGTATTTTGTATAGTAAAATCTTTTTATATAAAAATGTAATACTTTTATAAAGTTATTCGTTTTATTAGATTATAAATAGAATATATTATATTTTATTTAAAAGATTTTCTTTAAATATAGGCCGTCAGATTAAAAGTAAATCAATCTAGACCGTTAAATGAATTAGTTACTATGCAATCCATTCTTACATAAATAGAAGCTCATTCCTTCATTATTTCTTACGAATTCAATTGTAACTCTCAGAGAGAGAAATATAGAGAGTTCTTCTTCTATAATCTTGAGCGTATTTCTTTAGAGTTTAAGAAAGCTTTGAGCGTAGTGCAAGTTTTCTTCGAGTATATCCTCGCCCTACCAATCGGAATACTCTTCTCTCAAAGGTAAGGGAGATATTATTTGTTGTACTCGTAGGGAATATTATTGGTTGTAATCATAAGGGGTATTCTTTCTTTCTTATTCATGAAGAGAACTTCTGTTATTCCATTCTTTATTATTCCATTGGAATAACTTTGTATCTGTGACTACCCTATACTTGGTGAAATTCTTCTATTATTCTATTCTTTATTATTATGTTGGAATAACTTTGTCATCATGAAGTCTGCGTACATGGTGAAATTCTTCTATTATTCTATTCTTTATTATTCTGTTAGAATATCCTATCGGTGCGTATTACGCCTGACCTAATTCCATTAATTATTATTATGTTGGAATAACCTATTTATGTGAAGTACCGCATACATGGTGAAATTCTTCTATTATTCCATTCTTTATTATTATGTTGGAATAACCTGTTTATGCGAAGTACCGCATACATGGTGAAATTCTTCTATTATTCCATTCTTTATTATTATGTTGGAATAACCTGTCTATGCGAAGTATTGCATACATGGTGAAATTCTTTTATTATTCCATTCTTTATTATTATGTTGGAATAACCTGTCTATGCGAAGTACTGCATACATGGTGAAATTCTTTTATCTCCGCTAGCGACCATATCCCTAAGCTCTGATACCAAATGTGACGCCCCCAAAATTAGGTATACATCACCCATTCTGAGTCGCCAGATACATGGTACAAAATTCAAATACAACTTCATTTATATTAATCGTTGTTGAGTTGTCGTGTACGAAATCGACCACGATTAACTATGAGTTTTAATACAAATATATGTAACTCTCATGGTGCCTCGACCATAACCTTACAATGGTACTTTACATAAAAGTATAGTCAAAAACTGTTTTAGAAATTAAAATCTTTGGGAAGTGCTCAAGGAAACCTTCGTACATGGGAGGTCATGCGTCTAGGTTATAATAGATATCATATGGTCACAGAATTATCCTTGGTTAACCCAATAGACCCCAAAGAAAAACTAGAAGATTACTATCATCTTCTTTCCAATGGTGAGTCTTTTCTTGACATATAACTATCTCCACTGTCTCCAAGTGAATATTATATTTCAAATAAACTCCAAGATCATATAGGTAGTGCCCGTAGATATACTCAGCAAGTGGATGCGCACAACCCTGTCTTATGATAACACGAGGTGGTATGTCATTAGACATCTTGTATGATAGTGGCAAAACACTCTTCCAAAGTTGGGTTCGCCTCACTCTATTTGATTCACCAAATATAACTACTAAATGTTGTATAGAATACAACACACTTTTCTATACTGTTTAGGGAGAACCTCCACAGCTAAAGACCACAGTTCTATTCCCTTGTTATCCCCGCTCTACCCGGCAACACTCTTACGGCAACACTCTTAGTACCTAAAAGGAATTGTGAAGCAGAAAGGGTGAGCACAACTAGCCTAGTAAAGAATATCATGACTAAAGATAATTAAATTATCAATAGCTTTCATCAATAATAAATCAGAGATTTAGAAAATATGGTAGATGATAAAACTTTTCAACCATAGTTGCAATGGAACGAGCAATCCATTAGAAGAGTCAAATAGACCATAAGGTCTATTATCTTCTCTATGTTAAAAGTCCACCAATAATGTTTTATCCATGTAAAATAAATCAACAGTTCCTGTCCACAATCATATGAATAACTCATAATCACAATTGTGATTCTAAATTCCTCTTCGCACCTAGGACGAAGATAATTTTCATCACCTGTCTTCACCTGAAACATCAAAAATCATGGTTATACCAAATCACAATTCCTGCTCGTAATCATTAAATCATCTTTGCACTACGGCCAAAGATATTCATTATTATCACATCCATGAATTAATATTTCATCGCTGAGACTCAAACTTCGATAATTAATCCACATCATCGAATCATCCCTGCACTACAGGCCAAGGATATTCATTAGTATCACGACCACGAATTATCCATGCACTACGGGCCAAAGATAATCGTTATTATCACATCCATGAATTAATATTTCATCGCTGAGACTCAGCTTAATAATTAAACCACATCATCGAATCATCCCTGCACTACAGGCCAAGGATATTCATTAATATCACGACCAAGAATTATCCATGCACTACGGGGCAAAGATAATCGTGTTTTCATCAACGGTCCTAATCATGCCATAAAACAATTCATCTTTGCACCCTTGGCCGAAGAGAATCCATAGCCATAATCATACCAAAAACTGTGCATCAATGCACTACGGGCCAATGAGAACTTTTTCCACATCATTTGTAACATTACGGTCATGATTATACCGAATAATCCATGGTCATAATCATACCAAGTACATCTATGCACTACAGGCCACAGATGACTTTCAACATAATATAAACATGAGGATGATGACAATGACATAATAATTTAATAAAATAAGTTCAAGAATTAATTTATCCAGGAACCAATAACGTCCAAATTGTCAACATCATACTTCTTTGTAGAGTAAAATTCAAGAATGCACAGAAGAATATTTCCATGAAAAGATACTAGATGAAGCGCAAATATCAAGGATATTCCACTAATTTCATGGAGTATAAAAGTCAAAACTTTAACCAACTGAGTATAATAGAATATATAAAACTACAAATGGATTTTCGTCGCCATGCGGTAATCCACTTAGACAGATCATTTCCACCATTTAATAAGGAATGAATACAAAGGATCATTCACCATGCATGTGGTAATCCACATAGACAGGTTATTCCAATAGAATAATAAAGAATGGAATAACAGGAGGATTCACCATGCCTGCGATAGACTGCACAGATAGGTTATTCCTAACAGAATAATAAATAATGGAACCAGTCGGTAAATTTACCAAGCGGGATGTTCCAACGAATAATAAAGACGGAACCGAGTTCTAAGTATAAATGCACGAGCGGGATATTCAACGAGAATAATAAAGACGGAACCAGGCCCGACGTAAAACGCATTGATACGATGATGTTCCAAATGAATAATAAAATGGAATAACGTAAGAATTATACCAAGTATAGGGTATCCTGCGATATCTGAGTTATTCAACGTAATAATAAAGAATGGAATAATAGAAGTTCTCTTCATGAATAAGAAAGAAAGAATACCCTTATAGAAAGACAAATAATATTCCCTACCTTTGAAAGAAGAGTATTACATTGGGTAGGCGGAATATACTTGAAGAAAACTTGCACTACGCTCAAAGCTTTCTTAAACTCTAAAGAAATACACTCAAGATTATAGAAGAAGAACTCTCTCTATAGTTTCTCTCTCTAGAGTTTCAGTGAATTCGTAAGAAATAATGAAGGAATGAGCTTCTATTTATAGTTGAATGGACTGCATAGTAACTAATTCATGAACGGTCCAGATTGATTTACTTTAATCTGACGGTCCATATATAAAGTAAAATCTTTTAAATAAAATATAATATATTCTATTTATAATCTAATAAAAATGAATAACTTTATAAAAGATTTTACTAGGCAAACACTATACAGGCACTATGCAAACACTATGCATGCACTATGCAAACACTATGCAGACACTATGCAACATTATGCACAATAAAATATAATATATTCTATTTATAGAATAACTTTATAAAGTATTGTGTTTTATATAAAAGATTTTACTATGCAAAACACTATGCGTAATAGAATATAATATATTCTATTTATAGAATAACTTTATAAAAGTATTACATTTTTATATAAAAAGCTTTTCTGTTTTATTACATTAATAATACCAATAAAATAAAACTGGGTGACTTATCACATAAGCATCAATAATAAATACCGTGCTATTTACCAAAATAGAAAAAAAATTGAATACTTTTATTTCATAAAATTCGGGGTCTAACAACTAAGGTTGTTCCCGTTTTCATTAAGGGATAAAGCGAAAAGTTGGCTTCATTCTCTGCCAGCAAGATCTATAACTACATGGGAGGATTTAGCACATAAATTCTTAGCTAAGTTCTTCCCAATGGCTAAGACTGCCAAGATGAGGACAACTATCTCTCAGTTTGAGCAACAACATGGCGAGTCATTATATGAAGCATGGGAGAGATACAAAGAAATGCTGAGAAAGTGCTCACATCACGGTATGCCAGATTAGATGGTAATCAACACGTTTTATAATGGATTGGGATGGTAGTCGAGATCAATTGTAGATGCAGCTGCAGGAGGGGCATTATGGGCAAAGAGCTATGAGGAAGCCTATGACCTTATCGAGACAATGGCATCGAATGATTTTCAGAATCCTACATCCCGAATGCCACAAACCAAAGTTGCAGGTGTATTGGAGGTTAATGCTATTACTCAGTTGTCAGCACAGATGGCAGCCATGGCAAAGAAGATAGATACTTTGGCAGAAGGAAAAGTAAAGACGGTTGCCTACGTATGTGAGATTTGTGTGGGGTCACACTCGACGGATCAATGTGCTATCAGCTCAGAATCAGTGCAGTATGTGAGCAACTATAGAAAAGATCAAGGTCAATTTCAGAACACATACCACCCAAACAACAGAAATCATCCAAATTTTAGTTGGTCGAATAATCAAGGGAATCAGTAGACTCAGTTTCAACCAAATAATCAATTTTAGGCGCAGCCAGCGCAGCCGCAGTTTAATCCTAGACAACCCTTTCCGCCAGGATTTTCTCAACAACAACAGCAACATCACACTCCAGTTGCACCTCAACAAGAAAAGAAATCAGAAGTGGAGGAGATGATGATGAAATATATGGCAAACACAGAGGTTATGATCAAGAGCCAAGTAGTGGCTATAAAGAATTTGGAAACTCAAATGGGCAGATAGCGAACATGCTTACTAACAGGCCCCAGGGTTCATTGCCATATAATACGGAGACAAATCCAAGAAGAGAAGGGAGGAAACAGTGTCAAGCGATCATATTGAGATCTGGGAAAGATCATCGATTCTTCGCAAGTCAGCGCTTCCAGCAGCGAATGCATCGAGGAGGCCTTGTGCACGTGCAAGTGGCGAGGAGCCAAACCATCGAGCAAGAAAATTTGGAGAAATCTGAGGATCAGCAGGAAGAGAAAGACAAAGCAGGTTCAGAGGAGATGGTTAAGAGTCCAGTACCACCAATTCACATTCAAGTTCCGTATCCGTAGAGATTAAATAAGAAAGGGGAAGATAAATAGTTCAACAAATTCTTGGAGGTATTCAAAAAGCTGCAGATCAACATACCATTCGCCGAGGCATTGGAACAAATGCCAAGCTACGCAAAATTTATGAAGGGTATATTGTCAAGGAAGAGGAGATTAGATGAGTTTGAGACAGTAGCCTTGACAGAGGAATGCAGTGCAGTGCTTTAGCAGAAACTACCTCTAAAGCTGAAAGATCCAGGCAGTTTTACAATTCCATGCACAATTGGAAAAATGAACTTCAGCAAGTGTTTATGTGATCTTGGGGCAATCATAAATTTGATGCCCTTGTCAGTGTTTAACCAGGTTGATCATTTTTGGGACCCAAAGTCGATAAACGATCATTACATTACTGACTAGTGATAGATCGATCACGTATCCATGAAGAATTATTGAAGATGTGTTGGTTAAGGTGGACAAATTTATTTTCCCAGCTGACTTCATTATCCTAGACTACGAGGAGGACAAAAGCATACCAATAATACCGGGGAGACCATTCTTGGCCACAGGCAGAACGTCAATAGATGTGCAAAAAGGTGAGCTCACTATGCGTGTCTAGGATCAAGAGATCACCTTTAACGTATTTAAAGAAATCAGTTTACCAACGGATGAAGAAGAGTGCTTCCTGGTTGACGTGGTGGATTGGTGCCTACAGGATGAAGTACAAAAATCGAGGGATTATGGACCATTGATATGTGCAACGGGTAAAACTTCAGAGTTAAAGGAAGAGCCATTGACGAAAGATGAGGTCATTAAATTTCAGGGTGCAGAGGACACGAAGGAAGGCACCTCAATTCCATCTGTAACATGAAGCTCAGAGACAGTCAAGCTAATTGACTATAACTTAGAGCTGGATGGGAGGCAACCCATTATTATTCTCTCCATTGATTTGTTTTTAGTTATTTATTTTGAGTTATTTCAGTAGTTATATAGAATTGATTTTTAATAGGATACTTGATGTTCATGCTTAAGAGTGTAACAAGAATTGTTGTGCGAATATTTGCAAGATGTTAGTGTTATGAGACCACTAAGTCATGCCTTATCAAGATGCATTAATATCTATGCAGGAACCATCATTGACAAACATCACTAATAAAAGTGAGTGGAAATGAATTTTAGCGGGCAGATATCAAGATCGCATCAGCTGCGACGTGGCTTTATTAGCACAAAAATTGCGCGCCCCCGTGTCAAGCCAATGTAGTCAACAAGTCATTCTGCAAGTCTCGCGGCCGCGAGACCCATGAAGTAAAAAACTCATACCACAGCAAGATAAGAAAACCACCAAAGCATTCTCAGAAGTCTCTACGCGTGCATACCAAATTCGAGAAAAACGCAATGCTGCGGCCATGACGACACCAAAGTTAAGACAGATCTGAATAGTTTAAAAATAGAGTTGTGGATCATTTGGACTCTTATTTGGGATATAATAGAAGCGAAATTCTCTCATTCTCCATAACTCACGTCGCTATCTATCTATCAGTTACAAATTATGCCGTACATCTCTCAATCAATTAGCCACGATTCGTGCCTCATTCAAAGTCCAAATCTCCTCAACTTCTCCAATGTACACTATAAAAGCTAGGGTTCCCAGTTGGATTGAAGAAACGAGTATTGGGGGTAGAAATTCTTTAAGCTTTTCTTCATTCTCCATCATATAATCTGTGCAACCTCTATCAAACATAAATGGGGCCGAAGCGAGCAAGGTCTATTACGTCATCTTCTTCGTCCTCGTCAGGCAGTCAAGAGGCTGATATTGTGGATCATACCAAGTTCCTCAACTTGGAAGCTCAACAAGAGTACTACCGCATTGTGGTGAAAATGTTCGTCAAGGAGCAAGGATTCAAGCCGGCGGGGTAGGATGGCCAGTTGTGCGTCATGATTCGAGAGAGAGGCTGGGGTGGACTGACGGCTACTCCAATACCCGTTCCTATGAGCGTAGTCCATGAATTATATGCCAATGCCAAGGTCACTATGAGCGGGATATCTCTGGTTGGTGGTATCGAGGTAGATTACAGACCCCGTGCCATCCAATTAATTTTCAAAATTACTGATGCACCGCCAGTGGGTGCTGCTAATTGGGTAACCGATATGGAGCTTATCATTGCAGAGTTATTTGTGCTGGGCGAAATGGACATATAAAGTTGGCACGACACAGCCACGTATATTCCCAGCTGCAGCCCTAAATCGCTATGCAAAAGCGTGGAACTTGTTCATATGCGCCAAGCTCATGCCTTCCGCCCATCAGCACGAAATAACAGCGGAGAGGGCACGTATTTTATGGGGCATAATCACCGAAAAATACATCGACATTGGTCATCTCATTCACGAGAATATGCTGTGCTATTTATGGGGAAGAACGATTGGGAGCATTCCGCACGCATCCGTGGTTGCCATGTTTTATGCTAATCAAGGATGCAACTAGTGTAATAAGCAGATGCAATACCCAAGCCAGGACATTACTAATGCTACGATCAAAAAATTTGAGGACAGGACAGGGGGTGTACCGCACCCACGCGGACTAGGATTCATCCTTCAGCCTATTTTTCCAGAGCCACCACAACAACCCCTGCAAACAGATGAGGTGGGCCCGTCCACATACGCGCGTGCCACCCATGGCGATCGCCAGCTCCGAAGGTTGGAGCGCAAGGTCGATGCCATATATGATAATTTGGGCACATTTGCGATGGGACTCACAAGGGCTTTAGCCGAAGCGTTTGCACAACAAGGAACAACACAAGAATGGCCTCAGTTTGGAACAACAACACCATATCCACCATCGAATTCACCACCCGAGGAGGGTGGCACCACCGATAATTAGGGGAGTTTTCGTACCCTTTACCTTCATTCAATTGGGACATTGAATATTTTAAGTTTGGGGGTATTGGGTAGTATTTTTAGTTTTGCATATAGTTTTGCATGATTCATATAGTCTTGCATGAATAGTTTAATTTTTATTTGCATGTTTAGATTACAGTTTAGCATATAATTGCATACCTCACAGTTCTTACCGTATAGAAAAATTTTGTTTAGCCAATGATGAGAGTGAAGTTTTTAAATGATTTCTGAATATTTTGGATAACATGAGCTGAGATGTAACGTTTTATACAATGAAATTTATAATGCTGTTTAAATGCTTTCGGTTTGCACAAATGTGTTCACAAGCACTTGTAGGTGTAAGAAGTACGTTGTGCCTTGCGCGATAGAAAAACATAGTCTTAAAAAGAGAAATATGTGAAAAGTGACTTTTGGACTGTATAAAACATTGATTTTTAAACTTTGGGAAAACATGGGTATCTGTGTATAAAAAAAAGTAAAAAAAAAAGAAGAAATAAAAGTAAAAATAACATGGCTAGTCTTATTTCGGGGCCCTGGCTACTTGAGTAAGTACGCCCGAGGGGATTGTCTCTACACCTAGCGCCCTAAGGTCTTTCATGGTCTGGGAGTCGTTGGTCGAAAGCTCGCTAAGGGGTAGCAGTGTGCCTAATGGAGTAAGACATTGCACAGTCATGAAGAAAAAGAAAGAAAAGAAAAGAAAAATAACAATAAACACTGCGAGAAAGTGCGAAATTTGCCCTCGTGAGTAGAATAAAGCAGTTAAGCCCATTGTTGAACCTTAGTTTATTTTAAGATGTTAAAATTGTCCGAGTAGCATATATATACATAAGTCTTGATTTAAGCTATAATTTTTCTGGTTTGAGCAAATAGCATAAGCATTCTAAACCTAAATCAAGTATTGGGTGAACACAACACACACATACATAGCATCTGTATAACATTTTTTGAATTATATAAGTATATGACATTATGCCTGCAGTTTGATTTGAATATGTAGTCTCGAATCTAGAAAAACTTCGCTGAGGCAAATTAGACTGAATTTTTATGATGGTTGGGACAATGTGAGAATTAGTTGCATAGTAACATAGTTGCATTTTTATTGATCATTAGTATGCATTGCTTGAGGGTAAGCAATGGTTCAAGTTTGGGGGTATTTGATAAGTAGGATTTATATCTACTTATGGAGTTCCAATTCATGCGAACTATGCCCATCTCAAGTACATTTTAGTAGGTTTTAGCTGCATTTCATGATAATTTGCATTTCACATACTTAAAACTCCTTTTGGTGAATAAGTGCAGGAATTGGCCTATTTTGGTTGTGTTATTGAGCACACGGCGAATAGATGTTTGAGACGAGGCAAAAGATGGGATATCCATGGCATGAAGGTGCAATAGAGCAAGGAGATAAAGCATGACTGCACAAGTAGCAGCAGCAATAGCATAACAGGAGTCAGGATCTGTAGATTATAAGTCGCGCGGCAGAATATCCTTGAGAGCGCGCGCCCACGCGATTACTCAGCCAGATCTTGGAGCCTACTACAAGTTGCGCGGCCGCGAGAAGAACAAGCCAAGAGAGGGCGCACCCGCGCGCGAGAACGGCCAAACATACAAACCTACTGCAAGTCTCGCGGCCGAGAGAATATCAAGCTGGAGGAACGCGTGGCCGCGCACAAGGCCTGAAGCTGCTGACTTATTTTATTTTATTTCCAAATTTTAAAGGTTGTAATTGATTTAAAACGATTCCTGACTAGTGTCAGGGGTATGACTTGACATTTTATTAAGTTTTTCACGTTTTTTTAGATCGTAATTAGGGTTTTACTCTCTAGGGGAGAGTCCAACGTAGAAGGAGGCCACAACTCTATCTTTCTGTTCCTTCTTGGGATTTTCTACCTGAGTGGGATTATTATTATTAGTTTTTGCTGGAATCGTATGAGGATTTGAATTTTGATTTCATATTTAGAAATTGGGTTTGATAGTTTCATCTTTCAATTGTCGTTTATTGATCATGTTTAGATTTGATCCCATAATGGCTTTTGGTTCAGTCATGAACTAAACTCCATTATGGGATTCTAACGGATTTTAATATGTAGTTTGATTGCATGTTTAAATGTCGGGATTGTTTTGCATATCATATGGGATGTCTATCATGATTGTTTTGAATGTATGAATGCTTGATCACCATTCGCTTTTGATTTGTATGGAATTGACAATGAACATGCAAATATGGATCAGAATCATGATAGTATACGTATATAGGGTTGTGTTATATGGCTTATGTATTTCAGTGAACCGGATATATACATATCTTCACCGTATAAGTCGTAATAAGGGCTTGAACTTAAAATTAATATAATTGCAATTTCACATGACATGTAGTGATGTTTGTTATATTGATGATTACATAGAATCTATCATCCGTGGATGCCGTAAGTAGGTCTTAGTGCATTGAAAAATGGCTAATACTCTTTTAGTGCTCTTGGCTACTTTCCTGTGATATATGAGCAAGTCATGCATGATAGTGGCGATTGAATGAAGTGTTAAATGAAGTTAGAATCCCATTAGTTCCAATATCATTTATTCTATCGTTATTATTGTTTTAGTTGTTATTTGCAATTCGAGAACAAACCAAGTTTAATCAGTAGTTTGAACATATAAATATAGTGATTTAATTAATGAATAGTAGTTTAAGTTAAACAACTTTCTCTGTGGGATCGATACTTTACTTGCTCTGTATTACTTGTTGACACATGTATACTTGCATGAGTTAGAGCTCTTTTGTTAGTCTTAAAAAAGAGGCAACAACCCCCAATCTTGGTGATAGTTGGGATCAACATAGTTGTTGAGGTAATCACCACTATATTGTACCGGTTCAAAACTGACAGTGCATTGATGACTTTGATGGTTGCCAGCACAATAGTCACACGTAACTGCCATCCTTCGACTCCTTTTGGCTGCAATAACATCCAATGTCCTCGAAAGTTCTTCAATCTGTGCTGATATTGCGGGAAATGCATTAAGTCCATCAATCCTTGTTTCCCTTGGTTGAGTCATGTTCGTGTATGGCCATTGATACGAAAAGTCATCCATGGTACCTGAAAAGAGAGAAATATAGGAAGAGAATTAAAAATAAAAATATTTAAATGAAGACTAATTTGATTGAAATTAATATTGGTAAATAATTATTAATTTAATTCCCCGGCAGCGGCACCAAAAACTTGTTGGGTAAAATCTAATTACGCACAACACACAAGTATACGTGGTTAATAAGTAATAAAGTGAAAGTTGAGTATCGTTCCCACGAAGAATTGTTTAATAAAAATCACCAAGTACTAACCCGTAACCAACTCAATCTTATTTAAACGAATGAATTTCAATTTATAAGTAAACTAATTCTAATGACCACTAGTTAAATTAAGATTACGGTGATTTAAAATCACAACTTCACTTATTGCTTCATTTAAGTTAACACACTTCTCATCAATTATTCTTTATCCTAAATTGTTAATTAAGAACACTAAAGCAGATAAAATCACCTCTCGATGCATAATACACATACTCACTTAAATCCACAGATGATAGAATTAAGCAAGACACCCTAATTAACTAATCCATTATATCTCTTTGTGAATTACAATTAAAAAGGATTTAAAGCACAAGTTCTCTATAAGATTACATATAGCGTAAAGACATATCTCTATCCTAAACACAAATTATGAATTCCATCTATGCAGAAATCACTAACACATGCTATCATGATCAGATCTAAATCTAAACTTCATCTCTCGAGTTTATATAGATTATCACGGTAATTGTTAGCTAGGCAATTAAGCAATTAAGTCCAAATCACAATAGACAATCCTCACAATAGAAAATAATAATTGATAGTGAAGCATATTAAAATAAACTACACAATAAGATCCATTGTAATCTCAAACAAAGAATTAGTTCATTGAATTAAAACTAAGAATCCACACTTGAATAGACATTAAAAGACAAAGATAGAAGAAGATAAAAAGTTAGAATCTGTTGTCTGCAGATTTGAAGCTCCCTCCTCGCTCCTACTTTGAATCTTCAATGGTCTCTAAGTTGCTTCAATCTCCAAATCTCATAAGAACTAGTGTTTTTTCTTATTATACTCTAATCTAATCTAATGGAATCCTCTTATTTTATGCCTTCCATCATGTATTTATAGGTTACAAGTCTAATTTTTAGCTTAGGAACAAACCCAATCCAATTTGGAGTAAAAAAGGTATCAAAATTCGAACCAAAACGCATAAAAACGTGTTCTGGCCTGTACCCCCGCCCCGGCGGGCATCATTTTTCTGCTACAGTGTCCTATGGTAAAACGGCCATAACCTTTGATCTGGGAGGAGTTACGAGGCCCGCCACCTATCAAATCAAAGATATCGACGAGCTCTACAACTTTAATTCTTTAAGAATTGAGAAATAACAGACAAGTGAAGGTCAAAATTGGGCTGGAAGTGACTACTATGTAAATGGTCATCCAAAATAGTGAAGTTCAACGTTCGTTGGTGCAAAGATCATAACTCATTCATCCGAACTCCGATTGGAATGATTCAAGATGTTCTGGAAAGCTAAGAAGAAGCTCTACAATATAATCTAAGTTCCAAGACAAGAACATGAAATAAACATGAAAGCCCAAAGGATGTCTATATTGTTTTTCTTTGCAATTTCATACCAATTTTTTGCGATTTCAGCTCCCAAGCATATTATCTACAAAACGAACACAAAATGCATGAAAAGTAACTAAGAAACATGAGATTAAGCAACTAATTCAAGTAACAGATACCAAATAAGTAGGTATAAAACCTACTTATCATTATTCCTCCACCAGGAGACAAACATGTCGATGTTTGATTACTGGACTCAACGGAGAATAATCCCGCGAGGCTCAGGAAAGGCACCACTCGGATCCACTCCAATTGAAAGATCGGATTAACTTTCCATCTTGTAAATTGCGATTATCTGGAGACCGTCATGTCGAAAAGCCGCGAGAGTAGCCTAAGATAGGTCAGCTTTTGATAAACCAAACGTGAAGGGAAGTTTCTTCATGCCTTTCCCTTTCAATTCCTTATAAATTCAATGTAAATTACTATTCCATGTAAATATAATAGAAAAAAGAGAAAATGTGAATATCATTTCCATTCCCTGTCAATATTATTATTGTACATATATTTAATCCTGTCATGTTATCTTGTCAGCAAAACAACTAATAGCTGTTTTGCAGGAAAACATTAAAAAACTTTAAACAAACACATTGCATATCATGCATCCTGTTAATATATATACATTGAAATTAATATACCTACTTTCATTGTAGGGAAACAATTGGTCCTGTTACCTTCGATCAAAGTCCAAAAAGGCACTAAGCCCACCTTCAGACATGGCTGTAAGTGCCCAACCTAAATCTACTCATGTTTCTCGAGAGGAGTTCGAGGGACTAAAAACCAAATAACAGAATTAGATATCTTTTTGAAAGAACAAAAAAAAGGACTCAGGGTCAACAAATATCCACTCAAACAAAGTCCTCTGCACAAGGAGGAAGCCATGATACTAAGAAGAAAGAAAAGGAAGTGCAGATACCTGAACCTCAAACCCAAAAACCCAACAAAACTCCTAAAATCACCAATCTTAAAGAAGATCGAGAAATTGGTGATATTCGAAAGAAAGTGAAATAAATGGAAGAAACCATCCGATCAAACAAAGGGACTAGAGTGTATGGGAGTATGACTTACTCGTATCTCTGTATTTTCATAGGGGCCCGTTATCCAGACAAGTTCAAATTTCTGAATTTTAAAAAATATGACGGACTGAGAGATCCTTACAATTACTTAAAGGTGTTTATTCACTACAAAAAAATGGTGATTTTGTAACAAACAGTTTTCGTTGCTAAATGTGCAAAATTTCGTTGCCAAATGCCATTTGCAACGATTTTTTGTTCGTTGGACATTTCATTTCGCAATGAGCGTTGCTAATTGTCTAGCAACAAATGTTTTTTTTCCCATTGCAGAAAGTAATATATTTCGCAACGAACTTTTATTTTCGTGTAAAAGCATAAATCATTTAGCAATGAAATATTTTGTAGTGAATTTATTAAACAATTGTTACTGAAAAACAATTTTCATTGCAAAATACGCCTAATTGGCAATGAAAAGAATCTTTTTATTTTCCAACGAAGATAAAATGCATTGCATTTGATACACATTTGCCAACGAAGTTTGCCGTTACTGATCAATATAAAAATTGTTGCCTTAATTGGTTTTCGTTGCTAATTGTGTACTTTTTGGTAACAATATTTGTTGCTAAATGTACAAAATAAACCAGTTATGTATTAATTTGCAACAAAATTTTGCGTTGCCGCCATTTGCAACGATTTTTCATTCATTGGACATTTCGTTGCGCAATTATTGTTGGTAATTGTCAAGCAAAAAAAATTTCGTTGCAGAAAGTAATATATTTCGCAACGAAAATTTGTTTTCGTGTAACATTATAAATAATTTAGCAAAGAAATATTTTGTAGCAAATTTATTAAGAAATTGTTACTGAAAAATAATTTTCATTGCAAAATACGCCTAATTGGCAATGAAAATAATCTTTTTATTTTTCAACGAAGATAAAATTCGTTGCATTTGATATACATTTGCCAACTTAGTTTGCCGTTACTGAACAATGTAGAAATTGTTGCCTTAATTGATTTTCATTGCAAATTGTGTACTTTTTGGTAACGATGTTTGTTGCTAAATGTACAAAATAAACCAGTTATATATTAATTTGCAGTGAAATTTTGCGTTTCCGTTGTTTTTTTTTATGGATAATTATGATGAATTAGCAACGATAATTTTCGAAGGTGATTATTTTTAGAGAGCAACTATATAAATATTGCCTTTTCTTTTATTATGTAACGAATGTCAAAATTATTTTCTAAACAAGAAAAATTATGTCTCAATAATCCCATAACAAATTATGACAGAAATTCCAAAAAACTAAATATTATTAATTAAATAAAATCATCTGATACATGATCATTCATCATCTTTACAATCAAACTTCGTATTGTGCATACTGATTGGTATGGCTCTCTTTTCAATGTAAGATGTAGTATATGATAGGAACAGAAGTACAATGTATACCGATTGGTATTGTGACGCCCCCAAAATAGGTATACATCACTCATCTTGAGTCGCCAAATACATGGTGCAAAATTCAAATACAACATAATTATACAACTGTCGTGTAACATACGACAAAACATAAGCTGAGAGTTTTAAAACGACTATTGTCTTCTAGACAATATCCACATTCAATGGAGTCCTCGTTATAATTATTATCACACTATTTCACAAAATAGTGAGGACTACTAATGCACCATCTCGGACCATCACTCCATTCTCCGACTAGTCCCAGCTATATTCTCATTTTCTGAAGAGAACAATGAAAGAAAAGGGTGAGCTCAACTAGCCCAGTAAGAAATATTATGACTAAGATAATGCAAAATAAATTATCCTTAGCCGTAAACAGTATAACAACTGATAGAATATAATAGACAACAAGTTTTAGATCAACAACTGCAGCGGAATAAACAATCCATTAGAAGAGTCAAGTAGAGCATAAAATCTACTATCTTTTATGATTTAAAAGTTTTTCATCAACTTTATCGTTGAGACTGAGCTTAATAAATAAAATCAAATCATCCCTGTATCACGGCCAAGGATATTCATGTAATCATCAATGGTCATGATTATACCGAATAATCCCTGGTCATAATCATACCAACAATTGTCCATCAAAGAACTACAAGCCAATGAGGACTTTCACCACATCATTCGTCACATTACGGTCATGATTATACCAAATAATCCCTGGTCATAATCATACCAAGTCCATCTATGCACGTAAGCCAAAGATGACTTTCATCACAATATAAGCATGAGGATGACGACAATGACATAATAATTCAATAAAACAAGTTCAAGATAAAAATTTAAAGATTTATAATTTAATTTATCCAGAAATCAATAACGTCCAAATCGTCAATATGATATTGCTTTGTGGACTAAAATTCAAGAATGCTCAGAAGAATATTTCCATGAAAAGACACTGGATGAAGCGCAAATATCCAGGATATTCTACTAATTTCATGGAGTATAGAAGCCAAAACTTTAACCAACTGAGTATAATAGAATATATGAAACTGCAAATGGATTTTTTCCCCGCCATCCGGTAATCCAAGTAGACATATCATTTCCATAATTGAATAAGGAATGAATATGAAAGATCATTCACCATGCATGCAGTAGTCCACATAGACAGGTTATTCTAACAGAATAATAAAGAATGAAATAACAGAAGAATTCACCATGCATGTGGTAGCCCGCGTAGACAGTTTATTCCAACAGAATAATAAAGAATAGAATAACAAAAGAATTCACCATGCATGCGATAGACCGCACAGACATGTTATTCCAACAGAATAATAAAGAATTGAATAACAAAAGAATTCACTAGACATGCGATAGACCGCACAGACAGGTTATCCCAACAAAATAATAAAGAATGGAATAACAGAAGAATTCACCAGGCATGTGATAGACCGCATTGATAGGTTATCCCAACAGAATAATAAAGAATGGAATAACAACCCTTACGAGTATTGAAAGAAAATAACTCTATTCATGAATACGAAAGAAATAATACCCCTTACCTTAGAAGAAACTGGATACTAGAATAGTGAGGTAGCAGACTTTTCTTCTTCTTTCTCTTTATAATTTCTCTCTATAATAATTGCTCTTGTGAGACTTAGTGAATTGGTGAGAAATGAAGGAAGAATGAGCTTCAATTCATAGGAAAATATAGTTTCGATAATTGCACGTTTTGGGGCTCGAAATATTACAGTATAATACCTTCCTCTTTTTCTTCATTTTTAATTTAGTCCTGCAAGTATTATCAAACTTGTACCACCTCCCCTAATAGTAAATCATGTGAATTAATAGTTCATTCATGTGACTTAATAGTATAATCATGTGAAAAAAACTAATTACACTATAGTACCTTCATCTATACCTCCATTTTTAATTTAGTTATGCAAGTATTATCAATCTTGCACCAACTCCACTAATAGTAAATCACGTGAATCAATAGTACACACATGTGAATACATAATTATAAGCATGTGAATTAATAGCAATTAATTGCTCATTTATCTGGTGAATTACCCGATTGGTCAATATAACCTCTAGACATTAATTATTATCGAAATAAATGTCGATTTCCAATAACACTAATAATTCCCACACCATAGAACTATTAATTTCATCTTTAATCAACACGAACTTATTCAACATTAATATTGTAACTCACAATATTTAACAACCAGGTCGTTCCCAGGAAAGAGGTGGCTTTCCGATAAGGATTTCTCCTTATTGGCGCGTAATTAGATTATCTAACCTCTCCTTGACAGAACTTCTAGACATTGTTAATATTGCAAAAAATAATATGAGTAACTTTGTCGTCTCAATTATTGATTTAATAATATAACAAATTATATGATGATGATCTTGTGACAATAATTGAATCAATAATATGAGAGATATGATGATGCGTGAATTCATCAGAGCAAGCAATAATCGAGTATAACGGAGTGACTTCTTACGTAAGCATCAATAATCTATACCGTATTACTACTACGCAACCACGCCATATAATCGTACTTTTTTACTACCGGTAGTTCAACAGTTTAACGGTAAAACTTTCGTAGTTATTTTTATAAAAGATAATTACGCTGTTTTCTAAATACGATAATACTTCCGTTGTGGGGTCCACCAATGATTGTGCCATCGTATGAATATTCCCTGTTAAAACGAATATTCCACGACACAACAAATATTTTATATCAACTTGCTTTCTTTGCAAAATTTTCAAATAACACCATTAACTTTAACCTTTTATCAATTTAACCATTTACTAAATAGAATAATAATTATAGAAAAATTGAATACTTTCATTTCATAAAATTCGGAGTCTTACAATCTCCCCTCCTTATGAAATTTTGCCCTCGAAATATACGTACGTACCTGGTATACCAAAAAGGTGAGGATACCTCGACAGATTCTAACTCTTGAGGTATAACCTTTGAGTGTTGAATATGATCATTCTTATCCAAGATTTTAACATGTATCTCATCATACGTTAAATCTTTTGCTATCTCGTCTAGTTCTAATTCAATAATGTGGTTTGGGTCATCCACATATTTACGTAATATCGATACGAAAAAAACGTTATGAACATGAGACATACTTAGAGGTAAGACGAGTCTATAGGCCACAGTTGTGACGCCCCCAAAATAGGTATACATCACCCATTCCGAGTTGTCAATACATGGTACAGAAACAACTACAACTTTATTATTACAACAGTAAAACTGTGAGTTTAAATACAAATATTATCTTCTAGACAATATATATACTCAAATAAATCCTCATCACATTTATTGATACATTATTTTACAAAAATGGTGAGGACTACTAAACAATCCTTTCTAAAACCTTCATTCCATACCCCACTTCGCATCTTCGCTATATTCTCGCCTCCCGAGAAGAATGGAACAAAAGGAAAAGGTGAGCTCAACTAGCTCAAGAAAGAATATTATGACTAAGATAATATACAACAAATTATCGTTAGTCTTCAACAGGAAAAAATTTAATAGAATACAATAGACAACAAATTTTAAATCAATATTCAGAAGTGAAAATAATAATTCATTAGAAGAGTTAAGTAGAGAATGCAAACTACTATCTTCTACATGTATGAATTTAAAAGTTCATCGCTATCTTTTATCCTCGTAACAACAATCCATAAACATCTCGAAATCAAATATTCATCTTTGCACTACTGTGCCAAAGATATTCATCGATTAATCATGTTCATTTAAACACTGCTCATCTTTGCACTACGGCCAAAGATATTCTTCAGAAATCATTCATCTTTGCACTACGTGCCAAAGATATTCAATAATATCATCATTTAAGACCGAGGATGATGAAAAATATTTTAAAGAAATGAATCCAAAGAAAACAAAATGACAAGGATTAAGGATTAAGGATTCGTACTTTGTTTTATCCATGTTCAAAAATACCTCAAAATAATCATAGTGGTGTAAAATTCAAGAATGATCAAAACATGGATACAATCAAAGCTAGTATCCAGAATAGATATTTTGGACGAAAAGAAGAAATTTTATTTTTCGATGAATAGTGTCAGATATCGTGAATAGTCTCCGTATCGTGAATAGTAACTCCGACACCAAAAGATAGAAATTCCACAAAAAATATTTTCACGCTTAATGAATAGTACTCATGAATAGTAACTCGTGAATAGTAACTCATGAATAGTAACTCGTGAATAGTAACTCATGAATAGTAACCCCGACATGAAAAAGTTCCAACCAATATTTCAGCATAATGATATTGAAGAAATAATATCATTTGAGAAGAAAATAACATCCCTTACCTCAAAGAATCAAGATTTGGAAGGAAAGATCTAAGTGATGTTTGAATGAAACTTGTCTCTTGATCAATAAAGAACTCTCAAAGTATCTAAATACTCACAAAATACGCTCAATAATATAGAGAGAAAGAGAAAAACTTTGTTTCGTGTGATTTTCAATTCTAACTTAGCCCTCTCATTTATAGGAAAATGTTAGCCCACCAAGCGGACTTGACACAAGCTTTGCGATGGCTTTACTCGCTACTATTGCCACCCACCACATTTGAAATAAAATTCAGCACATTTTTCACCAACCACAAGTGGGGCCCACTCAATTCTAGAATTTTCCACCAAAATCAATTATAAACCTACTTTTCAATCAAACACCTCTTAAAATTTATAACATATCATTCGCTCATTTTAATTCGTTCAAAATTTGTAGACATATACCCAACTTATATATGTATAACATATCCAAAAATCGCAACGATCCAATTATTCGATTAAAAATTATAACTCACGCAATATATCGTAAAAATCTTCGATTTGATTTTTAATACCTCCATTCCGGCTAAAAATATCGATAAAACACCTCAACATTAAATCCTTCAATTATAACCACATATAATAAATAAATCCATCATTTATATCCATATCAAATAAATATTTTCTTATCATATAAATTAATAATTAATTATTCCCAAATAATATTACAGAATCACAATTATGATAATCGAGCGGTTCTCAGGGAGAGGGGCTTTCCAATAAGGATCTCTCCTCATCAGCGCAATTAGGTGACCAAACCTCTCCTTAGATGAACTTTCTAGACATTGCCAATAATGTTATCTAATAATATTATTCAAATAATATGAATTATTGATCCGATAATGGGAAATACTTGCAGGACAATTATTGAAGCAAAGAAAATATAAAATACCAACGCAAAGAATTATTGAATCAATAAAATAAAATAATTTGAATAAGAATTATCGTAATAATTATTGAGTAGTGCCTTCTTACGTAAGGATCAATAATTGATGCAATACTGGTATTATTCTTGTTCAACAACGCGTATTAGTGTGTTTTAACCATCGGCATTCCAACAAAGATTAATCTGTAACAATTACGCCAGTTATTTTTAAACAACTTATATTTGTCGCTTTCCTCATCCAATCGCTTTCACATGGGGCCCACACATGGTCAAGCAAATAAATGGTCAGCATTTAATATTCCCCGACAAAGATTTAAATATTCCACGACCAAACGAATATTCCCAACAACAATGAATATTTTATAACCACTTGCTTATTTTGAAATATTTATGATTTTTACCCTAACTATCCACATTAATCAAATCAACCCTTACTATTTCAAAATAATAAATAAAGGAAATTCCTTTTATTTAAAAAATTTTTGGGTCTTACAATGCCTTCTACTCGATTGAGGATTTCAAATGGGCCAACTAAATCGAGGGTTGAGATCGACTCTTGCTTCTAGAATAACGCCCTCTTGAACATTCTTCCCCGTATTCATCGGCTCCGGGTGTGTAACTTGAGCGGCTCTATCTTTATCAATTGAAAGTCGGTTCAAATCGTATATTCGCTATCTTCACGTAGGTCCCTAGAGTCTTTAACTCTATCATCATCATTTGTAAGTCATACGAAATAGGTTTTTGTGTTAACAACATCGCACTCGTAAACACATATGATCTTCTACTCAACGCGTCAGCTACCGCTCTTCCACGATGATATTGAATGGTATAGTCGTAATCTTCAACAGCTCGAGCCAACGTCCTTGGCGCATGTTATGTTTGTTCTAGGTGAATAAATATTTGAGGGTTTGAGAAATGGGTTTTGTACTAGGGTCAATACAAAATTCGATTTCACGCTATAGGAGTAGGCTAGGAAGTCTTCAGGAATACGTCAGGAAATTTATTAACAATTAAAATATCATTCAAAACTGTGACTCTCATCCAAGACTTTGATATCACATGTAATGAAGGTTTCTCCTAACAGAGTTTCAACCGCTAAGTCAAAGTCTAATTTCTCCGGAGTCAAATTTAAACGTTGAGCGCAAGCAAGAGAGATAAAAAATGGGTAGAACCGGTATCTAATAAGGTATAGACTTTGAAAAAAATTATAATTAACTAACCCGTGCTAACTTTGTTCGGGTTACTCACTTTTTGAGAAGTCACAAAAAATGCTCTCCCTGAAACCACCGACTTTGTTTTGTCAGTATCCGCCTTTGGTGCCACTGTCCCAGCTGGACTTGACTTTGGTACATGACAAAATCGGGCTAGGTGACCTTCTTTTCCACAATTGTAACATGCTTTGGACTGCATCGTGTAGCTTGGACTGATATGTCCCTCCCCTCCGCATTTGAAGCATACAATTGGTGGTCGTTCTTCTTCCTTAAAAACGGGTGTTCGTGCTGCTATCTTTCCATCATTGTTGAACCTTCTCTTCTTGAAATTTCCACTCCTATTATCTTGGTCATGATTACCACTGAAGTGGTTACCATTCTTGGCATGATAATTTCCCCCATGATGGTTATCATTGTTCCGATGGCCGTTGCCACCGGTATGATTATTATTGTGTTGTTGCTCGTTACCTTTTGGTTGTCTTTGACTCATTATCGCCCTCCAATAACTGAGCCCTATTCACAACATCTGAATATAAACAAAGTTTGTAAGAAATGAGGTATTGACGTATATCGGGTTTCAAACCTCTTAGAAACATTCACGTCATTCGCTTCTCATTATCGACCAAATGGGATGCAAATCGGGATAACTCATAAATTTAGCTTCAGTATCATGCGACACTGGCCATATTGTTTTGCTCCAACTTGATAAACTCTACCTCCTTCATGTGACGAAATACTTTCGGAAAGTACTTGTCGTTGAATGTACTCTTGAACTTCTCCCAAGACATCTTGAGTCGGCCAGTCGGGTACGTTTTATAGATTTCCACCAGTAATATGCCTCTTCACATAACATAAAGGTGGCGAAGGGAACCTTTTGTTCCTCGGAGCATCCCAAGACATCAAATATCTTGGTGATCTGGTTTAACCACGTCTCCGCCTTAAGTGGTTCTGGTTTTCCCAAAAACTCTGGTGGTCCCAAATTTGAACTACTTAGCGTTGACCACGGTCGTGGGTTGCCATTGTTTCCACCTACATTTTGAATAGAGTCTCTCTCACTTTGATGTTGCATGAATCAGCATAAAGCCTCCGATCATCCCATCGCTCATCATCCGATCGGTTGTTGTTGTTTACCCGAGGATTATTGTCTTCCCTGTTGAACATTATCTCGGTATTGATCGTTGGTGACTCAACGATCTCATGTGCTTCATTGCTGATCTCAACATTTTCAGATGCCATTCTCAAACACTGTCACAAAACAAGGGTTAATTGACATATCACATATTATCCCTATACTCTGACCGACCAATTAAATACCAAATAAACTTAGGTAGGTCATACTAGCGAAGGAATTTCCCGTCTCTCCCCTCCTAGTTCTTGTCTCACATCTATGCCAGGGATCATATCCCTAAGCTTTGATACCAACTGTGACGCCCCCAAAATAGGTATACATCACCCATCTTGAGTCGCCAAATACATGGTGCAAAATTTAAATACAACCTAATTATACAACTGTTGTGTAACATACGACAAAACATAAGCTGAGAGTTTTAAAACGACTATTGTCTTCTAGACAATATCCACATTCAATGGAGTCCTCGTTACAATTATTATCACACTATTTCACAGAATAGTGAGGACTACTAATTCACTATCTCGAATAATCACTCTGTTCTACGACTAGTCCCAGCTATATTCTCATTTCCTAAAGAGAACAATGAAAGAAAAGGGTGAGCTCAACTAGCCCAGTAAGAAATATTATGACTAAGATAATGCAGAATAAATTATCCTTAGCCTTCAACAATATAACAACTGATAGAATACAATAGACAACAAGTTTTAGATCAACAAGTGCAGCGGAATAAGCAATCCATTAGAAGAGTCAAGTAGAGCATAAAATCTACTATCTTCTATGATTTAAAAAGTTTTTCATCAACTTTATCGCTGAGACTCAGCTTAATAAATAAAATCAAATCATCCCTGCATCATGCCCAAGGATATTCATGTAATCATCAACGGTCATGATTATACCGAATTATCCCTGGTCATAATCATACCAACAATTGTCCATTAATGAACTACATGCCAATGAAGACTTTCACCACATCATTCGTCACATTACGGTCATGACTATACCAAATAATCCCTGGTCATAATCATACCAAGTCCATCTATGCACATAAGCCAAAGATGACTTTCATCACAATATAAGCATGAGGATGATGACAATGCCAAAATAATTCAATAAAACAAGTTCAAGATAAATTTTTAAGATTTATAATTTAATTTATCCAGAAATCAATAACGTCCAAACTGTCAACATGATATTTCTTTGTGGACTAAAATTCAAGAATGCTCAGAAGAATATTTCCATGAAAAGATACTGGATGAAGCGCAAATATCCAGGATATTCTACTAATTTCATGGAGTATAGAAGCCAAAACTTTAACCAACTAAGTATAATAGAATATATGAAACTGTAAATGGATTTTATTCCCCGCCATGCGGTAATCCACATAGACAGATCATTTCTATAATTTAATAAGGAATGAATACGAAGGATCATTCACCATGCATGCGGTAGTCCACATAGACAGGTTATTCTAACAGAATAATAAAGAATGAAATAATAGAAGAATTCACCATGCATGCGGTAGCAGCGTGAACAAAGTTATTCCAATGTAATAATAAAGAATGGAATAACAAAAGAATTCACCAGGCATGCGATAGACCGCATAGACATGTTATTCCAACAGAAGAATTCACCAAACATGCGATAGACCGCATGCATGAGTTATCCCAATGTAATAATAAAGAATGGAATAATGTAAGAATTCACTGAGCATGCGGTGAATCACATGCAGACGTGAGTTATCCCAACAAAATAACAAAGAATGGAATAACAACCCTTATGAGTATTGAAAGAAAATAACTCTATTCATGAATACGAAAGAAATAATACCCCTTACCTTAGAAGAAATTGGATACTAGAATAGTGAGATAGTAGACTTCTCTTCTTCTTTCTCTCTATAATTTCTCTCTATAATAATTTCTCTTGTGAGACTTAGTTAATTGGTGAGAAATGAAGGAAGAATGAGCTTCTATTTATAGGAAAATATAGTTTCGATAATTGCACGTTTTGGTGCTCGAAATATTACATTATAATACCTTCCTCTTTTTCTTCATTTTTAATTTAGTCCTGCAAGTATTTTCAAACTTGCACCACCTCCCCTAATAGTAAATCATGTGAATCAATAGTTCATTTATGTGACTTAATAGTATAATTATGTGAAAAAAACTAATTATAGTATAGTACATTCATCTATACCTTCATTTTTAATTTAGTCATGCAAGTATTATTAATCTTGCACCAACTCCCCTAATAGTAAATCATGTGAATCAATAGTACACACATGTGAACACATAGTTATAAACATGTGAATTAATAGCAAGTAATTGCTCATTTATCCGGTGAATTACCCGATTGGTCAATATAACCTCTAGACATTAATTATTATCGAAATAAATGTCGATTTTCACTAACACTAATAATTCCCACACCATAGAACTATCAATTTCATCTTTAATCAACATAAATTTATTTATCATTAATATTATAACTCACAATATTTAACAACCAGGTTGTTCCCAGGAAAGAGGGGGCTTTCCGATAAGGATTTCTCCTTATTGGCACGCAATTAGATTATCTAACCTCTCCTTGACAGAACTTCTAGACATTGTTAATATTGCAAATAATAATATGAATAACTTTGTCGTCTCAATTATTGATTTAATAATATAACAAATTATACAGATGATACTGTGACAATAATTGAATCAATAATATGAGAGATATGATGCAGCAATTACTGTAGCAATAGTTGAGTATAACTGAGTGACTTCTTATGTAAGCATTAATAATCTATATCGTGTGCTACTATGCAACCACACATATTACTGTACTTTTAATACCGGGTAGTTCAACAGTTTAACGGTAAAACTTTCGCCGTTATTTTTATAAAAAGATAATTCTGTCATTTTCTAAATACGAAAATACTTCCGTTGTGGGGTCCACCAATGATTGTGCCGTCGTGCGAATATTCCTTGTTAAAACGAATATTCCCCGACACAACGAATATTTTATATCAACTTGTTTTCTTTGCAAAATTTTCAAATAACACCCTTAACTTTAACCTTTTATCAATTTAACCATTTACTAAATAGAATAATAATTATAGGAAAATTAAATATTTTTATTTCATAAAATTTGGGGTCTTACAGGTATAGCTCCTGCTGCCATGTACTTTACAACGCTAATGCCAAAATGCTCATCTATCATGGAATGGATTCCTGCAACTGCATCGCCTAAGAGTCTCACCAAATCCCTGCGGTTCAAACGAAAAAATAAAATAAAGTAAAAAAATAACTTCTCAGTGAAGGAAAACATATGAGAAATTTAGTAACAGACTATAACCCCAAATCAAGTGATAGATATGGCACAAGCCTCCATAGCCGGTCATACAAAGGCAAACATAAAAATCATAACAAATGACCTAGTCAAAAAAGAAATATACTAAATATATACACATGCACACACAAAAACAAACACAAACAACGTAAATGTAAATCACAGCAAGTGACTGTGTTAACCATTATTAAAATAAAATTTGTTTAAAATATTAATAACTCGATAAAAATTATCCTTTCAAGGTAGTTGCCCCAGCTCATCAAATTTCATAATTGTACATTGATAGTTAACTGAGAAGAAGAGTCTTCCAAGCATTCAAAAATGAGGCATGATAAATTTCTTAATCCAGAAATATAAACCCAAGACCTTTCCTTTAATTCAAAAACTGGGAGAGGGGTATTTGAGTCTTACATACATCATTCACATGTAGGGGTGACTGCAAAGGTCATATCACATTAATTCTGAGAATTTGCCAAACTATATGAACTTAGCATGTTATGAATTTAAAATTGCATTTAGCTAGTAACTCAATTATAACTCCAAATAACAATACCATCATCCAGACATGGTTTTGAAACTTGAAGTGGAATGTAGAGAGCATAAAACTTCAATAACCAAAACAAGGAAGATAAATTTTTCCTTGGGTAATTTACATATATAAAATCCTAAATTTCTGTATAATCCTAAATAACTAAAGTGCAACCAAAATTGGTGGAAAGGAAACATTAACAGGACCCTGGAAAAAGAAATACATGTTCACGTAATATGATTTTTGGGCCACTTGTTTCAATTTTAGAACCCCATAATCATCCCGTAACAATCATAGTAGATTCAATTACATCCCCAATTATTATTAACTTCACAGGTCATTATCTTAGCAATCCAAAAATAAATCAAATTATAGAAATTAAAAGGAGAGAGAAAAACCTGATTTCTGTTTGCAGATTGCCATAACTTAGACAAGTAAGACAACATCCTGTTTCTGCTCTCAGAATCGATACTAGGCTGCTCCCATCCGCTGTTTAGATCATGCAGTTCCCAAGGACTATGTAGATGAGAACCCTCATTATTATGCTTATATAGAATACCAAATCTTTCCCATGGACTACTAGGGAAGACACTAGATTTGTCTTTCGAAGAAATAATCCAACCTTCCCACCAACTACCACCATTCTCACTGTCATCCCTCCACCAGACTAGATATTTATCCCTAAGAGCCCAGTTTCTATTAACAACAACATCATAACGTGTTTTTCCAACCAAAAAATCAGGGAAGTTAATCAGCTCTGGCATAGTTAATTTAAATTTTTGGCCAAATAAAGTTGAAAAAGAATCTATAAATCTCAATGTGACTTTACAACAGTTCTCCCAGAAACCTGGAACTGAGGCATAATCAAGGTCATCAACCAAATAAGTTTCAACAGCTCTGATGCTTTCTCCAAATGATTTCCAAGGACCTGTATTGTATGAGCAGCATGATTCTATATATTCGTGATGGCCCTGAGAATCACAGTTACCAAGTAAAAACAAGTACCAAGTAATATATGAATTTTACTATCAGAATCAGTAAGTTAGAAGGTTCAACATTTATGAATTAAAAATAATTTTATTATTAAAAAAATGACACTAGATACCTGTCTTAAGTACATAACTTCATCACCTAGCTGAGGGATGCAGCGATAACCATCCTCTTGCTCTGACAACAATAGCCAGTTAGATTTTCTGTGTGTGTTATGAGACTTCCTTCCAGCCTACAATCCCATAAAGCCAGCTAAAAAATGAATAATAAATGACTTTGCACTAGGATAGCAGAATGATGTCATTCAAGTGAATATGTCAGCTTCACATTAGAAGAGAATAACTACACTAAAAGAGATTGGACTTTTCAACCTTTAATAGACTAGCATCCCAAAATTGGCAATTTATTACTTGCAGATTATGAACAGTAATCTAAAAACTCAATTAAGAAATAAGAAACGTTTGATCGAGTTACAAAGACAATAAATGAACCAGGAGGTTTGAATTACGGTATTGAAAATTATCTTCAAACATAGTTAAAAACAATATTTCATAAGCATGTATGTAAACATGTAACATAACTTAGATTACAAAAACAAGAATAGATAGCACATACTCCATCAGGATCACACTAGTTTTACAAGTACCAAGGAAATAAACACACCACTTGTAGGTTCAGGTGACAATGTTTAACTAGTAGCAGCTAGAAGAACATTTCAAATAATTAGAAACTGATATGAGGAACAAACATAATCCAATCCTCCTACTTGATGTATGATGCCAGCCATTATAAATTCTAAATTTCATTGCTACTCATGAGCACCAAATTCATCTTAAATGATTGAAGTGCCTAATGTTGCCTCATTTTAAGTCTAGAAGCAGAGCTTGAAGCATAGCTTCACTTGGTAGCAGATTTCTTGTACATTAGCTTGAAGCATAGTTTCACTTATAATTTCAACAAAAAACACATGTTTTAGACATGAAAACCATAGTTCTAAAATGATTTTTTTCCTCGGCTAAGAATAAAAGTAATTGTTCATGAACAACCATTAAAAAGATGGAGGTCCAAAGTCTTAATATCATAATTTTCCATGTACTAATTTATTTGAATCTTCATATCTAACATATGGTTGTCCTTATATTTATATTGGAAGCGTAAGTATGATTGATTAAACAGAACTGTCCTTGAATTTACATTTGAAGAAATTCAAGAACATCCATTTTGAGATTTGATGTTCTCATTGCAAACTGTCACCAATGGTTGAACTAGTATGAAAATAATGAATTCAATTATATACAAATATCTATTTAGAAAACCACATTCCAACCTAGGCTTTAGGAACCCCCTCCATCACCTAGACCCACTTAGCTTTTTGTAGAAGATTGACAAATGTCCACAGATTCAAAGACTAGAGCAACATTTTTCATCCAACTAAAAAATAACACGTATAACCAATATTACCAATATCAGATTTGATCATCACATATAACCAATTTCAGATTTGATTAAGCACAAATGAATAAACAAAGTGCATATATTAAGAAATAAATAAACTGAGATTTGATTTCTTACCGAATTGAAAGAGAATAGAAGAAGAAAAATAACCCTAGAACCCGGATGTGATCGACATGAGTGCAAGCAAAGCTACGGATGGAGGAGAGAAGTAGGACATGTGCCTATGATGGATCGACATAGTGCAAGCAAAGCTACGGATGGGATTGACCTATATGTGAGTTTTGGCTAAGTAAGAAAAGAGAAACCCAAATTAGCCTCTATTTTTTCTGTACAACACCAAACAACTATATAGTAAGTTAGGGACTCTACTCCAAAAATAGAGTTTGATAAAAAAAAATTTAAAAAAATAGAAGGAATATTATACTTAAATTATTAGTATTTTAAAAACTTAAAAGATAAATTTAAATTTTAAGATATTATAAATTAATTATAACAAACTCAAATATAACTCTTTTGTAGAATAAAAAGTAATATTCTAACATTTATAGTCCTGCTCCACAAAAAAAAGTTAAAATTATTATAATTTCGCTTTTATTGTCAATTAACAATATTTTAAGATTTAAATTATTATAAGTTAATATTCTATTTAATACAATTAATAATTTAAATTACTTAAAATATATTATTAAGAATAAAATTTTATTAAAATATTAATTACATTATAATTTGAATTGTAGTATATTATAAATTAAAAATAAACTCAATTTTGACTCTTTCTGTAAAACATGTGTTTTTTTTTATTTGTGCTCTATTCCACATAAGAGCGCTACCATCATCTTGTATTTTTTATTTCTTTATGCTATGGTCAATGTATGAAATTTTAAATTTTAAAGTAGTGGAAAGCTATTTACTTTATAGATTATTATAAGAAATAATCGATATTGTAAGTTACGTAAAAAGTGTTATTAAAATTAAATTTACTATTGTTAAAAATTTAATGCATTTATATATAATATAATTTATATTCACTATAATTTATATCATGGGAGAACATAGTCCTAAGTAATGTTAAATTAATATAAATAATCAAATCCCAAATATATTGTTTTCAAATAAACATAATCCTAAAGTTTTGACCGTAAAAATTTCATGTGATCCCCAATCATTTAAAATATATAAAAATTATATGCAATCGTGATATGACAAGTGAAACAGAGACGTTTTCTACCTAAGATCATTCAATCATATAGATGATCTATCAATGTTGAAATTAATATATTTTTCACCTGAATTACATGAAATTTAACCCAATTCTATATATGGAGTGGAATGGAATGTATAAAATATCTATGAATGGATAAATTTAAAATTTTGGAACATAAGTAGTCTTTTAAACATTTGTACAATAAGTATTAATAAAATATAGTAAATCAAATCCCGATTCTCTTAATTTTTTAATATAATTAACCACACATTTATATTTGTCTAATTTTAAGTTTCATAAAATGATTTTAATTTTTATGACAATATTTTTAAGTTTATCATCACAATTTTATTAATATTACATCAACAATAATACAAAAGTAACACTTATTAAGATTTAGGAGTACATTTTAAGAATAAATAACGAATGATGATAAATTTATATCAATATTAAAACTTATTAACACTTATTAATACTTATTAACACTTATTAACAATTATATATATATATATATATATATATATATTTATAAATTTATATCAATATTAAATAACGGTGTATGTGGGTACATTGATAAGAAGAAACTATTCTATCTTATTATTTATGCAAAACATATTCGTTATAAATTAGTAGAGGTAAAAATAATTAGTAGAAGTTCCATTATCACCGTTACCACCTCTTAATTTCATACGAGCCATTCCAATACTAAATAACTAATACTAATCATCTAAATAATACTCCTAATAAACTCCATCATTTGACTTTTATGGTCAAATTTTCAATTTTTAGAATTATTTATTAAAATATTTATATATAATTTTAAATCATAAACTTGACAATTGTAGTAAATTTTCCATAATTTATTACGATCATAATCGATAGACGATATTTTATATTTTTTTTAAAAATGGTCAATTTCACGTAGCAAAATCAAATTAAGACGCTTAATATAGATTTTAGAGTACTAATTATCTAATAATAATTATTATTATCTATTAAATTAAAAATATTGTTTTGTATTTTTAATAAATATCGTTTATATCACAAGTCCAAAGAAAAGAAATTATTTTTCATCTCTAACATTACAAACATGTAAAAAAGTGTTAAATTTTCATTTACTTATATTTAGTCTAAGAGACACTAATATTAATTAATCTAAGACACAATATTATTCTACTTTCTCCCGCTATAATTTTCACTCCAATTATTATATTTCCCTCCCAAAATTGTTTATCGCTTGGATATATTATATTTTGCTCCAATATATTTGTTTTCCTCAGGCGTCAGGTCAGATCCCTTTGTTTTCATTCACTTTGATTTATATTATTGTTTGTTTTTATAATCAGTTTATTTGTGATTATGCTGAATATGGATTATGAATTATGTACGGAATATGGTTTATGTTTCGCTTTAGATCTACCGATCCGAGTTTATATACCTTCTCTTCCTGTGCTTATGTACCTTCTATACTGATCTGCGTTTAGGTTTTACTCTCTTGACTTTATTAATAGTTCTTGAATGCAAAAGAGATTTACATTTCCATTTAGCTACTCCATTTTAGATTTGCCATAACTATTGTTGTTGTGAGACAAATGAAGTAGTGGAATATTCCACTCGTTTTATCTAATTTAGTGCCTAGCTGTTTTTGTGGTTGTCATGAACTTAGATCTTACAAAAGAATATAGAGCAACCATAGAAGTATAGACAGTCAGCTACTTTCTCAGGGATGAATCATTTATATAATAGAGAAATGGATATTCGACACTTTTGGAGTTTCCTGAGAATTAGCAATTTGAATGCGTTAACTGATAGCCTGAACCTGACATAAAAGATATGTTGTAGGTTTTAAGTTGAAACTTTATGTTGGTTCTGTATTGAGCTTTACTTAAATGGTGGAAACTTGAATTACTTTAAAATCTGAATGCACTGTTCTAAAAATCCATACTATTTCTGCTTATTTCTGTATTGATTTGGGTTTCATTGTTTAGTGCTGATATACTTGAAAAAATGAATCAGCTCCTTTACTTTGTGTGAATTTAGGCATGCATGGTGAACCTAGTTATGATTTTGAGATGTACGACATGCTTAAGTATTCCTTTCTAGTACTATACATGTCTTATTTACTAATACATATAGCTGGTCTGATTATGTAGTTTCATAAATATACTCATCTTGCATAATTGGTACTTGAAAATGTCTGGCCCTGAATTTAAAAGGAAAGGAGCAGCTCAAACAAGAAAATATTTAGCCTCGCAAAATGTTGATCTCTTTGAGGATAATGAAGAAGTTGAACTTAACTTAACTAAAGGTTCAAATCCTCGTGTAAAAAGAAGAATTATGCTGACATCAAGTCCTCTCAGAAGCCCAATCACAAGATCAAGAATTATGCTAACATCAAGTCGTCCAAGAAGCCCAATCACAAGATCACAAACTCGATCTGCTCAACCATCACCTGTGGGTTGAACAAGCAAATTATGTTCAATGATTGTACGTTCACCGAATGCTAATGATGGTCATGCGAATGAAGTGCGTACTCCCATTTCTACCTCGATGCAACGTACTAATGACACTATATTTGGTGAAAACTGTACCCCACCAATAGAATGTGGCCTAACACCGATCTCCGATGGGCAAGGGTCTGCACAATATGAGTTTTATGTAAACCTATTTAGTAGACATATGTTATACACATTTGTGTATGTGTGTGTGTATATATATATATATATATATGATATACATAATTGTTTTCTTGTTAATTTGTTGTTCCTTTTACTTTTTGACATCTAATATTTTGAATAACTTCATCTTCAGCAAAGAAAATACGCGGACCTACTCGTGGACATCAAAAGGAAAGAAGTTGGCTATCAACGTGTCACCTAGTAAAGGAAGGCCTATAGATCCTACAGAATCTGCTAAGCTGTCGTCAGAGATAGGATTGATGGTCCGCCACCACCTCCTAGTGAATACCAAGTTCAAGGATATTACAGAGGGAGTAATTGAAGAATCATTGTCAAGGGTTGAAGTAAGATGCAAAAGATTAAATTATGTCAAATATTATTATTCATAATTGAGTCTGCATTTGTCCTTTTTGGCAATTAGTTTTTGTTTTATGCCTTATTTATAAATCCATGGAGAATGACACTCATTAGGATACATGATTTGTTAGATAAAAGGTGTGAGTAATAGTTGAATTCATGGATTAGAGTTTAATAGGAAAATTTTGCTGAAGTTTGTCTCATGAACTGATTAATTTTGTTGTATTATTTTTTCTTTAGGCTTGCTTCGATATCGACCTTTCTAAACCTTATGTGAAGCGTGTTGTACTTGGAATAATGAAGGATAGGAATAGAGGGCAAAGGTGTAAGCTTTACAAATTATTCAAAACTTTTCAATCAACCGAAGATGCTAGGAAAAATCCTCCAAACAACATTGATATTGCCAAGTGGAATGAAATGTGTGATTATTGGACATCGGCAAAATTTATTGTATGATTATTCTAACTTTAATCGTTTATTTTATATGCTTATTATTTTAAGTTTTTTTAAAAGATTAGTTTTTTATTATTTGTTCAATGATTTTTTTTCCAGCATCGCTCAGAAGTAAACAAGAAAAATTGAGGCAGTAATGGCATTCACAATGGAGGGTCAAAACCATTTGTTGTTCATCATTTTGAGAAGGTATGTATTTATATATATTTCAAATTGGTTAAATTTGTTGAGGATTGTGATCTTGTATATGTAGCTAAATATTAATTTGCTCACTATCTGAATTGAGGAATTGAAGTTTAGGTTCAAAAAGTCATTATGCATTATGAAGTGTTGTCCCTGTTTGTTGCAGCTTATAGAGATATTTTCAAATATGTTGGTTGGTGCTGTAGTGTTTATTGCACTTTATGTATAAAAGCCAAAATGAGATTATTGCTTAAAAAAGGTGTAACCTGCAACTTGCTCTTAAACTATAGATTGTGCAATCATTAATGAATTTTGAGCTTATGAGAAAACCCTTCAGCAAATTCAATAAGAAAACCCATTGAAGTAGTTCAGTCACTTAAAATGGTGCAGCGCATTATGGAGTATCAAGACTTTGTATCGACCTCCAACAACCGTCCCACCTTTAGGCAGTCATCTACCACCTTCAAGTCAAATGAGACATCTTCGATTTTCAATTCTGGTCCTTTCTCTGGGCTAATTACATTTGATAATGACACCATCTCTTGGACAATTGTATTTTCTGAAAATCTTCAGGAAGGAAGATGATCAGATTTCTAGGTAGCTCATTATCACAAAATCTTTGTCTGTCCAGTCCAATAACATGATTAATTTTTACAATTCGAAGGTGTTGAATTCAGTCTGGTGGTGATGTAAATGACAAAAGGTTTGGGGGATTGTTTGGTGGTGGGGATGAGGACTAGTCTTTTCTTCTCTAATCCCCTTGTAGAGAGCCATTGTACAGTTTTCCCTTGCACAGAAGGTCATTCTCTCTACGTTGGATTCAAGTATGTACATATTCTTGGAAACTTTGTTTCATTGGAAATCTGAAGGAAATTCAAAACCTCCTTTTTTTCTCCCCATTGGGTGATATTGTGGTGCTTTATTAGTTGTGCAATTGTAACTGAAGCTATGTTTGGCAGTTCAATTCCAAGCCTTGGAATTGGAATCGAGTATGAGTGTTAGCTAATTTTTAATTTCACAATGTGTTTTATATTTTAATTCCGAAACTGGGTGTTGAGTTGCCATACATTATTAGTGTATCATGACTTTTCTTTGGAGCATAGAGCAGTGAATGGCAACATTTAAAGTACAGATAAGCAAGTTGGTTCCACGTGCAGTGTGCTGGTTTAATTTTATAGGGCAATCCAAAAGGATAAAAATAGATGATCAGTTGTGTAAAATATATTTTGGGCATCCCAAAGATGAAAGCATAACATTTAATTTGGAATGGAGAAAGAGAGTATAAGTTAATGTGATATTTCTCATTTGTAAATATCCTTCACACATCTATTTACACCTTCATCATGATTTATATTTAAGCAAACATAAAATGATTGGTCTTTAATTACTTTCGAATTAAAATCTTATAATTATAATTATATATGCTTCTGACTCTTAAAGTGTCAACTTCTACTACTACAAACTGATAAGCTATGCTTAAAACTAGAAAACCAGGATACTTAAGCCTTAATTCATGTTCCTTGTACAAAAAATTATACAATAATGTTCTCGTTATTAATTATTCTAATTTGATTTGCAGGGAGATCTAATTGAAGGTTACAAGAGCACACATTAGAAAAAGGAAACAAACGATTGGATACAACCTGAAAATGAAGCTGCATACGTAAGTTATACAAACCTTATCTTGTTTTTAAATAACATGACTTGGTTTTGAAGAAGATTATTGACAACCAAGATCAGTCAAAGGGAAAATTCGCCCCAAACTGGGAAGACCCGTTTATGTCAAGGAGGTATTGACAGGAGGCGCTCTAAGATTACAGGAAATGGACGGCGATGAATTTCCACAGCTCATCAACTCAGACACCATGAAACGGTACTATGCCTGAAATTACCATCAAGCAAACATCCTGGTCTTGGATCACCAGATCCCCAGTCTATTCAGGTTCTCTTAACCTCACTACATACAACCTTTCTTTACACCCATTTTCCCTATCAGGGACAAATACACCTTTCCAACCAGCAGCCTGGTTTCGGATTAGCAGATCCTTCCCACCACTTCGTTTTCAAACTTTTTCACAACCTGCAATTTTCTCCCACCAGGGATAAAACTTTTCACAACCTGCAGTTTTGTCCCACCAGGGATAAAACTTTTCATAACCTATAGTTTTGTCCCACCAGGGATATGACTTTTCACACCTGCAGTTTTTCCCACTAGGGATAAAACTTTTTCACACCTATAGTTTGTCCTGTACATGGGATCAAACTTTTCATCTATAATCCGTCCTGCACATGGGGCAAATTACATCGACTTGATCTCCCCAATACACGAGAGTACGTAGGCAACCATATTTATGGTCCGGTCTCACCTCAAAGCCAAAAAAAAACATTTCTCTATATCCACTTTACCACATACAGCGTTGAACCTTTACACCAGGTTCGAACTACGCAGACCTGATCTCCTGTTCAATAGGAGTACGTAGGCAGGCATTTATGGTTTGGTCTCACCCCCTACCAAAACACAAAAACTTGTCAACGGTACTGGGATCATCCTTCAATCCACCACATTTCATCGGCTTCAGACCAAAGGGATGGAACTAACTGATCTCCCCACATAAATGGGAAAATTGGCGACCATCTAAGCTGTTGTTGAGTCCTCAAAGAGAAAAACCAATCCATAAGAGATGGAACTAACTGGGCTCCCCCATACAAAGGAGTACCGGCAACCATCTGTGGTGCGGTCAACCTCAGAGAAGAAAGCCACACTCCTCTCCACATCTACATATAGAAACCAGTCCCAAGACACCAAAGAAGGTAGGGATACATACAGATCAACGATCCATTATGAAGATCTTGAGACATATCAATGTCCGTCCACCAAGGAGGAGTTCAGAATACATCAAGATCACAAGCCCTGGAGAAACAGGAAAATAGCAAGCAAGTAAAAAGGCACAACTAAAAGGGAAGTGAATCAAAATATATTTCTCTGCCATACACAATGTTGTTTGATATATACAATACGTATTGTACATGACAAAATGGCTAAGCTAGTCTGTGTAGGAAAATACAAGCCCATCTACAGATCAGTGTATATGTGCGCTATCAAATCCAACATCGCAGTCCTCTCAGAAGAAGGGGGTAACGCTGTAAGCTCCTGCCCAAGGGTATCTACACGAGCTAAAAGATCTACAACCAACTGCATGGTGACACTATGTTCATCAATATATGTGCTCATCTCTGCAATGATATCAGTAGTATGAGACCTCACTGCAGTACTGTCTGTAATGGCAACGTCCCGGGTAGATATAAAGCCATCTCGCTCAATATAGTGACATCTCTCTTAGCAAGAGCTGTCAACATCAAGGCCTTAGCTTGATCTCACTAAAATATCATCAGATGAAGACTCTGCGCTAAATACTCTGAAGGGGTAGTCACAGCTGCAGAAGTACTAGGAGAATCAATCAGAGCTGCTGGCAACCCAGCAAATAGCTCATCCTCTATGGGAAAATCAGTGTCCTCCATGGGCTCCCCACTATCAGAATCAATCACCAGCATGGTGGATACAACCCCGGTCGATGCAATCTTTGGCACCATCCATGCAGAATACTCTGTCGAACAGCCCAGATGGATAACAGAAAAATCAGCTCTCTCCCACTGAGCCCAACAGGCATACACCCTGGATCTATCCTCTAATGATAAATGGCGAGAAGCCAAACGCTAACCTAATGCCCCCTAAAAAGGATATACATCCTAAAACTGGTCAAACTGTGACATCACAGCCAGTGGGTGGTATGTAGTCATGCCCCTCAAACCAGCCAGAGGGAGATAATCCATGCCAGGTGCATGAGTAATGAAGCTGTAGGGAGAACTAAGCCCTGTACATGACAAAACATCAAATAGATCTCCAATCCCTGCCAAAAACACCGACCAGGATGCAATGTCTGTACACTCCGCTGGCTGAAAGGAGTAAGACATAGCTATCTCATGGGTAAAACAATACCCGTGCCGTCAAAAGGTGCCAATCGGTCTCAAGTGTGACATGAACCACACATACAACATGACTGAGTTGCCTATAAATACCCCTACAGGGTGGGTACTGTAATACGTGGCTGATCTCAATGTCTCTCCCATAATCATAGGCACTATGGTATGACCCTCCCTAAGAGCTCTCACTGCCATGACAACACTAATGTCCAAATGATCCATATACAGTGGCATGTACAAATAGGCCACTACACACATCGGCAATACATCTACTCTGGCCACACGCCACTGATCCTCCAGTATGGTGAAATCCCCGGAGTGCTGTACATAACTGTCCGACGAGCCAAATCTGTTTATCAGAAAAAGCTGGGACACCACATGACCGGATGTAATCTCATCATGTATTACTCTATGCCTCAACCCAGTGAGGGTCATGAGCTGCCGACTCATATCGCCAATGGCCATCCGAGCGCAAGGTCTGTCTAAGGGGAAAGCCGTCAACCGCGTATACTCCTCTAATGTGGGAGTCAACTCCTAGGTCCCAAATCGAAAAACCTGCCTCTTTGGTACCCAATGCTCCAGTATACCATCTACAAAACCAACAGGAATCTGGAACATCAGGAGGGTCATGGAATGCTGTAATAACTGATCTACGGTAATCAATGCGGCTGACTGTCGAAGAAGACATCTATGTGGGCCGTATCATAAGACCATCCAGGTGTCAATACTGAATATCTTTGGACATACATATGCATAACATGATACATGCATGATAAACAATAGATGGAAATATGATGTAGGGAATAGAAAATAGTAAATGCATTCCTAAGTACATCATCATCTAATACATCATATCTGTGTATAGCTAGAAAATACAAGGAAATGAGGCACAAATGCCCAAACACTAACAGAGGCCTATCGAAAGATATAACGAGAATGGGGCACAACCAACCAGTATCTAATAGAGGCCACTCAAAAGATATAGCGAGAATACACATAAAAAGAAGTAAATGGTGTTGATGTCTACATCATCAATCCTGTCCATCTGATGTAACTCCTCCTGAGTCACTAGATCTCTATAAAGTGGGATATCAGGCCTATACAAGGGAGGATCTGCACCGACAAAGCCATATGGGTCATCTGAAGGGCCAGCGTCTGAGCTGGAAGGATCAAAAGTATCATCCTCTAAAGGATCTCTGCCCAAATGCCGGATGAAAAAATATGCCCGGTCCAACTGTAGGGTCAAACTGTCAATCTATGTCAAATGATTCGGATATCGGACATAGGCATGGCCCGAGCAGCCTTGGCACCCCGCAGCACCATGTGAGTGGACACGTGGTCGCCATGAGTCTGTGCGGCTCCCCTCTATAAATAGAGGGCTTGGGGTGGCCATTTTGAAAGAGAGAAGAGGCAAGGAAGCCCTGTCTATTTTGCTTTGTACACACTATAAACTGAGTGCTTTTTCATTTCAAACACTTGTGAGCTTATACTTTGCTATATTTTATCGGTGGAAACCAAGTGTTCATTCATTTAAAGCCATTCAAAGCCATTTGAAGTCTTATTGGCAGCCCATTGTAAGACTTCTTACATTTCTTAAATCTTCTCTCCACTTTTGTGCACACACAGTTATTCACGTTGAGAGTCGTATTGCGTGTGTATGCCCGGACTTCGGTCCGTGGCTTTTTATTTCTTTTGTATATATATATATATATATATATATATATATATATATACTAACATCATCGAGTTATGCCTCGATTGAGCCTAGATTCACATCCGGAGCGTTTATTGCTTATATATATATATATTTACATTTAGTCCCGCCTGGAGTTTACTTCGTGGCAGTTGATCGTCTTTACTGCTTTTATACATATATATATTTACATTTAGTCACGCTTGGAGTTTACTTCATGGCTGTTGATCGTCTCTATATATATATTTACCGCTGTTATATATTTACATTTCCAATCCCCCATTGATTTTACTTCGTGGTGGTCAATCGCACTTATATATATATTTAAAGCTTTAATATATATAACTTCTTACAACTTTCATATAAATTGCGACATCATGTGAGCCTAGGAATCATGTGATCACAGATTCAGTCTCCTGAATCTAGATTCGGTTCCTGTGATGGACATTTTCGACTATAATCAGCTTGTAAATTATTCATGTTGTTTGAATTTCCTTGGATGGCTCTCATGCCCATAAGGAGTTTGGCACTGCTATATATCTTATTTTCTCGAAGATGCCTCGCGTCTCAAAAATAAAAGCAATCAAACCGGACATATAATAAAATGGAAGTATCTAAGGCCTCAATTACTATTGAGCATAAGGGTTTGAAAAATCTTTTTACAAAATATCATTGCTATATCTTGTTAAAACTGAACTTTTATACAAAATTCAAACCCTTTGTATATAGGTGCAAATGAGGCATAACACAACTTCCAGAAAATTGCACATTGACCCACACATACTCACTCTCTCAGAGAATGGTTTTAATTGAAAAGTGACGGTCACTGTGGTAACACAGAAGTCAGGGGGTGCCTAACACCTTCCCTCCACTTAAACAAGCCCCAGGACCCTATTAAGCAGTGTTACATCACTATGTCAATGTGCAAACCTTTTCTCGGTTGAGTTGGTGCAACCATTTAAAAATACCAAATGTCGACTCTTACAGTCCATTCGTCGACATATACATGTCGGACCTTTTCACAACTTGTTTTTTCAAACAAATCTCACCCAACATGAGAACACAAAAGAACAAGAACAGAAAAGGGACAAATAAAAATCCTGACGTCGACAGCAACTACGCGTCCCTAGATCTGTATCTAGAGGAAACGGGAAGCTTGGCTACGCGCATACAAGTATTTAATTGATGAATCTGTTGTTTTGTGACGTTTAGATTAAGTATCTATTTTATTTTATTATATTTGCTATGTAGGCTATTCATGTGACAATATGTGTGCCTAGGAACAACATGATTTAAGATTCACCTGACAGATCTAGATCGAGTTCCCATGATGAACCCTTTTCCGTTGTACAGTTAGCTTGAAAATTATATTTGTGGTACTTAGGTCACTTCGATAGTGTGACGCCCCCAAAATTAGGTATACATCACCCATTCTGAGTCGCCAGATACATGGTACAAAATTCAAATACAAGTTCATTTATATAACTGTTGAACGTCAGATATAGAATACGAGAATACGATTAATCGTGAGTTTTAATACAAATGTATGTAACTCTCATGGTGCCTCGACCACAACCTTACAATGGTACTTTTACATAAAAGTATAGTCAAAAACCTGCTTTTAGAAATTAAAATCTTTGGGAAGTGCTCAAGGAAACCTTCGCATGGGATGGAGGTCATGCGTCTAGGTTATAATAGATATCATATGTCCACGAAATTATCCTTGGTTGACCCAATAGACCCCAAAGAAAAACAAGAAGATTACTATCATCTTCTTTCCAATGGTGAGTCTTCTCTTGACATATAACTATCTCCACTTTCTCCAAGTGAATATTATATTTCAAATAAACTCCAAGATCATATAGGTAGTGCCCGTAGATATACTCAGCAAGTGGATGCGCACAACCCTATCTTATGATAACACGAGGTTGTATGTCATTAGACATCTTGTATGATAGTGGCAAAACACTCTTCCTAAGTTGGGTTCGCCTCACTGTTGTCTCTTTTATAGTACTTATAAAAGAGCTCTAACTCATGCAAGTATACACGGGTTAACAAGTAATATAGAGTAAGTAAAGTATCGATCCCACAGAGAAAGTGTTAACTTTAGACTACTATGCATTAATTAACTCACTATATTTATATGCTAAGACTATGGACTTAATTGTTGATTTAAACTAATTATGATTACCAACTAAAAATAAGAGTATAAATGGACTAAATATAATGTGGAAACAATGGGATCCTAACTTCATTCAATCGCCATATGTCATGCAAGAAGTGTTCACATATCGCAGGATAATAGCCAAGGGCATAAAAGCGAGTTATAACCATTTTCCAATGCACTATAACCAACTCACATATCATCTACAGATGTTAGAAACTATGTAATCGCCAATACCATCACAATTACCATATTCCTATGCGCAATTGTAATCCTATTGATTTTAAGCATAACCCTTATTCTAGCTCATACGATAAAACAGTATATTCCTATCTATTTCACAAAATATGCAATCCCCATATTCGCATGCTATCATGATTTCATCCATATTCATATGTTCATTTCCAATTCCATACAAATACTAACATGAAGATTATCAGTCATTCATACATACAAACCAACCATGATAGATAACCCAATGATATGCAAAACAAATCTAACACTTAGATGTGCAACCAAATTACATATTAAAATCCGTTAGAATCCCATAATGGAGTTTAGTTCATGACTGAGCCAAAAGCCATTATGGGATCAAGGCTAAACATGATTAATAAACAAACGAGTGGAAGAAAGTTATAATGATCAAACCCAATCGTTGAATAGAAACCAATGATTAACTATTGAATCCATAAAGAATTCCCATAAACAATAATCAATATCCACGATGAAAGAGATATCCAAGAAGAAGTAAAGAAAAATAGACGTTATGGCTCTCTCCTACGTTGGAATCTCTCCCAAGGTGTAAACCCTAGTTTCTACTATGAAAGTTACGTAATAAAAGTCTGGTCGCCTTCTCTGACACACGTCAAAATCGTTTTATACCACATTACACATCATTAAGTTGAGAAATAAAAATAAAACAAATTACGAGAATCGAATCCTTGTGCCATGTGGCGTCCCTAGTGTTTACGGCTCATGGCCATGAGACTTGCGATGAGTTCGAGACCAAACCAGACGTCTCTCACGGCGGTCACAAGACTCATGCCTTGCGGGCACGAAGTGAGAGTCTCGCATGGTCAAGGCGTCCCTTGCCTCATGGGCGCTGACTTGCGTAAGGTCCGCGTGTAAAAGCTCTCAGACTCGGCGTGGTATGCCGAGTCTACATTTCAGATCTTGCTTGTACCAGCGTTACATGCGCTTGTATCTGCAATTACGAGTTTGGTTTCACCTTTAACTGCTTCTTTGCTTTTGCTTTAATCCTCATGCTAGCTTGATTTCCATGCCTCATTGTTCTCCATGCCATGCACATCCTCGCCTTTCAACTGGCCTTCACGCATCCGCTCACCGGTACCTCGAATTCCACCAAAATGAAGCCGATTCCTGCACTTGTTCACCAAAAGGAGTTTTAAGTATATGCAATGCTTAATAACGTGAAATACAACTAAAAAAATGAAATGTACTCGAGGTGGGCACAATTCGCATGGATTAATATACAATAAGTGAGTAAAAATATCACTTATCAAATACCCCCAAACTTGAACTGTTGCTTGCCCTCAAGCAATGCATATAAATAAACACTGAAAATATAACTACTAAACTATGCAACTACTCTATGATGCAAACTAGTCTTACATAATCTTAGCCATAACAAAATTTCAGCCCAAATTACCTCAGTGAACTATCCAGATTCCAGAACATAGTTTCAAACCAAACCATAGACATAACATCATACACTCAGATAATTCATGATTGCCATAGAGATGCTGTGTGTGTGTGTGTGTTATTCACAGAAACTTTATTCAAGCAAAGATTATATATCCTACACTGCTCTAAACAGAAAATTATAGTCTAAATCAAGATGCATGTATATTCATGCAACATAGACTATTTAAACATATCACCGCAAACTAAGGCTCAACAATGGGTTTATTGCTTTATTACTACTCACGAGGGCGATTTCGTACTTTCCCGCGGTGTTTATTGCTATTATATTTTTTACATGACTGTGCAATGTCTTAATCCATTAGGCACACTGCAACCCCTTAGCGAGCTTTCAACCAATGACTCCCAGACCATGAAAGACCTTAGGGCGCTAGGTGTAGGTGATATTTTTACTCACTTATTGTATATTAATCCATGTGAATTGTGCCTACCTCGAGTACATTTAATTTTGTTTTAGTTGTATTTCACGTTATTATGCATTGCATATACTTAAAACTCCTTTTGGTGAACAAGTGCAGGAATCGACTTGGGTGCAGCAGTCAGTCCAGCCCAACCTCGTTCGCGAATCATGGCACATAGGTCCCCATCCTGACCTTCTGGCCTAAATCCTCTTTCCTTGATGAATGTCTTCGCGACAATGCGATAGTACTCTTGCTGGGCCTCCAAACACAGAAATTTGCTATGATCGACAATATCCTCCTCATGACCGTCAGAGGAAAATGAAGAGGATGAAGATGCCCTTATTCTTTTTGGACCCATTGGAGATAGAGATCGCAAATGAATTTACTAAAGGAACGAATGTGTGTGCAAACTGATGAAATTCACTCTTGCTTGTGCTATCCCAATAGAGAGACCTAGCTTTATATCATGAAGGAAATGGGGATGAGCACGGAATCGTGGAGATTTGCGGGAGAGAAATACGCCTCAATCTGTAACTGATAGAGAGATAATGACGTGAGTTGGGGAGAGTGAGAGATTTCCGCTTCTATTAGTATCGCACATAATAGTCCAACTGATTCCAATTTCTATTTTGAACTATTTTTATCCAGCTGGACCCGACGCCGCGCGCAGCCGCGTGATGATAAGCTTCCTTGGGCGCGCGGTCGCGAGACTTGCAGAAAGGCTTGTGGATTAATGGGGTGAAGCAGCGGTAGCGTGTTAATCTTTTTTGACGCTACGGCCATGAGACTCCAAAGACAGCCAGTCTGCTTTGATTTACTCTTTCATCGGTGATGCGCTTTAATCATTGGACCTGCACAGAATGTGTATACTAACTAATATTACACTCGCTCATCCCATAACTCATTATCACTGAATTTGAACTACTAACAAAAATAAACAAAAGGAAATAATGACAATAATTTAATTCTGGGGTAAAGAATTGATGGGTTACCTCCCATCCAGCGCTAAGTTATAGTCAGTTAGCTTGACTATCTCGAACTTCTCACGTCATATCAATAAGTGTGGTGCCTTCCTTGCTGTCCTTGGCACCCTGAAATTTGATCACTTCGGCTTTCATCAACGGCTCCACCTTCAACTCTGCATTTTCATCTGTTACATATCTTTGAGAGTCATCTATTCTCGGGTTGCGTATCCAATCCTTGCGGTTTTCATATACCAGATCAACTAGAAAACACTCTTCTTCGTCAGCTGGGAGCTTTATTGTGTTGAAGACGTTGAATGTAACCTCCTGATCTTGTACAAGCATAGTTAATTCCCCTTTTTGAACATCTATGGAAGTCTTGCCCGTGGCCAAGAATGGTCTTCCTAGTATGATCGGTATATTCTTGTCCTCTTCAAAATCTAAAATGATAAAATCAGCCGGAAAGATGAACTTATCCACTTTAACCAATACATCTTCAACAATTCCCCGTGGATGTACGACGGACTGGTCTGCTAACTGTAATGATATGTTCGTTGGTTGTGGGGCCGGTAATCCTAACTGGTTGAATATTGACAGTGGCATCAAATTTATACTTGCTCCCAAATCACATAAACACTTGTTAAACTCCATCTTCCCAATAGTGCACGGAATTGTGAAGCTACCCGGATCTTTCAGCTTTTGAGGTAACTTACGTTGAAACATTGCCTTTGCATTCTTCATCAAAGCTACCGTTTCAAACTCATCTAATTTCCTCTTTCTTGACAGTATACCTTTCATAAACTTTGCGTAGATTGGCATTTGTCCCAATACTTCGGCAAAAGGTATATTGATTTGCAGCTTTTTGAAGACCTCTAAAAACTTGTTGAACTGTTTGTCATCTTTCTGCTTTGCTAACCTTTGCGGATATGGTATTCGAGGGTGCAGTGGTTGTAGTGGACTCTGGACCTTCTCTTCTGAACCTGCTTTATTCGTTTCGTTTTGCTGAACCTCATAATTTTCCAGATTTTTATCCTCCTCGCTTTTTTCTTCTTATGACCGAGCGGTAGCACGGCCTCTCCTTAAGTGGTATCATACGCAGGCGCGTGACTTGCAGGTACTGTCAAGTCTTTCCCAGATCGCAATGTTATTGCTTGACACTGCTCCTTCCCGTCTTTTCTAGGATTTGCCTCTGTGTTACTTGGCAGAACACCTTGGGGCCTATTAGTAAGCATGGTCGCTAATTGCCCAATTTGCGTCCCTAAATTCTTGATAGCCACTGCTTGGCTTTTGATCATGACCTCGGTGTTTGCCATGTATTTCAACATCATCTCCTCCACTTCTGATTTCTTCTCTGGATGTGATGCAGCTGGAGTGTGGTGTTGTTGCTGTTGAGTAAATCCCGGTGGAAATGGTGGTTTTGGTATAAACCGTAGGTCAGGTCTTGTTGTTGAAACCGCTTGATTTGGTTGGGCCGATTTTGTTGTTGTCCTTGGTTGTTAGACCAGCTGAAGTTTGGATGATTGCGGTTGTTGGGGTGGTATGTGTTCTGGAATTGGCCTTGGTCCTTTCTGTAGGAGTTTACATACTGAACTGCTTCTGAGCTGATAGTACATTGGTCTGTAGAGTGTGACCTCGCATAAATCTCACAAACAAAAGCAACCGTCTTCACTTTACTCTCTGCCAACGTCTCTATTTTCTTAGCCATGGCTGCCATTTGTGCCGATAGCTGTGTAATCGCATCCACCTCCAACATATTTGCAACTTTGGCTTGAGACATCCGAGTTGTAGGATTCTGATAGTCATTCGCGGCCATTGTCTCGATAAGCGTATAGGCCTCATCATAGCTTTTTACCCATAATGCCCCTCTTACGGCTGCATCTACAATCGGTCTGGACTACCATCCTAAGCCACTGTAAAATGAATTAATTACCAGCCAGTCTGGTAAACCATGATGTGGACACTTCCTAAGCATCTCCTTATACCTTTCCTATGCTTCATATAAGGATTCACCCTGTTGTTTCTCAAACTGAGATATGGCTGTCCTCATCTTTGCAGTTTTAGCCATTGGGAAAAACTTGGCTAAAAATTTCTGTGCTAAATCCTCCCATGTAGTAATCGATCCAGCATGCAAAGAATGTAACCAACTCCTTACTTTATCCCTTATTCCGTCACACCATTATATCTGAATGTTTCACAAATCTCGATGAAGCTTAATAAGTGCTCATTCGGATCATCTGTAGCAGCACCCCCAAACTTTACTGAATTCTGCACCATCTGAATAGTGCCCATTTTTATTTCGAAGGTGTTTGCTGCTATCGCCGGTTTGACTATGCTAGACTGTAATTCATTTATGTTTGGCATGGAATATTCCCTTAGAGCCCGATGCTCTTCTCTTAGATCAATCCTTTGTTCTTTAGCCATATTGGTTGTAATGCTTTCTAACTGCTCTTGCAGATTTACCCGCACACTCGCTTTCCAACCTTTTCCGTTTATATTAGCTTGTGCTGGTGTTAACTCTGAGTTGGAGGATCGCGTGTGCATAAAATTCTACAAGCACCTGTAACCAAAAACAAAATAAAAATAGAAATGAGAATTGAACAAAATTGTCTAAGTCATACAATACAGCTTTAAACTAATGATAATTATCTAAATTAACACCTTTCCCCGGCAACGGCGCCAAAAACTTGTTTCCTCTTTTATAGTTCTTATAAAAGAGCTCTAACTCATGCAAGTATACACGGGTCAACAAGTAATACAGAGTAAGTAAAGTATCGATCCCACAGAGAAAGTGTTAACTTTAGACTACTATGCATTAATTAACTCACTATATTTATATGCTAAGACTATGAACATAATTGTTGATTTAAACTAATTATGATTACCAACTAAAAATAAGAGTATAAATGGACAAAATATAATGTGGAAACAATGGGATACTAACTTCATTCAATATTTCATTCAATCGCCATATGTCATGCAAGAAGTGTTCACATATCACAGGATAATAGCCAAGGGCATAAAAGCGAGTTATAACCATTTTCCAATGCACTATAACCAACTCACATATCATCTACAGATGTTAGAATCTATGTAATCACCAATACCATCACAATTACCTTATTCCTATGCGCAATTGTAATCCTATTGATTTTAAGCACAACCCTTATTATAGCTCAAACGGCAAAACAGTATATTCCTATCTATTTCACAAAATATGCAATCCCCATATTCGCATGCTATCATGATTTCATCCATATTCATATGTTCATTTCCAATTCCATACAAATACTAACATGAAGATTATCAGTCATTCATACATACAAACCAACCATGATAGATAACCCAATGATATGCAAAACAAATCTAACAATTAGATGTGCAACCAAATTACATATTAAAATCCGTTAGAATCCCATAATGGAGTTTAGTTCATGACTGAACCAAAAGCCATTATGGGATCAAGGCTAAACATGATTAATAAACAAACGAGTGGAAGAAAGTTAGAATGATCAAACCCAATCGTTGAATAGAAACCAATGATTAACTATTGAATCAACTAAGAATTCCCATAAACAATAATCAATATCCACGATGACAGAGATCTCCAAGAAGAAGTAAAGAAAAATAGACGTTATGGCTCTCTCCTACGTTGGAATCTCTCCCAAGGTGTAAACCCTAGTTTCTACTATGAAAGTTACGTAATAAAAGTCTGGTCGCCTTCTCTGACACACGTCAGAATCATTTTATACCACATTACACATCATTAAGTTGAGAAATAAAAATAAAACAAATTACAAACATCGACGCCGCAGCACATGCACATGGCGTCCCTAAGAGCTCGGCTCATGGTAGCAGAGACTTCTTTCATAAGACCCCAACTTATTATTAATGAAATTTAATTTTCTCTATTTATTATTTTGAAATAGTAAGGGTTGATTTGATTAATGTGGATAGTTATGGGTAAAATACGCAATATTTCAAAATAAGCAAGTGGTTATAAAATATTCATTGTTGTCGGGAAATATTCGTTTGGTCGTGGAATATTCTTGCTGTCAGGGAATATTCATACGACGACGCAATCTTTTGTGGGCCCCATAACGGAAAGCGATTGGATGAAGAAAATGAAAATATAAGTTGTTTAAAAATAACGGCGTAGTTTTTCACCATTAATACTGTTAAAATACTCGGTGGTTAAAACACGAAGAAGCACACTGCAGTATTGCACCAATTATTGATTCTTACGTAAGAAGGCACTACTCAATAATGGTTATAGTAATTCTTGCTCAAAGATTTTATTGATTTAATAATCATTGCGTTGATATTTTATATTATTGTTGTTTCATAATTGTCATTACACATATTTTTTATTATCGAAGCACTAATTCATATTATCCTAATAATATTATTAGATAACATTATTGGCAATGTCTAGAAAGTTACATCTAAGGAGAGGTTTGATCACCTAATTGCAAGCATTGCCATGAGGAGAAATTCTTATCTGAAAGCCCCTCTTTTCCGGGAAACGGCACAGTTGCAAGATCTTGTGATTCTGTAATATTATTTGTGAATAATTAATTATTGATTTATATAATGAGGAAAATATTTATTTTATGTGGATATAGATGGAGAAAATTTTTAATGTGACAATTGTTGAAAATTAATATTTTATCTTTTTCTGATAAAATAATTCATTTAAATATATTATTATATTTTAATAATATAATAATGGTGATATTTTTACAACGAATGTGGGATATATGAGTATACGAGAAGGAAGAGTATTTTTGTTGCAATAAATGTTTAAAACATGTTAAACATGTCGGTGGACCCCATTTCTTGACCGAAATTTGATTATAAACATGTCAAATCGCTTTGTTTGTGGATTTCGGTCAATTTCTGTTTGGAATTTGGAAAAACTTTCTTCTGCAAAGTTGTAGAGAATTGAATTTCCTATAAAAAGTCGCGAGATTCGAATTTTCTGATAAAAGGACTATTTATTATGAATTATTGAAGTTCCGAAGCTCCGAAATAATTGATTTTTGGAAGTTTTAATTATTTTATAAAAGAAAAACGTTTTTTAGATGTGTGAGCCTCATTTTACATGTGTTAGGTTGCTGATTTCAGATTCTCAAAGGTTGGCGTAGACAAATTTTTATAAATATATTATTATATTAAATTTTCTGCTTTGGTGTTCTAAGCATTTTCCTATAAATAGGGTGCTTAGGTTAGAATTGAAAATCACACCAAAAACTGAAGTTTTCTTTCTCTATATTATCGAGCGTATTCTTGTGAGTATTTTGAGTATACTTTGAGTATTGTTAGATCGTGCAAGTTCCTTCAAAGACTATACCCTTATTCCCAAATAGAAGTACTAATCTTTCGAGGTAAGGGATATTATTATTTTTCGTAATGATATTATTTCTTCAATATCATTATCTTTGAAATATTGATCTCAAGTTTTTATCAAATTTGGAACTTTTGGTGTCGGAGTTACTATTCACGATATCGACACTTTATTCACGATATCGACCTTTATTCACGATATCGACACTATTCACGAATCTTATACTATTCATCGAAAAATGAAAAATTTTCTTTTAGTCCCAAAATATCTATTCGGATACTAGCTTTGATTATATCCATGTTTTGATCATTCTTGAATTTTACACCACTATGATTATTTTTGAGGTATTTTTGGACATGGATAAAACAAAGTACTTAATCCTTAATCCTTAATCCTTGTCATTTTGTTTCACTTTGGATTCGTTTCTTTAAAAATATTTTTATCATCCTCGGTCTTAAATGATGATATTATTGAATATCTTTGGCTTGTAAGCGAAAAGATGAATGATTTCGATGAATATCTTTGGCCGTAGTGCAAAGATGAACAGTGTTTAGATGAACATGACTAATCGATGAATATCTTTGGCACAGTAGTGCAAAGATGAATATTTGATTCCGATGTATATTGATTGATGTTACAGGGATAAAAGATAGATTTATTTAACTTTTAAATTCATACATAGAAGATAGTAGTTTGCATTCTCTACTTAACTCTTCTAATGAATTATTATTTCATTGCGAATATTGATTTAAAACTTGTTGTCTATTGTATTCTATTAGTTTTTTTTTCCTGTTTGAAGACTAATGATAATTTGTTGTATATTATCTTAGTCATAATATTCTTTATTGGGCTAGTTGAGCTCACCATTTTCTTGTTGTTCCATTTTTCTTCTCGGGGAGGCGAGAATGTAGCGAGTACTAGTCGGGGTATGGAATGAAGGTTCTAGAGAGAGTTGTTTAGTAGTCCTCACCATTTTGTAAAATAATGTATCAATAATTATGATGGGGATTTATTTGCGTGTGGATATTGTCTAGATGGCAATATCTCGTATTTAAACTCACAGCTTTATATGTTGTAATAATAAAGTTGTAGTTGTTTTTCGTACCATGTATTGACAACTCGAAATGGGTGATGTATACCTATTTTGGGGGCGTCCACAATTGGTATCGAGCTTAGGGATATGATCTCTGGCGGAGATCGGGGAATAGAACTAGGAGGGAGAGACGAGTAAATCCTTCGCTAGTGTGTCCTACCTACCTAAGCTTATTTGTTAGTTGGTCAAGATATAGGGATATTATGTGATATATTGATTTCCTTAATTAACCCTTGTTTTATAACAAAGATTTGAGAATGTCGAATTGAGAATATTAACAATGGAAATGAGACCGTGGAGACGCTCAGTACTCACCAACGAGGAGAAACGTGCAACAAGTCGGCAATGTTCCTCCCGTGAACAACACCACCGAAAGCGGATGATGAACGAGGGGATGTTTAGAAGCTTTTTGCGCTTCATGCAAAATCGGGGCGAGGAGACTCGTGTTCAAAATACTGAGAGGAAATGATAGCAATTCACGGGTTGTCACAAACCAAGCGATTCAAAGAGTTGGGACCACCGAATTTAAGGGAAAGCGGATCCGATCATGGCGGAAACATGGGTCAAGAAAATTACCAAGATATTTGATGTATTGGGATGCACGGAGAACGAAGGTTCCATTCGCCACCTTTATGTTCTATGGCGAGGCGACTCATCGGTGGGAGTCGTGAAAGCGTACTCCATCCAAATCAAGACTCAAAGATGTCTTGGGAGACGTTTGAGAACTATTTAATGACAAATACTTTCACGAAAGTGTTCGTCATATGAAGGAAGTGGAGTTTATTAGACCGAGCAGTAACAACACAACGTAGCGGTCTCAAGATGCGAGGCAAAGTTTGCGAGTTATCCGTGTTTGCACCTCATTTGGTGGAGAATGAGGAACGATGACGCGGATGTTTCTTAGAGGTTTGAAACCCGATACGTCGGTATCTCATTTCTCATAAATTTTCTCTCTATTCGGATGTTGTAAACAGGGGCTCAATTATTAGAGCGAGATAACGAGTACTGCGGTCAATCGAGGGACCACAACCAGGGATCATACAAGAGATGGTAGTCAACAAAACAACGATAACCAAATGGAGAAAGAAAAAGACGGACAAAATGGTAACCACTTTGGTGGTAATCATGGCCATGAAAATAGAAGAAGCGAGTCGGGAGGAGATTTTAAAGAGGAGATTTAACAACGACCATGTGAAGACGATAGTCTTGCAAACAACCGGGTTCTAAGGGAGGAGAACGACCATCACCCATTATATGCTACAAATGCGTAAAAGAGGGACATATCGACCAAACCGCCTGAACAGCTCAAGGTATGCTATAATTGTGGAAAGGAAGGACATATCACTCGAGATTGTGCGGTGAGCGAAACCTAGTTCAATGGGGACGGTGACTCAAAAGACCGTCCCGAAAAGTCAAAGTCAATGGTTCCTGGAAGAGCGTTTGTTGTGGTCGGTCAAAATGCGAGAAACCCAAACGAGGTGATCACAGGTAAGCTATTTATAAATTCTTGCGAAGTTTATACCTTACTTGATACCGGTGCTACCCATTCATTTATCTCTCCTACTTGTGCTCAACGTTTAAATTTGACTCCGGAAAAATTAGACTTTGACCTATCTGTGGAAACTCCGTTAGGAGAAACTTTCATCACATCCAATTGTTTTATAAATCTTGTTTAATTCAAGTTGGCACCATCACCTTACCCGCTGACCTTATCTCTTTAAAGATACTTGCTTTTGATGTGATTTTAGGGATTGATTGGTTAACTACACATCATGCCAAAATTGATTGTTTTCGTAAGGTTGTTAGCTTTCATATTCCTAAACAACTTTGTTATGCAATTCAAGCAACTAAACCATTAAAATCAATCAACCGCCATATCTAATCATAAAGCTATTCATTTATTGAAAAACGGATGTCAAGCTTTCTTAGCCCATGTTATGGATTTGAATAAAGACACGTCAAATTTGAATAATATTCTGTTGTTGTTATTGACTTTCTAACGTATTTCTTGAAGAACTTCACGGTCTACCCCCAGAACATGAAGTTGAATTCTTTATTGATCTTGAACCCGGTACAAAGCCCATTTCTAAAACCCCATATCGAATGGCTCCTATTGAACATCGAGGAGTTAAAGGTCCAACTACTCGGAATTGTTGGACATCGGTTTCATTCGTCCTAGTACATCTCCTTGGGGTGCTCTGTTTTATTCGTAAAGAAGAAAGACGGGAGTATGCGACTTTGTATTGACTATCGGAATTGAACCATGTCACCATCAAGAATAGGTATCCTCTACCTCGTATTGATGACTTGTTTGACCCGATTACAAGGGCGCAATTCTTTTCAAAATCGATCTTCGCTTACGGATATCATCACCAAGATTAGAACGAAGGATATTCCAAACCCGCCTTTAGAACTCCGGTATGGGCATTATGAATTCTTAGTCATGTCTTTCGGACTAACTAATGCTCCTGCGACTTTCATGGATATGATGAACCGAGTATTCAAGGAATATTTGGATCAGTTTGTTGTTGTCTTTATTGATGACATCCTCATATATTTCAAAAGTCATGAAGATCATGAGCACCATTTGAAGCTGGTACTCCAAAGGCTTTGTGAAAACAAACTATATGCCAAATTGAAGAAATGCGAGTTTTGGCTTGAGGAAGTAGCATTTCTTGGGCACGTGGTGTCAAAACATGGAGTATCCGTGGACCCGGCGAAGATTGAAACAATACAAAGTTGGGAGCAACCGAAGTTGGTGACCGAAGTACGTAGCTTTCTGGGTCTAGCTGGTTATTATCGGAGATTCGTGGAAGGGTTTTCTCGAATCGCTACTCCATTAACTCAGCTAACTCGGAAGGATACACAATTCGTTTGGAGCGAAGAATGCGAGAAGAGTTTTCAAGAGCTTAAGAGGAGACTTATTTCGGCACCTGTTCTAACAATACCATCTGGTTCGGATGGATTTTTTATCTATAACGATGCTTCAGGCAAAGGGTTAGGATGTGTTCTCATGCAACGTGGGAAAGTCATAGCCTATGCCTCGCGACAACTTAAAGAGTATGAGAGGAATTATCCTACTCATGATCTAGAGTTAGCGACAATGTTTTCGCTTAAAGATATGGAGGCACTATCTATATGGGGAGAAAGTGGAGATATATTCGGACCATAAAAGCCTTAAATATTTCTTCACTCAAAAAGAACTCAACATCTTTGCAAATGACGTTGGCTCGAGCTATTGAAAGACTACGACCACACTATTCAATACCATCCCGGAAAAGCGAGCGTGGTAGGCGACGCGTTGAGTAGAAGATCATATGCGGGGAATGAGTGCGATGTTGTCAAGTATAATGATAGAGCCAACTTTAATAGAAAAAGTTAAGGTTGCTCAAGCCACCCACCGACGGAGCCGATCGTATGAAGAAGAAAGTACAAGAAGGAGCTATTAGGGCGAGAATTGATGAAGAAGGAATACTTCGAGTCCACTCTAGACTTTGTGTTCCTAACGACTCTGATTTGAAGTACAAGATTATGATGGAGGCACACAATACACCATTTGCAATCCATCCTGGAAGTACCAAAATGTATCGTGATCTTCGACATACATTTTGGTGGAACAATATGAAGAGAGAGATTGCAAAGTTTATCTCGATGTGTTTAACTTGCCAACGTGTAAAGGCGGAGCATCTAGTACCTAAGGGTTCGTTGCAACCACTTGAGATTCCGAAATGGAAGTGGGAACACATTACCATGGATTTTGTTACGGGTCTTCCTACGGTTTCTCAAGGCATCAATGCTATTTGGGTTATTGTTGATAGATTAACCAAGTCTCCGCTCATTTCTTGCCGATCGGAGACTTATTCCTTGAACGCGTCTTGCTAGTATGTGACGTGAATGAGATTGTGAGGTTGCATGGCATGCCTGTATCCATAGTTTCGGATCGTGACCCAAGATTCACTTCAAGATTTTGGGTTAGCTTGCCAAAAGCTATGGGCACGGTTTGCGATTTAGTTCGACATACCATCCCCAAACCAGACGGACAATCGAGAGAGGACTATTCTAACTCTTGAAGATCTATTAAGACTCTGTGTCCTGACTTCAAGGCGGTTGGGATAAGTATTTACCATTGGTGGAATTCTCCTACAACAACAGTTATCGAGCAAGTATAGGTGTGGCTCCATTCGAAGCATTATATGGACGAAAATGTCATTCTCCAATATGTTGGGATGAGGTGGGTGAAGGAGCATTGTTGGGACCCGAGTTAGTAAGTATGACTCACCGAAAAGATCCAAATGATTCGACAACGATAAAAAGCGGCACAAGAAGATCGAAAAAAGAGTTATCGCGGATCTTCATCGAAAGGACGTGGAATTTAGTATAGGGGATCATGTATTGTTGTGAGTTGCTCCATGGAAGGGAGTTACAAGATTTGGGAAGAGAGGAAAACTCAATCCACGATTTATTGGTCCATTTCAAATTCTTGACCGTGTAGGAAATGTAGCCTATAGACTTGCGTTACCTCCGAGTATGTCTCGTGTTCATAATGTGTTTCACATATCTCGTATTAAATAAATATGTGAAAGACCCGAACCACATTATAGAATTAGAACCAGACGAGATAGCCGAAGACTTAACGTATGAGGAGGTACCTGTCAAGATCTTGGATAGGAAGGAGCATGTCCTACGCGCAAAGGTCATACAACAAGTTAAAGTTCTGTGGAGGAATCATGCTATAGAGGAAACGACTTGGGAATTTGAAACAGAAATAAAAGCGAGGTATCCTCACCTTTTCGAAACACCAGGTACGTACGTCAATTTCGAGGACAAAATTTCATAAGGAGGGGAGGTTGTAAGACCCCAACTTATTATTAATGAAATTTAATTTTCTCTATTTATTATTTTGAAATAGTAAGGGTTGATTTGATTAATGTGGATAGTTATGGGTAAAATACACAATATTTCAAAATAAGCAAGTGGTTATAAAATATTCATTATTGTCAGGGAATATTCGTTTGGTCGTGAATATTCTTGCTGTCGGGGAATATTCATACGACAGTATGATCTTTTTGTGGGCCCCAGAATCTGAAAAGCGATTGGATGAAGAAAACGACAAATATAAGTTGTTTAAAAATAACGACGTAGTTGTTATTCTAATTATCTTTAAAAATACTTTGCGGTTAAAACACAAGAGTTGCACTCAGGTGCACCAATTATTGATTCTTACGTAAGAAGGCACTACTCAATAATGGTTATAGTAATTACTGTTCAGTATTTTATTGATTTAATAATCGCTGCGTTGATATTTTATATTATTGTTGTTTCAATAATTGTCATTACACAGTATTTTTTATTATCGAAGCACTAATTCATATTATCTGAATAATATTATTAGATAACATTATTGGCAATGTCTAGAAAGTTCTGTCTAAGGAGAGGTTTGGTCACCTAATTGCGCGCCAGTAAGGAGAAATTCTTATTAGAAAGCCCCCTCTTTCTTGGGAACGGCCTGGTTGCCAGTACTGTGATTCTGTAATATTATTTGTGAATAATTAATTATTGATTTATATAATGAGAAAAATATTGATTTTATGTGGATATAGATGGAGAAAATTTTTAATGTGACAATTGTTGAAAATTAATATTTTATCTTTTTCTGATAAAATAATTCATTTAAATATATTATTATATTTTAATAATATAATAATGGTGATATTTTTACAACGAATGTGGGATATATGAGTATCTGAGGAGGAAGAGTATTTTTGTTGCAATAAATGTTTAAAACATGTTAAACATGTCTGGTGGACCCCATTTCTTGATCGAAATTTGATTATAACTTTGTAAAATCTCCCTGCTTTGTGGATTTTGGTAAATTTACATTTAGAATTTGGAAAAACTTTCTTACTCGCAAAGTTGTAGAAATTGAATTTCCTATAAAAGTCACGACATTCGAATTTTCTGATAAAAGGGCTATTTATTATGAATTATTGAAGTTCCGAAGCTCCGAAATAATTAATTTTTGGAAGTTTTAATTATTTTATAAAAGAAAAACGTTTTTTAGATGTGTGAGCCTCATTTTACATGTGTTAGGTTGCTAATTTCAGATTCTCAAAGGTTGGCATAGACAAATTTTTATTAATATATTATTATATTAAATTTTCTGCTTTGGTGTTCTAAGAATTTTCCTATAAATAGGGTGCTTAGGTTAGAATTGAAAATCACACCAAAAACTGAAGTTTTCTCTCTCTATATTATCGAGCGTATTCTTGTGAGTATTTTGATTATACTTTGAGTATTGTTAGGCGGTGCAGAAGTTCCTTCAAGATTATATACAGGTATTCCAAATGTAAGTACTAATCTTTCGAGGTAAGGGATATTATTATTTTTCGTAATGATATTATTTCTTCAATATCATTATGCTGAAATATTGATCTGAAGTTTTTTTATCAAATTTGGAACTTTTGGTGTCGGAGTTACTATTCACATATAGGCACTATTCACGAATACGACACTATTCATCGAAAAATGAAAAATTTTCTTTTTGTCCCAAAATATCTATTCTGGATACTAGCTTTGATTGTATCCATATTTTGATCATTCTTGAATTTTACACCACTATGATTATTTTTGAGGTATTTTTGGACATGGATAAAACAAAGTACGAATCCTTAATCCTTAATCCTTGTCATTTTGTTTCACCGGATTCGTTTCTTTAAAAATATTTTCATCATCCTCGATCTTAAATGATGATATTATTGAATATCTTTGGCTTGTAGTGCAAAGATGAATGATTTCGATGAATATCTTTGGTAGTAGTGCAAAGATGAGCAGTGTTTAGATGAACATGACCAACCGATGAATATCTTTTAGCTTTGTAGTGCAAAGATGAATATTTGATTCAGATGTATATTGATTGATGTTACAGGGGATAAAAGATAGAGCGACGAACTTTTAAATTCATACATAGAAGATAGTAGTTTGCATTCTCTACTTAACTCTTCTAATGAATTATTATTTCATTGCGAATATTGATTTAAAACTTGTTGTCTATTGTATTCTATTAGTTTTTTCCCTGTTGAAGACTAATGATAATTTGTTGTATATTATCTTAGTCATAATATTCTTTACTGGGCTAGTTGAGCTCACCATTTTTCTTGTTGTTCCATTTTTCTTCTCAGGAGGCGAGAATGTAGCGAGTACTAGTCGGGGTATGGAATGAAGGTTCTAGAGAGAGTTGTTTAGTAGTCCTCACCATTTTTGTAAAATAATGTATCAATAATTATGATGGGGATTTATTTGCGTGTGGATATTGTCTAGATGGCAATATCTGTATTTAAACTCACGGTTTATATGTTGTAATAATAAAGTTGTAGTTATTTCGCATTCATGTATTGACAACTCGTAATGGGGATGTATACCTGTTTTGGGGCGTCACACTTGCGATGAGGTTCGAGACCAAACCGGGCGTCCTCTCGCAGCGGTCAAGACACTCATGCCTTCTTGGTAGCGAAATGAGAGTCTCATGATCATGCAGTCCCCTTGCCTCATGTAAGGCTGACTTGTAGAAGGTCCCCATGTAAAGCTCAGATGTACTTTCGTGCGGGTAGCAGAGTCCGCCTTTAGACTACTGCAAGACTACCGGCACTGTGTCCTGCAATTCTAAGTTTAGTTCCCTGCTTGCTGCTGCTACTTACTTTAATCCTCATGCTAGCTTGATTTCCATGCCTCATTGTACCTCCATGCCATGCACATCCTCGCCTTTCAACTGACCTTCACGCATCCGCTCACCGATACCTCGAATTCCACCAAAATGAAGCCGATTCCTGTACTTATTCACCAAAAGGAGTTTTAAGTATATACAATGCATAATAACGTGAAATACAACTAAAACAAAATGAAATGTACTTGAGGTGGGCACAATTCGCATGGATTAATATACAATAAGTGAGTAAAAATATCACTTATCACTCACCCTATTTGATTCACCAAATATAACTACTAAATGATGTATAGAATACAACACACTTTTCTATACTGTTTAGGGAGAACCTCCACAACTAGAGACCACCGTTCTATTCCCCTGTTATACCCACTCAACCCGGCAACACTCTTACGGCAACACTCTTATTACCTGAAAGGAATTGTGAAGCAGAAAGGGTGAGCACAACTAGCCCAGTAAAGAATATCATGACTAAAGATAATTAAATTATCAATAGTCTTCATTAGTAATAAATCAGAGATTTAGAACATATGGTAGATGATAAAAAATTTCAACCATAGTTGCAGCGGAACGAGCAATCCATTAGAAGAGTCAAATAGACCATTAGGTCTATTATCTTCTCTATGTTAAAAGTCCACTAATAATGTTTTATTCCTGTAACATCAATCAACAATTTCGGTCCACGATCATGTGAATAACTCATAATCACAATTGTGATTCTAAATTCCTCTTCGCACACAGGACGAAGATAATTTTCATCACTCGTCTTCACCTAAAACATCAAAAATCATGGTTATACCAAATCACAATTCCTGCTCGTAATCATTAAATCATCTTTGCACTATGACCAAAGATTATTATCACATCGATGAATTAATATTTCATTGCTGAGACTCAGCTCAATAATTAATCCACATCATCGAATCATCCATGCACTACAGGCCAAGAATATTCTTTAGTATCACGACCACGAATTATCCATCCACTACGGCCAAAGATAATCGTGTTTTCATCAATGGTCCTGATCATGCCATAAAAGAATTCATCTTTCCACTACGGCCAAAGAGAATCCATAGCCATAATCATACCAAAAACTGTCCATCAATGCACTACGGGCCAATGAGGACTTTTTCCACATCATTTGTAACATTACGATTATGATTATACCGAATAATTCCTGGTCATAATCATACCAAGTCCATCTATGCACTACAGACCACAGATGACTTTCAACATAATATTAGCATGAGGATGATGACAATATTATAAGCATTAGTCAAACTAAATCAAGGTTAAATATTAAAGACTTTAAATTTATCCAAACATTATCAATCACTTAATAAAATCATAATCTAATACTGTTAATATTATAACAATATTTTAATCACTTCTTAAACTTATAAACAATTAAATTTAATTGTTTACATTTTTCCAAATAATGCATTTAATCATTCAAAATGCCATACTCATAAGATTTCATCACCAATAATCAAATTACTCATCAAAAATCTGCATATACCTTATATAGGATTTTCAAGCCATAAAATTCTATTTACCAATTTTTCAACTTCACATAACATATTTAATTCATATGTTTGTAACTAAATCATTTTTATTAAAAATACCAAATCAGTCCCAAAAATTATTCTTTTCTGGGATTAAGCAGAATATAGTCCCATATTGAAAATATATTTTTCTCGAAATTTTTAAAATTCATTTACTATTTTTCAAAAATCAATTTCTAATTAATTTCTTAAGAAATTAGCTACCTCAAGGTTAACTCCAGAAATTCCCAAATCTTGGCAGGATTTACACATGTTAATATGAGCTTCCAATTTAAATTTCATGGTCATCGGAGTTATAGAACTCTGGTTATAGCGTTTTCCGTCGAAAAAATCTAAATATTGAAATGGTCATAACTTGCTCATTTTAAGTCAGAATGAGATCATTTTTGGACAGGAGGTACTTTATACCATATATTTTCATGTCCCAAAAGGCCGAATTTTTTCTCAAAATTTAAGTGGCCGAAAATGCCTTTTTAAATTTTCTGGCAGTAGCTTTTTGGCACTTTTCAGTTTTGGACTCTTTTACTAAAATTAGTTGTAAGACCCCGAATTTTATGAAATAAAAGTATTCAATTTTTCTATTTAGTAAATGGTTAAATTGATAAAAGGTTAAAGTTAAGGGTGATATATGAATTTTTTTTTTTAAAATAAGCAAGTGGTTATAAAATATTCATTGTTGTCGGGGAATATTCGTTTGGTCGTGGAATATTCTTTCCGTAGGGAATATTCGTATGCGCACCAGTGCATGACCATTTGTGGCCCCATAACGTAATAACTATCTCGATGAAGAAAATGACAAAAGGGAGTTTTTATAAATAACGGCGTAGTTGTTATCGTTAACACTGTTGGAATACCCGGTGGTTAAAACACGATGTCTGGCGTTGTTGTATAGTAACACTTGCAGTATTGCACCAATTATTGATTCTTACGTGAAAGGCACTACTCAATAATTGTTACAAAGTAATTACTTCGCTCAAAGATTTTATTGATTCAATAATTTACTGCGTTGATATTTTATATTACTTTATTATTTTAATAATTGTCACTACACAATATTTTCCATTATCGAGCAATAACTTATATTATCCTAATAATATTATTAGATAACATTATTGGCAATGTCTAGAAAGTTACATCTAAGGAGAGGTTTGGTCACCTAATTGCTGCCAAAGAAGGAGAAAAATTCTTATTGAAAGCCCCTCTTTCCTGGAACTATTTAGTTCTAAGATCTTGTGATTCTGTAATATTATTTGTGAATAATTAATTATTGATTTATATGATGAGGAAAATATTGATTTTATGTGGATATAGATGGAGAAAATTTTTAAAGTGACAATTGTTAAAATTGATATTTTATCTTTTCTGATAAAATAATATTTTATTATATTATTATAATATAATAATGATGATATTTTTACAATGAATGTGTGATATATGAGTATATGAGGAGGAAGAGTATTTTTGTTGCATTAAATGATTAAAACATGTTTTGTGTGTCGGTGGACCCCATTTCTTGGCTGAAATTTGATTATAGCTTGTAAAATCGTCTGTATGCCGATTTCGGTTAATTTCTGTTTGGAATTTGGAAAAACTTTCTTCTGCAAAGTTGTAGCGAATTGAATTTCCTATAAAAGTTCGTGAGATTCGCATTTTCTGATAAAAGAGCTATTTATTATGAATTATTGAAGTTTCAGAATAATTGATTTTTGAAGTTGTAAATATTTTTTAAAAGAAAAACGTTTTCTTCATTATTGGTGGGCCCCACATGAGTGGTAAACATGCTGAATTCAGAATTCAAGAGGTGGGCATGAAAATTTTATATAAATATATATTTTATTAAATTTTCTGCTTTGGTGTTCTAAGTATTTTCCTATAAATAGGATGCTTAGTTTAGAATTGAAAATCACACCAGAAACTGAAGTTTTCTCTCTATTTCTCTCTCTATATTATCAAGTGTATTCTTGTGAGTATTTTGATATCTTGAGTGTTGCTATACGGTGCATGTTCGTTCAGCGTTATTCCAGTCAGAAGTACTGCTCTTTTGAGGTAAGGGATAGTAAGGGATTTTAAGGGATTGAAAGGGATGTTATTTTCTTCGTAAGTGTTATTATTTCTTTAATATCATTATGTTGAAATATTAGTTTAAAATTTTTATCAAATTTGAAACATTTTCATGTCGGGGTTACTATTCATGAGTTACTATTCACAAGTTACTATTCACAATTTACTATTCACGAGTTATTATTCATGAGTTACTATTTACGACGGGTTACTATTCATGAGTTACTATTCACGATTTACTATTCACGAGTTACTATTCACGGGTACTATTCACTACAAAATTGGTTTCTTTTTCTAATCAAATTATATTTGATTTATGAATATTACTCTGGAGATTAAAACTATGTATTGATTATATTGATTTTATTATCATATATAACATTTTTATAACCCTGATGTTGAAATTCTCTTTCACTGGAGTGTAAAGATGGATAGATTATTGGTATGATCATGACTAGGGTTCTCTTTGGCAAGTAGTGAAAAGTTGAATTGTGACTGGTATGATCATGACCATTGAATTTATAATTGAATATCTTTAGCTTAAGTGCAAAGGTGAATTGATCAACATGGTTATAATTATTGTTTATATAAATTCGAAAATGATTATATATTTCTTTGAGATATAATATATTTGGCCCTTAGTGTAAATAATGAACTGTTGAGAAATATCTTTGGCCTTAGTGCAAAAGATTAATTGTTGATGAATATCTTTGGCCCGTAGTGCAAAGATGACATGTTGTTGAATATCTTTGGCCGAAGGCAAAGATGAACTGTTGATGAATATCTTTGGCCCGTAGTGCAAAAAAGATGAATGAATTTATTAGTATGATTATGAGATAAACGTGATTTGGTATAACCATGATCTTTGATGTTTCAGGTAAAGACATGTGATGAAAATTATCTTCGTCCTGGATGACAAGAGGAATTTAGAACTACAATTATGATTATGAGTTATTCACATGATTGTGGACAGGAATTGTTGATTGATGTTGCAGGATTAAAACATTGTTCGTGGACTTTTAACATGGAGAAAATAATAGACTTTATGTTCTATTTGACTCTTCTAATGGATTGCTCGTTCCGCTGTAACTATGGTTGAAAAGTTTTATCATCTACCATATATTCTAAATCTTTGATTTATTACTAATAAAGACTATTGATAATTTATTTATCTTTAGTCATAATATTCTTTACTGAGCTAGTTGTGCTCACCCTTTTGCTTCACAATTCCTTTCAGGTAATATGAGTGTAGCCGGTTGGCGGGGTAACAGGGAATAGAATCTGGTCATCATTTAGTAGTTATACTTGGTGAATCAACTAGGGTGAGGCAAACCCAACGTTGGAAGGGTGTTTTACCACTATCATACAAGATGTCTAATGACATACAACCTCGTGTCATCATAAGATAGGGTTGTGCTCATCCACTTACTCAGTATATATACGAGCACTACCTATATAATCGTGGAGTTTGGTTGAAGTTTAATTCTCAATTAGAGACGGTGGAGATAATGATATGTCAAGAGAAGACACACCATTGGGAAGAATATGATAGTAATCTTCTCATTTTTCTTTGGGGTCTATTGGGTAAACCAAGGATAATTTTGTGGGCATATGATATCTATAATAACCTATACGCATGGCCTCCTATGTACGAAGGTTTCCTTGAGCACTTCCCAAAGATTTTAATTTTAAAAACAGTTTTCGACTATACCTTTATATAAGGTGCCATTATGAGGTGCTGTCCACGGTTGGGACATGAGTCACAGTTGGTATATATTTGCATTTAAACTCGCAGTTTAAGTATTGTCGTATCTTGCACAACAATTGTATTAATAAAGTTGTAATTATTTTTTGTATCATGTATTTGGCGACTCAGAATGGGTTGGATGGAATGGACCTATTTTGGGGTCGTCACATTTGGTATCAGATCTTAGGGATATGGTCTCTGGACGAGATCGAGATTAGAACTAGGAGGGGAGAGACGAGTAAATCCTTCGCTAGTGTGTCCTACCTAAGCCTATTTGTTGGTTTGTCATTATATCGGGATTTTATGTGATATGTTAAATTGTTCAATTAACCCTTGTTTTGAAGTTGTATTCTAGAATGATATCTAAAATACATGAGATGAGGAATAGAGAAATCATGATGACAGGAAAGATGGAATCTGAAATGAAAGCAAGGTATTCTCAACTCTTTGAAATACTAGGTACGTAAATTTCGAGGATGAAATTTCATAAGGAGAGGAGATTGTAAGACCCCGAATTTTATGAAATAAAAGTATTCAATTTTTCTATTTAGTAAATGGTTAAATTGATAAAAGGTTAAAGTTAAGGGTGATATATGAATTTTTTTTTTAAATAAGCAAGTGGTTATAAAATACTCATTGTTGTCGGGGAATATTCGTTTGGTCGTGGAATATTCTTTCCGTTTGAGGGATTATTAAATGCGGCATGGTAGCGACCATTTGTGGGTCCCATAACAGAATAACTGTCGGATGAAGAAAACGACAAAAGGAGGTTTTTATAAATAACGGCCTAGTTGTTACCGTTAACACTGTTGGAATACCCGGTGGTTAAAACACAGTAATACGCGTTATTGTATAGTAGCACACGGTATTGCACCAATTATTAATTCTTACGTAAGAAGGTACTACTCAATAATTGTTACAGTAATTACTGTTCAGTATCTTATTAATTCAATAATTGCTGCGTTGATATTTTATATTACTATTGTTTTAATAATTGTCACTATACAGTATTTTCCATTATCGAAGCAATAACTCATATTATCTGAATAATATTATTAGATAACATTATTGGCAATGTCTAGAAAGTTCTGTCTAAGGAGAGGTTTGGTCACCTAATTGCGCGCCAGTAAGGAGAAATTCTTATCTGAAGCCCCTCTTTTTCACAGGAACATTCTCAGTTGCAAGATCTTGTGATTCTGTAATATTATTTGTGAATAATTAATTATTGATTTATATGATTAGGAAAATATTGATTTTATGTGGATATAGGTGGAGAAATTTTTTAAAGTGACAATTGTTAAAAATTGATATTTTATCTTTTCTGATAAAATAATATTTTAATATATTATTATAATATAATAATGATGATTTTTTTACAATGAATGTGTGATATATGAGTATATGAGGAGGAAGAGTATTTTTGTTGCATTAAATGATTAACAGATATTTTATGTATCGGTGGACCCCATTTCTTGACTGAAATTTGATTATAGCCTGTAAAATCGTCCGTATGTGGATTTCAGTCAATTTATGTTTAGAATTTGGAAAAACTTTCTTCTGCAAAGTTATAGAGAATTGAATTTCATATAAAAATTTGCGAGATTCGAATTTTCTGATAAAAGAGCTATTTATTATGAATTATTGAAGTTTCGGAATAATTGATTTTTGAAGTTGTAATTATTTTTTAAAAGAAAAACGTTTTCTTCATTATTGGTGGGCCCCACATGAGTGGTAAACATGCTGAATTCAGAATTCAAGAGGTGGGCATGAAAAGTTATATATATATATATATATATTTTATTAAATTTTTTGCTTTGGTGTTCTAAGCATTTTCCTATAAATAGGATGCTTAGGTTAGAATTGAAAATCACACCAGAAACTGAAGTTTTCTCTCTATTTCTCTCTCTATATTATCGAGTGTATTCTTGTGAGTATTTTGATATCTTGAGTGTTGCTATACGGTTCAAGTTCGTTCAGCGTTATTCCAGTCAGAAGTACTGCTCTTTTGAGGATAGTAAGGGATTTTAAGGGATTGAAAGTGATTGAAAGGGATGTTATTTTCTTCGTAAGTGAAATTATTTCTTCAATATCATTATGTTGAAATATTGGTTTGAACTTTTTATCAAATTTGAAACTTTTTCATGTCGGGGTTACTATTCATAAGTTACTATTCACGAGTTACTATTCACGGTTTACTATTCACGAGTTACTATTTACGACGAGTTAATATTCATGAGTTACTATTCACGATTTACTATTCACGAGTTACTATTCACGGGTACTATTCACTACAAAATTGGTTTCTTTTTCTAACCAAATTATAGTTGATTTATGAATATTACTCTGGAGATTAAAACTATGTATTGGTTATATTGATTTTATTATCATATATAACATTTTTATAACCCTGATGTTGAAATTCTCTTTCACTGGAGTGTAAAGATGGATAGATTATTTGTGACGCCCCCAAAATAGGTATACATCACCCATTCCGAGTTGTCAATACATGGTACAGAAACAACAACACATTTATTATTACAACAGTAAAACTGTGAGTTTAAATACAAATATTATCTTCTAGACAATATCTATACTCAAATAAATCCTCATCACATTTATTGATACATTATTTTACAAAAATGGTGAGGACTACTAAACAATCCTTTCTAAAACCTTCATTCCATACCCCGACTCGTACTCGCTATATTCTCGCCTCCACGAGAAGAATGGAACAAAAGGAAAAGGGTGAGCTCAACTAGCTCGAAGAAGAATATTATGACTAAGATAATATACAACAAATTATCGTTAGTCTTCAACAGGAAAAAATTTAATAGAATACAATAGACAACAAATTTTAAATCAATATTCGCAATGAAATAATAATTCATTAGAAGAGTTAAGTAGAGAATGCAAACTACTATCTTCATGTATGAATTTAAAAGTTCATCGTCTATCTTTTATCCCCTCGTAACAACAATCCATAAACATCTGGAATCAAATATTCATCTTTTTGCACTACTGTGCCAAAGATATTCATCATTAGTCATGTTCATTTAAACACTGCTCATCTTTGCACTACTGAGCCAAAGATATTCTTCAAAATCATTCATCTTTGTACTACAGGCCAAAGATATTCAATAATATCATCATTTAAGACCGAGGATGTTGAAAAATATTTTAAAGAAACGAATCCAAAGAAACAAAATGACAAGGATTAAGGATTAAGGATTCGTACTTTGTTTTTATCCATGTTCAAAATACCTCAAAATAATCATAGTGGTGTAAAATTCAAGAATGATCAAAACATGGATACAATCAAAGCTAGTATCCGAATAGATATTTTGGACCGAAAAGAAGAAATTTTATTTTTCAGATGAATAGTACCGTATCACGTGAATAGTGTCAGATATATGTGAATAGTCTTCAGATACGTGAATAGTAACTCTACACCAAAAGATAGAAATTCCATAAAAACATTTTCACGCTTAATGAATAGTACTCGTGAATAGTAACTCGTGAATAGTAACTCATGAATAGTAACTCGTGAATAGTAACTCATGAATAGTAACCCGACATGAAAAAGTTCCAAATTTGATAAAAAGTTCCAACCAATATTTCAAAGATAATGATATTGAAGAAATAATATCATTTGAGAAGAAAATAACATCCTTACCTCAAAGAATCGATTATTTGGAAGGAAAGATCGGAAGTGATCTTTGAATGAAACTTGTCTTCGAATAAAGAACTCTCAAAGTATCTAAATACTCACAAAATACGCTCAATAATATAGAGAGAAAGAGAAAAACTTGTTTACGGTGTGATTTTCAATTCTAACTTAGCCCTCTATTTATAGGAAAATGTTAGCCTACCAAGCAGACTTGACCACCTACTACGATGGCTTTACACGCTACTATTGCCACCCACCACATTTGAAATAAAATTCAGCACATTTTTCACCAACCACAAGTGGGGCCCACTCAATTCTAGAATTTTCCACCAAAATCAATTATAACCCTACTTTCCAAATCAAACACCTCTTAAAATTTATAACAAATCATTCGCTCATTTTAACGGTTCAAAATTTCTAGACATATACCCAACTTATATATGTATAACATATCCAAAAATCGCATAACGATCCAATTACGATTAAAAATTATAACTCACGCAATATATCGTAAAAATAATCGATTTGATTTTTAATACCTCCATTCCAAACAAAATACCGATAAAACACCTCAACATTAAATCCTTCAATTATAACCACATATAATAAATAAATCCATCATTTATATCCATATCAAATAAATATTTTCTTATCATATAAATCAATAATTAATTATTCCCAAATAATATTACGAATCACAATTATGACAATCGAGGCAGGTTCTCAGAAAGAGGGGCTTTCCAATAAGGATCTCTCTCATCTTGGCGCAATTAGGTGACCAAACCTCTCCTTAGATGTAACTTTCGGACATTGCCAATAATGTTATCTAATAATATTATTCAAATAATATGAATTATTGATCCGATAATGGGAAATACCGCAAAGGACAATTATTGAAACAAAGAAAATATAAAATACCAACGCAAAGAATTATTGAATCAATAAAATAAAATCTTTGAATAAGATTCATCGTAATAATTATTGAGTAGTGCCTTCTTTACGTAAGGATCAATAATTGATGCAATACTGCAGTGCTACTTGCTCAACAACGCTGATTAGTGTGTTTTAACCACCGGGTATTCCAACAATATAATCTTGGAATAATTACGCCGTTATTTTTAAACAACTTATATTTGTCGTTTTCCTCATCCAATCGCTTTTCGTTATGGGGCCCACACATGGTCGCTACCGGCCGCATTTAATATTCCCCGACAAAGATTTAATATTCCACGACCAAACGAATATTCCCCGACAACAATGAATATTTTATAACCACTTGCTTATTTTGAAATATTTATGTATTTTACCCCTAACTATCCACATTAATCAAATCAACCCTTACTATTTCAAAATAATAAATAAAGGAAATTCCTTTTTATTTAAAAAAAATTTGGTCTTACAACCTCCCTCCTTATGAAATTTCGTCCTCGAAATTGGCGTGACGTACTGGTGTTTCAAAAGGTGAGGATACCTCGCTTTCATTTCCGCTTTCCAATTCCCGTGTCATTTCCTCTATAGCATGATTCCTCCACAAAACTTTAACTTGTGGTATGACCTTTCTTGGCGTAGGACATGCTCCTTCCTATCCAAAATCTTGACAGTACCTCCTCATACGTTAAGTCTTCGCTATCTCGTCCGGCTTCTAACTCTATAACGTGGTTTGGGTCTTTCACATATTTACTTAAGTACGATATGTGAAACACATTATGAACACGAGACATACTTGGAGGTAACGCAAGTCTATAGGCTACATTTCCTACTCGGTCAAGAATTTGAAATGGACCAATAAATCGTGGATTGAGCTTTCCTCTCTTCCCAAATCTTGTAACTCCCTTCCATGGAGCAACTCGCAATAATACACGATCCTCTACACTAAATTCCACGTCCTTTTGATGAAGATCCGCATAACTCTTTTGTCGATCTTGTGCCGCTTTGTATATATCGTTGTCGAATCATTTGGATCTTTTCGGTGAGTCATACGTTTAACTTTCGGGTCCCAACAATGTTGCTTCACCCACCTCATCCCAACATATTGGAGAACGACATTTTCGTCCATATAATGCTTCTCAATGGAGCCACACCTATACTTGCTCGATAAGCTGTTGTTGTAGGAGAATTCCACCAATGGTAAATACTTATCCCAACCGCCTTGAAGTCTAGGACACGAGTCTTAATAAATCTTCAAGAGTTTGAATAGTCCTCTCCGATTGTCCGTCCGCTTGGGGATGGTATGCCAACTAAATCGCAAATCCGTGCCCATAGCTTTTTGCAAAGCTAACCCAAAATCTTGAAGTGAATCTTGGGTCACGATCCAAAACTATGGATACAGGCATGCCATGCAACCTCACAATCTCATTTACGTACATACTAGCAAGACGTTCAAGGGAATAAGTCTCCCGTATCGGCAAGAAATGAGTAGATTTGGTTAATCTATCAACAATAACCCAAATAGCATTGATGCCTTGAGAAACCGTAGGAAGACCCGTAACGAAATCCATGGTAATGTGTTCCCACTTCCATTCCGGAATCTCAAGTGGTTGCAACGGACCCTTAGGTACTAGATGCTTCGCCTTTACACGTTGACAAGTTAAACACATTGAGATAAACTTTGCAATCTCTCTCTTTATATTGTTCCACCAAAATGTATGTCAAGATCACGATACATTTTAGTACTTCCAGATGGATTGCAAATGGTGTATTGTATGCCTCCATCATAATCTTGTTCTTCAAATCGAGTCGTTAGGAACACAAAGTCAGAGTGGACTTGAAGTATTCCTTCTTCATCAATTCTCGCTTAGGAATAGCTCCTTCTTGTACTTTCTTCTTCATACGCATCATTTCCGGCCTGGTGGCTTGAGCAACCTTAACTTTTTCTATTAAAGTTGGCTCTATCGTATACTTGACATCATCGCACTTTTCGTTCCGCATGATATGATCTTCTACTCAATGCGCCACCTACCACGTTCGCTTTACCAGATGGTATTGAATAGTGTGGTCGTAGTCTTTCAATAGTTCGAGCCAACGTCATTGCCGCGTGTTGAGTTCTTTTTGAGTGAAGAAATATTTAAGGCTTTTTATGGTCCGAATATATCTCCACTTTCTCCCAATATAGATAGTGCCTCCATATCTTTAGCGCTGCAACGATTGCTTGCTAACTCTAGATCATGAGTAGGATAATTCCTCTCATACTCTTTTAAGTTGTCATGAGGCATAGGCTATGACTTTCCCACGCTGCATGAGAACACATCCTAACCCTTTGCACAAGCATCATTGTAGATAACAAATCCATCCGAACCGGATGGTATTGTTAGAACAGTGCTTAAATAAGTCTCCTCTTAAGCTCTTGGAAACTCTTCTCGCATTCTTCACTCCAAACGAATTTTGTATCCTTCCGAGTTAGGTGAAGTTAATGGAGTAGAGATTCGAGAAAACCCTTCCACGAATCTCCGATAATAACCAACTAAGCCCAAAAACTACGTGACTTCATCCATCGACTTGATTTGCTCCCAACTTTGTATTGCTTCAATCTTCACGGATCAACAGATACTCCATGTTTCGACACCACGCGCCCAAGGAATGCTACTTCCTCAAGCCGAACTCGCATTTCTTCAATTTGGCATATAGTTTATTTTCACGAAAGCCTTTGGAGTACCAAATTTCAAATGGTGCTCATGATCTTCACGACTTTTGGAATATATAAGGATGTCATCAATAAAGACAACAACAAACGATCCAAATATTCCTTGAATACTCGGTTCATCATATCCATGAAAGCCGCAGGAGCATTAGTTAGTCCGAAAGACATGACTAAGAATTCATAATGCCCATACCGAGTTCTCAGGCGTCTTTGAATATCCTCGATTCTAATTTTCACCGATGATATCCGAATCGAAGATCGATTTTGAAAAGAATTGTGCCCCTTGCAATCGGGTCAAACAAGTCATCAATACGAGGTAGAGGATACCTATTCTTGATGGTGACATGGTTCAATTCCGATAGTCAATACAAAGTCGATACTCCGTCTTTCTTCTTTACTTTAATAAAACAGAGCACCCAAGGAGATGTACTAGGGCGAATGAAACCGGATGTCCAACAATTCAGTAGTTGGACCTTTAACTCCTGAAGTTCGGTAGGAGCCATTCGATATGGGGTTTTAGAAATGGGATTTGTACCAGTTCAAGATCAATAAAGAATTCAACTTCACGTTACGGGGTAGACCAGAAGTTCTTCTAGAAATACGTCGGAAAGTCAATAACAACAGAATATTATTCAAATTTGGCGTGTCTTTATTCAAATCCATAACATGGGCTAAGAAAGCTTGACATCCGCTTTTCAATAAACGAATAGCTTTATGATTAGATATGATAGTGATTGATTTTAATGGTTTAGTTGCTTGAATTAGATAACAAAGTTGGTTAGGAATATGAAAACTAACAACCTTACGAAAACAATCAATTTTGGCATGATGAGTAGTTAACCAATCAATTCCTAAAATCACATCAAAAGCAAGTATCTTTAAAGAGATAAGGTCAATGACGTAAGGTAATAGTGCCAACTTGAATCAAACAAGATTTATAAATAGTGGATGTGATGAAAGTTTCTCCTAACGGAGTTTCCACAGATAGATCAAAGTCTAATTTCTCCTGAGTCAAGTTTAAACGTTGAGCACATGCAGGAGAGATAAATGAATGGGTAGCACCCCAGATCAAGTAAGGTATAAACTTCAAAGAATTTATAAATAGCTTACCCGTGATCACCTCGTTTGGGTTCTCGCATTATGACCAAATCACAACAAACGCCTTCCCTAATCGTTGACTTTGACTTTTCTCGGGATGATCTTTTGAGTCACCGTCCCTCATTGAACTAGGTTTCGCTACTGCATAATCTCGAAAGCGATATGTCCTTCCTTTCCAAAACTATAGCATACCTTGAATTGTGGGCGGTTTGACCGATATGTCCTCTTTTCCGCATTTGTAGCATATGACCGGTGGTCGTTCTCCTCCCTAGAACCGATTGTCTTCGCAAGACCGCTGTCTTCACATAGTCGTTGTTAAATCTCCTCTTTTAAAATCTCCTCCCGACTCGCTTCTTCATTTTTCATGACCATGATGACCACCACGAGTGGTAACCATTTTTGTCCGTCTGCTTCTTTCTCCGTTTGGTTATCATTATTCTGCTGATCGCTATCTCTCGAGTACGATCCTCGTTGTGGTCCTCGAGTTGGCCGTACTCGTTATCTCGCTCTAACAATCGAGCCTCGCTGACAACATCTGAATAGAGAGAAAATTTATGAGAAATGAGATCTTGACGTATGTCGGGTTTCAAACCTCTAAGAAACATCCGCGTCATACGTTCCTCATTCTCCACCAAATGAGGTGCAAACTCGATAACTCGCAAACTTTGCCTCGTCTTCGAGACACCGCCACGTTGTTTTGCTCTAATCGATGAACTCCACTTCCTTCATATAGCGAACACTTTCGGAAAGTATTTGTCATTAAATAGTCTCTGAAACGTCTCCCAAGACATGCCGAAAAGCGGTTGGATGGAGTGCGCTTCACGACTCCCACCAGATGAAATCCTACCTCGCCACGTAACATAAAGGTGGCGAATGGAACCTTCTGTTCCTCCGTGCATCCCAAGACATCGAATATCTTGGTAATTTGCTTGACCCATGTTTCCGCCATGATCGGATCGGCTTTCCCTTAAATTCGTGGTCCCAACTCTTTGAATCATTTAGAATGGTGACAACCCGTGAATTGCTATCATTTCCTCCTCAGTATTTTGAACACGAGTCTCCTCGTCGATTTTGCATGAATCGCAAAAAAGCTTCTAAACATCCCCTCGTTCATCATCTCGCTTTCAATGGTGTTGTTCACAGGAGGAACATTGCCACTGTTGCACGTTCTCCTCGTTGGTGAGTACAGCGTCTCCACGGTCTCATTTCCATTGTTAATATTCTCACGACATTCTCAAATCATCGCCAAAAACAAGGGTTAATTAAGGAAATCAATATATCACATAATATCCCTATATACTTGACCAACTAACAAATAAGCTTAGGTAGGACACACTAGCGAAGGATTTACTCGTCTCTCCCTCCTAGTTCTATTCCCCATCTCCGCCAGAGATCATATCCCTAAGCTCGATACCAACCGTGACGCCCCAAAATAGGTATACATCACCCATTCCGAAGTTGTCAATACATGATACGTAAACAACTACAACTTTATTATTACAACAAGAAACTCGAGTTTAAATACAAATATTATCTTCTAGACAATATCTATACTCAAATAAATCCTCATCACATTTATTGATACATTATTTTACAAAAATGGTGAGGACTACTAAACAATCCTTTTCTAAAACCTTCATTCCATACCCCGAGGCTAAATACTCGCTATATTCTCGCCTCCACGAGAAGAATGGAACAAAAAGGAAAAGGGTGAGCTCAACTAGCTCAAGAAAGAATATTATGACTAAGATAATATACAACAAATTATCGTTAGTCTTCAACAGGAAAAATTTAATAGAATACAATAGACAACAAATTTTAAATCAATATTCGCAGTGAAATAATAATTCATTAGAAGAGTTAAGCGAGAAATGCAAACTACTATCTTCTATGTATGAATTTAAAAGTTCATCGCTCTATCTTTTATCCTCGTAACAACAATCTATAAACATCTGGAATCAAATATTCATCTTTTACACATCTGCCAAAGATATTCATCGATTAATCATGTTCATTTAAACACTGCTTCATCTTTTTACTACAGAGGCCAAAGATATTCTTCGAAATCATTCATCTTTGCACTACTGAATAAAGATATTCAATAATATCATCATTTAAGACCGAGGATGATGAAAAATATTTTTAAAGAAACGAATCCAAAGGAAACAAAATGACAAGGATTAAGGATTAAGGATTAGTACTTTGTTTTATCCATGTTCAAAATACCTCAAAATAATCATAGTGGTGTAAAATTCAAGAATGATCAAAACATGGATACAATCAAAGCTAGTATCCGAAATAGATATTTTGACGAAAATAAGAAATTTTATTTTTCGATGAATAGTGCCAGATATCGTGAATAGTGCCATATCGTGAATAGTAACTCTACACCAAAAGATAGAAATTCCACAAAAAAACATTTTCACGCTTAATGAATAGTACTCGTGAATAGTAACTCGTGAATAGTAACTCATGAATAGTAACTCATGAATAGTAACTCATGAATAGTAACCCCGATATGAAAAAGTTCCAAATTTGATAAAAAGTTCCAACTAATATTTCAAAGATAATGATATTGAAGAAATAATATCATTTGAGAAGAAAATAACATCCCTTACCTCAAAGAATCGAGATTTCTAAGGAAAGATCGGAAGTGATCTTTGAATGAAACTTATCTTGAATAAAGAACTCTCAAAGTATCTAAATACTCACAAAACACGCTCAATAATATAGAGAGAAAGAGAGAAAACTTTGTTTACGGTGTGATTTTCAATTCTAACTTAGCCCTCTATTTATAGGAAAATGTTAGCCCGTAGAAGCGCACTTGACTGCTACACGATGGCTTTACTCGCTACTATTGCCACCCACCACATTTGAAATAAAATTCAGCACATTTTTTCACCAACCACAAGTGGGGCCCACTCAATTCTAGAATTTTCCACCAAAATCAATTATAACCCTACTTTCCAAATCAAACACCTATTAAAATTTATAACAAATCATTCGTTCATTTTTAACGGTTCAAAATTTCTAGACATATACCCAACTTATATATGTATAACATATCCAAAAATCGCAACGATCCAACGGTCAGATTAAAAATTATAACTCACGCAATATATCGTAAAAATACTGATTTGATTTTTAATACCTCCATTCCGACAAAAATACTGATAAAACACCTCAACATTAAATCCTTTAATTATAACCACATATAATAAATAAATCCATCATTTATATCCATATCAAATAAATATTTTCTTATCATATAAATCAATAATTAATTATTCCCAAATAATATTACGAATCACAATTATGATGATCGAGCAGCTTCTCGGGAAGAGGGGCTTTCCAATAAGGATCTCTCTCATCTTGGCGCGCAATTAGGTGACCAAACCTCTCCTTAGATGTAACTTTCTAGACATTGCCAATAATGTTATCTAATAATATTATTCAAATAATATGAATTATTGATCCGATAATGGGAAATCTTGTCAAGGATGACAATTATTGAAACAAAGAAAATATAAAATACCAACGCAACAATTATTGAATCAATAAAATAAAATACCGAATAATTCTTATCATAATAATTATTGAGTAGTGCCTTCTTACGTAAGGATCAATAATTGATGCAATACCGTGTGCTACTGTTCAACAACGCGTATTAGTGTGTTTTAACCACCGGGTATTCCAACAGTATTAACGGTAACAATTACGCCGTTATTTTTAAACAACTTATATTTGTCGTTTTCCTCATCCAATCGCTTTTCGTTATGGGGCCCACACATGGCTGCGCCGTCGTACGAATATTCCCCGACAGTACGAATATTCCACGACCAAACGAATATTCCCCGACAACAATGAATATTTTATAACCACTTGCTTATTTTGAAATATTTACGTATTTTACCCCTAACTATCCACATTAATCAAATCAACCCTTACTATTTCAAAATAATAAATAAAGGAAATTCCTTTTTATTTAAAAAAAATTTCGGGGTCTTACATTATTGGTATGATCATGACTAGGGTTCTCTTTTGCCAGTAGTGAAAAGTTGAATTGTGACTGGTATGATCATGACCATTGAATTTATAATTGCATATCTTTAGCTTAAGTGCAAAAGTGAATTGATCAACATGGTTATAATTATTGTTTATATAATTTCTGAAATGATTATATATTTCTTTGAGATATTAATATATTTAGCCTGTAGTGCAAAGATGACATGTTGTTGAATATCTTTGGCCAGTAGTGCAAAGATGAACTGTTGATGAATATCTTTGGCCCGTAGTGTAAAGATGAATTTATTAGTATGATTATGAACAGGAACTGTGATTTTGTATAACCATGATCTTTGATGTTTCAGATAAAGATATGTGATGAAAATTATCTTCGTCCTGGATGAGAAGAGCAATTTAGAACTACAATTATGATTATGAGTTATTCACATGATTGTGGACAGGAACTGTTGATTAATGTTGCAGGATTAAAACATTGTTCGTGGACTTTTAACATGGAGAAAATAATAGACTTTATGGTCTATTTGACTCTTCTAATGGATTGCTCGTTCCGCTGCAACTATGGTTAAAAAGTTTTATCATCTACCATATGTTTTAAATCTCTGATTTATTTCTAATGAAGACTATTGATAATTTATTTATCTTTAGTCATAATATTCTTTACTGAGCTAGTTGTGCTCACCCTTTTGCTTCACAATTCCTTTCAGGTAATACGAGTGTAGTTGGGTCGAGCGGGGGTAACAGGGGAATAGAACGGTGGTCATCATTTAGTAGTTATACTTGGTGAATCAACTAGGGTGAGGCAAACCCAACGTTGGAAGGGTGTTTTGCCACTATCATAGAAGATGTCTAATGACATACAACCTCGTGTCATCATAAGATAGGGTTGTGCTCATCCACTTGCTGAGTATATATACGAGCACTACCTATATAATCTTGGAGTTTGGTTGAAGTATAATTCTCAATTAGAGACGGTGGAGATAATGATATGTCAAGAGAAGACACACCATTGGGAAGAATATGATAGTAATCTTCTCGTTTTTCTTTGGGGTCTATTGGGTAAACCAAGGATAATTTTGTGGGCATATGATATCTATAATAACCTATACGCCTGGCCTCCCATGTACGAAGGTTTCCTTGAGCACTTCCCAAAGATTTTAATTTCTAAAACAGTTTTTGATTATACCTTTATGTAAGGTGCCATTATGAGGTGTTGTCCACGGTTGGGACATAAGTCACAGTTGGTATATATTTGTATTTAAACTCCCAGTTTAAGTGTTGTCGTATCTTGCACAACAATTGTATTAATAAAGTTGTAATTATTTTTTATTCCATGTATTTGGCGACTCAGAATGGGTTGGATGGAATGGACCTATTTTGGGGTCGTCACATTTGGTATCAGAGCTTAGGGATATGGTCTCTGGCGGATATCAGGATTAGAACTAGGAGGGGAGAGACGAGTAAATCCTTCGCTAATGTGTCCTACCTAAGCTTATTTGTTGGTCAGTCATAATATCGGGATTTTATAAGATATGTTAAATTGTTCAATTAACCCTAGTTTTGAAGTTGTATTCTAGAATGATATCTGAAATACATGAGATGAGCAATGGAGAAATCATGATGACAGGAAAGATGGAATCTGAAATGAAAGCAAGGTATTCTCAACTCTTTGAAATACTAGGTACGTAAATTTTGAGGACGAAATTTCATAAGGAGAGGAGATTGTAAGACCCTGAATTTTATGAAATAAAAGTATTCAATTTTTCTATTTAGTAAATGGTTAAATTGATAAAAGGTTAAAGTTAAGGGTGATATATGAATTTCTTTTTAAAATAAGCAAGTGGTTATAAAATACTCATTGTTGTCGGGGAATATTCGTTTGGTCGTGGAATATTCTTTTACGTCGGGAATATTCGTATGCGACCAGCCGCGACCATTTAGGGGCCCATAACGTAATAACCGCTTTGGATGAAGAAAACGATAAAAGGGAGTTTTATAAATAACGACGTAGTTATTCTGAATTAACACTGTTGGAATACCCTGGTTAAAACACACGATAATATGCGTTGTTGTATAGTAGCACACTGCGATTGCACCAATTATTGATTCTTACGTGAAAGGCACTACTCAATAATTGTTACGATAATTACTTGTTCAATATTTTATTGATTCAATAATTATCTGCGTTGATATTTTATATTACCGTTGTTTTAATAATTGTCACTACACAAAGATTTTCCATTATCGAAACAATAACTCATATTATCCTAATAATATTATTAGATAACATTATTGGCAATGTCTAGAAAGTTACGCCTAAGGAGAGGTTTGGTCACCTAATCAATTGCGCCAAGAAGGAGAAATTCTTATTGAAATCCCCTCTTTCGCAGGAACTATTCAGTTGCAAGATCGTGGTTCGATAATATTATTTGTGAATAATTAATTATTGATTTATATGATGAGAAAAATATTGATTTTATGTGGATATAGATGGAGAAAATTTTTAAAGTGACAATTGTTAAAAATTGATATTTTATCTTTTCTGATAAAATAATATTTTATTATATTATTATAATATAATAATGATGATATTTTTACAATGAATGTGTGATATATGAGTTTATGAGGAGGAAGAGTATTTTTGTTGCATTAAATGATTAACACATATTTTGTGTATCGGTGGACCCCATTTCTTGACTGAAATTTGATTATAGCACAGAAAATCGTCTGTATGTGGATTTCACCAATTTACATTTTGGAATTTGGAAAAACTTTCTTCTGCAAAGTTGTAGAGAATTGAATTTCCTATAAAAATTCGCGATATTCGAATTTTCTGATAAAAGAGCTATTTATTATGAATTATTGAAGTTTCGGAATAATTGATTTTTGAAGTTGTAATTATTTTTTAAAAGAAAAACGTTTTCTTCATTATTGGTGGGCCCCACATGAGTTGTAAACATGCTGAATTCAGAATTCAAGAGGTGGGCGTGAAAAGTTTTATATAAATATATATTTTATTAAATTTTTTGCTTTGGTGTTCAAAGCATTTTCCTATAAATAGGATGCTTAGGTTAGAATTGAAAATCACACCAGAAACTGAAGTTTTCTCTCTATTTCTCTCTCTATATTATCGAGTGTATTCTTGTGAGTATTTTGATATCTTGAGTGTTGCTATACTACAAGTTCGAGTTAGTTTCGGCGTTATTCCAATCAAGTCTTCTTTTTTTGAGGTAAGGGATAGTAAAGGATAGTAAGGGATTGAAAGGGATGTTATTTTCTTCGTAAGTGATATTATTTCTTCAATATCATTATGTTGAAATATTGGTTTGAACTTTTTATCAAATTTAGAACTTTTTCATGTCGGGGTTACTATTCACTAGTTACTATTCACGATTTACTATACACGAGTTACTATTTACGACGGGTTACTATTCATGAGTACTATTCATGAGTTACTATTCACGATTTACTATTCACGAGTTATTATTCACGGGTACTATTCACTATAAAATTGGTTTCTTTTTCTAACCAAATTATAGTTGATTTATGAATATTACTCTGGAGATTAAAACTATGTATTGATTATATTGATTTTATTATCATATATAATATTTTTATAACCCTGATGTTGAAATTCTCTTTCACTGGAGTGTAAAGATGGATAGATTATTGGTATGATCATGACTAGGGTTCTCTTTGGCCAGTAGTGAAAAGTTGAATTGTGACTGGTATGATCATGACCATTGAATTTATAATTGAATATCTTTAGCTTAAGTGCAAAGGTGAATTGATCAACATGGTTATAATTATTGTTTATATAAATTCTGAAATGATTATATATTTCTTTGAGATATTAATATATTTGGCCTGTAGTGCAAATATGAACTGTTGAGGAATATCTTTGGCCTGTAGTGCAAAGATTAATTGTTGATGAATATCTTTGGCCCGTAGTGCAAAGATGACATGTTGTTGAATATCTTTGGCCAGTAGTGCAAAGATGAACTGTTGATGAATATCTTTGGCCCGTAGTGCAAAGATGAATTTATTAGTATGATTATGAATAGAAACTGTGATTTGGTATAACCATGATCTTTGATGTTTCAGGTAAAGACATGTGATAAAAATTATCTTCGTCCTGGATGAGAAGAGCAATTTAGAACTACAATTATGATTATGAGTTATTCACATGATTGTGGACAGGAACTGTTGATTGATGTTGCAGGATTAAAACATTGTTCGTGGACTTTTAACATGGAGAAAATAATAGACTTTATGTTCTATTTGACTCTTCTAATAGATTGCTCGTTCCACTGCAACTATGGTCGAAAAGTTTTATCATCTACCATATATTCTAAATCTCTGATTTATTACTAATGAAGACTATTGATAATTTATTTATCTTTAGTCATAATATTCTTTACTGAGCTAGTTGTGCTCACCCTTTTGCTTCACGATTCCTTTTAGGTAATACGAGTGTAGCTGGGTCGAGCGGGGGTAATAGGGGAATAGAACGGTGGTCATCATTTAGTAGTTATACTTGGTGAATCAACTAGGGTGAGACGAACCCAATGTTGGAAGGGTGTTTTGCCACTATCATAGAAGATGTCTAATGACATACAACCTCGTGTCATCATAAGATAGGGTTGTGCTCATCCACTTGCTGAGTATATATACGAGCACTACCTATATAATCTTGGAGTTTGGTTGAAGTATAATTCTCAATTAGAGACGGTGGAGATAATGATATGTCAAGAGAAGACACACCATTGGGAAGAATATGATAGTAATCTTCTCGTTTTTCTTTGGGGTTTATTGGGTAAACCAAGGATAATTTTGTGGGCATATGATATCTATAACAACCTATACGCATGGCCTCCCATGTCTGAAAGGTTTCTCGAAGCACTTCCCAAAGATTTTAATTTCTAAAACAGTTTTTCGACTATACCTTTATGTAAGGTGCCATTATGAGGTCTTTGTCACTGGTTGGGACATGAGTCACAGTTGGTATATATTTGTATTTAAACTCACAGTTTAAGTGTTGTCATATCTTGCACAACAATTGTATTAATAAAGTTTTAATTATTTTCTGTACCATGTATTTGGCGACTCAGAATGGGTTGGATGGAATGGACCTGTTTTGGGGTCGTTTCATTAGTCCACACGAAAATCTACAACACCTTTTCTAGTGATTCCACTTGGATAAGTTAGAAAACGCATAGATCAAACTCTAGAACTTGACCACACTCAAAAATTCGAAATATAATATGAGATATGGTCAATTAAATTTCATACTACATTTTTACCAAAATCTGATTTTCAACCCTTTATGTTTTCTAAGAACTTTCATGTTTTCACATAATAACCAACATAACTCATTATGACAATGACATAATAATTCAATAAAACAAGTTCAAGAATAAGTTTTAAAGATTCATAAGTTAATTTATCCTGAACTCAATAATGTCCAAATTGTCAACATGATACTACTTTGTGGAGAAAAATTCAAAAATGCTCAGCTGAATATTTCCATGAAAAGATACTAGATGAAGCACAAATATCAAGGATATTCCACTAATTTCATGGAGTATAGAAGATAAAGTTTTAACAAACTGAGTATAATAAAGAATGGAATAACAAAAGAAATCACTGTGCATGCGATAGAATCAAGACATGAGCGTGTTATTCCAATGAATAATAAATAACGGAACCAGGTCCGGCGTAAAATGCACAAACAGGATATTCCAACAGAATAATAAATAATGGAACCAGGTCTGGCGTAAAACGCACAAACATGATATTCCAACAGAATAATAAAGAATGGAACCAGGTTCGGTGTAAAATGCATGCATGTGGATATTCCAATGTAATAATAAAGATCGGAACCAGTGTCCAGGTAAAAGCAGACGAGACAAGATATTCCAATGTAATAATAAAGAATGAAATTACGGAAGAATTTCACCAAGTATAGGGTAGCTTGCAGCAGATCAAAGTTATTTCAATGTAATAATAAATAATGGAATAATGTAAGTTCTCGTCATGAATACAAAAGAAATAATACCTTTCACCGTAAAAGAAACCGAATATAAGAGTAGGAAGTAGCAGAATACTTTTCTATAGTTTCTCTATAATTTCTCTCTCTAGAGTTTCAGTGAATTCATAAGAAATAATGAAGGAATGAGCTTCTATTTATAGAAGAATGAACTGCATAGTAACTAATTCATGAACGGTCCAGATTGATTTACTTTTAAACGGATGGTACGTATTGGTTTACTATTAAAACTTAAAGTAACGGTCCATACTGATTTACTATTAAAACTTTAAACCAACGATCCATATTGATTTACTATTATAACTATCCATCAGCGGTCCATATTGATTTACTATTATATCTTCAACCAACAGTTTGAAAAATTAGCACATCTCCTCATGAACTAATATTGTACCCAAAAATAATTTGGACCGAAAAGAAATATATTTTACGGGTGAATAGTACTCCGTTAATAGTAACTCATGAATAGTAACTCAAGAATAGTAACTCGTGAATAGTACTCCGACACGAAAAGTGTCCTGAATACCCGATTTAACAATACTAAGTGACTTCTCACATAAGCATCAATAATCAATATCGTGTACTACTATGAAACCACACGTATTACTGTACTTTTAACACCGGGTGTTTCAACAGTTAACGGTAAAACTTCCACCGTTATTTTCATAAAGTATTTTTGTCGTTTTTTAATCCGACAATAATTCTATTGTGGGGTCCACCAATGATTGTACCGTCGTACGAATATTCCCCGACTAATCAAATATTCCCCGACAAAACGAATATTTTATATCAACTTGCTTACTTTGAAAAAAAAAAATTCACATATTACCCTTAACTTTAAACTTTTATCAATTTAACTATTTACCAAAATAGAAAAATTGAATACTTTTATTTCATAAAATTCGGGGTCTCACAGATAGCTTTCATGCCCATAAGGAGCTCGACACTTATATGTATGTTATTTTGTCGAAGATGCCTCACATCTCGAGAATAAAATTGAAACAAGCCGAATACAGAATAGAATAGAAGTATCAAATGCCTCAATTACTATGTGAGCATAAGGGTTTGAAAGCCTATTTTAAAAATATCATTTTATATGTCTTGTATTAAAATTGAACTTTTATACTAATCAAACCCTTTGTATATAGGTGCAAATGAGGCATATCACTACTTCCAAATAATGCATTTAGGCCCAATTAACTACACACACACACTTCACATAATTAGGGAATTGAAAAGATGCGGTAACCGTGTTTTCACGGAAGTTGGGGGGTGCCTAACACCTTTCCCCCGCTTAATCAATCCCCCGAACTCTAAGAATATCGGTTTCCAAGGCCTGTTAAACAGAGTCCAATAATTGGGCCTTTTTCAAAAAAATTCAAACTCGGTTAAGTTGGTATAACCATTTCACTACTACCAACTAGTGACTCTGAATTTTCAAATCGTCGACATTTTGTGTTGGACTCTTTTGTCAAACTCGCCCTTTCAAACAAAATTCAAGACACATATAGAGAACACAAAGGGTAAGAAAGACTAAAAGAGGAATTCCAAAAAGGAAATTTTTTCCAACGTTGACAAGCATATAGTTAAGGTACTTCATTTTGAAAGGTTTATATTTATCATTCCAATGAAATACATTTTGAGGAGGTGAAGAAAGGACATAAAGCGATATTATACTAAAGCTAAAGTCACTAATAATGTTTGGAAATACATGGAATCGGGACAGAGATATGACACGGTGTGCAATTTTTTTTCGACCTTGCAGACATTGCATATGACACTCAAAAAAGATGTGATCAACTTGTTAATCGGCTTCTTGAACTAAAGGTGGAATGAAATACGGAGGATGGAGTTTGTGAAAAAAGACAACCTACTCAAAAGTCAAACGCGAGTGAATTTGAAAATGAAGGCGCTGAAATGAAAGTTAGAAATTACTTTCACCAAAAAAGAACCGATGCAATAGGTGTCATCCTAGTAAAAAGGAAGGTAGGTAAGATGGAACAAGTTTTGAAGAAATTCAAATAGAAGGGACAAAAAAGGGTGGAAAAAGTCTGAATCAAGAAAGGCAGAGAATATGAAGAAGGTTTGATTTTTTGTTATATATATATATATATATATATATATATATATATACACACACACAATCTGTATATTGTAACTTTTTTTGCAATTAATATTGTCTTATAAAATGATAAATTATGCTTCTTTTATTTCAGACCTTTGAGCTTGATACGACTATTAATCAATCACCTATTTTTCATGAGACACAAGAGGGTATTATTGGAAATATTAACTTGAATATGAGAAATGAATCTTTTTTCTTCATATTCTTATGGTTATTATTTTTACTTTATTGATGAGCATTTTTCAGATGTATGAACTCACTTGACATTGATGGTTCTTTCTGGAACTTGTAGGAATGTATATGGGGAGAAGAACCTCTGAATCTTAGCGTGGTGTGGAATTTTGGATCTATAGGTGAAGGCACTTCCAATGTTGGCTAACGTCATTACTCTATTGGGATAAAGTCATTCCTCTTGGCGCAATGTAGAGATTTGTCATTGTAGACTAAATTTGTGTGTTGGGATAAATATGGTACAATTTGTGTATTGGAATGAATACCATATTATAGATGCATTTTGTATTAAGCTGAAACAGCTAAAATTTATGGATGTATTCTAATTCTGATCATCTATTTTTATCTTTAATAATTTCTCTCAGTATACACTAAATATTTTCCAAACAATCACATTATATGTCAGGCTAAGAGAAACTATTAGAACAGACTAAATTGATTAACACAATAATTGAATTTTATTTCATAAACATTGTAATATCCCGAGTGTTTATGATAACGATCCTTAGAAAAGGAAATGAATGAGTTAAAGAATATATAATATTTTATATATGATTTTGTTTAATTGAAGGTTATGTAATAAAAACCTAAAAGTTGTTGAAGAAATGAATGAAGTATATTTGTATGTAAAACTTTTTGCTAAGTTAACGTGTTGAAGTTATTCAACGATAATTGTGAAAGAGATTTTGTGAAAATCTTAGTAAGATAGAGTTTCGGTGATTCCGAGGACGGAATCCTTATAAGGAGGGAAGGATGTGACAACCCAAATTTTTATAAGTTATTAAAATAGGAATTTAATAATTAAAATTCTTATTATGATATGTTTTGAGTTTGAGTATGTATATATACATGCTATATATTTTTAAATATGTGATCTGGTGTGAAGAGAAATATATATTCATATATTGGAAAAGTGAGGTTCAATAGTTAAGTTAACTATTGAAGAAATTAAATGAATTTGGTAATTATTTTAAATATTTATTGAATTAAATAAATATTTTAAATAATTTATTTATTGAGAAAAATAAATAATTTATGAAATTGTGGTATAATAATTTAGTTACGTGTGTATGATAATTAAATTAAAGTAAAGGTAAATTTTATTCTTTGAAAAATTAATTTAATGAATTAATTAAATTAAATGAATTGTTTAATATTAAAGGGAATAAATAAATTAAATAAAGTAATGTTTAAATCTAATTTATTAATTAAATTAGATATATGTAATTATTTATTAATTATAAGTATAATTATAATGAGATTATAATTATTATTAATTACTATTATTATGTGTTATTTAAATTAACTGAAGGTGCGACACATGAAACTATATAATCAAAATAATATAAAAATAATCTAGTTTGGGGGAATAGGTGGTAGCCAAACAAGGCCTTGTGGCCTTTGGTTTATGTAACTGACGTCTTTTATTTTATTTTTTTAACTGATAGAGTACGTGGGAAATAAGCCATATCAGGTTATTTTTTTCTTTTTTGTCTTATTTCTCTCCTAAGGCCTAATAGCAGAGAGTTGGGAGAGAAGAAGAAACACAGAGGGTTTAGAAAGAGGGAGAGCTTGGTGAGAAGAGAGAATTGCAGAGATTGCTAAGAGAACAAGAAGGGTTTCTAACACTATGCTAAATCAAGGTAAATTGCTTCTAAGTTGTATATTTTGATTTCTTAGTGATTATCCATTGTAAATTGATAGTTGTGTTCGATTGATATATATATATATATATATATATATATATATATATATATATACTTACAAGTAGGGTTTATACTCTATTAATCATTAAATGTGAGTGTTGTTTGATGATAAAAATCCATGTAAATTGGTTTGTAGGAAGAAAAGTATATAACATTATTTATACATGAAAATTGGCTTTAGAAAGTATAAAATTTTATGTCTAATATGTGTTATAATCTGTATATTGGTATTGGATTATGTTAGTATGTGAAGAAAAGAAAACATCGTAGTTTAAATCGTGTTAATTGATTAAGAAATGAAGCTGTGGCGATCGAATTCGCTAAATGTGTTTAAAACATGAAAATATAGCATGAACGTTGAATTGGAACCCTTAAAATGATTTTTTAATATGTTTGAAGTGTTATAATGATTCTCTAGATGAGTAGCTAAGAGTTTAACGAGTCCAACAAATCGAAAACCAACTAAATCGGACTTAAAATGAGAAAGTTATGTCAAAAACTGTGTTTTGTGCGAAGACATCGCGATGGTAGCGCGCCTGTGTTCATGAAAGCCTTGAAATGGAGTGGAGTTATTAAATGCGTCTTGCTGGCATGGTGAGGAAAGGGGTGTGTGGCCATGCCCCATGTGCCGATTGTGTGACTATTTTTGACCTATTTTGGTAAACCGACATAACGCTTTCATACGAACTCCGATTGAGGTGATTCAAGATGATCCGGAACGAGGACGAATAGACTTACAAGTTTTATTCTTTAAGTGTTTCAATTTGAGGTCTGGAAAAGGGGTCAAAATGGTCATTTGTGAGACTGATATGTATTATGAGGCAATCAGAGGGCTTCAGGCATGCACGTATGCAAGTGTAGTGCTTCTGACGATAAAAGATGTTGTTCTAAGTTATAAAAAATGAATGTTAGTAAATATAATGATGACTAACATTAATAAATGATGTATTAGATAAGTTATATAAGCACATACAAGAGAGACAAATTGGGCGTGCGACGAATAAACATCGAAACGCCGTGATAAGTGATAATGAACCTAAAAAGTGTTTTAAATCAAAGGAAATGAATATCATAAGATATTGAATAGTGTTAATATAAAACCAATAAGTAGTCCTAGAAGACTTAAACACTTGAATGAATTTCGAATATTATATAAGTCGAAAGGTTAACACAATTGAACATTATGTGCTAATTAACAGGAAGGATTATGAGATGTGGAGTAGAGTTTACATTACAATTACTATGTGTTGTTATTTGACTAATAGTTGTTGATGTGTATGATTATATAATTGTGTAGGGCACGTGAAGTGAAGATAACTGTAAGTTGTTAAACTGTTATTGGGAAACAACAATCAAGGCAAGTCTTTCAGTTCCTATTTGTTATGTGAACTTGGTGATTAGTTATTTTAAATCTTTATTGCAAAGAGAATGATGTGTTATATGTTAGGTTTGTAATATTCAAGAATGCAATCAAATTGCAAAAATAAGCGAAAACGTGAAAATCAGAGTTTTAAAATTTTTTACAAACCATATACCCGGATCACCCTTTATGCATAATTATTAATTAAACGAAAAAGAAAGAACAAGAATCATACCCTTGAAGATTCGAGCTTCCTCATGTACAAGTTCACCTCCAATCCTTTTCGCGTTCAACTTGAATCCACCGGGTTTGGTTCCTTCCTTTGATCAACGTTAGCCACCCAAGTGTTTGGCCTCTAGAGGTGATCCACCAAGGAAGAATAAGAATTCAAGAAGATGGATATTTGGCTCAAACCCTAGTTTTCTATCTTTATAGAAAAGAACGTACTCTCTAACTTTTGGAATTGCATCGTTTTGATATCTGATATAAGACTCCTCTTATAAAGATATCAAGTAACCCTATTAAAATAAGGTATTATTTAATTAAACCCTTTTAATTAAATGGGCTCCCTAATCTTATTACGGATAATTAATTAAACTCCTTTAATTAATTTTTCCTCCTAATCCTATTAGGAATAAATGAGAGTACTTATATTAAATTAATTCCTAAACTCTTTTAGAAATTAAAATAATAATAATTGTAATAATATTAATAAGACTCTCTTATTAATTTATATTTAATATTTCTAAAATATTAAATAATAAATATTAAGCTATTTAATTTATTCTATCACCATAGATTAAATTAAATATACTTAACATATTATTACGATTATGCCATTAACTTCTTAAATAATTATTCTTCCTTTTATGGTGTGACCCTTTAGGTTCTCTATATTAAACCTTTGTGAATAAATCAATTAGAATAATTCTAATCTTATTTAAATAAATAAATAAAACAATTAATTTATTTAAATAAATAATATTTATTCTACAATAGGGATAAGCCTCCCTAGCGATCAACGACTTTCCGGATAATATAGATTTCAACATTAATCATTAAAGAACCTTTGAGTAAATAGTTACCGTGCAATTCAATCCTTCCACCATACTGATGTCCCAATTAAATATAAGACATGGAATTACTTGTCAAGTCTTATTTTATTTAATTATATGTATTTCGACTCTTAAATGCACAACTCAAATAATGCAAATTAGAAACTCCTTTCTAATTTCATTACGCCATAACCAAGGACTCTTTGGGTTGTCATTTATCGAATCACATAGGACATTTCTCTTCTTTTAATAGAAGTGGTAGATTCATTATTGATCATACATTATCTCCATGTATACAACTTATTATACCCAAGCATACCCTTTGATATACCCTAAGGGTCTTAAGGAATAAGTCAAAGTATAACTCATTATACACAAGATACTATGATGATCTCAAGTCCAAGGATCACTTGTACTACTATCACTACTGAGAATTCCTATTGACGAGTAAGTAAAACTCCATTAGGTATTCATTAGCGAGCCACGTTCGATGAACTTATTCTCTAATAAGCACCTACATACTTGCTTTAGTGTCTCCACACAAATGATCATGAGATCAATCATCCTCATCCAATGAGCAAGCAACGTATGTACCAATCTATCCGGATTCACTAATCCCCAATTTAGTAATCCAATGATTGGGAACTATTTTAGTTTTAAGCTTTCTAAGAATTTAGATCTCATTAGAATGATCATCATCATTATTCTAAAAGCATTGCTTAAAACTATGGGTTTATCACATATTATAAAACAAAGACATCATGTAGATAATTAAAAGCCTTTAATAAATTAATACTTTTTATTAATAAATGAATAAGATTGTTACAAAGTATATGCTTTATCATCAAACATGATTGGCTTGTGTGGATACTTACTTTCAATCTCCCACTTGCACTAAAGCCAATCGTCATGGTATCTCATACTCTTCTTCTCTAAGTGACGATTATCCTGCTGTTGGATAAGCTTTAGTTAATGGATATGTAATGTTGATCATGAGAGTCCACTATCTCTATAGTGATTTCCCATCTTTCAATGATTCTAATAATCAAGTGAAAGTGCCACAACACATGTTTAGATCCAAGATGAGACTTATGAACTATTCCTAGTTCTGTAATGAACTTTTAATCCAAACAATCAACTTGCAGCTTCATTTATAGCTATATACTTTGTCTTTATCACTAAACCAACAACTCTTTCTTTGTTTGGAACCTTTCCAATTCATCGCACCTTTATTCAAGATAACGCTTTACCTTAAAGTTGATTTTTCTCGTCATCTTGGTCCGCTGAAAAACTTGAGTCTGTTAAGCCCTCTAGTTTTAATTTAGACCCACCATGAATATGATCACATCCTTAGTCTTTGGTTAAGCACTTTAAGATGTTTTCAACGACTCATAGTGAACTTCTCCGGGATATGACCGATCAACATCGTGTCTCGTATATTTCATTGCGTACATGATTGTCACTCATGCGACCTCTCTTTTTCGAGAGTCCGTGGGGACTATTAAGAGATACATTCCATAGCTCATCGAGATGAGACATCTCTTGAGTTTGCCATGCTAAACGACTTTAGCATCAAATGAATATCGTTCCTTGGGTTAAGTCGAGCATCCTCTTGTATCTATCTATATAGATTTTATCCCCAATTAAGATACTCTTCCCAAACCATTCATGGAGGAATGTTTAGACAACTTTATCATTACTGATTGTAGCATTAGTATGTCATTCCTTATCCGTAGTATATCAACATATAGTACTAGGAATGTCACGATGCTCCCACTGACCCTTTTGTACACACTAGGTTCATTCTTATTTTTGATAAAATCAAACTCTTTTGATTGCCTCATCAAAACGAATGTTCCATATTTGAGAAACTTGCTTCAATCCATTTCTCTGAGTGTCTACAACACTTACCTCATCGTATGTAACTGGATCATCATCTTCTATGATTTGTACCTCATCATCATCATCTATGATGAATCCATACCTCCCAGGTATCTTCGGTACTATTCCAGATTTACGATTCAGTTGTGGTATAATAGAATTCTATCTACGGGTTCCTCTTATTTGATTTATAGTGTTTTGTGGTTCTTGAACTCTTCAAGATCTATTATCCTCCCACTAGCCCTTCAATGATAAACACCTTTATCTTAGAAAGCGCTGTGTTCATAACAAACACCTTTTGCTAAGTAGGATTATAGAACATATACCCTAAACTTACTTTAGGATGTCCCACAAATTTGTACTTGTCAAATATTGTCCCAAGCTTATCCTTTGAAACCTTTTCACATAAGTTGGACAACCCTTATCTTAACATACTTAAGATTAGGAATCCTCCTGTACATAACTTTTATGGAGTCTTGAAATGGATTTTGAGTTACCATTTTCGTAGATATCAGACCATTTCTAGGACATTATCCCGGAAGGATCTTTGGAATGTCGGTAAAATCATTATAGGCCGTATTGTGTCCAACAAGGTATGATTTTCCCATTCGGATACATCAATCAATTATTAACGTATCAAGATGTGTCCATTATGAGAAAACCATTTGAGATGATCTAGAAACTTATTGCACAAGTATTTATTCCTTGATCTAATCAAAGAATCTTAATACATTGTCAATTTGTTTCACTCGAATTCTTTGAACTTTTCAAATAATTCATACTTGTATTCGAAGAAATACACACATTCAACTCTTTGAATGATCATCTCCTTTTCTTATACTAATTTGTTCAATATGCAAAATTATTTTCATGTAAGTCAGTATACAAAATTTATTAAGTAATATTCTAGTTCTATACAAAACATTATTATTATAAATAGAACAACAATTGTTCTTAATTATAATACCAAAGATTTCATTGTCCAACAATAAAATGGAAATAATATTTTAACAAGAACTCGGAATACAATAACAACTTATTGACTTAATAGATTTTTCCTTAGGCATTGCTAAACTACAAGTTTCTATGGCTAATATCACGTGAACCTTTGCTTCATTTCCCACACATAGGATTACTTACCTTGTTTAACTTTCTACTTACCTTGGTCCTTCATAAATCTATATTTATGATAACCAAAGTCGATATCCAATACCCAAGTAGAACCTTGACTTAAAGAAAAATTTATTTCAATCATGAACAAAAACTGTATTGTAACCGAAACTTCACTAAACTTCTTTGGTTTGCCATGCAAATAATCATTTTTGCAGGTTAAGGATTGAAGGTAACACACTATGTGCTACTTGAATGACGTGGATCAGAAATGTGAGACCCCAGATTTTATGAATAAATGCTTAATTTTCTCGAAATATTTTTTTTATTATGGTGTGGATTTGATATAATGTTATAGTTGTGGGTAGTATTTATAAATTTTACAAAGTATGCAAGTTGTCATATTATATTCGATTGGTCGGGGAATATTTGTTTTATCAGGGAATATTCGTGCAACAGCACAATCATTGGTGAACCCGCAACGGAATTATTGTCGGAATGAGAAAATGACAAAAATATTTAATTAAAAATAACGACGAAAGTTTTACCGTTAATAATGTTGAACTACTCGGTAGTAAAAGTACAGTAATACGTGTGGTTGCATAGTAGCACACGGTATTGATTATTGATGCTTATGTGATAAGTCACTCAGTTTTGTTTATTGGTATTATTAATGTAATAAAACAGAATACTTTTATAAAGTTATTCTATAAATAGAATATATTATATTCTATTATACATAGTATTGCATAGTGTTTGCATAGTGTTTTGCATAATAAAATCTTTTTATATAAAACATAATACTTTTATAAAGTTATTCTATAAATAGAATATATTATATTTTATTATGCATAGTGTTGCATAGTGCCTCGCATAGTGTTTTGCATAGTAAAATCTTTTTATATAAAATGTAATACTTTTATAAAGTTATCATTTTATTAGACAATAATTAGAATATATTATATTTTATTATGCATAGTGTTTGTATAGTGCCTGCATAGTATTTGCATAGTAAAATCTTTTATAAAGTCATTCATTTTATTAGATTATAAATAGAATATATTATATTTTATTTAAAAGATTTTGCTTTAAATATGGACCGTCAGATTAAAGTAAATCAATCTGGACCGTTCATGAGTTAGTTACTATGCAGTCCATTTTTCTATAAATAGAAGCTCATTCCTTCATTATTTCTTACGAATTCACTGAAACTCTAGAGAGATAAACTATAGAGAGAAAGAAGAAAAGTATTCTGCTACTTCACTACTCATATATCTAGTACTCTTCTTCTTAAGGTACGGAATATTATTTGTTGTACCCGTAAGGGGTACTATTTCTTTCTTATTTATGAAGAGAACTTCTGTTATTGCATTCTTTATTATTACATTGGAATAACTTTTGTATCTGCTGAGCTACCCTATACTTGGTGAAATTCTTCTGTTATTCCATTCTTTATTATTATGTTGGAATAACCTGTCTATTCAAAGTATTGCATACATGGTGAAATTCTTCTAATATTCCATTCTTTATTATTCCGTCGAAATATCCTATCTGTGCGTTTACGCCGGACCTGGTTCCATTATTTATTATTCTATCTAATATCACATGCATGCGTTTCTGGCCTTTGACTTCGTTCCATTATTTATTATTCTATTGGGAATAACTTGTCTGTGCAGTCTATCGCACACATGTTGAATCCTTCATTTATTCCATTCTTTATTATTCTGTTGGAATAACCTGTCTATGTGGATTACCACATGCATGGTGAATGATCCTTTGTTTTCATTCCTTATTAAATTATGGAAATGATCTGTATACGTGGAATTACCGCATGGCAGGTGAAGATCCATTTGCAGTTTCATATATTCTATTATACTTAGTTGGTTAAAGTTTTGACTTCTATACTCCATGAAATTAGTGGAATATCCTTGATATTTGCGCTTCATCCTGTATCTATTCATGGAAAATATTCTTCTTGGCATTCTTGAATTTTACTCTACAAAGCAGTATCATGTTGACAATTTGGACGTTATCAGTTCCTAGATAAATTAATTCTTGAACTTGTTTTATTGAATTCTTATATCATTGTCATCATCCTCATGTTTATATTTTGTTGAAAGTCATCTGTGGCCTGTATGCATAGATGGACTTGGTATGATTATGACCAGGGATTATTCGGTATAATCATAACCGTAATGTTACAAATGATGTGGAAAAAGTCCTCATTGGCCCGTAGTGCATTGATGGACAGTTTTTGGTATGATTATGGCTATGGATTCTCTTTGGCCGTAGTGCAAAGATGAATTGTTTTATGGCATGATTAGGACCATTAATGAAAACATGATTATCTGTAGCCGTAGTGCATGGATAATTCGTGGTCGTGATACTAAAGACTATCCTTGGCCGTAGTGCAGGGGTGATTCGATGATGTGGATTATTTATTAAGCTGTGTCCCAGCGATAAAAGTGATGAAAAACCTTTTAAATCATAGATGATGGTAGATTTTATTCCCTACTTGACTCTTCTAATGGATTGCTTATTCCGCTCACCCTTTCTTTTACTGTTCTCTTCAGGAAATGAGAACGTAGCTGGGACTAGTCGGGGAACAGAGTGATGGTCCTAGATGTTTGCATTAGTAGTCCTCACTATTCTGTTAAATAGTGTGATAATAATTGTAATGAGGACTCCTTTTGAGTTTGTGTACTCTCTAGTAGACAATATTTGTATTCAAACTCACAGTTTATGTTTTGTCGTATTGTACACGACAGTTGTATTATTAAGTTGTATTTAAATTTTGTACCATGTATCTGGCGACTCAAGATGGGTGATGTATACCTATTTTGGGGGCATCACAGTTGGTATCAAAGCATAGGGATATGATCCCTGGCTGAGATTTGAGACAAAAACTAGGAGGGGAGAAACGGGGAATTCCTTCGCTAGTATGACCTACCTAAGTTTATTTGGTATTTAATTGGTCGGTCAGAGTATAGGGATAATATGTTACATGTCAATTAACCCTTGTTTTGTGGCAGTATTTTAAAATGATATCCGAGAATGTTGAGAATAGCAATGGAGCACATGAGACCGTGGAGACACCTTTAATCACCAACCAAGATAATGTGATTAGAGATATCCATGTGGTGATTGAGGAATTAAAAGTTGCACTCAAGCTAGTCGCAAAGGTAGCAACTGAGAGTGAGGAAGAAGAGGAACTCGAGGAGGATTTATTAGAAAAACTTATTGATCAAAATGTAGAATTGAAAAATTGTTTTCATGAGTTAGAAGAGCAGGCTGAAGAACGGAAGGCGGTCGTGGAGCAAAGGAATGTAACAATTCAAAATTGTATTACCCGATGTACGATAGCTGAACAGGAGCACTCTTTGGCAGAGTATACGATATTAAAGCTGGAATCTGAGAATTCAAATGTCAAGGAGCAGCTGAAAGAAGAAATAACTGAACGAGTGAGAATGAAAGATGTATGGGTAAAAGCCACACGACACGTTGATATTGTGGAAAGAGAAGTCCGATCCAAGAAAGCTAAAATAGATGATATGTATTTCTCTTTTTCGACAGCAATTGGGAGAACCCAATATCGAGTTTTGAATTACCCTATACATTACGGTCAACCCCAATTCGATATGGATCGAAGGTTAATGATTCAGATCATGGAGCAGGAGTACGACGAAGCAGTTGAGGGTGGAATATGCCCTATAGAGAAAGTCAATTCCAGTGGTAATGATGACACCAAAGACTGTCCCGAACAAGTCAAATTCGGTAGTTTAAGGGAGAGCATTTTTCGTGACGAGGAATCGAACGAAGTTATCATGGGTTAGTTAATCATAAGCTCTTGTGAAGTTTATATCTTATTAGATACCGGTTCTACCCATTCTTTTATCTCTCTTGCTTGCGCTCAACGTTTAAATTTGACTTCGGAGAAATTAGACTTTGACTTATTGGTTGAAACTTCGATAGTAGAAACCTTCATTACCTCCAATATTTATATATCTTGTTTAATACAAATCGACACTTTCACGTTACCTGTCGATCTTATCTCTTTGAAAATACTTGCCTTTAATGCGATTTTAGGAATCGATTAGTTAACTACTAATTATACTTTTCGTAAGGTTGTTAGCTTTCATATTCCTAACCAACCTGCTATGCGAATCAAAGCAACCAAACCACTAAAGTCGATCATTGTCATATCAAGCCATAAGTAAAGAACCCTGGTCCTTTCGTTGTTGACTTCCTTGTGTGGAATGCACCGGCCGCACTTTTACAGAGGCGACGTCACGAATGACGATGACAAGTTGATAGTATCAATGTGACGATATCCAAGTCTTGGATGAGGGTCACGCTTTTGAATGATATTTCTATTGTTAATAAATTTCCTGACGTATTCTTGAAGACTTCTTAGCCTACCCTAAAGCGTGAAATGGAATTTTGTATTGACACCAGTACAAAACCCATTTCTAAAACCCTTAAATATTTCTTCAACCAAAATGAACGTAACATGCGCCAAAGACGTTGGCTCGAGCTGTTGAAGATTACGATCGTACCATGCAATATCATCGTGGAAGTGCGAACGTGGTGGTAGCGTACGAGCGAGTAGAAGATTGTATGCGGTTACAAGTGAGAATATACGAACCCACGTGAAGATAACGAATATATGATTAGAATCAAATTTAATCGATAAAGTTAAAGCCACTCAAGCTACATACTCAGAGCTGATGAATGTGAAGAAGAAGGTTCAAGAGGGCGTTATTCTAGAAGCAAGAATCGACGAAGAGAGGAAATCTCAACCCTCGATTTAATTGGCCCATTTAAAATCCTCGATCGAGTAGGAACTGTGGCTTATAGACTCGTTTTACCGCCAAGTATGTCGCGTGTTCATAACTTGTTTAACGTATCGATGTTACGTAAATATGTGGATGACCTGAACCACATTATTAATTTAGAACCGGATGAGATAGCAGAAGATTTAACGTATGAGGAGATACGTGTTAACATCTTGGATAAGAAGGATCATATTCGACGCTCAAAGGTTATACCTCAAGAGTTATAATTTGAAGTGAAGTCAAGGTATCCTCACCTGTTCGGCATACCAGGTATGTACGTAAATTTCGAGGGAGAAATTCCATAAGGAGGGGAGATTGTGAGACCCCAGATTTTATGAATAAATATTTAATTTTCTCGAAATATTTTTTTATTATTATGGTGTGGATTTGATATAATGTTATAGTTGTGGGTAGTATTTATAAATTTTACAAAGTATGCAAGTTGTCATATTATATTCGATTGGTCAGGGAATATTTGTTTTATCAGGGAATATTCGTGCAACAACATAATCATTGGTGGACCCCGCAACGGAATTATTGTCGGAATGAGAAAAAGGCAAAAATATTTTATTAAAAATTACAGCGGAAGTTTTACCGTTAATAACTACTCGGTAGTAAAAGTACAGTAATACGTGTGGTTGCATAGTAGCACACTGTATTAATTATTGATGCTTATGTGATAAGTCACTCAGTTTTGTTTATTGGTATTATTAATGTAATAAAACAGAATACTTTTATAAAGTTATTCTATAAATAGAATATATTATATTCTATTATGCATAGTGTTGCATAGTATCTGCATAGTATTTTGCATTGTAAAATCTTTTTATATAAAATAGAATACTTTTATAAAGTTATTCTATAAATAGAATATATTATATTTTATTATGCATAGTATTGCATAGTGCTGCGCATAGTGTTTTGGATAGTAAAATCTTTTTATATAAAATGTAATACTTTTATAAAGTTATCTGCTTTTATTAGACAATAATAATTAGAATATATTATATTTTATTATGCATAATGTCTGCATAAAGGCTCATAGTATAGTAAAGTCTTTTATAAAGTTATTCGTTTTATTAGATTATAAATAGAATATATTATATTTTATTTAAAAGATTTTGCTTTAAATATGGACCGTTAGATTAAAGTAAATTAATCTGGACCGTTCATGAGTTAGTTACTATATAGTCCATTTTTCCTATAAATAGAAGCTCATTCCTTCATTATTTCTTACGAATTCACTGAAACTCTAGAGAGGTAAACTATAGAGAGAAAGAAGAAAAGTATTCTGCTACTTCACAACTAATATATCTAGTACTCTTCTTCTTAAGGTAGGGAATATTATTGTTGTACCCGTAAGGGGTACTCTTTCTTTCTTATTTATGAAGAGAACTTTTGTTATTCCATTATTTATTATTCATTGAATAACTCAGATACGCCAAGCTACCCTATACTTGGTGAAATTCTTCTGTTATTCCATTCTTTATTACTATGTTGAATAACTTTGTCTATGCAAAAGTATTGCATACATGGTGAAATTCTTCTAATATTCCATTCTTTATTATTCGCCGAATATCCTCGTGCAATGCGTTTACGTCGGACTCGGTTCCATTATTTATTATTCGTTGAATATCCTCGTCTGCAAGGCGTTCTACCGGACTCGGTTCCATTATTTATTATTCTATCGAATATCCTATCTCAAGCGCGTTCTGCCTTTACCGGATTCCATTATTTATTATTCTGTTGGGAATAACTTTGCTCAAGCATAGCCTATCGCACACATGGTGAATCCTTCTGTTTTTTCATTCTTTATTATTCTATTAGAATAACCTGTCTATGTGGATTACCGCATGCATGGTGAATGATCCTTTGTATTCATTCCTTATTAAATTGTGGAAATGATCTGTATACGTGGAATTACAACATGGCGGGTGAAGATCCATTTGCATTTTCATATATTCTATTATACTCAGTTGGTTAAAGTTTTGACTTCTATACTCCATGAAATTAGTGGAATATCCTTGATATTTGCGCTTCATCCAATATCTTTTCATGGAAATATTCTTCTGGGCATTCTTGAATTTTACTCTACAAAGCAGTATCATGTTGACAATTTGGACGTTATCAGTTCCTAGATAAATTAATTCTTGAACTTGTTTTATTGAATTCTTATATCATTGTCATCATCCTCATGTTTATATTTTGTTGAAAGTCATCTGTGGCCTGTAATGCATAGATGGACTTAGTATGATTATGGCTATGGATTCTCTTTGGCCGTAGTGCAAAGATGAATTATTTTATGGCATGATCAGGACCGTTGATGGAAACATGATTATCTTTAGCCGTAGTGCATGGAAAATTCGTGGTCGTGATACTAAAGAATATCCTTGGCCGTAGTGCAGGGGTGATTCGATGATGTGAATTATTTATTAAGATGAGTCCCAGCGATAAAAGTGATAAAAAACCTTTTAAATCATAGAAGATAGTAGATTTTATTCCCCTACTTGACTCTTCTAATGGATTGCTTATTCTGCTGCAGTTAAACTTGATAGTTATTATATTTTATCAGTTTAACACTGTTGAAGGCTAACGATAAATTATTCTGCATTATCTTAGTTATAATATTTCTTATTGGGCTAGTTGAGCTCACCCTTTCTTTTACTGTTCTCTTCAGGAAATGAGAACGTAGCTGGGACTAGCCGGGGAACAGAGTGATGGTCATAGATGTTTGCATTAGTAGTCCTCACTATTCTGTGAAATAGTGTGATAATAATTGTAATGAGGACTCCTTTTGAGTTTGTATACTCTCTAGTAGACAATATTTGTATTCAAACTCACAGTTTATGTTTTGTCGATTGTTGTACTGCATAAACAGTATTATTAAGTTGTATTTGAATTCTGTACCATGTATCTGGCGACTCAAGATGGGTGATGTATATCTATTTTGGGGGCGTCACAAGAAATAATACATAAAGATTAATATTTTAGCTAAAGTTGTTATTTCTTTATACCATGATTGAGATTCATGAGATGTACTAAATATTTTATGATGTATAGTTTTATGTTGAGTTGTAAAGCTAAAGTTAGAGTTATCTGATATGTAAAGGTTATCTGATTGGAATGTAAAATTTTATATAATAACAGTGATAAATCGAATCATAAAATAAGATTGATTCAAAGACATGTAGATGATAAAGGTTTTGATTCAGGGAATTAAAGTAAGAAGACATAAAAGTTTAAATTATTACGCATTTTATAAAGTTTAGCATCGAATAATGATGTACAATCAGAAGGTAGACGTGTTATTAACTGCGACGCCCCCAAAATAGGTATACATCACCCATCTTGAGTCGCCAAATACATGGTACAAAATTCAAATACAACTTAATAATACAACTGTCGTGTAAAATACGACAAAATATAGATGAGAGTTTAAATAAGAATATGGCCTTCTAGACAATATCCACTCTCAAATAGAGTCCTAATTACATTTATTATCACACTATTTCATAGAATAATGAGAACTACTAATGCTATCATCTAGACCGTCACTCCGTTCCCCGACTAGTCCCAGCTACGTTCTCATTTCCTGAAGAGAACAATGAAAACAAAAGGGTTAGCTCAACTAGCCTAGTAAGAAATATTATGACTAAGATAATGCAGAATAATTTATCGTTAGCCTTCAACAGTGTTAAACTGATAAAATATAACAAACATCAAGTTTAACTGCAGCGGAACAAACAATCCATTAGAAGATTCAATTAGAGAATAAAATTTACTATCTTCTATGATTTAAAAGGTTTTTTCATCACTTTTATCGCCGAGACTCAGCTTAAAAAATAATCCACATCATCCTTGCACTACGGCCAAGGATATTCATTAGTATCACGATCACAAATTATCCATGCACTACGTGCCAAGGATTTTCGTGTTTTTATCAATGGTCATGATCATGCCAACAACTGTCCATTAATGTACTACGGGCCAATGAAGACTTTTACCACATCATTTGTAACATTACGGTCATAATTATACCGAATAATCCCTGGTCATAATCATACCAAGTCCTTTTATGCACTACAGGCCACAGATGACTTTCAACATAATATAAATATGAGGATGATGACAATGATATAAGAATTCAATAAAACAAGTTCAAGGATAAAATTTTAGAGATTTATAATTTAATTTATCCAGAAATTAATAACGTCCAAATTGTTAACATGATACTGCTTTGTGGAGTAACATTCAAGAATAAAATTGTACCAAAAATAATTTGGACCGAAAACGAATCAATTTTTATCATGAATAGTACTCCAGGTGAATAGTACTCAAGTGAATAGTACCCCATGAATAATACTTCAGGAATAGTAACCCCGTGAATAGTACTCCAACATGAAAAAGTTAAAACTTATCAAGAATGCTCAGAATAATATTTTCATGAAAAGATACTGGATGAAGCGCAAATATAAAGGATATTCTACTAATTTCATGGAGTATAGAAGCCAAAACTTTAACAAAACGAGTATAAAATTCGAAATCTGAAAGGAAATAATATTACTTACATACTACAGAGTATGGAAGAAAATATTATTTCAAGCGAATATTGAACAAAAATAACATCCCTTACCTTGGAAAAAAGAGCATTCCAACCGGTATAAATGAGGATATTCTCAAGAAAACTTTCAACGCTTTTCTTTGCTCAAAGCTTTCTAAAACTCTAAAGAAATACGTTCAATATTATAGAAGAAGAATTCTCTGATTCTGGTGTGATTTTCAATTCTAACTAAGCATCTTATTTATAGGAGAATGGAAATGATACTATTTGAATTTAGAAATCACGGACGCACAATAGCTTTATTCGAACGAATTCACGGGCAGAAATCTAATTTTAAATATTCATTACTGTGCAATAAAATATTCTAATAAAACAAAAACTTTAAATAAAATATAATATATTCTATTTATAATCAAATAAAACAAAACTTATAATATATATATATATATATATTTAACCTTTGCCTTACTGCAAAGGTATACCAAATTCCCACACATGTTTTGTAAACAGACATACACATTTTTCAAACACATACACACATTATATACCATTATTCCACTCACATATTCCACCCACATTATTCCACCCATCTTATTCCTACGGCACATCAACACACACACACACACACACACACACAATTCCCTTCTTTTCAAGACATCTTCCCCCCACCCCCTTTATCTCCCACCCCACACATATATACATGTCACACACATATATATATATAATACATATATATATATATATATATATATATATATATATATATACTTTATAACTTCCTTCCAATTATTTGAAAAATGGGTAAATGGGGGGGGGGGGGTCCATAAAATAAGCAAAATTTACATCAAATACTTCATAAAAATTCCATCAATATTTTTAACAACATTTATCATCATTATTACAATTCACAATATTTAACAACCAGGTCGTTCCCAGGAAAGAGGGGGCTTTCCAATAAGGATTTCTCCTTATTTGCGCACAATTAGGTGACCAAACCTCTCCTTGACAGAACTTCTAGACATTGTCAATATTGCTAATAATAATATGAATAACTTTGTCGTCTCAATTATTGATTTAATAATATATAAAATATCGACAATAATTGAATCAAATAACGTGAGATACTATGTAGCAATTATTATAGCAATAATTGAACAAAACTGAGTGACTTCTCACGTAAGCATCAATAATCAATACCGTGTGCTACTATGCAACAACGCGTATTACTGTACTTTTAACACCGGGTGTTTCAATAGTTAACGGTAAAACTTCCACCGTTATTTTCATAAAAAGATATTTTTGTCATTTTCTCAATCTGATAATAATTTTGTTGTGGGGTCCACCAATGATTGTGTCGTTGTACCAATATTCCATATTAAAACGAATATTCCCTGACCAATCGAATATAACATAACAACTTGCATACTTTGCAAAATTTATAAATATAACCCACAACTATAACATTATATCAAATTCACTCCATAATATTCAAAAATGATATTTATAGAAAATTCTTCTTTATTCATAAAAGTTGGGGTCTTACAACCTCCCCTTCTTATAAAATTTTGCCCTCGAAATTAGGGTACGTGTGAGACCCCGAATTTTATGAAATAAAAGTATTCAATTTTTTATTTTGGTAAATTGTTAAATTGATAAAAGTTTAAAGTTAAGGGTAATATGTGAATTTTTTTTTTCAAAGTAAACAAGTTGATATAAAATATTTGTTTTGTCCGGGAATATTCGTACGACGGTACAATCATTGGTGGACCCCACAACAGAATTATTGTTGGATTGAGAAAACGACAAAAATACTTTATGAAAATAACGACGGAAGTTTTACCGTTATCTGCTGAAACACCCTTGTTAAAAAATACAATGAATACGCGTGGTTGCATAAGTAGTACACACGATATTGATTATTGATGCTTATGTGAGAAGTCACTCAAGATTGTTCAATCGGTATTTGGGACACTTTTTGTGTCGAGTACTATTCACAAGTTACTATTCACAAGTTACTATTCACTTACTATTCATGAGTACTATTCACCCGTGAAATATATATTTCTTTTCGGTCCAAATTATTTTTGGGTACAATATTAGTCCATGAGGAGATGTGCTAATTTTTCAGACCGTTGGTTGAAGATATAATAGTAAATCAATATGGACCGCTGGTGGATAGTTATAATAGTAAATCAATATGGATCGCTGGTTTAAAGTTTTAATAGTAAATCAATATGGACCGTTACTTTAAGTTTTAATAGTAAACCAATATGGACCGTCTGTTTAAAAGTAAATCAATCTGGACCGTTCATGAATTAGTTACTATGCAGTCCATTCTTCTATAAATAGAAGCTCATTCCTTCATTATTTCTTACGAATTCACTGAAACTCTAGAGAGAGAAATTATAGAGAAACTATAGAAAAGTATTCTGCTACTTCCCTACTTTTTTTATATTCGCTTTTTTTACGGTAAGGGGTATTATTTCTTTTGTATTCATGAAGAGAACTTCATTATTCCATTATTTATTATTCTCATTGGAATAACTCAGTATAATGCGTGTTACCCTATACTTGGTGAAATTCTTCTCATTATTTCATTCTTTATTATTCTCATTGAATATCTTATTCATGCGTTTTACGCCGGGACATGGTTTCAATCTTTATTATTCATTGGAATATCATGTTCATGCATTTTACTGGACCGGCTCCATTCTTTATTATTCGTTGGAATATCATGTTCATGCGCTTTTACGCCGACCGGTTCCGTTATTTATTATTCTGTTGGAATAACCTACCGCATGGCCTATCGCATGCCTCGGTGATTTCTTTTTTTGTTATTCCATTCTTTTATTATACTCAGTTGGTTAAAACTTTGACTTCTATACTCCATAAAATTAGTGGAATATCCTTGATATTTGCGCTTCATCCAGTATCTTTTCATGGAAATAATCTTTTGAGCATTCTTGAATTTTACTCCACAAAGTAGTATCATGTTGACAATTTGGACATTATTGAGTTCAGGATAAATTAACTTATAAATCTTTAAAACTTATTCTTGAACTTGTTTTATTGAATTATTATGTCATTGTCATGATGAGTTATATTGGTTATTATGTGAAAACATGAAAGTTCTTAGAAAACACAAAGGGTTGAAAATCAGATTTTGGTAAAAATGGAGTATAAAATTCAATTGTCCATATCTCCTATTATATTTCAAATTTTTGAGTGTGGTCAAGTTCTAGAGTTAGATCTATGAGTTTTCTAACTTATCCAAGTGGAATCACTAGAAAAGGTGTTATAGATTTTTGTGTGGACTAATTTTAGTAAAAGAGTTAAAAAATTGAAAAATGCCAAAAAGCTACTGCCAACCAATTTAAAAGGGCATTTTCGACCACTTAAATTGTGAGAAAAACTTCGGCCTTTTGGGACATGAACATATATGGTATAAAGTACCTCCTGTCCAAAAATGAGCTCATTCCGACTTAAAATGAGCAAGTTATGACCATTTCAATATTTAGGTTTTTCTGACGGAAAACGCTCTAACCAGAGATCTATAACTCCGATGACCATGAAATTTAAACTGGAAGCTCATGTTAACATGTGTAAGATCATGCTATGATTTGGGAATTTTTGGAGTTAACCTTGAGGTAGCTAATTTCTTAAGGAATTAATTAGAAATTGATTTTTTAAAAATAATAAATGAATTTTAAAAATTCCGAGAAAAATGTATGTTCAATATGGGACTATATTCTGCTTAATCTCAGAAAAGAATAATTTTTGGGACTGATTTGGTATTTTTCATAAAAATGATTTAGTTACGAACATATGAATTAAATATGTTATGTGAAGTTGAAATATTGGTAAATAGGATTTTATGGCTTGAAAATCCTATATAAGGTATATGCAGATTTTTGATGAGTAATTTGATTATTGGTGATGAAATATTATGAGTATGGCATTTTGAATGATTCAATACATTATTTGGAAAAATGTAAACAATTAAATTAAATTGTTTATAAGTTTAAAAAGTGATTAAAATATTGTTATAATATTAACAATATTAGATTATGATTTTATTAAGTGATTGATAATGTTTAGATAAATTTAAAGTCTTTAATATTTATCCTTGATTTAGTTTGACTAATGCTTATAATATTGTCATCATCCTCATGTTTATATTATGTTGAAAGTTATCTGTGACCTGTAGTGCATAGATGAACTTGGTATGATTATGACCAGGAATTATTTGGTATAATCATAATCGTAATGTTACGAATGATGTTGAAAAAGTCCTCATTGGCCCGTAGTGTGATGATGGACAGTTTTTGGTATGATTATAGCTATGGATTTTCTTTGGCCATAGTGCAAAGATGAATTATTTTATGGCATGATCAGGACCGTTGATGAAAACACGATTATCTTTGGTCGTAGTGCATGGATAATTCATGGTCGTGATACTAAAGAATATCTTTGGCCTGTAGTGCATTGATGATTCGATGGTGTAGATTAATTATTGAGCTGAGTCTCAGCAATGAAATATTAATTCATGGATGTGATAATAATCTTTTGTCGTAGTGCAAAGATGATTTAATGATTACGAGCAGGAATTGTGATTTGCTATAACCATGATTTTTGATGTTTTAGGTGAAGACAAGTGATGAAAATTATCTTCGTCCTGTGTGCGAAGAGGAATTTAGAATCACAATTGTGATTATGAGTTATTCACATGATCGTGGACGGGAATTGTTGATTGATGTTACAGGGATAAAACATTATTGGTGGACTTTTAACATAGAGAAGATAATAGACCTTATGGTCTATTTGACTCTTCTAATGGATTGCTCGTTTCAATGCAACTATGGTTGAAAAGTTTTATCATCTGCCATATGTTCTAAATCTATGATTTATTATTGATGAAAGCTATTGATAATTTAATTATCGTTAGTCAAGATATTCTTTACTGGGCTAGTTGTGCTCACCCTTTCTGCTTCACAATTCCTTTCAGGTAATAAGAGTGTTGCCGTAAGAGTGTTGCCGGGTTGAGCGGGGATACCAAGGGAATAGAACGGTGATCTCTAGCTTTGGAGGTTCTCCCTAAACAGTATAGAAAAGTGTGTTATATTCTGTACATCATTTAGTAGTTATATTTGGTGAATTAAATAGGGTGAGGCGAACCCAACTTTGGAAGAGTGTTTTTCCACTATCATACAAGATGTCTAATGACATACAGCCTCATGTTATCATACGACAGGGTTGTGCGCATCCACTTGCTGAGTATATCTACGGGCACTACCTATATGATCTTGGAGTTTATTTGAAATATAATATTCACTTGGAGACAGTGGATATACTTATATGTCAAGAGAAGACTCACCATTAGAAAGAAGATGATAGTAATCTTCTCGTTTTTCTTTGGGGTCTATTGGTTCAACCAAGGATAATTCTGTGGACATATGATATCTATTATAACCTGTATTTACGGCCTCCCATGTACGAAGGTTTTCTTGAGCACTTCCCAAAGATTTTAATTTCTAAAACAGTTTTGACTATACTTTTATGTAAATGTACCATTGTAAGGTTGTGGTCGAGGCACCATGAGAGTTACATACATTTGTATTAAAACTCACAAGTTAATCGTGGTCGATTCTATATCTGACATTCAATAGTTGTATAAATGAAGTTGTATTTGAATTTTGTACCATGTATCTAGCGACTCAGAATATGTGATGTATACCTAATTTTGGGGGCGTCACAGTTGGTATCAGAGCTTAGGGATATGGTCGCTGGTGGTGATAAGAGTCTAGAACTTGGAGGGGAGAGACGAGTTATATACTTCGCTAGTGTGTGACTTACCTAAGCTGAAATTGTTTACTTGATAAGTTGACAAATTATGATACGTCAATTAACCTTTGTTTTGAAGATATATTCTAGAATGATATCTGAAATACAGGAGATGAGAAATGGAAAAATCATGATATAGAGGAAATTACCGGGAAGGTACAATCTGAAAAGTAAGCAAGGTATTCTCATCTCTTCGAATATCAGGTACGTACGTAAATTTCGAGGGCGAAATTTCATAAGGAGGGGTGATTGTTAGACCCTGAATTTTATGAAATAAAAGTATTCAATTTTTTTATTTTGGTAAATAGTTAAATTGATAAATGTTTAAAGTTAAGGGTAATATGTGAATTTTTTTTTTCAAAGTAAGCAAGTTGATATAAAATATTCGTTTTGTCGGGGAATATTCGATTAGTCGGGGAATATTCATACGATGGTACAATCATTGGTGGACCCCACAACATAATTATTGTTGGATTGAGAAAATGACAAAAATACTTTATGAAAATAACGGCGGAAGTTTTACCGTTAACTGTTGAAACACCCGGTGTTAAAAGTACAGTAATACGCGTGGTTGCATAATAGTACACGGTATTGATTATTGATGCTTATGTGAGAAGACACTCAGTATTGTTCAATCGGGTATTTAGGACACTTTTCGTGTCGGAGTACTATTCACGAGTTACTATTTATGAGTTACTATTCATGAGTTACTAATCACAAGTTACTATTCACGAGTTACTATTCACGAGTTACTATTCACGGAGTACTATTCACCCATAAAATATATTTCTTTTCGGTCCAAATTATTTTTGGGTACAATATTAGTCCATGAGGAGATGTGCTAATTTTTCAGACCGTTGGTTGAAGATATAATAGTAAATCAATATGGACCGCTGGTGGATAGTTGTAATAGTAAATCAATATAGATCGCTGGTTTAATGTTTTAATAGTAAATCAGTATGGACCGTTACTTTAAGTTTTAATAGTAAACCAATATGACCATCCGTTTAAAAGTAAATCAATCTGGACCGTTCATGAATTAGTTACTATGCAGTCCATTCTTCTATAAATAGAAGCTCATTCCTTCATTATTTCTTACGAATTCACTGAAACTCTAAAGAGAGAAATTATAGAGAAACTATAGAAAAGTATTCTGCTACTTCCCTACTCTTATATTCAGTTTCTTTGACGGTAAGAGGTATTATTTCTTTTATATTCATGAAGAGAACTTCTGTTATTCCATTATTTATTATTCTATTAGAATAACCTGTATACGCGGGCTACCCTATACTTGGTGAAATTCTTCTATTATTTCATTCTTTATTATTCTCAGAGGAATATCCATGCTCAATGCGTTTTACGCTGTGGGACCGGTTCCATTTTATTATTCTCATTGGAATATCCTATCTGTGCATTTTACGCCATACCTGGTTCTATTCTTTATTATTCTGTTAGAATATCCTGTCTGTGCGTTTTACGCCGGACCTGGTTCCGTTATTTATTATTCTGTTGGAATAACCTGCATGTGCGGTCTATCGCATGCCTGGTGATTTCTTTTGTTATTCCATTCTATATTATACTCAGTTGGTTAAAACTTTTACTTCTATACACCATGAAATTAGTGGAATATCCTTGATATTTGCGCTTTATCCAGTATCTTTTCATGAAAATAATCTTCTGAGCATTCTTGAATTTTACTCCACAAAGTAGTATCATGTTGACAATTTGGACATTATTGAGTTCAGGATAAATTAACTTAAAAATCTTTAAAACTTATTCTTGAACTTGTTTTTATTGAATTATCGTGTCATTGTCATGATGAGTTATGTTGCTTATTATGTGAAAACATGAAAGTTGTTAGAAAACACAAAGGGTTGAAAATCAGATTTTGGTAAAAATGGAGTATGAAATTCAATTGACCATATCTCCTATTATATTTTGAATTTTTGAGTGTGGTCAAGTTCTAGAGTTAGATCTATGAGTTTCCTAACTTATCCAAGTGGAATCACTAGAAAACGTGTTGTAGATTTTCGTGTGGACTAATTTTAGTAAAAGAGTCAAAAAACTGAAAAGTGCCAAAAAGCTACTGCTAGAAAATTTAAAAGGGCATTTTCGGCCTTTTAAATTATGAGAAAAATTCCGGCGTTTTGGGACATGAAAATATATGGTATAAAGTACCTCCTGTCCAAAAATGAGCTCATTCTGACTTAAAATGAGCAAGTTATGACCATTTCAATATTTAGGTTTTCTGACAAAAAAAGCTATAACCAGAGTTCTATAACTCCGATGACCATGAAATTTAAACTGGAAGCTCACGTTAACATGTGTAAGATCCTGCCAAGATTTGAGAATTTCTGGAGTTAACCTTGAGGTAGCTAATTTCTTAAGAAATTAATTAGAAATTAATTTTTGAAAAATAGTAAATAAATTTTAAAAATTCTGAGAAAAATATATGTTTAATATGGGACTATATTCTGCTTAATCCCGGAAAAAAATAATTTTTGGGACTGATTTGGTATTTTTTATAAAAAAAATTTAGTTACGAACATATGAATTAAATATGTTATGTGAAGTTAAAAAATTGGTAAATAGAATTTTATGGCTTGAAAATCCTATATAAGGTATATGCAGATTTTTGATGAGTAATTTGATTATCGGTGATGAAATATTATGAGTATGGCATTTTGAATGATTAAATGCATTATTTGGAAAATGTAAACAATTAAATTAAATTGTTTATAAGTTTAAGAAGTGATTAAAATATTGTTATAATATTAACAATATTAGATTATGATTTTATTAAGTGATTGATAATGTTTGGATAAATTTAAAGTCTTTAATATTTATCCTTGATTTAGTTTGACTAATGCTTATAATATTGTCATCATCCTCATGCTTATATTATGTTGAAAGTCATCTGTTGCCTGTAGTGCATAGATGGACTTGGTATGATTATGACTAGGAATTATTGTGAGACCCCAGATTTTTTGGAATAAAGATTAAATTTTCTCGAAATATATTTTGGAATATTATGGTATGGATTTGATATAATGTTATAGTTGTGGGTAATATTTATAAATTTTACAAAGTACGCAAGTTGTTATATAATATTCGATTGGTCGGGGAATATTCTTTTTAACAGGGAATATTCGTACAACGGCACAATCATTAATGGACCCCCACAACGGAATTATTGTTGGATTGAGAAAACGACAAAAATACTTTATGAAAATAACGGCGGAAATTTTACCGTTAACTGTTGAAACACCCGGTGTTAAAAGTACAGTAATACGCGTGGTTGCATAGTAGCACACGGTATTGATTATTGATGCTTACGTGAGAAGTCACTCAGTTATACTCAATTATTGCTACAACGATTGTTGCATCATATCTATCATATTATTGATTCAATTATTGTCACAGTATCATCTGCATAAAATGTTTTTTTATTAAATCAATACTTGAGACGACAAAGTTATTCATATTATAAATTAAAATATTTATAATGTCTAGAAGTTCTGTCAAGGAGAGGTTTGGTCACCTAATTATTGCTAATAGGAGAAATCCTTATTGAAAGCCCCTCTTTCCTCGAACGACTTCGGTTGATAAATATTGTGAGTTATAATATTAATAAGGAATGTTGTTCGGAGTTGAATTTGGAGACGCTTGACGTGATATTTGAGTCCTAAATTATATTTAAATTAGTAAAATAGTCTATAAACACAAAATTTTCCTGGATTCACTATTTGGTCAAAAAGTCAACAGTTGACTTTTTTGGGAAAAGTCAAACTTTGAAATTTCAAAATTTATATTTTTGATAAAAATAGTTTCATTATGTTAGAATTGTTTGTGTTAGTGAAAATCAACATTTATTCCGATGATAATTGATGTCTAGGGGTTACATTGATAAATCAGATAATTTATCGGATAATGAGCAATTAATTGCTACTAATTCACATGCTTATATAACTATTTGTTCACATATGTGTACTATTGATTCACATTATTTACTATTAGGAGAGTTGGTGCAAGATTGATAATACTTGCAGGAGTAAATTATAAATGAAAGAAAAGTTGGAGGTATTGATCGTAATTTTCGAGCCCCAAAACGTCAAGAATTATCGAAACTATATTTTTCTATAAATAGAAGCTCATTCTTCCTTCATTTCTCACCAATTCACAAAAGCTTTAGAGCGATTATTATAGAGAGAAATTATAGAGAGAAAGAAGAAGAGAAATCTGCTACCTCACTATTCCAGTATCCAGTTTTTTCCAAGGTAGGGAATATTATTTGTTGTACTCGTAGGGAGTATTATTTCTTTTGTATTCATGAAGAGAACTTCTGTTATTCCATTCTTTATTATTCTGTTGGAATAACCTGTATACGCGGGCTACCCTATACTTGGTGACATTCTTCTATTATTCCGTCTTTATTATTCTCGTTGAATATCCTCGTCTGCGCGCTTTTACACCTTAACTCGATTTCGCGTCTTTATTATTCTCGTTGGAATATCCTCATGCGTGCTTTTTACGCCGGACCTAGTTCCGTCTTTATTATTATTCTGTTGGAATATCCTGTCTGTGCGTTTACTCCAAACCTGGTTCCGTCTTTATTATTCTCGCTGAACATCCTGCCATGCAAATTTCACTTTGACTGGTTCCGTTACTTGTTATTCTGTTGGAATAGCCTGTCTATGCTAAGTACCGCATGCATGGTGATTTCTTTTGCTATTCCATTCGTTATTAAACTGAGTTGGTTAAAGTTTTGACTTCTATACTCCATGAAATTAGTGGAATATCCTTGATATTTGCGCTTCATCCAGTATCTTTTCATGGAAATATTCTTCTGAGCATTCTTGAATTTTACTCTATAAAGCAGTATCATGTTGACAATTTAGACATTATTAGTTCCTGGATAAATTAATTCTTGAACTTGTTTTATTGAATTCTTATATCATTGTCATCATCCTCATGTTTATATTTTGTTGAAAGTCATATGTGGCCTGTAGTGCATAGATGGACTTGGTATGATTATGACCAGGGATTATTCGATGTAATCATGACCGTAATGTTACAAATGATGCGGTAAAAGTCCTCATTGGCCCGTAGTGCATTGATGGACAGTTTTTGGTATGATTATGGCTATGGATTCTCTTCGGCCAAGGGTGCAAAGATGAATTGTTTTATGGCATGATCATGACCATTAATGAATACACAAATATTCTTGGCCCGTAGTGCATGGATAATTATGGTCGTGATACTAAAGAATATCCTCGGCCGTGAAAAGCGTAAGTGATTCGATGATGTGGAATATTTATTAAGCTGGGTCTCAGCGATAACAGTGATGAAAAACCTTTTAAATCATAAAAGATAGTAGATTTTATTTTCTACTTGACTCTTTTAATGGATTTCTTATTACGCTGCAGTTAAACTTGATGTCTATTATATTTTATCAGTTTAACATTGTTGGAGACTAATGATAATTTATTCTGCATTATCTTAGTCATAATATTTCTTACTGGCTAGTTGAGCTCACCCTTTCTTTCACTATTCTCTTTAGGAAATGAGAATATAGCTGAGACGAGTAAGCGAACGGAGTGACGGTCCAGAGGATAGCATTAGTAGTCCTCACTATTCTGTGAAATAGTGTGATAATAATTGTAATGAGGACTCCTTTTGAGTTTATATAATCTCTAGTAGATAATATTTGTATTCAAACTCATAGTTTATGTTTTTTCGTATTGTACACGACAGTTGTATTATTAAGTTGTATTTGAATTTATGTAGCATGTAAGTGGCGACCCAAGATGGGTGACGTATACCTAATTTTGGGGGCGTCATAGTTGGTATCAAAGCTTAGGGATATGATCCCTGGTTAAGATGTGAGAGTAGAACTAGGAGGGGAGAGACGGAGAATTCCTTCGCTAGTATGACCTACCTAAGTTTATTTGGTATTTGATTGGTCGGTCAGAGTATAGTGATAATATGTTGCATGTCAATTAACCCTTGTTTTGTGGCAGTGTTTGAAAATGGCATCCGAGAATGTTGAGATTATCAATGGAGCACAAGAGACCATTGAGTCTCCACAGATCAATAATCAGGACAATGTGCAACCAGAGGACAATACTCCTCATGAAAACAATAACACCGATGAAATGGTGAATGATGGGATGGTCAGAGGCTTTATGCAATTCATGCAACAACAGGAGAATGCAGCTCCTGTTCAAAATGTAGGTAGAAATACTGATAACTCTCGAACGGTCACCGCTAAGCAGTTTAAGGAGCAATTCATGCAACAATGGGAAAAGGCAGCTCATGTCCATAATGCAGGTGGAAACGAAGGTAACCCACGGTTGGTCACCGCTAAGCAATTCAAGGAGCTGGTGTTAGGTTTGTAATATTCATGAACGCAATCAAATTGCAAAAATTAGCTGAAACGTGTAAAATCAGAGTTTAAAATTTTTACAAACCATATACCCGGATCACCCTTTATGCACAATTATTAATTAAACAAAAATGATAATGAATAAGAATCATACCCTTGAAGATTGAGCTTCCTCAGGTAGAAGTTCACCTCCAATCCTTTTCGCGTTCAACTTGAATCCACCGGGTTTGGTTCCTTCCTTTGATCAACATTAGCCACCCAAGTGTTTGGCCTCTAGAGGTGATCCACCAAGGGAAAAGAATTTTCAAGAAGAAGGGGTATTGGCTCAAACCCTAGTTTTTCCTATCTGTATAGAAAAAGGGGGCGTACTCTCCAACCAATTTGAATTATTATGTCGTCTTAATATCTGATATAAGACTCTTCTTATAAAGATATCAAGTAACCCTATCAAAAATAAGGTATTATTTAATTAATCTCTTTTAATTAAATGGGCTCCCTAATCTTATTAGGGATAATTAATTAAACTCTTTTAATTAATTTTCCCTCCTAATCCTATTAGGAATAAATGAGAGTACTAATATTAAATTAATTCCTAAACTCTTTTAGAAATTAAAATAATAATAATTGTAATAATATTAATAAGACTCCTCTTATTAATTTATATTTAATATTTCTAAAATATTAAATAATAAATATTAAGCTATTTAATTTATTCTATCACCATAGATTAAATTAAATATATTTAACATATTATTACGAGTATACCATTAACTTCTTAAATAATTATTCTTCCTTTTATGGTGTGACCCTTTTTAGGTTCTCCATATTAAACCTATTGTGAATAAATCAATTAGAACAATTCTAATCTTATTTAAATAAATAAATTAAATAATTAATTTATTTAAATAAATAATATTTATTCTACAATAGGATAAGTCTCCCTAGCGATAAACGACTTTCCGGATAATATAGATTTCAACATTAATCATAAAAGAACCTTTGAGTAAATAGTTACCGTGCAATTCAATCCTTCCACCATACAATGTCCCAATTAAATATAAGACATGGAATTATTGTCAAGTCTTATTTTATTTAATTATATGTATTTCGATCCTTAAATGCACAACACCAAATAATGCAAATTAGAAACTCCTTTCTAATTTCATTCTCGCTTAACCAAGGACTCACTGGGTTGTCATTTATCGAATCACATAGACATTTCTCTTCTTTTAATAGAAGTGGTAGATTCTTTATCGATCATACATTATCTCCATGTACAACTTATTATACCCAAGCATACCTTTGATATACCTTAAGGGTCTTAAGGAATAAGTCAAAGTATAACTCATCATACACAAGATACTATGATGATCTCAAGTCCAAGGATCACTTGACTACTATCACTACAGAATTCCTATTGACAAAAGCAAGTAAAACTCCATTAGGTATTCCTTAGCGAGCCAATGCTTCGAATGAACTTATTCTCTAATAAGCACCTACATACTTGCTTTAGTGTCTCCACATAAATGATCATGAGATCAATCATCCTCATCCAATGAGCAAGCAACGTTGTGTACCAATCTATCCGGATTCACTAATCCCCAATTTAGTAATCCAATGATTGGGAACTATTTTAGTTTTAAGCTTTCTAAGAATTTAGATCTCATTAGAATGATCATCATCATTATTCTAAAAGTATTGCTTAAAACTATGGGTTTATCACATATTATAAAAAAACACATCATGTAGATAATTAAAAGCCTTTAATAAATTAATACTTTTTATTAATAAATGAATAAGATTGTTACAAAGTATATGCTTTATCATCAAACATGATTGGCTTGTGTGCATATTACTTTCAATCTCCCACTTGCACTAAAGCCAATCGCCATTGTATCTTATACTCTTCTTCTCTAAGTGACGATTATCGTGCTGTTGGATAAGCTTTAGTTAATGGATATGTAATGTTGTTCTTGAGAGTCCACCATCTTTATAGTGATTTCCCATCTTTCAATGATTTTTATAATCAAATGAAAGTGCCACAACACATGTTTAGATCCAAGATGAGACTTAGGAACTATTCCTAGTTCTGTAATGAACTTTTAATCCAAACAATCAACTTGCAGCTTCATTTATAGCTATATACTTTGTCTTTATCACTAAACCAGCAACTCTTTGCTGTTTGGAACCTTTCCAATTCACTGCACCACTGTTCAAGATAACGCTTTACCTTAAAGTGGATTTTTCTGTCATCTTGGTCTATCTGAAAAACTTGAGTCTGTTAAGCCCTCTAGTTTTAATTTAGACCCACCATGAATATGATCACATCCTTAGTGCCGGTTAAGCACTTTAAGATGTTTTTCACTGACTCATAGTGAACTTTTCCATAATATGACTGATCGTCATCAGGTCTCGTACATTTCATTGCATGCATGATTGTCACTCATGCGACCTCTCTTTTTAGGAGTCTGTGGAGACTATTAAGAGAGATACACTCCAAGGGCTCATCAACATGAGACATCCCATGGAGTTTGCCATGCTAAACAACTTTAACATCAAATGAATATATGTTCCTTGGGTTAAGTCGAGCATCCTTTTAAATCTATCTATATAGATTTTTATCCCCAATTAAGATACTCTTCCCAAATCATTCGTGGAGGAATGTTTAGACAACTTTATCTTTACTGATTGTAGCATTGGTATGTCATTCCTTATCCGTAGTATATCAACATATAGTACTAGGAATGTCATGATGCTCCCACTTACCCTTTTGTACACACTAGGTTCATTCTTATTTTTGATAAAATCAAACTCTTTTGATTGCCTCATCAAAACGAATGTTCAATATTTGAGAAACTTGCTTCAATCCATTTCTCTGAGTGTCTACAACACTTACCTCATCGTATGTAACTGGATCATCATCTTCTATGATGTGTACCTCATCATCATCATCTATGATGAATCCATACCTCCTAGGTATCTTGTACTATTCCGTTTTACGATTCGATTGTGTGGTAATAGTTCATCTACGTGTTCCTCTTATTCGACTTATAGTGTTTCGTGGTTCTTGAACTCTTCAAGATCTATTATCCTCCCACTAGTCCTTCAATGATAAACACCTTTATCTTAGAAGGAAGCGTGTTTCGTAACAAACACCTTTTTGCTAAGTAGGATTATAGAACATATACCCTAAACTTACTTTAGGATGTCCCACAAATTTGAACTTGTCAAATATTGTCCCAAGCTTATCCTTTGAAACCTTTTCACATAAGTTGGACAACCCCTTATCTTAACATACTTAAGATTAGGAATCCTCCCTGTCCATAACTTTTATGGAGTCTTGGGGCCGGATTTTGAGGTTACCCTTTTGTAGATATGCAGCCATTTCTAGGACATGATCCTAGAAGGATACTGGAATGTCGGTAAAATCATTTTGGACCGTACCATGTTCAACAAGGTATGATTTTTCCTTTCAGATACATTAATCAATTATTACGTATCATGAGGTGTCCATTATGAGAAAAACCATTTGAGATGATCTAGAAACTTATTGCACAAGTATTTATTCCTTGATCTAATCAAAGAATCTTAATACTTTGCCAATTTGTTTCACTTCTGAATTCTTTGAACCTTTCAAATAATTCACACTTGTATTTCAACAAATACATACATTCAACTCTTTGAATGATCATCTCCTTTTCTTATACTAGTTTGTTCAATTTACAAAATAATTTTTCACGTAAGTCAAGTATACAAAATCTATTAAGTAATATTTCAGTTCTATACAAAACATTATTATTATAAATAGAACAACAATTGTTCTTAAATATAATACCAAAGATTTCATTGTCCAACAATAAAATGGAAATAATGTTTTCAACGAGAACAAGAATACAATAACAACTTATTGACTTAATAGATTTGCCCGTAGGCAGTGCTAAACTATAAGTTTCTATGGCTAATATTGCAACCTTTGCTTCATTTTCCACACATAGGATTACTTATATTTGTTTAGCTTTCTACTTCTGTTTGGTCCTTTCATAAATCTATATTTATGATAACCAAAGTTGGTATCCAATACCCAAGTAGAACATTGACTTAAAGAAAAAATTATTTTAAATCATGAACAAATTTGTATTTGTAACCAAAACTTCACTAAGCTTCTTTGGTTAGCCTCTGCAAGATGCTTCTTGCAGTTTCTTTCCAGTGTCCGTGCTTATAGCGAAGGAAGCAAGCTCCTTTGCTATCCGTATCAGCTTTTGTTCTTATTATCCTTTGTTTACGCATTTACATTTACCTTCTTTGAATCGCTCTTCTTTCGTAAGATCCTTTGGCCCCTACCAAGAAGACTTGATCTTTCTTGGTTGGAAAGTGACTCTCAATATTTTTCAACATGATAAGAAAATCGCCAAAATGGTATCTAGCTTGTTCATATGAAAATTCACAACAATTGTGAAAGGAGTCCGGAGTGAGTGCAAGATCAAAACTTGGCTCAACTCTCCATCCATGACAAAACCAGTTGTCCTAATTAATCAATCAAATTGATTATGTTAAGAACTTTTGTCTGCATCTTATAGTGTCGTTGGCCATTCTAGATCGGAAGAGCTCCTTAGATATCTCGATATCTATCGGTCCTACTTTCCTCACCATCAACTACTTGATGTGCGGGAATATAGTAGGAGCATCCATAGTTTCATGCTAACGTGAAGCTCGTTACTCATGGGATGCGAGCATGATGCATCGAGCCAACAAAGTGCATCATCTTGCCACTTTCTAAAAGTAGCAATCTCTTCCTCGAGGCATTGTCTACAACCATTGCGGGATAGGCGTATTATGACATAAGATAGCTTTTCAAATTATGAGAACTATTCTCAAATTCCTTAACCAATCCGCTTAATTCGGTCCAATTAAATAACATCTAATATGTTTCGCAGTGATAGTAATTTAGACATTGTAAAATTCTGTAAATGAATTTGTAATTAACAACATTTTAACATACATTCTTTTATTAATTACCAAAATAAATTAGGTCTTGTTTTAAATTGGTATCTCCCACTATTTTCTTCAAACTATATTACCTCACTTATATAGTTCTAAGAAAATCTAATTAAAGATTTGGTAGTGAGAATAAGGATCCCATTTCAAATGTATATAGCCTTGTGGTGACACAACAAACTATATATAAATAAATAGGTAGACAACTTTTGTCAATTACATCAACTATGCAACTCCTTTTCTTTTGCCTCTTAGATTATTTTGATCAAGTGGTGGCACATCCGAATCAAAATTATCCAAGTTAAGTCCGACCTAGCACTCCATATATTCAAAAAGAAAAAAATATCATCCTTGTGGTGACACAACAAAACAATATTGTTCAATTTTCTTTATAAGCATCAAATGTGATAAATTAACATCTTAAATACTTAATACTTGCCTTGTGGTGACACAACAAACTCATATTAAATATTTAATACTCTATTAATTTTATCATGCTAGAAAATGACGCTCGATATTCCAAATATCTTTGAACGCTTAGGACCTAATATAAAAATTGATGGGTTTGTTATTAATTTGTCTCATCTTGTTTAGCGCAGCATTTACATATATATATAAAATACGCTATCATATTAATGAACATGCGAAGCATGTTTGCATAATATATAATATATACAGTATAAGCATGCACATATAGAATACTATATTCTACCCAAATTGATTATGGACTTTTATTCTAGTTTAGTTCACTAGAGCCACCAAGTGAACCAAAAGGTCAAACCCTAGGGGTGCAAGAAATAATATTTAAATATAACTATTACATTTAAACCCGGGCTCCATTACAAACGGGTCTTCAAGCGCTCCTTGCTCCTTGATCTCCAATTTTTCAAAATTAATTTTAACTATTCCTATTACAAAACTATTTAAAATAAATAGAAACCTTGATCAGCAGTCAAGGGGAAATACATAGGAGGGAGATAGAATTTACATTAAGAAAAAAATTAGAGAAGATGAGGTACGCAGACCCCATTTAATAAAACCCATACATTCATGCATCCAACTAAAATAAAATCCAATCACATTGGTCAATAGTCCATAATCAATCCCATTTATTATCATACACATCATCATATGCATCAATAAATAACATTCATCTTATGAATAATAAACATTTAATATATATATTTATATCATTTAATGGGCAAATTTAGTTAGTATAAAATCTATTTTTGAATCAAAATAAACTCCTTTATTTTAATCCAAATTTAAATCAAAATAAAACTATTTTATTTTAATTTATCCAATTTTGAATAAAATAAACTATTTTATTTTAATCAAAATTTTAATCAAAATAAACTCCTTTATTTTAATTAATTATGGAATCCAATTCCATATAAAAAAAATAACTCCTTTATTAAAGGAAACACGAATTCTCTTTCCTATTCACAAATAAACTCCTTTATTTTGAATAATATGAAATCTTATTTCATATCTAAATAAACTCCTTTATTTAAGGAAAAATATAATCCAATTTCAACTCCAATTAGTTATCATGGAATCCAATTCCAACTCTAATTAGTTAGCATGAAATTCTAATTTTAAAATTAAAATAAACTTTTATTTTAATTATAAAATTATTAAGAATATATATATATATATATATACTCATTAATACCGTGCATCACAAACACTGCTTCCCCTCTGTGTGGCAATTGAGTCCAATTCATCAAAGAGTAGCACACAAGGAGCAGATCCACGTGATTTTCAGGAAAAAAAAAACGGCCTCTTTTTTTTTTTTTATAAATTTTATACAATAAAATTATGCCCAATTAAATTGTTCTAAACACATATCAATATACATATTAAATTAAAATAATTAATAATTTGCATAAAGGTTTGGCTCGATGCCAATTATTAGGTTTGTAATATTCATCAACGCAATCAAATTGCAAAATTAAGCGAAACGTGTAAAATCGAGTTTAAAATTTTTACAAACCATATACCCGGATCACCCTTTATGCACAATTATTAATTAAACAAAAAGATAACGAATAAGAATCATACCTTGAAGATCGAAGCTTCCTCGTGTACAAGTTCACCTCCAATCCTTTTCGCTCAACTTGAATCCACCGGGTTTGGTTCCTTCCTTTGATCAACGTTAGCCACCCAAGTGTTTGGCCTCTAGAGGTGATCCACCAAGGAAAAAGAATTTTCAAGAAGAAGGGGTATTGGCTCAAACCCTAGTTTTTCCTATCTGTATAGAAAAAGGGGGCGTACTATCCAACCAATTTGAATTATTACGTCGTCTTAATATCTGATATAAGACTCTTCTTATAAAGATATCAAGTAACCCTATTAAAAATAAGGTATTATTTAATTAAACTCTTTTAATTAAATGGGCTCCCTAATCTTATTAGGGATAATTAATTAAACTCCTTTAATTAATTTTCCCTCCTAATCTTATTAGGAATAAATGAGAGTACTTATATTAAATTAATTCCTACACTCTTTTAGAAATTAAAATAATAATAATTGTAATAATATTAATAAGACTCCTCTTATTAATTTATATTTAATATTTCTAAAATATTAAATAATAAATATTAAGCTATTTAATTTATTCTATCACCATAGATTAAATTAAATATACTTAACATATTATTACGATTATACCATTAACTTCTTAAATAATTATTCTTCCTTTTATGGTGTGACCCTTTAGGTTCTCCATATTAAACCTATTGTGAATAAGTCAATTAGAACAATTCTAATCTTATTTAAATAAATAAATTAAACAATTAATTTATTTAAATAAATAATATTTATTCTACAATAGGATAAGCCTCCCTAGCGATCAACGACTTTCCGTATAATATAGATTTCAACATTAATCATAAAAGAACCTTTGAGTAAATAGTTACTGTGAAATTCAATTCAATTCTTCCACCATACAATGTCCCAATTAAATATAAGACATGGAATTACTTTATCAAGTCTTATTTTATTTAATTATATGTATTTTCGATCCTTAAATGCACAACACCAAATAATGCAAATTAGAAACTCCTTTCTAATTTCATTCTCGCCTTTGCAACCAAGGACTACTTTGGTTGTCATTTATCGAATCACATAGGACATTTCTCTTCTTTAATAGAAGTGGTAGATTCTTTATCGATCATACATTATCTCCATGTACAACTTATTATACCCAAGCATACCCTTTGATATACCCTAAGGGTCTTAAGGAAAAAGTCAAAGTATAACTCATCATACAAAGATACTATGATGATCTCAAGTCCAAGGATCACTTGTACTACTATCACTACAGAAATTCTATTGACAGCAAGTAAAACTCCATTAGGTATTCCTCAGCGAGCCCACGCTCAAATGAACTTATTCTCTAATAAGCACCTACATACTTGCTTTAGTGTCTCCACATAAATGATCATGAGATCAATAATCCTCATCCAATGAGCAAGCAACGTATGTACCAATCTATCCGGATTCACTAATCCCCAATTTAGTAATCCAATGATTGGGAACTATTTTAGTTTTAAGCTTTCTAAGAATTTAGATCTCATTAGAATGATCATCATCATTATTCTAAAAGCATTGATTAAAACTATGGGTTTATAACATATTATAAAACAGCATCATGTAGATAATTAAAAGCCTTTAATAAATTAATACTTTTTATTAATAAATGAATAAGATTGTTACAAAGTATATGCTTTATCATCAAACATGATTGGCTTGTGTGCATATTACTTTCAGCTGGGACCACTGAAGTTTTTGGGAAAGCCAGAACCACTTAAGGCGGAGACGTTGTTAAAGTAGATTATCAAGATATTTGATGTCTTGGGATGCTCCGAGGAGCAAAAGGTTCCTTTTGCCACCTTTATGTTGCGTGAAGAGGCAGATCACTGGTGGGAATCAGAAAAAGCACTCCACTCGACTGGCCTTTTCAAGATGTCTTGGGAGAAGTTCCAAGAGTCGCTCAATGACAAGTACTTTCCGAAAGTATTCGTCACATGAAGGAGGTGGAGTTTATCAAGTTGGAACAAAACAATATGACCGTAATGCATACGAGGCTAAATTTATGAGTTATCCCGCTTACATCCCATTTGGTCGATAATGAGGAGCGAATGACGCAAATGTTTTTAAAAGGTTTAAAGTTTCTGAGATACGCCAATATCTTATTTCTCATAAACCGTGTTTGTATTCGATATTGTAAATAGGGCTCAGTTAGTGGAGCGCGATAACGAGTCAACGCAACCAAAAGAGAGCAAACCGACAAAATGATAATACTGGGGTGATAACTTGATCATCAAAGCGGTGACAATAAGCATAGATGTAATCAACATGCCAGAAATGGTAACCACTTCTGTGGTAATCATGGTCAAAACAATAAGAATGGACATTTCAAGAAGAGGAGATTCAACAATGATGGAAAGACGTCGACAGACCAAAGACCATTGTTAAGGAAGGAGAATGACCACCTATCATATGCTTCAAATGCGGAGGGGAGGGACACATCAGTCCAAACTACGCGATGCCATCCAAAACATCTTATAATTGTGGAAGAGAAGGTCACTTAGCCCGATTTTGTCATTCACCGAAGACAAGTTCAGCTAGGATGGAGGCACCAAAGGCCGTCCCAGAAAAGTCAAAGCCGGTAGTTTAAGAGAGAACGTTTTTTTTTCGTGACAAGGAACCTGAATAAAATTATCACGGGTATGTTAGTCATAAACTCTTGTGAAGTCTATACCGTGTTAGATACCGGTTCTACTCACTCTTTTATTTCACCTAGTTGTGTTCAATGTTTGAATTTAACTCCGGAGAAGTTAGATTTTGATTTATCTGTTGAAACTCAGTTGGGAGAAACCTTCATTACCTCCACTATTTATAAATCTTGTTCAAATAAACACTTTCACGTTACTTGTCGATCGTATCTCTTTGAAAATACTTGCCTTTGATGATATTTTAGGAATCGATTGGTTAACTACTCATCATGCTTTTCGCCAGGTTGTTAGCTTTCATATTCTTAACCAACCTGTTATGCGAATTCAAGCAACCAAATCACTAAAGTGAATCATGGTCATATCAAGACATAAGTAAAGAGCCCCGATCCTTTCGTTGTTGACTTCCTTGTATGGAATGCACCGAAGCCAGACTTTCTGTAGGCGACGATGTGAATGACGATGGCAAGTTGATAGGTATCAATATGACGTGTTACCCAAGTCTTGGATGAGAGTCACAGTTTGGAATGATATTTCTATTGTTAATAAATTTCCTTACGTATTCTTGAAGACTTCTTAGCCTACCCCTAGAGCGTGAAATCGAATTTTGTATTGACCCCAGTACAAAACCCATTCCTAAAACCCTCAAATATTTCTTCAACTAAAATGAACGTAACATGCGCCAAAGATGTTGGCTCGAGCTGTTGAAGATTACGATCGTACCATTCAATACCATCGTGGGAAAGCGAACGTGGTAACTGACGCATTGAGTAGAAGATCGTATGCGTTTATGAGTGCGATGTTGTTAACACAAAGACCCATTTCGTATGACATACAAATGATGAAGATAGAGTTAAAAACTCTAGGAACCCACGTGAAGATAACGAATATACGAGTAGAATTAATCGACTTTAATCGATAAAGTTAAAGTCGCTCAAGCTACACACCCGGAGCTGATGAATGTGAAGAATTAAGAAGGTTCAAGAGGGAGTTATTCTAGAAGCAAGAATCGACGAAGAGAAGAAATCTCAACCCTCGATTTAATTGGCCCATTTGAAATCCTCAATAAAGTAGGAACTGTGGCTTATAGACTCGTTTTACCGCCAAGTATGTCGCGTGTTCATAACGTTTTTAACGTATCGACGTTACGTAAATATGGGGATGACCCGAAACACATTATTAATTTAGAACCGGACGAGATATCGGATGATTTAACGTATGAGAAGATACTTGTTAAAATCTTGGATAAGAAGGATTATATTCGACACTCAAAGGTTATACCTCAAGGGTTAGAATTTTAAGTGAGGTCAAGGTATCCTCACCGTTTCTAAGATACCAGTGTATCGTACGTAAATTTCGAGGGCGAAATTTCATAAGGAGGGGAGATTGTGAGACCCAAGATTTTTTTGAATAAAGATTAAATTTTCTTGAAATATATTTTTGAATATTATGATGTGGATTTGATATAATGTTATAGTTGTGGGTAATATTTACAAATTTTGCAAAGTACGCAAGTTGTTATATAATATTCAATTGGTTAGGGGAATATTAGTTTTAACAGGAATATTCGTATAACCAAGACAATCATTGGTGGACCCCATAATGGAATTATTGCGGATTGAGAAAACGCGACAAAAATACTTTATGAAAATAACGGTATAAAGTTTTACCATTAACTGTTGAAACACCCGGTGTTAAAAGTACAGTAATACGCGTGGTTGCATAGTAGCACACGAGTATTGATTATTGATGCTTACGTGAGAAGTCACTCAGTTATACTCAATTATTGCTACAGTAATTGCTGCATCATATCTATCATATTATTGATTCAATTATTGTCACAATATCATCTGCATAAAATGTTTTTTATTAAATCAATACTTGAGACGACAAAGTTATTCATATTATAAATTGTAATATTTACAATGTCTAGAAGTTGTGTCAAGGAGAGGTTTGGTCACCTAATTGCGCGCCAATAGGGAGAAATCCTTATTGGAAAGCCCCCTCTTTCCTGGGTTTGGTCACCTAGAGTTTTTAAATTGTAATATTTACAATGTCTAGAAGTTCTGTCTAGAAGTTCTGTCCTGACAGTTTTTGGTATGATTATAGCTATGGATTCTCTTTGGCCGTAGTGCAAAGATGAATTGTTTTATGGCATAATCAGGACCGTTGATGAAAACACGATTATCTTTGGCCGTAGTTCATGGATAATTCATGGCCGTGATACTAAAGAATATCCTTGGCCTATAGTGTATGGATGATTTGATGATGTGAATTAATTATTGAGCTGAGTCTAATGTTATCATAAGACAGGGTTGTGTGCATCCACTTGCTGAGTATATCTACGGGCACTACCTATATGATCTTGGAGTTTATTTGAAATATAATATTCACTTGGAGACAGTGGAGATAATTATATGTCAAGAGAAGACTCACCATTGGAAAGAAGATGATAGTAATCTTCTCGTTTTTCTTTTAGGGTCTATTAGGTCAACCAAGGATAATTACGTGGACATATGATATCTATTATAACCTGTACGCATGGCCTCCTGTGCACGAAGGTTTTCTTGAGCACTTCCCAAAGATTTTAATTTCTAAAACAGTTTTTGACTATACTTTTATGCAAAGTACCATTGTAAGGTTGTGGTCGAGGCACCATGAGAGTTACATGCATTTGTATTGAAACTCACAGTTAATTGTTGTCGTATTCTATACGACAGTTCAACAGTTGTATAAATGAAGTTGTATTTGAATTTTGTACCATGTATCTGGCGACTCAGAATGGGTGATGTATACCTAATTTTGGGGGCGTCACAGTTGGTATCAGAGCTTAGGGATATGGTCGTTGGCGGAGATAAGAGTCTAGAACTTTGAGGGGAGAGACGAGTTATATACTTCGCTAGTGTGTGACTTACCTAAGCTGAAATTGTTTACTTGATAAGTTGACAAATTATGATATGTCAATTAACCTTTGTTTTGAAGATATATTCTATAATGATATCTGAAATACAGGAGATGAGAAATGAAAAAATCATGATATAGAGGAAATTACCGGGAAGGTACAATCTGAAAAGTAAGCAAGGTATTCTCATCTCTTCAATATCAGTAATGCGTCGTAAATTTCGAGGGCTTAAATTCATAAGGAGGTGATTGTGAGACCCCAAATTTTATGAAATAAAAGTATTCAATTTTTTTATTTAGGTAAATAGTTAAATTGATAAAAGTTTAAAGTTAAGGGTAATATGTGAATTTTTTTTTTAAAGTAAGCAAGTTGATAAAAAATATTCGTTTTGTCGGGGAATATTCGATTAGTCGGGGAATATTCGTACGACGGTAAAATCATTGGTGGACCCCACAACATAATTATTGTCGGATTGAGAAAATGACAAAAATACATTATGAAAATAACGGCGGAAGTTTTACCATTAACTTTTGAAACACCCGGTGTTAAAAGTACAGTAATACGCGTGGTTGCATAATAGTACACGGTATTGATTATTGATGCTTATGTGAGAAGTCACTCAGTATTGTTCAATCGGGTATTCGGGACACTTTTCGTGTCGGAGTACTATTCATGAGTTACTATTTATGAGTTACTATTCATGAGTTACTATTAATAAGTTACTATTCACGAGTTACTATTCAGGTGTTACTATTCACGGAGTACTATTCACCCATAAAATATATTTCTTTTCGGTCCAAATTATTTTTGGGTACAATATTAGTCCATGAGGAGATGTGCTAATTTTTCAGACCGTTGGTTGAAGATATAATAGTAAATCAATATGGACCACTGGTGGATAGTTGTAATAGTAAATCAATACGGATCGCTGGTTTAATGTTTTAATAGTAAATCAGTATGGACCGTTACTTTAAGTTTTAATAGTAAACCAATATGGACCATCCGTTTAAAAATAAATCAATCTGGACCGTTCATGAATTAGTTACTATGCAGTCCATTCTTCTATAAATAGAAGCTCATTCCTTCATTATTTCTTACGAATTCACTGAAACTCTAAAGAGAGAAATCATAGAGAAACTATAGAAAAGTATTATGCTACTTCCCTACTCTTATATTCAGTTTCTTTTACGGTAAGAGGTATTATTTCTTTTGTATTCATGAAGAGAACTTCTGTTATTCCATTATTTATTATTCTATTAGAATAACTTTTGATCTGTGAGCTACCCTATACTTGGTGAAATTCTTCTATTATTTCATTCTTTATTATTCATTTGAATATCCCATGCATGCGTTTTTACGCGGACACAGTTCGATCTTTATTATTACATTGGAATGGACCCGGTTTTATTCTTTATTATTACATTGAATATCACATGCGTGCGTTTTACGCCGGACACAGTTCCGTTATTTATTATTCTGTTGAATAACTGCGTATGCGCGCCTATCGCACGCCCGGTGATTTCTTTTATTATTCCATTCTTTATTATACTCAGTTGGTTAAAACTTTGACTTCTATACTCCATGAAATTAGTGGAATATCCTTGATATTTGCGCTTCATCCAGTATCTTTTCATGGAAATAATCTTCTGAGCATTCTTGAATTTTACTCCACAAAGTAGTATCATGTTGACAATTTAGACATTATTGAGTTCAGGATAAATTAACTTATAAATCTTTAAAACTTATTCTTGAACTTGTTTTATTGAATTATTATGTCATTCTCATGATGAGTTATGTTGGTTATTATGTGAAAACATAAAAGTTGTTAGAAAACACAAAGGGTTGAAAATCAGATTTTGGTAAAAATGGAGTATGAAATTCAATTGACCATATCTCCTATTATATTTTGAATTTTTGAGTGTGGTCAAGTTCTAAAGTTAGATCGATGAGTTTCCTAACTTATCCAAGTGGAATCACTAGAAAATGTGTTGTAGATTTTTGTATGGACTAATTTTAGTAAAAGAGTCAAAAAACTGAAAATTGCCAAAAAGCTACTGCTAGAAAATTTAAAAGGGCATTTTTGGCCACTTAAATTATGAGAAAAATTATGGCGTTTTGGGACATGAAAATATATGGTATAAAGTACCTCATGTCAAAAAATGAGCTCATTCTGACTTAAAATGAGCAAGTTATGACCATTTCAATATTTAGGTTTTTTGACGAAAAACGCTATAACCAGAGTTCTATAACTCCGATGACCATGAAATTTAAATTGGAAGCTCACGTTAACATGTGTAAGATCCTGCCAAGATTTGAGAATTTCTGGAGTTAACCTTGAGGTAGCTAATTTCTTAAGAAATTAATTAGAAATTGATTTTTGAAAAATAGTAAATAAATTTTAAAAAATCCGAGAAAAATATATGTTTAATATGGGACTATATTCTGCTTAATCCCAGAAAAGAATAATTTTTGGGACTGATTTGGTATTTTTCATAAAAATAATTTAGTTACGAACATATGAATTAAATATGTTTTGTGAAGTTGAAAAATTGGTAAATAAGATTTTATGACTTAAAAATCCTATATAAGGTATATGCAGATTTTTGATGAGTAATTTGATTATTGGTGATGAAATATTATGAGTATGGCATTTTGAATGATTAAATGCATTATTTGGAAAAATGTAAACAATTAAATTAAATTGTTTATAAGTTTAAGAAGTGATTAAAATATTGTTATAATATTAACAATATTAGAGTATGATTTTATTAAGTGATTGATAATGTTTGGATAAATTTAAAGTCTTTAATATTTATCCTTGATTTAGTTTGACTAATGCTTATAATATTGTCATCATTCTCATGCTTATATTATGTTGAAAGTCATCTGTGGCCTGTAGTGCATAGATGGACTTGGTATGATTATGACTAGGAGTTATTGTGAGACCCCAGATTTTTTTAAATAAAGATTAAATTTTCTCGAAATATATTTTTGGAATATTATGGTGTGGATTTGATATAATGTTATAGTTGTGGGTAATATTTACAAATTTTGCAAAGTACGCAAGTTGTTATATTATATTCGATTGGTCGGAGAATATTCTTTTTAATAGGGAATATTAACGGCACAATCATTAGTGGACCCCCACAACGAAATTATTGTCGGATTGAGAAAACGACAAAAATACTTTATGAAAATAACGGCGAAAGTTTTACCATTAACTGTTGAAACACTCGGTGTTAAAAGTACAGTAATACGCGTGGTTCCATAGTAGCACACGGTATTGATTATCGATGCTTACGTGAGAAGTCACTCAGTTATACTCAATTATTGCTACAGTATTTGCTGCATCATATCTATCATATTATTGATTCAATTATTGTCACAATATCATCTCGCATAAAATGTTTTTTATTAAATCAATACTTGAGATCAAGAAAGTTATTCATATTAAAAATTGCAATATTTATAATGTCTAGAAGTTCTGTCGATGAGAGGTTTGGTCACCTAATCAATTGCGCCATGATAGGGAGAAATCCTTATTGAAAGCCCCTCTTTCCTCAGGAACGACACGGTTGATAAATATTGTGAGTTATAATATTAATAATGAATGTTGTTCGAAGTTGAATTTGGAGACGCGGACGTGATATTTGAGTCCAGAACGACGAAATTAGTAAAAATAGTCTATAAACACAAAATTTTTCGGGATTCACTATTTGGTTAAAAAGTCAACAGTTGACTTTTTTGGGAAAAGTCAAACTTTGAAATTTCAAAATTTATATTTTTGATCAAAATAGTTTCATTATGTTAGAATTGTTCGTGTTAGTGAAATTCGACATTTATTCCGATGATAATTGATGTCTAGGGGTTATATTGATAAATCGGGTAATTTATCGGATAAATGAGCAATTAATTGCTACTAATTCACATGCTTATATAACTATTTGTTCACATATGTGTACTATTGATTCACATTATTTACTATTAGGGGAGTTGGTGCAAGATTGATAATACTTGCACGACTAAATTATAAATGAAAGAAAAGTTGGAGGTATTGTACTGTAATTTTCGAGCTCCAAAACGTGCAATTATCGAAACAATATTTTTCTATAAATAGAAGCTCATTCTTCCTTCATTTCTCACCAATTCACAAAAAGCTTTAGAAGCGATTATTCTAGAGAGAAATTATAGAGAAAAGAAGAAGAAAATCTGCTACCTCACTATTCCAAAGATCCAGCTTTTTTCCAAGGTAGGGAATATTATTTGTTGTACTCGTAGGGAGTATTATTTCTTTTGTATTCATGAATAGAACTTCATTATTCCATTCTTTATTATTCATTTGGAATAACTTTTATATCTGCGAACTACCCTATACTTGGTGACATTCTTCTATTATTCCGTCTTTATTATTACATTTGAATATCATATCTCAATGCGTTTCTGTGGGACTGATTTCGCCTTTTATTATTACTCTTGGAATATCCTCGTATCGTACTTTTCTGCCGGTCCCGGTTCCGTCTTTATTATTACATTGGAACATCCTATCGGTGCAATTTATTTGACTTTGACCGTTCCGTTACTTATTATTACGTTGGAATAACTTTGTCATCTGATACCACATGCACGGTGATTTCTTTTGTTATTCCATTCGTTATTAAACTTAGTTGGTTAAAGTTTTGACTTCTATACTCCATGAAATTAGTGGAATATCCTTGATATTTGCGCTTCATCCAGTATCTTTTCATGGAAATATTCTCTTGAGCATTCTTGAATTTTACTCTATAATGCAGTATCATGTTGACAATTTGGACATTATTAGTTCCTGGATAAATTAATTCTTCAACTTGTTTTATTGAATTCTTATATCATTGTCATCATCCTCATGTTTATATTTTGTTGAAAGTCATCTGTGGCCTGTAGTGCATAGATGGACTTGGTATGATTATGACCAGGGATTTTTAGGTGTAATCATGACCGTAATGTTACAAATGATATGGTAAAAGTCCTCATTGGCCCGTAGTGCATTGATGGACAGTTTTTGGTATGATTATGGCTATGGATTCTCTTCGGCCAAGGGTGCAAAGATGAATTGTTTTATGGCATGATCATGACCATTAATGAATACACAAATATTCTTGGCCCGTAGTGCATGGATAATTATGGTCGTGATACTAAAGAATATCCTTGGCCGTAGTACAGGGGTGATTCGATGATGTGGAATATTTATTAAGTTGAGTCTCAACGATAACAGTGATGAAAAACCTTTTAAATCATAAAAGATAGTAGATTTTATTTTCTACTTGACTCTTTTAATGAATTTCTTATTCCGCTGCAGTTAAACTTGATGTCTATTATATTTTATCAGTTTAACATTGTTGGTGACTAATGATAATTTATTCTGCATTATCTTAGTCATAATATTTTTTACTGGGCTAGTTGAGCTCACCCTTTCTTTCACTGTTCTCTTTAGGAAATGAGAATATAGCTGGGACGAGTAAGGGAACGGAGTGATGGTCCAGAGGATAGCATTAGTAGTCCTCACTATTCTGTGAAATAGTGTGATAATAATTGTAATGAGGACTCCTTTTGAGTTTGTATAATCTCTAGTAGATAATATTTGTATTCAAACTCACAGTTTATGTTTGTCGTATTGTACACGACAGTTGTATTATTAAGTTGTATTTGAATTTATGTAGTATGTAAATGGCGACCCAAGATGGGTGACGTATACCTAATTTTGGGGGCGTCACAGTTGGTATCAAAGCTTAGGGATATGTTCCCTGGTTAAGATGTGAGACTAGAACTAGAAGGGGGGAGACGGAGAATTCCTTCGCTAGTATGACCTACCTAAGTTTATTTGGTATTTGATTGGTCGGTCAGAGTATAGTGATAATATATTGCATGTCAATTAACCCTTGTTTTGTGGCAGTGTTTGAAAATGGCATCCGAGAATGTTGAGATTATCAATGGAGCACAAGAGACCGTTGAGTCTCCATAGATCAATAATCAGGATAATGTGCAACCAGAGGACAATACTCCTCATGAAAACAAGAACACCGATGAAATGGTGAATGATGGGATGGTCAGAGGCTTTATGCAATTCATGCAACAACAGGCGAATGCAGCTCCTGTTCAAAATGCGGGTAGAAATACTGATAACTCTCGGACGGTCACCGCTAAGCAATTTAAGGAGCAATTCATACAACAACGGGCAAAGGCAGCTCATGTCCATAATGCAGGTGGAAATGATGGTAACCCACGGTTGGTCACCGCTAAGCAATTCAAGGAGCTGGGACCACCGGAGTTTTTGGGAAAGCCAGAACCACTTAAGGAGGAGACATGGTTAAAGTAGATTACCAAGATATTTGATGTCTTGGAATGCTCCGAGGAGCAAAAGGTTCTTTTTGCCACCTTTATGTTGCGTGAAGAGGCAAATCACTAGTGGGAATCAGAAAACGCGTTACCCGACGCCCTTTTCAAGATGTCTTGAGAGAAGTTTCAAGAGCTGTTCAACGACAAGTACTTTCCCGAAAGTATTCGTCACATGAAGGAGGTGGAGTTTATCAAGTTGGATCAAAACAATACGGCTGTGTCGCAATACGAGGCTAAATTTGCGGAGTTATCCCGATTTACATCCCATTTGGTCGATAATGAGGAGCGAATGACGCGAATGTTTTTAAGAGGTTTGAAGCCGGAGATACGCCAATATCTTATTTCTCATAAACTGTGTTTGTATTCAGATATTGTAAATAGGGCTCAGTTAGTGGAGCGCGATAACGAGTCAACGCAACCAAAAGAGAGTAGCCGACAAAATGATAATACCGGTGATAACAGTCATCAAAGCGGTGACAATAAGCATAGATGGAATCAACATGCCAGAAATGGTAACCACTTCGATGGTAATCATGGTCAAAACAATAAGAATGGACATTTCAAGAAGAGTAGATTCAACAATGATGGAAAGATGTCAGCACCAACACCCGTTGTTAAGGAAGGAGAATGACCACCTATCATATGCTTCAAATGCGGAGGGGAGGGACACATCGGTCAAAATCGCGATGCAATCAAAGCATGTTATAATTGTGGAAGAGAGGTCACTTAGCGATTTTGTCATTCACCAAAGACAAGTTCACTAGGATGGAGGCACCAAAGGTAGTCCCCGAGAAAAGTCAAAGCCAGTAGTTTAAGAGAGAACATTTTTTTTTCGTGACAAGGAACTCCGAATAAAATTATCACGGGTATGTTAGTCATAAACTCTTGTGAAGTCTATACCGTGTTAGATACCGGTTCTACTCACTCTTTTATTTCACCTAGTTGTGTTCAATGTTTGAATTTAACTCCGGAGAAGTTAGATTTTGATTTATCTGTTGAAACTTAGTTGGGAGAAACCTTCATTACCTCCACTATTTATAAATCTTGTTCAAATCAACACTTTCACGTTACCTGTCGATCATATCTCTTTTAAAATACTTGCCTTTTATGTGATTTTAGGAATCGATTGGTTAACTACTCATCATGCTTTTCGTCAGGTTGTTAGCTTTCATATTCTTAACCAACCTGTTATGCGAATTCAAGCAACCAAATCACTAAAGTGAATCGTGGTCATATCAAGCCATAAGTAAAGAGCCCCGATCCTTTCGTTGTTGACTTCCTTGTGTGGAATGCACCGAAGCCAGACTTTCTGTAGGCGACGCTGTGAATGACGATGGAAAGTTGATAGGTATCAATGTGACGTGTTACCCAAGTCTTGAATGAGAGTCACAGTTTTGAATGATATTTCTATTGTTAATAAATTTCCTTACGTATTCTTGAAGACTTCTTAGCCTACCCCTAGAGCGTGAAATCGAATTTTGTATTGACCCCAGTACAAAACCCATTCCTAAAACCCTCAAATATTTCTTCAACTAAAATGAACGTAACATGCGCCAAAAACGTTGGCTCGAGCTGTTGAAGATTACGATCGTACCATTCAATACCATCGTGGGAAAGCGAACGTGGTAGCTGACGCATTGAGTAGAAGATCGTATGCGTTTACGAGTTCGATGTTGTTAACACAAAGACCCATTTCGTACGACTTACAAATGATGAAGATAGAGTTAAAGATTCTAGGAACCCATGTGAAGATAACGAATATACGAGTAGAATTAATCGACTTTAATCGATAAAGTTAAAGTCGCTCAAGCTACACACCCGGAGCTGATGAATGTGAAGAATTAAGAAGGCTCAAGAAGGCGTTATTCTAGAAGCAAGAATCGACGAAGAGAAGAAATCTCAACCCTCGATTTAATTGGCCCATTTGAAATCCTCAATAAAGTAGGAACTGTGGCTTATAGACTCGTTTTACCGCCAAGTATGTCGCGTGTTCATAACGTTTTTAACGTATCGATGTTACGTAAATATGGGGATGACCTGAACCACATTATTAATTTAGAACCGGACGAGATAGCAGATGATTTAACGTATGAGGAGATACTTGTTAAAATCATGGATAAGAAGGATTATATTCGACACTCAAAGGTTATACCTCAAGGGTTAGAATTTGAAGTGAGGTCAAGGTATCCTCACCGTTTCGCAGATACCAGTACGTCACGTAAATTTCGAGGGCGAAATTTCATAAGGACGGGAGATTGTGAGACCCCAGATTTTTTTGAATAAAGATTAAATTTTCTTGAAATATATTTTTGATTATTATGATGTGGATTTGATATAATGTTATAGTTGTGGGTAATATTTACAAATTTTGCAAAGTACGTAAGTTGTTATATAATATTCAATTGGTCGGGGAATATTCGTTTTAACAGGGAATATTCGTACAATGACACAATCATTGGTGGACCCCCACAACAGAATTATTGTCGGATTGAGAAAACGACAAAAATACTTTATGAAAATAACGGCGAAAGTTTTACCATTAACTGTTGAAATACCCGGTGTTAAAAATGCGATGTCTGGCGTGATTGCATAGTAGCACACACGGTATTGATTATTGATGCTTACGTGAGAAGTCACTCGGTTATACTCAATTTTTGCTTTCTGATAATTCTTTGCATCATATCTATCATATTATTGATTCAATTATTGTCATAGTATCATCTGCATAAAATGTTTTTTATTAAATCAATACTTGAGACGACAAAGTTATTCATATTATAAATTGCAATATTTACAATGTCTAGAAGTTCCGTCAAGGAGAGGTTTGGTCACCTAATTGCGCCAATAGGGAGAAATCCTTATTGAAAGCCCCTCTTTCCTAGAAGCGACTTTGGTTGATAAATATTGTGAGTTATAATATTAATAATGAATGTTGTTCGAGTTGAATTTGGAGACGCGACGTGATATTTTAGTCCTAAATTCGAAATTAGTAAAAATAGTCTATAAACACAAAATTTTTCGGGATTCACTATTTGGTCAAAAAGTCAACAGTTGACTTTTTCGGGAAAAGTTAAACTTTGAAATTTCAAAATTTATATTTTTGATCAAAATAGTTTCATTTAGTTGGAATTGTTTGTGTTAGTGAAAATCGATATTTATTCCGATGATAATTGATGTCTAAGGGTTATATTGATAAATCGGGTAATTTATCGGATAAATGAGCAATTAATTGCTACTAATTCAGATGTTTATATAACTATTTGTTCACATATGTGTACTATTGATTCACATTATTTACTATTAGGGGAGTTGGTGCAAGATTGATAATACTTGCACGACTAAATTATAAATGAAAGAAAAGTTGGAGGTATTGTACTGTAATTTTCGAGCCCCAAAATGTGCAATTATTGAAACTATAATTTTCTATAAATAGAAGCTCATTCTTCCTTCATTTCTCACCAATTCACAAAAGCTTTAGAGCGATTATTATAGAGAGAAATTATAGAGAGAAAGAAGAAGAGAAATCTGCTACCTCACTATTCCAGTATCCAGTTTTTTTTAAGGTAGGGAATATTATTTGTTGTACTCGTAGGGAGTATTATTTCTATTATATTCATGAAGAGAACTTCTGTTATTCCATTCTTTATTATTCTGTTGGAATAACCTGTATACGCGGGCTACCCTATACTTGGTGACATTCTTCTATTATTCCGTCTTTATTATTCTATTGGAATATCCTCGTCATGCATGCGTTTACGCCGGACCTAATTCCGTCTTTATTATTACATTGGAATATCCATGTCATATGCGTTACGTCGGACTGGTTCCGCCTTTTATTATTATTACATTTGGAATATCCTCATGCGTGCGTTTACGCGGACACAGTTCCATCTATATTATTCTGTTGGAACATCCTGTCGGTGCAAAGTACCACATGCATGGTTATTTCTTTTGCTATTCCATTCATTATTATACTCAGTTGGTTAAAGTTTTGACTTCTATACTCCATAAAATTAGTGGAATATCCTTGATATTTGCGCTTCATCCAGTATCTTTTCATAGAAATATTCTTCTGAGCATTCTTGAAGTTTACTCTACAAAGCAGTATCATGTTGACAATTTGGACATTATTAGTTCCTAGATAAATTAATTCTTTAACTTGTTTTATTGAATTCTTATATCATTGTCATCATCCTCATGTTTATATTTTGTTGAAAGTCATCTCATGGCTGTAGTAGTGCATAGATGGACTTGGTATGATTATGACCGAGGATTATTCGATTGTAATCATGGTAGTAATATTACAAATGATGTGGTAAAAGTCCTCATTGGCCCGTAGTGCATTGATGGGCGATTTTTGGTATGATTATGGCTATGGATTCTCTTCGGCCAAGGGTGCAAAGATGAATTATTTTATGGCATGATCATGACCATTAATGAATACACAAATATTCTTGGCCCATAGTGCATGGATAATTGTGGTCGTGATACTAAAGAATATCCTTGGCCGTAGTGCAGGGGTGATTCGATGATGTGGAATATTTATTAAGTCGATTCTCAGCGATATATGATGATGATGAAAAACCTTTAAATCATAAAAGATAGTAGATTTTATTTTCTACTTGACTCTTTTAATGGATTGCTTGTTCATTGCAGTTAAACTTGATGTCTATTATATTTTATCAGTTTAACATTGTTGGAGACTAATGATAATTTATTCTGCATTATCTTAGTCATAATATTTCTTACTGGGCTAGTTGAGCTCACCCTTTCTTTCACTGTTCTCTTGAAATGGGAATATAAATTTGGGACTAGTTGGGGAACAGTGATGGTCCGAGAGGATAGCGAGAGTAGTCCTCACTATTCGTGAAATAGTGTGATAATAATTGTAATGAGGACTTCTTTTGAGTTTGTATAATCTCTAGTAGATAATATTTGTATTCAAACTCACAGTTTATGTTTGTCGTATAGTATACGACAGTTGTATTATAAAGTTGTATTTGAATTTATGTAGCATGTAAGTGGCGACCCAAGATGGGTGACATATACCTAATTTTGGGGGCGTCACAATTATTTGGTATAATCATAACCGTAATGTTACAAATTATGTGGAAAAAGTCCTCATTGGCCCATAGTGTATTGATGGACAGTTTTTGGTATGATTATGGCTATGGATTCTCTTTGGCCGTAGTGCAAAGATGAATTGTTTTATGGCATAATCAGGACCGTTGATGAAAACACGATTATCTTTGGCCATAGTTCATGGATAATTCGTGGTCGTGATACTAAAGAATATCCTTGGCCTATAGTGTATGGATGATTTGATGATGTGAATTAATTATTGAGTTGAGTCTCAGCAATGAAATATTAATTCATGGATGTGATAATAATCTTTGGCCGTAGTGCAAATATGATTTAATGATTACGAGCAGGAATTGTGATTTGGTATAACCATGATTTTTTATGTTTCAGGTGAAGACAAGTGATAAAAATTATCTTCGTCCTATGTACGAAGAGGAATTTAGAATCACAATTGTGATTATGAGTTATTCACATGATCGTGGACGGGAATTGTTGATTGATGTTACAGGGATAAAACATTATTGATGGACTTTTAACATAGAGAAGATAATAGACCTTATGGTCTATTTGACTCTTCTAATGGATTGCTTCGTTCACTATGACTATGGTTGAAAAGTTTTATCATCTACCATAGGTTCTAAATCTACGATTTATTATTGATGAAAGCTATTGATAATTTAATTATCTTTAGTCAAGATATTCTTTATTTGGGCTAGTTGTGCTCACCCTTTACGCTTCACAATTCCTTCGGGGTAATAAGAGTGTTCTTAGGGTTGAAAGGAATAACAGAGAATAGAGCGGTGGTCTCTAGTCATGGAGGTTCTCCTAAACAAGATAGAAAAGTGTGTTGTATTCTACACATCATTTAGTAGTTATATTTGGTGAATCAAATAGGGTGAGGCGAACCCAACTTTGGAAGGGTGTTTTGCCACTATCATACAAGATGTCTAATGACATACGACCTGATGTTATCATAAGACAGGGTTGTGCGCATCCACTTGCTGAGTATATCTATGGGCACTACCTATATGATCTTGGAGTTTATTTGAAATATAATATTCACTTGGAAACAGTGGAGATAGTTATATGTCAAGAGAAGACTCACCATTGGAAAGAAGATGATAGTAATCTTCTCGTTTTTCTTTAGGGTCTATTGGGTCAACCAAGGATAATTTTGTGGACATATGATATCTATTATAACCTAGACGCATGGCCTCCCATGTACGAAGGTTTCCTTGAGCACTTCCCAAAGATTTTAATTTCTAAAACAGTTTTTGACTATAATTTTATGTAAAGTACCATTGTAAGGTTGTGGTCGAGGCACCATGAGAGTTACATATATTTGTATTAAAACTCACAGTTAACTGTGGTCGTATTCTATACGACAGTTCAATAGTTGTATAAATGAAGTTGTATTTGAATTTTGTACCATGTATCTGGCGACTCAGAATGGGTGATGTATACTGAATTTTGGGGGCGTCACAGTACATACCTTGTATGTCGAAGAGGTAAGGATACCTTGATTTCATTTTAGATTCTAACTCCCAGGTCATTTCCTCAACATCGGGGTTTCTCCACAAAACTTTGACTTGAGGTATAACCTTAGAGCGTAGAATATGTCCCTTCTTATCCAAGATTTTAACAGGAACCTCTTCATACGTTAAATCTTCCGCTATTTCTTCCGGTTCTAACTCAATAATGTCGTTCAGGTCTTCCACATATTTACGTAACATGGATATGTGAAAAATTTTATGAACACGAGACATACTTGGCGGTAAAGCGAGTCTATAGGCCACAGTTCCTACTCGATCGAGAATTAAAAATAGGCCAATGAATCGAGGATTGAGCTTTCCTCTCTTTCCAAATCTCGTAACTCCTTTCCATGGAGCAACACGTAACAACATATGATCTCCAATATCGAATTCCACGTCCTTTCGATGAAGATCATCATAACTCTTTTGTCGATCTTGTGAGGTTTTTATATGTTATCAGATCGTTTGAATCATTTCTGTAGTCATACATACCAACTCCGGTCCCAACAACGTTGCTTCACCCACCTCATCCCAGCATACTAGAGAACGACACTTGCGTCCATACAACGCCTCGAATGGAGACATGCCAATACTTGATTGATAACTATTATTGTAGGGAAATTCCACCAATGGTAAGAACTTGTCCCAACTTCCCTTGAAGTCAAGGACACAGAGTCTTAATAGATCTTCAAGAGTTTGAATAGTCCACTCCAACTGCCCGTCTGTCTGAGAATGATATGCCAAGCTAAATCGTAAATCTGTGCCCATAGCTTTCTGCAAACTAACCCAAAATTGTGAGGTGAATCTTGGGTCTCGATCAGAAAATATGGATACTGGCATACGATGCAGTCTTACAATCTCATTTATGTACATACGAGCAAGACGTTCAAGTGTATAAGTTTCTCGTATAGGTAAGAAATGAGGTCAATCTATCAACAATGACCCAAATCGCAACTATGCCTTGAGAAACCTTGGGAAGACCGGTAACAAAATCCATGGTAATGTGCTCCCACTTCCATTCTGGAATTTCAAGTGGTTGCAATGGACCTTTTGGTACTTGATACTCCGCCTTGGCTTGTTGACAAGTTAAACACCTTGAGATAAACTCTGCTATCTCTCCCTCCATATTGCTCCACCAAAATGTATGTCGAAGATCATGATACATTTTGGTACTCCCAGGATGGATTGCAAATGGTGTGTTGTGCACCTCCATCATGATTTATACTTTAAATCAGGGTCGTTAGGAACACAAAGTCTGGAGTTAACTCAAAGTATTCCTTCTTCGTCGATTCTTCCTTCTGGAATAGCATCTTCTTGCACTTTCTTCTTCATACGCATCAGCTCCAGGTCTGTAGCTTGAGCAGCTTTAACTTTATCGATTAAAGTCGGTTCTACTCGTATATTCGCCATCATCACCTGGGTCCCTAGAGTCTTTAACTTTATTTCCATCCTTTCCAAGTCATACAAAAGGGGCCTTTGTGTTGACAATAACGCACTCGTACCTGCATATGATCTTTTACTCAATGCGTTAGCTACCACGTTCGCTTTTCTAGGGTGGTATTGAATGGTATGATCATAATCTTTCAAATTCGAGCCAACATCATTACCGTATGTTGAGCTCCTTTTGAGTGAAGAAATATTTGTGGCTTTTATGATCCGTATAGATCTCCACCTTCTCTCCATACATGTAATGCCTCCAAATTTTAAGTGCGAAGACAACAGATGCCAACTCTAGATCATGAGTAATATAATTCCTCTCATATTCTTTGAGTTACCGAGAGGCATAGGCTATGACTTTCCCATGTTGCATGAGAACACATCCTAACCCTTTGCCCAAAGCATCACTGTAGATGACAAATCCCTCCGAGCCAGATGGTATTGTCAGAACAGGTGCTGAAATGAGTCTCCTCTTGAGTTCTTGAAAACTCTTCTCATATTCCACGCTTCAACCGAATTTTGTATCTTTCTGAGTCAGCTGAGTTAATGGAGTAACGATTTGAGAAAACACTTCTACGAATCTCCGATAATAACTAGCTAAGCCGAGAAAGCTACGTACTTCGATTATTGATTTAGGTTTCTCCCAGCTTTGAATAGCTTCAATCATTTCTGGGTCAATATATATTCCATGACTTGATACTACGTGCCCAAGGAATGGTACATCCTCAAGCCAAAACTCACATTTCTTTAACTTAGCATAAAGCTTGTTTTCACGAAGCTTTTGGAGTATCAGCCTTAAGTGTGGCTCATAATCTTCATGGCTTTTGGAAAATATGAGGATGTCATCAATAAAGACGACCACAAAGTGATCTAGATATTCCTTGAATACTCGGTTCATCATATCCATGAAGGCAACATGAGCATTAGTCAATCCAAAAGACATGACTAGGAATTCATAATGCCCGTACCGAGTTCTGAAAGCCGTCTTTGGAATGTCATCGGTTCTAATCTTTAACTGATGATATCCAGAACAAAGATCGATCTTTGAAAAGAATTTGGCGCCTTGAAACTGGTCAAACTAGTCATCAATACGTGGCAATGGGTACCTATTCCTGATGGTGACATGATTCAACTCCCGATAATCAATACAAAGTCTCATACTCCCATCTTTCTTTTTCACGAATAGAACATTAGCACCCCAAGGAGACGTACTAGGACGAATGAAACCAATGTCTAACAATTCCTGTAATTTGGTCTTTAACTCATGAAGTTCAATAGGAGTCATTCGATATGGAGCTTTGGAAATGGGTTTTGTATCAGGTTCAAGGTCGATACAAAATTCAATTTCTCGCTCTGGGGGTAGGCCAGGAAGTTCTTCAGGGAATACGTCAGGAAATTTATAAACAATAAAAATATCATTCAAAACTGACATATTTTTGTTTAAATCTGTGACATGAGCTAAGAAAGCTTGACATCCATTTTTCAATAAACGAATAGCTTTATGGCTTAAGATGATAGTGATTGATTTTAATGGTTTGGTTGCTTGAATTCGCATAATAGGTTGGTTAGGAATATGAAAGCTAACAACCTTACGAAAAGAATCAATTTTTGCATGATGAGTAGTTAACCAATCAATCCCTAGAATTACGTCAAACGCAAGTATTTTTAAGGAAATAAGATCAAGAGGTAATGTGAGGGTACCAATTTGAACCAAAAAAGACTTATAATGAAGGTTTCTCCCAACGGAGTTTTAACAGATAAGTCAAAGTCTAATTTCTCCGGAATCAAATTTAAACGTTGAGCGCAAGTAGGAGAAATAAAAGAATGGGTAGAACCAGTATCAAATAAGGTATAGACTTCGCTAGAGTTTATGATAAGCTTACCCGTGATGACCTTGTTTGGGTTCCTTACTTTCTGGGAGGTCACAACAAACGTTCACCCTTGAACTACTAGTTTTGACTTTTTTGGAACGGCCTTTGATGTCTCCATCCTAGCTGGACTTGGTTTCCTTGAACGACAAAATTGAGCTAGGTGACCTTCTCTTCCATAATTGTAACACGTTTTGGACTGCTGCGCACAGTTTGGACTGATATGTCCCTCCCCTCCGCATTTGAAGCATATGATAGGTGGTCGTTCTTCTTCCTTAACAACGAGTGTTGGTGCTGACGTCTTTCCATCATTACTGAATCTCCTCTTCTTGAAATGTCTATTCGTATTGTCTTGGCCATGATTACCACCGAAGTGGTTACCATTTCTGGCTTGTTGATTCCCTTCACGTTTGTTGTCACCGCTTCAATGACTACTACCACTGGTATTATCATTTTGCCGACTACTCTCTCTTGGTTGAGTTGACTCATTATCGCGCTCCAATAACTGAGCCCTATTAACAACATCTGAATACAAGCAAAGTTTTTGAGAGATTAGATATTGACGTATCTCGAGTTTTAAACCTCTTAAAAACATTCGCGTCATTCTCTCCTCATTATCAACCAAGTGGGATGCAAACCGAGACAACTCGGCAAACTTGGCTTCGTACTGCGACACGGTCATATTATTTTGCTCCAGCTTGATAAACTCTACCTCTTTCATGTGACGAATACTTTCGGGAAAGTACTTGTCATTAAAAAGATCTTAGAACTTCTCCCAAGACATCTTTAGTGCGGCAGGTTGAGTACGCTTTACCGATTCCCGCCAGTAATCTGCCTCTGGTCACAACATTAAGGTGGCAAAGGGAACCTTTTTCTACTCGAAATATCCCAAAACATCAAATATCTTGTTGATCGGCTTTATCCACATCTCCGCCTTAAGTGGTTTTGGCTCTCCAAAAAACTCTGGTGGTCCCAGTTCTTTGAACTGATTAGCGATGACCGTCCAAGAGTTTCCAGTGTTTCCACCTGCATTTTGGACAAGAGCCGCTCTTGCCTGATGTTGCATGAATTTCATAAAGCCTCTGAACATTCTAATGTTCATCGCTTGGCCAGTGTTGTTGTTTGCATGAGGATTGTCGCCAACTTGATGCACATTATCCTGATTATTAACCTGTGGAGACTCAATGGTCTCCTGTGCTCCATTGCTATTCTCAACATTCTCGGATGTCATTTTCAAATACTACCATAAAACAAAGGTTAATTGACATGCAATATATTATCCCTATACTCTAACCGACCAATTAAATACCAAATAAACTTAGGTAGGTCATACTAGTGAAGGAATTCCCCGTCTCTCCCCTCCTAGTTCTAGTCTCACATCTTAGCCAGGGATCATATCCCTAAGCTTTGATACCAACTGTGACGCCCCCAAAATAGGTATACATACCCATCTTGAGTCGCCAAATACATGGTACAAAATTCAAATACAACTGTCGTGTAAAATACGACAAAACATAGCTGAGAGTTTAACCAAGAATATTGCCTTCTAGACAATATCCACTCTCAAATAGAGTCCTCATTACGTTTATTATCACACTATTTCATAGAATAGTGAGGACTACTAATGCTATCATCTAGACCGTCACTCCATTCTCCGACTAGTCCCAGCTACGTTCTCATTTCCTGAAGAGAACAATGAAAACAAAAGGGTGAGCTCAACTAGCCCAGTAAGAAATATTATGACTAAGATAATGCAGAATAATTTATCGTTAGCCTTCAACAGTGTTAAACTGATAAAATATAACAAACATCAAGTTTAACTGTAGCGGAACAAACAATCCATTAGAAGAGTCAAGTAGAGAATAAAATCTACTATCTTATATGATTTAAAAGGTTTTTCATCATTTTTATCGCTGAGACTCGGCCTAATAAATAATCCACATCATCCCTGCACTACGGCCAAGGATATTCATTAGTATCACGACCACAAATTATCCATGCACTACGGGCCAAGGATATTCGTGTTTTCATCAATGGTCATGATCATGCCAACAACTGTCCATCAATGCACTACGGGCCAATGATGACTTTTACCACATCATTTGTAACATTACGGTCATGATTATACCGAATAATCCTGGTCATAATCATACCAAGTCCATCTATGCACTATAGGCCACAGATGACTTTCAACATAATATAAATATGATGATGATGACAATGATATAAGAATTCAATAAAACAAGTTCAAGGATAAATTTTTAAAGATTTATAATTTAATTTATCCAAAAATCAATAACGTCCAAATTGTCAACATGATACTGCTTTGTGGAGTAACATTCAAGAATAAAATTGTACCAAAAATAATTTGGACTAAAAACGAATCAATTTTTATCATGAATAGTACCCCGGGTGAATAGTACTCGAGTGAATAGTACCCCGTGAATAGTACTTCGGGAATAGTAACCCCATGAATAGTACTCCGACTTAAAAAAGTTAAAATTTATCAAGAATGCTCAGAATAATATTTTCATGAAAAGATACTGGATGAAACGCAAATATGAAGGATATTCTACTAATTTCATGGAGTATAGAAGCCAAAACTTTAACAAAATGAGTATAGAATTCGAAATCTGAAACGAAATAATATTACTTACATACTACAGAGTATGGAAGAAAATATTATTTCAAACGAATATTGAACAAAAATAACATCCCTTACCTTGAAAAAAAGAGTATTCCAACTAGTATAGCGGTGATATTCTTGAAGAAAACTTTCACTGTTTTCTACGCTCAAAGCTTTCTAAAACTCTAAAGAAATGCGTTCAATATTATAGAAGAATAATTCTCTGATTCTGGTGTGATTTTCAATTCTAACTAAGCATCCTATTTATAGGAGAATGGAAAGGATACTATTTGAATTTAGAAATCATGGACGCACAGTAGCTTTATTCGAACGAATTCACGGGCAGAAATCTGATTTTTACAATTCATTACTATGCAATAAAACATTCTAATTAAACAAAAACTTTAAATAAAATATAATATATTCTATTTATAATCAACTAAAATAAAACTTATAATATATATATATATAACCTTTGCCTTACGGCAAGAGTATACCAAATTCCCACACATGTTTTGTAAACAGACATACACATTTTTCAAACACACACATTACCTTTTGAAGTGCTTTGACGTGTTGGTGAAGTGGTATACGAGGTAGCTTTACCTCCAAAGTTGGTGCTTATTCATAAAATTTTTCATGTATCGGTATTAAGGACCTATAAACCCGATTATAAGCATGTAATAGAATATGAGCCCTTACAGTTTGAGAAAGACTTAACATACGAAGAAGTCCATGTTCAAATTATCGACAAGAAAGAGAAAGTACTAAGGAATAAAGTGATACCATCTATTAAGGTAATCTGGATGAACCACAATACTGAAGAAGCTACATGGGAACTTGAATATGTTATGATGAGGAATTATCCTCAGTTATTTGCTTAATCTTGTATAATGATTCTGGGGACAGAATCCTGTTAAGAAGGGAAGAATGTGACAAATGAATTTATCGACGAATGAATTAGTTAAGTTGTGATTCTGGGGACAGAATCCTTTTAAGGAGGGAATGATGTAACAATCGAGAGTTTTTGTAATTTAATTTAAAATTTATTGAATTAAATAAATATTTTAAATAATTTATTTATTGAGGAAAATAAATAATTGATGGAATTGTGGTGCAAGAATTTAGTAACTAAATTGAATAGTGTCAATTAAATTGAATAATGATAATTTTTAGCTGGAAGATTTAATTTAATGAAAAATATTAAATTAAATGAATTTTTTAATATTTAAGAGAATAATTAAATTAAATAAAGTAATATTTTAGTCTAATTTATTAATTAAATTAGATATATAATTATTTATTAACCATAAGTATAATTATAATAAAATTATAATTATTATAATTATAAGTGTAAGCTAATTAAATAGGTTACATATGTGACAAATAAAAACTATGTACTAAAAATATTATGAAAATAATCTATAAGGGGGGAGAGTTATGTTAGCCAAATAAGGTCTTGTGGCCTTTGGCTTATATTAGCTGACGTGAACTTTTGGGTTTGTGACCTGACGTACGTGGGAGAGTGGCCATATCAGTTATATTACGTACACTATTTTCTACGGCTAGCACTCAGTTGGGTTATTTCACGTATTTCTCTAAGGCTAAATAACAGAGGGTTTAGAGAGAGAGCTTGGTAGGAAGAGAGAAATTCTCTGTAGATTTTGCTAGGAAGTTGGAGTATCAAGGGAAAGCAATTCTCTTCTCAACAAACAAGGATTCAAGGTATAACATACTTTAATCTTAACTTTTATTTTTGAAATTTCTATTGGTAGTTATGTTTGATTGATATATATACACATGTATATATGGTTTATAATCTGTTAATCATCATTGGTGAGTGCTATTTGATGATTAAATACATGAAATTAGGTTTGTAGTAGAAGATTTTTAAAACAGTGTTATATGTATAAAAATGGCTTAAGAAAGTATAAAATTTAATTTTCAGTATGTGTTGTAATTTGCGAATTGATGTTGGATTGTGTTAATATGTTAAGAAATAAAATCAGCGTAGTTTGAATCATATCAATTGGTTAAGAAACAAAGTCGTGGGGATCGAATTCGCTAAAAGTGTAAAAATTGAAAACAGTTGGAAAATTATGGTTTTGAATCTTTAAAATTGAATTTATGTAATGTTTATGTAATTGGAATGATGAATATCATGCTTAACTATGTTATTATAAAGTTTTAGATGTTAAGTTTTGTGAAATTCGGTGGAATTGGCTTGAGTTGGTGTGACTGGAGCAATAACGTGAGTCTGCTGCAAGTTTCGTAAAGGCGTGCTACGCAATATGCATGCTGTTATTACAAGCGTAACGGCATAGACTACTGTCATTGGCCTTTTATTGAATCTATGACGCCAATATTGCTTGCCGGTTGCAGAGCTTGGGACAAAGACAAATTGTACAAGTACTTTGTACTGAAAGCGGTGAAGTTTGTTTATTTATAGGTTGTTATACAAGGGTCTAATTTGGCTTGGCATGCATGATTATGATGTTGAATCCTAACATAAGACATCATAACAAGTTGTAGTATAATATAATACTAAAATATGGAGATTTTAATTTATCACTTGAATAAGTTATGTAGTAAACAAAAACGATGTTTGTGATAGTTAAAGATGAATGATAAAGTTTATGTTAGTTTATAGTGTGATTTTTGATTCGTTAAGGATATTAACCAACATGATTAGACATTAAGATAAGGTTATGACTCAAATGGTGGTTTAAACCTCTAAAGCTAATATTAATATAACTAATTGTTATTGCGATTTCAATGATATATGTAGGGTAATTGGCGAACATTATTATACTTGTGTAGCTTACATACAAGGAAAGTTTCCTAACTTCATTCCCTTTATAACGAATGAAAGTTTCTTATCCTAAACTTTTATTGAGCAATTTTCATAGCTATGCTATCTTTATGTCAAACAATCTTTCAATTTCTAAATTTTACAGTAAAGTTGAGGAAGCCTATTGATTATATCTCGTGTATGATTGTACAAGCTCTTGTAATCTAGTTCGTTACATCGAGCGAGTTTTACTTTTCTAAATCTTGATATTATTATTCAAGGTATATATTGTTCTAATGCATTGATTCAAATGAGATTGTTCTAGCTCTTTTGAATATGGTACTTTGCACACATACTATGTCTATTCAATTATACATTATTGTTATCCGATCTTTGACTTTGATAACCTTGTTCAATTCTATATTGTTGTATTAAACCTTCAAGTAGTAAACAAACTCTTATTGATTGAATTAGTCTATTATGGAATAGTGTTCTTAAATTCTAGAACCACTGATAAGTTAGTTCCAAGCTAAACATTCTTTAGTGCAGAAATTCTAAATCCAAACAGAGACGAACAACCCTAACATAGGGGATTTTGTACTTGTAACGTTTAGATGTTTGTGCACAATACATGGTACAAAGGGCTGATCCCCCTAAGTACGTTATGCAGGGTTTGTATAGTATAAATGACTGTTAAGGTTGGGGTAGTAATACCTAATTACTGGGGACATAGTTCGTGGTCTTAAGACCCTCAGATATTATATTCAAACTTTTTTTCTATTTTTGATTCATAGAACAAGTTCATTATTGTTCAGCATTCGTTGTTCACTCTCATGTTGTTATTAATACTACTCTTTATATCAGTGAGCAATTATTTGCTCACTCTTGCAATTAACACTACAGCTAAAGTTGAAAGAGTCGATGAGCCATCTACTAGCAAAAGAAAGGGAAAGATGTCCAAGTGTTGATTTATGAGAATTTATTTAAATGAATTATGGTATAAGACTTGTTTTTTTTTACGATGTATTTCGTAAACTGATGTAATAATTTAAGGTTATATTATTTGGGATTGTTTATGAGATGATGTAACCCTTTAATGTGAAAGATTATTGTTTAAATTAATTGATGTTTTTATCCTTTATTATGGGTAGTTAGATGTAATTATTTTTTATAGTGAGTACCAAATTCTGTGGGAATGAAGTACCCACGAGGACGAAGTCTTAAATGCTAGTCAAGTACTAAAGTATGCTCAATACTGTCTTATCTAAACAAGAAAATAGAGATGGTGTGTTAATCTATATGATTAAAACTGTAAGATAATAGAGAAATAGTTGTACTAGGGAGTCAAGATAGGATTACAATTCCCCTAATGCATCGCCTAATCTCCTAACTCTCCACATTACAAACGAATCAATGAATGGTCAACCGAGAACAATAACTACACATAAGCTTCTGTCGAAGGTCAAATGTAAATCCCTAGCTAGATGAATCACAATATTTCAATATCCATTAATATCATTACCAATTTCTCTGTCAAGCAATCAGTCAATAAGCAAGAAATACAACAACCCATTCCAAAATGATTCATTAATATAAATAGGAGAGAAAGTTAATTAAGCTAAGCAATAGGTTACATTGCAATCCTAAAAATGGAATTAGTTCATAACTATGCTGCTAATACACATTCTTAAAACATTCAACATGCTCAGTAATACACAAATAAATGAAAGATTTGGAATAAGAAAAATCTTGTTGTGAAGTTTTCTGTCTCCAACTCTTCTCTTCTCCGTGTAACTTCTGAGCTGTGTAGGATGCAATAACTTTTTCTTCCTTGATGTACAACTTCTTTCTCTTCTAAAACTAATTAAAGATGTAATAAATCTATTATACACTCCCTATGTCTGATGGCGGCTCTATGTCTTAATAAATCCTTACTTTGCCTCATTTAGGTCATTAATAGCAAGTTAATGCCTGGACACCGGAGGTGGTGCTGCGGCGCGAAGAATACAATGTGTGATGGCACTGCGGCGCCACGTAGGCTTAAAAATGGGCTATGTCGCTGTAGTGCCATGTGATGTCAGATGTATCCTACCTCGCGCTGCGACGCCAAACAGATGCTTGGTGATGGCGATGCAGCCTTGGTGCATAGAAATTGACCTTTATGCCCCTTTAAGCTAGAAATGACCTAATGAACCCTGCATCATAGAGATTAAATGTAATAACAACAATATATATATATATAAAAGCTAATCAAATAATAGAAAACAAGAAACATCTTAAGCCACAAAGGATCTGATTCGCAGATATAAATCCCACTCATCAAATACCCCCAAACTTAAGCTTTTACTTGTCCTCAAGCAAACTATCTGACATACACACCTACATTACTGAATGACGCGAATGAAAACTCATCCTATAGACTATTATCTTGGCTTCAAAGCATAATTATAGACCCTCTCTGAGAATAGGACAAACACGATATGAATGAGGGCATAATATCAATTTTTAAGTATAAGATTGTACTCGATCCATTCTATGTGTGTGTGTGTGCAGACCAACCATCCTAACTAATCATAGCCCAAATTCAGATCACACAGTCGATTGTGATAACCAATAAGCTTACTTTGCAACTCACACAATTAACAAGCATTAAGAACAAGATGCAAAAATAAGAAAACAAGAAAAGATCAAAAGGTTCTAGTATTGAAGTAAAATCTAACTCACACAGTGCTTAATTACCTTAGGCTAAACAGAGCATACACATTAACAAGCTTTTGATCAATGACTCCCAAGCAAGATGACTTTAGGGCACTAGGTGTAGAACACCCCTATGAATCTAATAACTCAAGCAGCAAAGGCCACGTAATTAACATATGTCAAAATAGACTTTACTAAATAAGAAGATTATTAACTTGCATAAGTCTGCGTTTATGGACAAGTGCGTTTCACGCTCCATCTCGACCCACCGCAAGACTGTATTTTTTTAACCAGAACTATAGATCCGAAAATGTAAAAGCCTTTAAGACTTTTATAACCTTGAAATCAAAAGAGTTTTAACAAGGTGTACAAATTTTCAAAATAATAAACAAACAATCTAAATCTGAAAACATAACTAGTTAAAATAATTGGTTAGTGCTTGCTAAGAAGGACGGATCCAAAACAGTCTCAACTTATCGAATTAATATACCCCTAACTCACACATATATATATATATATATTGTTTTGTTTGCTCTTCTTTGTTTGATCTGTTCCATCTCTTTCTCTTTCTCCTTTGTTCCTCTTTTTCCATTCTCAAATATTTAGAAGTCTTTGAAAGTCTTTAGAGATGAGGTCAGACTTTGGATATGGGTATCTCTTCTTCTAAAGTCTATCAAACTCTACCATTTAATAGAAATCTAAAAAATCAATGACTTTTTGAATACCAAAATACTCTTGTAGACTTTATAAAAGTCTCAATTCAATACCACCTAACTTTTAAAGACATTAAAAAAGTTATAAATTAAATATCAATAAACTTTTATAAACTCTTTAAATGTCTTGATTGAATACAACTAAACTTTTAAAGTTTTTAAAAGTCTTAATTGAATACACCCTCCTTAATTGGGTTTTCAGAATCTTCATGTACTGTTGTGGAATATGAAATTGCAATAAGTGAACTTTCATATTTGTATAATTATCATATTTAATGGCTTTCTTTTTATAGTTGATGGATATTAATGAGAGCCCAATATATGTTGTTTTAAATCCTTCAATCAAGCATGCATAGAAGGATCTCCTTGTGATTATCTTTGAAAGTAGTATATAACTTATGTTTTCATCTGATTTTTTGTTCTGTTTAATACCTCTGTGAGTTTTGTTTATAATCGCCCAATTTTGTGATAACCATGTGAATTTCTTATAATTCATTTTAGTGTCACATTATACCAGTCAAAGTGAATTTCAATGGAAAATTGTATTTATGGTGTTTGCTAGATGAACTTTTAATGGGTTAATAGCATATAAAATGTTAATTGTTACTGTTTTAGTAACTCTATTTGGGCTCATCATATCAACATATCTTAAAGTCTAGTGTATAAAATTTCCACGTATAACTCTACTGCTAAATATCAATGTCATGTTTAATTTGTTTTTTCCCATAAACTACCTTGTGCTAGTATAGCTTTAGAAGTAATACAATGCATTCTGGGTAAAATGAATTCTTAAAGTTATGGTCTTTCTGAAGACATTCTAATAAATTAATAAGTTCCAGTTTCAACATTAATTAGTTGTTGATTTGGATATATGATTGATAGACATTAATTAGTTGTTGATTTGGATATATGATTGATACAACTCTAAGGTTAATTTCGAAAATCTTAATGGTTGTGGAAATTACGAGGAAAAAAAATTTTGTATTCAATTCTACAAAGTTTGAGTTAAGTGAATTTGAGGAGTCTAAAAATTACGAGTCTATGCCTAAAATTGATCATGTTGCATTTGATGAGTCTATTAAAAAAGTCTATAAGCCTAAAGCTTCATACCCTGAAAGACTTACTCTTACAAAACCACCTAGTGATTTTTTGTACCAACCCATTAAAGTAAACATGATCCAAGAGTTGTCAATGACCCACGAAATAATTGAAAATAGACTCTTGATTGAAAAAGATCCAATTGATTTTTTCTTTAAAATACTTGACCAAAATTGGAATGAATCTGAATATTTAAATAATGTCAATGAGCTGTTTAGATCCGCTACAAAGAAGTCAACTAAAACTAGCTAGAACGTGTATTTGAATCAATTCTTCCATCATTTGAACATGTTAGTGACAGTTTTCTTGAGGTAAATTTTAAGCATAACTGTGATGAAAATTTTAACTATTATCAATTTCATAGACCTCCTAAAAATAATGAAAAGACCACACTCACTTACACATTTGTATCATTCATGTATAGTCACATAATTTTTAGAATTTATGAAATTTATAGATATGTACATTTGTTATTTTTTTCTCACAAATTTTCTTGCAGAATAAAAACCCCGCGTACAAGGTATAATTCTTTCATATCTTTGTTCTCTATTTTTTATTTGTATACATTGAAGACAATGCATGCTTTAGGTATGGGGGAGTTTGTGTGTATTATTGTATTAGTTTTTTTTCTTTTTAGGAAAATATAGTAAAAAACACAAAAAATTTAAAATTTAAAAATTTTATTTGACTTTTTATGGATCGAATTAATTCTAACAAGTGTTCGTGGAGTAAAACTCATGAGTAAGATTGAAAGATTTAGAACTCTTGATTTTTTTGATAAGATACGAAATCTTAGTTCGAAACACCATCTTGATTAAAATTAATTTCACGAGTATTTTTTCACTTCACGTTTGCACTAATTCTTAGTTGTGGGGTATAAACCATGATTCAAGTAATTTCAAGGAAACAAAATTGAAAGAAAAAATAAAGAAATAAATAACTGCTTCAATGTCCATTGAACAAAATAATTGGGTATCCAAGCCTCGGAAAACATCAATATTCACGCTGAAAAGTGTGATGGATAAAAGTAGCTTGACTAGTCTAATTTTGTTGCCTTTGTTACTCGAGTTAGTAAGCCCTTAGGGGTATCTCTACACCTAGTGCCCTAAAGCCAATTGGTTTGGGAGTCATTGGTCTAATGCTCGCTTCATGAGTAACTCTGAAAAGCCTAAAAAAATGAGACATTGAACAAGTCAAGAATCGAAATTGAAAAAAAATGGAAAAAAAGGAAAGAAATAGAAAATTGAGGTTGCTTGATTTTCATGGTAAAAATCCCTATTAAGAGTTACATCACATACACATGCATGCATCACATGAAATTGATTTAATGAAGGATGGTGTCTAAAATGAAGATCAAATATTTTTGATAAGGTGAAATTGTGATTTTGAAGTTAATCTTGCTTATGTATAATGCCTATTGATATTTAGAAGTTTTCTTTCAATTTCATAATTTGTTGAACCCAAAATGATTTTTTAAATTTTGTGGGTATATTCATTGCAAACCCTCACGAGACACAACTCGTCCACTTGGGGTTTAAAGACTTGTTGCACATGCTAAGTGCAATCGTGTTTCCTACGAAAATGGGGTAATATAATTTTATTTTATTTTACTCGAGGACGAGCAAAAGCTAGGTATGGAGGTATTTGATAGACACATAATTCATACATTTTATTATCCTAATTATGTCCTTTTAATTATATTAGTTTATTAAATTAATATGTTTTTATTTTATTTTGTAGGATTTAATATTTGTCGTAATAAAGTAAAAATCTTGGTGATCAAGCGATATTTAATGCTCTTATTCATGTAAGGAATATCCAAGAAGAATCCTGCTAGGAGAAGGAAAGAGGTGGAACAATCTTGGTGTACAAGTCAAATTCAATTAGAGAAAGGAAAGTCTATCTAGAAGATCTCTTTGAGAAGTTGATTGTCACTAGGAAGTTGAAACCTACATGAAAAGGGAACAAAAGTGTCCAAGTTCAATGAATCTAAATTAGGGTTCAAAGTTTTTTTCCCTATAGATAGGTCTCTTGTTTTAGAAAGAAAGAAAGATGAGGTATAATATTAGTTTAGGTTAGGAGTAGAAGTACATTAAATTACTTCTTCATTGTGCGTTCGTTGGATGATCGTTAATTAAAGGGAGTTTTCTTATTTATTTTGATCTTCTTCTTTTCTTTATTTTAGTTAGTTTATTTATTTCCATGTCTAGTTAATTTCTTTTAATCTAGGATGAAGATGAAATAAATTGATTATTCATGATAATTTTTTTCATTTCTTCTATTATTTATGCTTTTATGTTTAATTAATTTCGCCTTCATGTTTCGTTATTGAAATACCTTCGTTTTATAGTTCTTATATGATTTTAAATTAATTAAGAGATTTTTATATATTATTTTTAAGATATGAGTTTTTCATAATTCATGCTTGCTCGAAGAAGTTTTGATGGGTTATAGTTAATCCTTAAATTTTCATAGTCTATTCTTGCCAATTCGGTAATTGTATATTACTAAATTAAAGGGAAGGGATATCAAAATCGTAATTGAGTTATAAAAATAGAAAAGATTGAATTATATGTTATTTTTATTATTTAATGGATTCAGATTCTTAGATTGTTTCCTCATTATTAGTTTTTATATTCTAGTTAATCAATTTTCAATCTTTATTTGTAATTCGTCTAAAATAGATATTAAGGATACATTAAATTAATATATTCTATCTGGGTTCGACATGTACTTGTCAGTTCTTCAATTTGACATTATGCACTTGTAGTACATATTTTTATCACATCAATGATATATCTTTGTAAATGAAACTTTTAATCATATTAAACTTATCCAGTGGTAGTTCATGTTAACAAGTCAGTGAACAATTCATGGTAGTTCATATTTTTTGATGTGAAGTTCAATACGAATCTTTTACTTGATGAACTAATATACCAAGTGCATCTTGCAGTTATTGGGAAAATTTAGTGAATATATGTAATGATGAATAGATGCTTGTAATTATATTTGCTTGAATAGAATTGGCGGTGACTTCATTTTGGGAGCTGCAGGATTTTGAGTTTATTTTACCAAGCCTATTTTTGTGGCTCGTGTGTTTGTAGTTATTTGAATTTGTCGTCTTTTTCTACTTTTTGAAGACCGAGCAATCCAAATGGTTTAGTGAGAGAAATTATTTGTATTTCCACTTATGTGATGAATTTTAAGTTTGAATGAGCATACATGAATTGTTGAGTACTTAAAAATTAAGTTTTATGGGCAAATTATACTTGTTGAAAGCTGCTTAACATCTTCAAATAAAATGTGGAGAAATAAAGCTGTCGTTTTGATCATATGCTAGTTCATGTTATTTCACAGTAAGCAATTCAACCCTGATGAACTTGTTCTTTGGAAGCTCAGATTTCAAGCCTAGAATAGAGAAGGAAGATAAAGAAAACATGTAAGACCCCGAAATTTTTTTAAATAAAAAGGAATTTCCTTTATTTATTATTTTGAAATAGTAAGGGTTGATTTGATTAATGTGGATAGTTAAGGGTTAAATACGCAAATATTTCAAAATAAGCAAGTGGTTATAAAATATTCATTTTTGTCGGGGAATATTCGTTTGGTCGTGGAATATTAAATGCTTTTGGGAATATTATTAAATGCGGCGGTAGCGACCGTGTGTGGGCCCCATAACGGAAAGCGATTGGATGAGGAAAACGACAAATATAAGTTGTTTAAAAATAACGGCGTAGTTATTCTGAATTAAGATCGCTGGAATACCCGGTGGTTAAAATACGATGTCTGGCGTGGTTGCACAAGAAGACACGGCAGTATTGCATCAATTATTGATCCTTACGTGAAAGGCACTACTCAATAATTTTCACGGTAGTTTCTTGTTCAATATTTTATTTTATTGATTCAATAATTACTGCGTTGATATTTTATATTATTGTTGTTCAATAATTGTCAACGCATGATGATTTTTCCCATTATCGGATCAATAATTCATATTATTTGAATAATATTATTAGATAACATTATTGGCAATGTCTAGAAAGTTACATCTAAGGAGAGGTTTGGTCACCTAATTGCTTGCCAAGATGGAGAGAAATCCTTATCGGAAAGCCCCTCTTTCCTGGAACTACGGCACATTGTCATAATTGTGATTCAGTAATATTATTTGTGAATAATTAATTATTGATTCATATGATAAAGAAATATTTAATTTATGTGGATATAAATGATGGATTTATTTATGTGGTTATAAATGAAGAAATTATTGTTGAGGTGTTTTATCGATATTTTATCGGATTGGAGGTGTTAAAAATCAAATCGGGGGTTTTAGATATATATTATGGGGTTATAATTTTTAATCCGACCGTTGGATTGTGGTAATTTTTGGGTATGTTATACATACATAAGTTGAGTATATGTCCACAAATTTTGAACCGTTAAAAATGCACGAATGATTTGTTGTGAATTTTAAGAGGTGTCTGATTCAGAAATTAGGTTATAAATGATTTTGGTGGAAAATTCTAGAATTGGTGGGCCCCACTTGTGGTTGGTGAAAAAATGTGCTGAATTTTATTTTCAAATGTGGTGGGTGGGAATAGTAGCAGGTAAAGCCATCGGTTGTTGCGAGGTTAAGTGCAGCTTGAGCGTCTTAACATTTTCCTATAAATAGAGGCTAAGTTAGAATTGAAAATCACACCGAAACATAAGTTTTCTCTTTTCTCTCTCTATATTATTGAGCGTATTTTGTGAGTATTTAGATACTTTGAGAGTTCTTTGTTCAATGACAAGTTTCATTCAAAGATCACTTGAGCCTTTCCTTCCGGCAGTCTTGATTCTTTGATGTAAGGGATATTATTTTTTTTTCGTAATGATATTATTTCTTCAATATCATTATCTTTGAAATGTTGATCTGAAGTTTTATCAAATTTGGAACTTTTTCATATCGGGGTTACTATTCATGAGTTACTATTCACGAGTTACTATTCATGAGTTACTATTCACGAAGTTCTTATTCACGAGTACTATTCAAGAAGCATGAAAATGTTTTTTGTGGAATTTCTATCTTTTGGTGTCGAGTTACTATTCACGTATCTGACTTCACGTTCACGATATCTGACACTATTCATCGAAAAATAAAATTTCTTCTTTTCGTCCAAAATATCTATTCGGATACTAGCTTTGATTGTATCCATGTTTTGATCATTCTTGAATTTTACACCACTATGATTATTTTTGAGGTATTGTTGGACATGGATAAAACAAAGTCTGAATCCTTAATCCTTAATCCTTGTCATTTTGTTTCAATTTGGATTCGTTCTTTAAAAATATTTTTCATCATCCTCGGTCTTAAATGATGATATTATTGAATATCTTTGGCTGTGTAGTGCAAAGATGAATGATTTCTGAAGAATATCTTTGGCTCATGGTGCAAAGATGAATGATTTCTGAAGAATATCTTTGGCCTGGTAGTGCAAAGATGAAACAGTGTTTAAATGAACATAATCGAATTGATGAATATCTTTGGCCTTTAGTACAAAGATGAGCAGTGTTGAGATGAATACGACCGATTGATGAATATCTTTGGCACATGGTGCAAAGATGAATATTTTATTTGAGAAGAATATTGATTGATGTTACGAGGATAAAATATTGATGATGGATCGTTGAATTCATAGATTATAGTAGATTTCATTCTCTCACGTAACTCTTCTATGAATTATTATTTCAATTGCGAATATTGATCTCAAACTTGTTGTCTATTGTATTCTATCGATTTTTCCTGTTGGAGACTAACGATAATTTGTTGTATATTATCTTAGTCATAATATTCTTCTTTGGGCTAGTTGAGCTCACCCTTTTCCTTGTTGTTCCATTTTTTCTTCTCGGGAGGCGAGAATGTAGCGAGTACTAGTCGGGTATGGAATGAAGGTTCTAGAGAGAGTTGTTTTGTAGTCCTCACCATTTTGTAAAATAATGTATCAATAAATGTGATGAGGATTTATTTGAGTATAGATATTGTCTGAAGATAATATTTGTATTTAAACTCATTAAGATATATTGTCGTATTTCACACGACATTTGTATTATTGAAGTTGTAGTTTGCTTCTTGTACCATGTATTTGGCGACTTTCGAATGGGTGTTGTGTATACCTATTTTGGGGCGTCCACGGTTAATATCGAGCTATAAGTAAAACCCCGAGCCTCTCACCGGTGACTTCTGTTGATGGGGGATGCAAAAGCCGGACTCTCCGTAGGGGACGCCGATTCTGCATGGTGGCAATCGATAGGTACCATCGTGAGGTCTTGTCCACTAGTTGGGACATGAGTCACAGTTGGTATCGAGCTTAGGGATATGATCTCCGGCGAGATCGGGAATAAAACTAGGAGGGAGAGCAGAGTAAATCCTTCGCTAGTGTGTCCTACCTAAGCTTATTTGTTGGTTGGTCATATTATAGGGTATTATGTGATTTGTTAATTTATTTAATTAACCCTTGTTTTATGATAGTTTTTTAGAATGGTCTGCGAGAACGTTAACAATGGAGTGAATGAGATCGTGGAGACACCTCTAATCATGACCGAGGATAATGTGATGTCGGTGAATAAGGAATTAGAGATATCCATGTGGTGAGTGAAGAATTGATAGTTGCACCTTAGATAATCGCAGAGGTAATAAATGAGAGTGAGAAGAAAGAGGAAGAAGAGGTACACGAAGAGAGTTTATTAGAGGTATTTTATGATCAAAATATAGAATTGCAAAATCGTATTCATGGGTTAGAAGAAGCAATTTGAAGAATTGCGAGGCGATCGTGGAGCAAAAGGATCTGTGATTCAAGCTTGTGTTACCCGATCGTGATGCTTGAACGAAGCACTCTTTGGCGAGTATAAGATGATAAAATTTGGAATCGAAATGAAAGAAGAAATAAGCGAACGAGTGAGAATGAGTGATGCATGGGTAAAAAGGCGCATGACGCGTTGATATTATGGAAAGAGATGTCCAATCTAAAAAGAGAAGATTTAGCAAGGACGGGAAGGCGTCGGCGGCAAGAATCAAAGACCATCAACAAATTCTAGGGAAGAGAACGATCGCCGGTTAGATGCTACTGAGATGTGGAGAGGAGGGACATATAAGGTCAAATCCGTCAAAGCCTTCCAAGGTATGCTATAATTGTGGAAAAGAAGGACATATCGCTCGAGATTATACGATATCGAAACCCGATCCAGCGTGAATGGTGACTCAAAAGGATGTCCCGTAAAAGTCAAAGTCAACGGTTCTTGGAAGAAGCGTTTGTCGTGGCCGGTCAAAATACGAGGAACCCGAACGAAGTTAGCACGGTTAGTTAATTATAAATTCTTGTGAAGTTTATACCTTACTGAATCTAGGTTCTACCCATTCTTTTATCTCTCTTGCTTGCGCTCAGCGTTTGAACTTGACTACGGAGAAATTAAACTTTGACCTATCTGTGGAGACTCCATTAGGAGAAACTTTCATTACATCCGTTGTTTAAAAATCTTGCTTGATTCAAGTTGGCACTATCACATTACTGTTAACCTTATTTCTATAGAGATATTTGTTTTTGATGTGATTTTAAGGTTAACTACTCATCATACCAAATTGATTGCTTTTGTAAGGTTGTTAGTTTTCATATTCCTAAGCAACTTTGTTATTCAATTCAAGCAATCAAACCATTATAGTCAAACATTTTCATATCAAGCCATGAAGTCATTCGTTTATTACGGATGTCAAGTTTTCTTAGTCCATGTTATGGATTTGAATAAAGACACGTCGATTTGAATAATATTCTGTTGTTATTGATTTTTCCCGACGTATTTCACGAAGAATTTCTTGGCTTACTCCCAAAGCCCGATATTAAATTTTGTATCGACTTTGAACCCAGTCTAAACTCATTTCTAAAATCTCATATCGAATGGCTCTATTGAACTTGAGAGTTAAAAATTCAACTATTGAATTTGGTACTGAGCCTTTATCTTGTGACTTCCTTTGTGGAATTCACCTAAGCTTTACTCTCTCCGTAAGGGGCGTCGTATTAGATGCGATAGTAAAGCGATAGGTGTCATTGTGACGTCTTATCCAAGATTGGGATATGAGTCACGATTGAGAACAACCTAAGTCGATGTCGAAATCGCGTAGTTTTCAAGCTTAGTTGGTTATTATCGGAGATTCGTTGAAGGATATTCTCGAATCGCTATTCCATTAACGTAGCTAACTCGTAGAGATACAAAATTGAATGGAGCAAGGAATGTGGGAAGAGCTTGAAGAACTCAAGAGGAGACTCATTTCGAACATGTTACGACCATGCCATCTGGAAAAGCGAACGTGGTAGTGGACGTGTTGAGTAGAAGATCGTATACAAGTACGAGTACGATATTGTCAAAGACTAATTTAGTATAATTTACAAATAATAGAGATGGAGATGAAAACTCTAGGTACCAACGTGATGATATAAGAGTATAATCGACTTTAATCGATAAAGTTAAAATTTTCAAGCCACCCAATTCCGGAGGTGATCGTATGAAGAAGAAAGTACAAGAAGGAGCTATTCCTAAAACGAGAATTGATGAAGAAGGAATACTTCAAGTCCACTCTAGACTTTGTGTTCCTAACGACTCTGATTTGAAGTACAAGATTATGATGGAGGCACACAATACGCCATTTGCAATCCATCCTGGAAGTACTAAAATGTATCGTGATCTTGACATACATTTTGGTGGAACAATATGAAGAGAGAGAGATTGCAAAGTTTATCTCAATGTGTTTAACTTGTCAACGTGTAAAGGCGGAGCATCTTGTACCTAAGGGTCCGTTGCAACCACTTGAGATTCCTAATGGAAGTGGGAACACATTACTATGAATTTAGATTCTGGGGTCTTCCTGCGGTTTCTCAAGGCATCAATGCTATTTGGGTTATTATTGATAGATTAACCAAGTCTCGCTCATTTCTTGCCGATCTGGGAGACTTATTCCCTTGAGCGTTTTGCTAGTATATGCGTGAATGAGATTGTGAAGTTGCATGGCATGCACCGTATCCATAGTTTGGGATCGTGACCCAAGATTCACTTCAAGATTTTGGGTTAACTTGCAAAAAGCTATGGGCACGGTTTGCGATTTAGTTTGGCTTACCATCCTCAAACGGATGGGCAATCGAAAAGGACTACTCAAACTCTTGAAGATATATTAAAACTCTGTGTCCTAGATTTCAAAGGAAGTTGGGATAAGTACTTGCCATTGGTGGAATTCTCATACAACAATAGTTATTAAACAAATATAGGCATGGTTCCATTCGAAGCATTATATGGACAAAAATGTCGTTCTCCAATATGTTGGGATGAGGTGGGTGAAGCAACATTGTTGGGACCCGAGTTAGTACGTATGACTAATGATTCGACAACGTATACAAACGGCACAAGATCGACAAAAGAGTTATGCGGATCTTCATCGAAAGGATGTGGAATTTAATGTAGGGGATCATGTATTGTTGCGAGGGAGTTACAAGATTTAGGAAGAGAGGAAAGCTCAATCCACGATTTATTGGTCCATTTCAAATTCTTGACCGAGTAGGAAATGTAGCCTATAGATTTGCGTTACCTCCAAGTATGTCTCGTGTTCATAATGTGTTTCACATATTTGTACTTCGTAAATATGTGAAAGACCCGAACCACGTTATAGAGTTAGAACCGGACGAGATAGCCGAAGACTTAACGTATGAGGAGGTACCTGTCAAGATTTTGGATAGGAAGGAGCATGTCCTACGCGCAAAGGTCATACCACAAGTTAAAGTTTTGTGGAGGAATCATGCTATAGAGGAAATGACCTGGGAATTGGAAACGGAAATGAAAGCGAGGTATCCTCACCTTTTCGAAACACCGTGTATCGCGTCGTCAATTTCGAGGACGAAATTTCATAAGGAGGGAGGTTGTAAGACCCTCAAATTTTTTAAATAAAAGGAATTTCCTTTATTTATTATTTTGAAATAGTAAGGGTTGATTTGATTAATGTGGATAGTTAAGGGTTAAATACATAAATATTTCAAAATAAGCAAGTGGTTATAAAATATTCATTTTTGTCGGGGATATTCGTTTGGTCGTGGAATATTCGTAAATGCTTGTCGGGGAATATTAAATGCATTTACGAGTACTTGACCATGTGTGGGCCCCATAACTGAAAGCGATTGGATGAGGAAAGCGACAAATATAAGTTGTTTAAAAATAACAGGCGTAGTTATTAGAAAAAGATCGTTGGAATACCCGTGGTTAAAATACGATGTCTGGCGTGGTTGCATGCAAGTAACACTTTGCAGTATTGCATCAATTATTGATCCTTACGTGAAGAAGGCACTACTCAATAATTTTCACATGAATTCTTTGTTCAATATTTTATTTTATTGATTCAATAATTGTTTGCGTTGATATTTTATATTATTGTTGTTCAATAATTGTCAACGCACGATATTTTCCCATTATCGGATCAATAATTCATATTATTTGAATAATATTATTAGATAACATTATTGGCAATGTCTAGAAAGTTACATCTAAGGAGAGGTTTGGTCACCTAATTGCGCGCATGAAGGAGAAATCCTTATCGGAAAGCCCCTCTTTCCCCAGGAACGGCACCGTTGTCATAATTGTGATTACGTAATATTATTTGTGAATAATTAATTATTGATTCATATGATAAAGAAATATTTATTTTATGTGGATATAAATGATGGATTTATTTATGTGGTTATAAATGAAGAAATTATTGTTGAGGTGTTTTATCGATATTTTATCGGATTGGAGGTGTTAAAAATCAAATCGGGGTTTTGAGATATATTGGGGTTATAATTTTTAATCCAAATAGTTGGATTGTGGTAATTTTTGGGTATGTTATACATACATAAGTTGAGTATATGTCCACAAATTTTGAACCGTTAAAAATGCACGAATGATTTGTTGTGAATTTTAAGAGGTGTCCGATTCGAAATTAGGTTATAAATGATTTTGGTGGAAAATTCTAGAATTGGTGGGCCCCTTTGTGGTTGGTGAAAAAATGTGCTGAATTTTATTTTCAAATGTGGTGGGTGGGAATAGTAGCGGGTAAAGCCATCAAAGTTGTTGCGAGTTAAATGCCTTGGCGTCTAACATTTTCCTATAAATAGAGGGCTAAGTTAGAATTGAAAATCACACCGTAAACATAAGTTTTCTCTTTCTCTCTCTATATTATTGGCGTATTTTGTGAGTATTTAGATACTTTGAGAGTTCTTTGTTAGAAAGACAAGTTTTATTCAAATCACTTGAGCCTTTCCTTTCAAGTCTTGATTCTTTGATGTAAGGGATATTATTTTTTTCGTAATGATATTATTTCTTGATATCATTATCTTTGAAATGTTGATCTGAAGTTTTATCAAATTTGGAACTTTTTCATGTCGGGTTACTATTCATGAGTTACTATTCACGAGTTACTATTCATGAGTTACTATTCACGAGTTACTTATTCACGAGTACTATTCATGAAGCGTGAAAATGTTTTTTGTGGAATTTCTATCTTTTGGTGTCGGAGTTACTATTCACGTATCTGGCACTATTCACGATATCTGACACTATTCATCGAAAAATAAAATTTCTTCTTTTAAGTCCAAAATATCTATTCGGATACTAGCTTTGATTGTATCCATGTTTTGATCATTCTTGAATTTTACACCACTATGATTATTTTTGAGGTATTGTTGGACATGGATAAAACAAAGTACGAATCCTTAATCCTTAATCCTTGTCATTTTGTTTCAATTGGATTCGTTCTTTAAAAATATTTTCATCATCCTCGGTCTTAAATGATGATATTATTGAATATCTTTGGCCTGTAGTGCAAAGATGAATGATTTCTGAAGAATATCTTTGGCCTGTAGTGCAAAGATGAACAGGTGTTTAAATGAACATGACCGACTGATGAATATCTTTGGCCTTTAGTACAAAGATGAGCAGTGTTGAGATGAACATGACCGATTGATGAATATCTTTGGCACAGAGTGCAAAGATGAATATTTTATTTGAGAAGAATATTGATTGATGTTACGAGGGATAAAATATTGATGATGGATTTGTTGAATTCATAGATTATAGTAGATTTCATTCTCTACGTAACTCTTACATGAATTATTATTTCAGCTTGCGAATATTGATCTCGAAACTTGTTGTCTATTGTATTCTATCGATTTTTCCTGTTGGAGACTAACGATAATTTGTTGTATATTATCTTAGTCATAATATTCTTTATCGGGCTAGTTGAGCTCACCCTTTCCTTTGTTATTCCATTTTTCTTCTCGGGAGGCGAGAATGTAGCGAGTACTAGTCGGGGTATGGAATGAAGGTTCTAGAGAGAGTTGTTTAGTAGTCCTCACCATTTTGTAAAATAATGTATCAATAAATGTGATGAGGATTTATTTGAGTATAGATATTGTCTAGAAGATAATATTTGTATTTAAACTCATTATATATATATTGTCGTATTTCACACGACATTTGTATTATTGAAGTTGTAGTTTGCTTCTTGTACCATGTATTTGGCGACTCAGAATGGGTGTTGTGTATACCTATTTTGGGGGCGTCACAAAACAAGATAATGAAATGTTCATGTTATAACACATAAGGTTCAGGGGGATCTTTATTGGGACTCTCAGAACAGGGAGAAGAAGAAGAACATGAATAGATCTTATCATTTTTGAAGCATAGAGCACCAACAGTTAAAGGGCGTATAACTTATTTTTCAAGCATATCAACCCAAAATAACTATTTAACAGTCCTGATACACTTCGGCAGCAGGGGGCTTACGTCTGACAATGTCACACGGTGCAAAGAAGCTACATTGAAAAAAATGAAATATTATCTTATTTGTAGTTGCTTAAGTTATTAAGCTTGTATTATCATTTTTTTAGTTACCTAGGGTATGCCCTTTGTAAGCATGTAAATCTTGATTGTTATGTTTGTAATGACCCTAAAATTCATACAATAAAATTCTCAACTTTGGTCGTTAATGTAAGACCCCAACTTTTATGAATAAAGATGAATTTTCTATAAATATCATTTTTTGAATATTATAGAGTGAATTTGATATAATGTTATAGTTGTGGGTTATATTTATAAATTTTGCAAAGTATGCAAGTTGTTATGTTATATTCGATTGGTCGGGGAATATTAAACTTTAACAGGGGAATATTAAATGCGGCCAACCGCAATCATTAATGGACCCCACAACGGAATTATTATTGGATTGAGAAAACGACAAAAATATTTTTTTATGAAAATAATGGCGGAAGTTTTACCATTAACTATTAAAACACCCGGTGTTAAAAGTACAGTAATACACGTTGTTGCATAGTAGCACACGATATTGATTATTGATGCTTACGTGAGAAGTCACTCAGTTTTGTTCAATTATTGCTACAGTAATTGCTGCATAGTATCTCACGTTATTTGATTCAATTATTGTCGATATTTTATATATTATTAAATCAATAATTGAGACGACAAAGTTATTCATATTATTATTTGCAATATTGACAATGTCTAGAAGTTCGGTCAAGGAGAGGTTTGGTCATCTAATTGCGCGCCAATAGAGAGAAATCCTTATTGGAAAGCCCCCTCTTTCCTGGGAATAACCTGGTTGTTAACTATTGCGAATTATAATAATGACGATACATGTTGTTAAAAATATTGAAGGGATTTTTATGAAGTATTTGATGTAAATTTTACTTATTTTATGGACCCCCCCATTTACCAATTTTTCAAATAATTGGAAGGAAGTTTTAAAGTATATATATATATATATATATATATATATATATATATATATATATATATTTGACATGTATATATGTTTGGGGTGGGAGATAAAGGGGGGTGGGGGGAAGATGTCTTGCAAAGAAAGGAATTGTGTGTGTGTATGTGTTGATGTGACGTAGGAATAAGGTTGGTGGAATAATGTGGGTGGAATATGTGAGTGGAATAATGGTATATCCTATAAACCTAGGGCTTATTTTCCCCTTCTTGCAAAACTGAATTTTCCCTTTTCAAGGAGATACTTTCAAGAAAACATAACTACCAACATCAAATTCTTGATTTTGTCAGTGTTGATCGGCATATTTCTTCTGTCTATCTTGTGCAGCTATCAATCTTGCTTGAATCACATTGATGATCTCGACAGTTTGTTGTACCAAATCTCGATCCAATAGCTGACGTTAACCTACCTCGTCCCAGCATAACGAAGCTCTGCATTTCCTACCGTACAATGCTTTGTAAGGCGGCATGCCAATACTCGCGTGATAACTATTATTATAGGAAAATTCACCCAACGGTAAACGATTGTCCCAATTTCCCTTGAAATCCATTATACATTCTCTCAGTATATCCTCTAGTATCTGGATGGTTCTCTCACTCTATCCGTCAGTTTTAGGGTGATACGCTGTGCTCATTCTCAACTGAGTTCCCAAGCACTCTTGTAGTTATTTCCAGAAATTAGATGTGAAACGCAGATCTCTGTCTGATACAATGGACACAGGTACACTGTGTCTTGAAACAATTTCCTTCACGTACAGTTTTGCTGACCGATCTAGGTTAAATCTATTCTTGATATTGGCAAAAAGTGTGCCGACTTCGTCAGTCGATCGATAATCACCCAAATGGCGTCGTAACCTTGTTTAGTCGTAGGAAGACCTACCACAAAATCCATTGTGATATGCTCCCATTTCCAATCTGGTATCTCCAATGGTTGTAATAATTCGTTTGGCCTTTGATGTTCAACTTTACCTTTCTAACACGTTAAACATTTTGCCACACACTCAGCCACATCCTTTTTCATATTCGTCCACCAAAAATGATGTCTAAGATCCTGGTACATTTTTGTTCTTCCAGGGTGAATTGAATATCTTGAGTTGTGAGCTTCACTTAGAATTTCCTCTTTAACCTCTGGTACTGGCAGAACCCAAATTCTCCCTTTGAATCGAAGTAACCCTTCTGAATCGATTTTGAATTTGTTTTCCTCACCTTCAGATACTTTCTGTTTTATCTTTTCACAGTCTTCATCCTGAAGTTGTGCATTCTTCACTTTATCTACAAACGTTGAACCGTTTCCCATTTTGAACAATTTTTCGTCTGACTCTTTCGAATATTTAATTTCCAACTCCATCTTAGCCAATTCCGACACTAGCTTCTCTTGAGCTGTCAACATCATTAACTTCTCCCGTCCCTTCCTACTTAAAGCATCATCAACAACATTCGCCTTTCCGGGATGATAGAAAATCTCACATTCATAGTCTTTGATCAACTCCAACCATCTTCTTTGTCTCATATTCAAATCTTTTTGTGTAAAGATATACTTCAGACTTTTATGGTCGGTATATATCTCACACATTTTGTAACGTCCACGAATTTGAAACTCCTTATTAATTAAATATGTGATTTAATTTTAATGAGTTAGCTTTGTGAGTTTATTTAAACCTTATGTGGTTATGTGAATTTATTAAATGATTAAAGGGAGTCACTAATAGTTTATTTAAATTAGTAGACTAACCCTAAGAGTTTAATATCAAGGAATTGATAGGATTATTAATAATTAAATATTCAATGTATTTGAATATAGTGGCAAGATTTGAACATATTAATTAATTTTAATTATGAGTAATTAATTGATAATGTGTTAATTAATAATTATTATGAATAAATAATAATTAATGTGTGAAAGATGATTATATGTTTACTTGATTAATTTGTGCAATATATAGTAAACCTTTATTATATGGTAATTAGCTATATATTTTATATAGTACAAGGTGGCACATTAATATGTCTATATTATATATATATATATATAGAGAGAGAGAGAGAGACTATATAGTAAGAGTTATTTGCATTCATGTAAGTTGCATAATAATATTGTTATATGATATGAAGTGTGTGTGTGTCTGACACCCCAAATCCCGGTACTTCATTACCTCAAGATTTGGTGTTCACGTAATCAAAACATTCATATCTAACTAGCCAATCATAATAAATTGAATAATAAAAACATGCCCATACAGAAATACATTAATAAAAACATTATCTCCCAGGTTTTTTAACCTTTAATACAATCATTCAAGTGCGTAAATTAAATTATTACATCATATAATTATTAAAAGTTTATCATCATAACGATAAAACAAAATTACAAGTCTTCATCACTTGTACATTTTTCCCTTTCCTTTGCTAGTTGTAGGTTTATCTACCTTCTTAACCATAGTTGCAATAAATGTATAACTATGCAAGAATGAGCAAACAAAGCTCACTTGAAATAAGAATAAATATCTTTACATCATTTGCCAAATAATAGGCTCAATAGAACGGAATGATATGTTCTATTATCATTTCAACATTTTCCATTTCATAAGCTCAATAGAACTGAATGTTTTGTTCTATTAACATTCTTAAATATACTACTGAGAGTCAAATGACCATGAATCATGTCCACAGTTATAAATAATTTTTTAACTTTAACTTTAACAGTCGTATAACTATAAGGACTCCACGTATTTAGGGGGATCAATCCTTCGTACAATGTATTATGCACAACAATTTCAACGCTTAGCGTAAACCCTTAAACATAGGGTTGTTCATCTTAGTATTGAGAGTACAAGTCTGCACCAAAGAAAGTTTGGTTTGGATAAGCTTTCAAGGGTTATTGAAGTTAAATGATCGTCAACTAGGGAACTAGTTGAATCAACAATGCTTGATAATACAAAAGTTGTTTAATAACAACATAACTTAGAACATTTGAGAATCATGAATGAACTGATTCTACATATCTAACTCATACTTGAAATAACTATAGAGCATAAGTATTCAATAGAATGAATGAAATGGTTAACCTTTGCTTGAACAGTAAAATAAGCTAAGGTTCGAGTCTTATAACATTAGAATGATATTCCTGAACGTACATTTAACTGATAACAAGCTGGAAACTAAAAACTTGCCCAACAATGTATTAACTCATGCAAGGAATTAAAACAGTTCAATAATTGTTAAGATAAGAAGCTTGCTCAATCAAAAGAATGAAGTTATACAATATAACAATAAAATTAACTCAACGAAAGTGTAGAGTTAGAAAATTGCTCAATGTAAAAAGAAAGTTTAGATACTTGCACAATGTAATAAATGAATTAGCTCAATGAAAGTATAGAGTTAGAAAACTTGCCTTGAGCGTAAGCTATAAAATTAAACTCACGATCACCTACACATAATTTTAGAATCACAACACCTATTAGACATGCTAACATATCATAACATGTTCATTATCATCCACATTTCAGAAGTTCTAAGTGTTTTTCTTCGCAACCCTTGTCTAACGTTCATTATGTATACCAAATTATCATAAAACGCATTCTTGATTTACTAATCACTTTTTAACATTTTGAATTCATAATCTACATAACATGACTCTATTTAACCTTGCTGTTACATGTTGGACACATTACTATAACCTTTAGCTAAGCCACAAATAACGATTAAAGATGCTAGAATAAATGCAGACTTGATTAATCGAAAATGGCCACTTTCAGCAGGTACCCGAGTTTTATATGGGGATGTCGGCATACCATTCAGTAATGGTCATGAAAGCACACGACGACTTGCAGAACCCAGTTTTTCAAAACAGAGCTTCGACACATTTTATTAAGCCAACTAACACGAATTTTACCCATCAAACAGTGATAATAACATGTAAAATTAATATACAACTATCATAAACATGATTGCTAACATATACAATCACTTAACACAATTTAACACCTACTAACACTATTTTAATTTCTCAATTTTCATGTTTTTCACATAAAACTCTAATTTTTGATATTCATCCCAAAAATCATCACTGTGAATTCATTATTTGGCCAAATCACTCCATTCCAATTACGTTATGATCGTATTTCAACAAACTAGCATAAACAAAACTCAATTAACATTTTAGCATGCAATTTGACCCTCAAAATTGGTACTTACTCGGACTATATGAAGAACATAAACACTGACAAAATTTCTACTGTACTGTCGAACAGTTTAGCATGCAATCTCCTTATTTGAACATTAATCCAGCGTTACAAACATGTATAACCACAATTATCAACTTTATATGTCCATAATTCAACAATTGATTATAACAGAACATGAGAAAATTCTTGTCGTGAAATACATATACTCATATATACACACATATATAACTCTAAGGTTGTGAACATACCTTCAAGTAGTGTGTAATTCTTGCTACGATCACTGGAATTGTTGAAAATCGTAAGCTTTCTCTCAATTTCTCTCAACTTTCAGTTCTCTCTATTGCCTCTAGACTAGCAAAGTTAGAATGAAGCTTTGATAGCCAGTATGCGTAATAACTAAAATGAAAAACTGATATGGCCTTAATACATATATTAAATATATCAGTTACCAACATAAACGTATATAATATAAATATATTATATTTATTATTTATTTTATTTAATTTAAATAAACTAGAAATCTCAAAAGCCATAAGGCTTGTTTGGCAAAACCCTTTAAATATTAAAGAATTAATTTATTAAGTCTTGTTTGTTAAAACTAAATTAAACTACTTTAATTTATTTTAATAACTCCTTATAATATAGTTATTTGTCACACTATATTTAATCAAGCTTTCATATTTATTTTAATTAATGCGAATCACAATTAATTAAATAAATCCTTTAATCACATAACACCATACAAATAATTAATCATTTAAATTGAAATATCAATATAATAATCATTTCCTTAATTCATCAATTATTTATTTAATAAATAATTAACTAAACAAAATTAAATCAATTGAACAAATATTTATTCAACGATAATCACTTCCATTAAATATTTATATAAATCAATAAATATTTAATATTACATTTAAAATTCTGGAATGTTACATCATTCCCTCCTTAAAAGGATTTTGTCCTTAGAATCACAATTCAAACAATCAAATCATCACATTCTTCCCTACTTACAAAGATTTTGTCCCTAGAATCGAAGACATAGATTAAACAAATAACTCAGGGTAACTTTTCATCATTTCAGCTTCGAGTTCCCACGTTGCCTCTTCGACATTGTGGTTTCTCCATATCACCTTCACAGAAAGTATCACATTATTTATGAGCACTTGTTCTTTCCTGTCGACTATCTGGATAGAAACTTCTTCATAAGATAAATCTTTACCGAATTGCAATGGTTCGTACTCGATCACATGCTTGTAATCGGGTTTATACGGTCGTAACATGGAAATATGAAAAATATTATGAATGTTTTCCAATTCTGGAGGTAGAACTACCTCATAAGCCACTTCCCCCACTCTTCGTAGTATTTCAATTGGTCCAATAAATCTTGGACTGAGCTTTCCTTTCTTGCCAAAAGGTATCTTCCCCTTCCAAGGAGAAACTTTTAGGAAAACAAAATTTCCTACTTCAAATTTGCGATTCTGCCTATGTTGATCGGCATACTTTTTCTATCTGTCTTGGGCTGCTACCAATCTTGACCTGATGAGTTTGACAACTTCAGCAGTTTGTTGTACCAGTTATGGTCCTAACAGTTGACGTTCAAACTTCATCCTATCCTAAAGATGTGGAGTTCTCACTTTCATCGTCTAATGCCTCGTAAGGTGGCATGTCGATGCTTAATGGTAATGCTTGTTGTTGTAGGCAAATTCTACCAACGGTAAATGTTCATCCCAGCTTCCTTTGAAATCCATGATGCATGCTCTCAGCATATCTTCCAACGTTTGGATAGTTCGTTCGCTTTGCCCGTCGGTTTGCGGATGGTATGTTGTACTCATTCGCAACTGTGTTCCCATAGATTCTTATAGTCTCTTCCAGAAGTTTGATGTGAACCTTGGATCTCTATCTGACACAATTGACACTGGAACTCCATGTCTTGACACGATCTCTTTAACGTATAATTTTGCTAGCTGGTTAAGATTAAATCTAATCTTTATTGGCAAAAAGTGTGCAGACTTTGTTAGTCTGTCCACTATCACCCATATCACATCGTATCCTTTTTGAGGTCATTGGAAGTCCTACCACAAAATTCATTATGATATGCTCCCACTTCCATTCCGGTATTTCCAACGGTTGAAGTAACCCGCTTGGTCGTTGATGTTCAGCTTTCACCTTCTGACACGTCAAGAATTTTGCAACGCATTCTGCAACGTCTCTTTTCATATTCGGCCACCAAAATGTCACCAAAAATCTTGATACATCTTTGTACTTCTGGATGAATCGAATATCTTGTGTTGTGTGCTTGCTTCAGGATTTCGTCTTTAAGCTCGCACCTTTGAACCCAAATTCTTTCTTCGAATCGTAGTAGTCCTTCGGTATCGATCTTGTATTTTACATCGCTACCCTCAACCACTTTCTCTTTGATCGTTTCGCATTCTTTATCTTGTATTTGAGCACCCTTCATTTTGTCCACCAAAGTTGGACTGGCATCTATCTGAAATAGTAGTTCATCGGACTCCTTTGGAAATTTGATTTCCATCTCTAGCTTTATCATTGCTGAAATAAGCTCCTCCTGAGTGGTTATCAACATCAACTTCTCCCGACTTTTCCTGCTCAAAGCATCTGCAACCACATTCGCTTTGCCCGGATGGTAAAAGATCTCACAATCGTAATCCTTTATCAATTCCATCCACCTTCTTTGTCGCATATTCAGGTCCTTCTGTGTGAAAATATACTTCAGACTTTTATGATCTGTGTAGATTTCATATTTCTCTCCATAGAGATAGTGTCTCCTTATCTTGAGAGCGAACACTACTACAGCCAATTCCAAATCATGAGTCGGATAACCTTTCTCATAATCCTTCAGTTATCTTGATGCATACGCAATTACTTTGCCCTTCTGCATAAGAACACATCCCAACCCTTTATGTGAGGCATCACTATACACCACAAAGTTACCTGTACTATCTGGTAATGAAAACACATGTGCCATGTTTAATTTCTTCTTTAAATCCTGGAAACTTTCTTCACATTTCTCCGTCCAAACAAATTTCACAGTTTTCCTGGTCAAATTTGTTAATGGAGTGGCTATCTTAGAAAAATCTTGAATAAATCGTCTGTAATAACCGGCCAGTCCCAAGAAACTCCTTACTTCCGACGGTGTTCTTGGTTGTTCCCAATTGATTACAGCTTCCACTTTTGATGGATCCACAGAAATTCCATCTTTGTAAATCACGTGCCCAAGATATTGCACACAATCTAGCCAAAATTTTCACTTAGAGAATTTTGCGTACAACTTTTCCTTTCTTAGTGTTTCCAATGTCAAACGTAAGTGTTCCACGTGTTCTTCTTGAGTTTTGAAATACACCAGAATGTCGTTGATGAATACTAGTACAAACTTGTTTAAGAATGGTTTAAACACCCTATTCATCAAATCTATGAATGCAGCAGGTGCATTGGTTAAACCAAAAGACATCACCAGAAACTCGTAATGTCTATACCGAGTTCTGAATGCCATTCTAGGTATATCCTCCTTCCTCACTTTCAATTGGTGATATCCACTTCTTAAATCTATTTTCGAGAAGTATTTAACATTCTTCAACTGATCAAACAAGTCATCTATTATTGGCAATGGATATTTGTTTTTAATAGTGACTTTGTTTAATTCTCTATAATCAATGCAAAGATGCATTGACCCATCCTTCTTCTTCACGAATAACACTGGCGCTCCCCATGGTGATACGCTTGGCTGAATATACTTCTTGTCTAACAATTCTTGCAACTGTACCATCAGTTCCTTCATTTCTACTGGAGCCATTCTGTACGGGGCCTTCGATATCGGTGTTGTCCCCGACACTAAGTCGACCACAAACTCAATTTCTCTGTTAAGCAGAAGTCCTGGCAAATCCTCTGGAAACACATCCTCAAATTCCCTCACCACTGGTATCTCTTCCAGTTTCACATTCTTTTTCTGAGTATCGACTATGTAAGCTAAATAGCCCACACAGCCTTGACTCAACAATTTCTTGGCCTGCATAATCGTCAAACATTTCATTTGTCTAGGCGACTTGCTACAATAAAATACTACCTTTGACGGGGTCATATGGTTTACACACTTCTTTTGGTAATCAATTACCGCTCCACATTTGAACAGCCAATCCATTCCCAAAATAACATCAAACTCTCCAAGTCTAATCGGAATCAAATCTACCATCAAGATATTCTCCTTAATGTTCACCCTACAGTTCTTGTATACGAATCTAACAGGGATTATCTCTTTATTCGTAATTTCTATGATCAAAGGGAAATTCAGTTCTTCTCTAGGCAATTCTAACCTCTTAGCAAATTCAACAGAGATAAACGAGCAAGTAGCACCCGAATCAAATAATACATAAGTATCAATATCATTGATTGGGATAATACCTGACACCACATCTTTTGATTGCAGTCATGTTGAAGGTTCTAGCTATGGGTTTGTTTGATGTTGTACCTCCATTGCTTCTGGTTGTCACTCCATCCTTCTTCTTAGGGCATTCACGAGCAAAGTGATCCTTGGATCCGCACGTGAAACACACGTTCTTCTTAGGTTGAGTGCAATTTGGGGCGATGTGACCCTCCTGGCCACAATTGAAGCATACTCGTTTCCTCATCAAGCACGCACCCTTGTGAACCTTCCCGCATGTAGAACATGCTTCAAACTTCTTATTTTGTTGGTTACCTTGCTGGTTTTCCAGTACCCATGTTTCCATTCAACTTCCTCTTCAAGTTATTGTTGTTGTTGTTGTTTCCACCACTACCACCTCCATTCTTGATTTCCACCTCGTTCTTCTTCGTCTTCTGTTCCTGATTAAACTTTGTCACTGCCTCGACTCCACCTTCAGCGAGTATTGCTTTCTTCATCACTGCTGCGAAAGTCTTCAACTGGAACAGGGAAACCTTACTTTACAACCATGGCTTCAGTCCTTGTTCAAACCTCTTCGCCTTGCGTTCGTCCGTGCTAACTTGATAAGGCGCAAACCTCGCCAACTCGTTGAATATAGCAGCATACTCGGATACCATCTTCGTTCCCTGCTTCAATTCCAAAAACTGCACTTCCAGCTGACCCTTCGAACTCTCGGGAAATAGGTCTCGAAGAATATCTCCTTAAACCAATCCCAGGTCATCATCCATGGTCCTTCTCGAGTTTTATTGGCTTGCCACCAATAACTAGCTTCTGCTTTCAACATGAATGTTGTGAAAGCAGTCTTCTGGTCATCTCCTACCCTAACAACATCGAACACCTTTTCTATCTCCGTAATCCAAGTCTGTGCCTCGACTGGATTCACTAACCCATGAAATTCAGGTGGTCCAACTGCCTTGAACTCCTTAAACGTTGTTCCTTGGTTTTGTGGGTGATTCTGCAACGCTTCTGCCAGTAACATCACTAATTGTTGAACTGAGTTAGCATCAACATTGTCGTTATTGTTGGTTCCTTCAGTTGTTTTCTGTCGTGGTGGTTGATGTCTGGGAGGTATTTTCTGTTTAAAAAAATACTCATTAGGTTATTATTCAACTCTTTTAAGTAATTTCTACTTAACTTGCATCCACAAAAGAAATAACCACATAATCATGTAACACTTTGAATAAAATAACAACTTTTATTTATTCATAACCTCTTAGAAACATAAAACAATAGCATCACTGCTATTTACATTACTTTCCTGAACTACAAAAGTTTCAGGACAACATCATCGTCATATCCCATAGGTTACATAACACTTAGGATTTACAATTTATTTAACATTTATTAATCGCATAACAACTACGATGTTCTACTAAGATACTGCTTAGCCTTACTACGTTCTTCCTCCATAATCCGAAACATTGTTCTGCGATCTAATATGTACGATGGAGAAGTCTTATAAGACCCCAACTTATTATTAATGAAATTTAATTTTCTCTATTTATTATTTTGAAATAGTAAGGGTTGATTTGATTAATGTGGATAGTTATGGGTAAAATACGCAAATATTTCAAAATAAGCAAGTGGTTATAAAATATTCATTGTTGTCGGGGAATATTTGTTTGGTCGTGGAATATTCTTAGCATCGGGAATATTCGTGCACGACCAGTAGATCTTTTGTGGGCCCCATAACGGAAAGATTGGATGAAAAAAATGACAAATATAAGTTGTTTAAAAATAACGGCGTAGTTGTTACCGTTAATACTGTTAAAATACTCGGTGGTTAAAACACAGTAGCACATGGTATTGCACCAATTATTGATTCTTACGTAAGAAGGCACTACTCAATAATGGTTACGATAATTCTTTATTCGAAATATTTTATTGATTTAATAATTCTTTGCGTTGATATTTTATATTATTTGTTGTTTCAATAATTGTCATTACACAAGATTTTTTCATTATCGAAGCAATAATTCATATTATCCGAATAATATTATTAGATAACATTATTGTCAATGTCTAGAAAGTTCTGTACAAGGAGAGTTTGGTCACCTAATTGCGCTACCAAGATAGTGGGAAATTCTTATTGAAAGCCCTTCTTTCCTGTGAACCGCTCGGTTGTCAATATTGTGATTACGTAATATTATTTGTGAATAATTAATTATTGATTCATATGATGAGGAAAATATTGATTTTATGTGGATATAGATGGAGAAAATTTTTAATGTGACAATCGTTGAAAATTGAAATTTTATCTTTTTCGATAAAATAATTCATTTAAATATATTATTATATTTTAATAATATAATAATGATGATATTTTTACGATGAATGTGGGATATATGAGTATATGTGGAGGAGGAGTATTTTTGTTACAAAAAATATTTAAAGCATGTTTTATGTGTCGGTGGACCCCATTTTTTGACTGAAATTTGATTATAAATTTGTAAAATCGCCTGGTTTGGATTTCTTGGTCAATTTACATTTGGAATTTGGAAAACTTCCTTCTGCAAAGTTGTAGATAATGGAATTTCCTATATAAAGGGCTATTTATTATGAATTATTGAAGTTCCGAAGCTCTGAAATAATTGATTTTTGGAAGTTTAAAATAATTTAAATAAGAAAAACGTTTTTTGTGTTTGGTGGGCATCTTCAACATGTGCTAGAGATCAATTCGAGATGCTTGGATGCGTAGGAAGATGTGGAAAATAAATAATATTAATTTATTAAATTTTCTACTTTGGTGTTCTAAGCATTTTCTTATAAATAGGGTGCTTAGGTTAGAATTAAAAATCACACCAAGAAATCTGAAGTTTTCTCTCTATATTATCGAGTATTCTTGTGAGTATTTTGAGTATATTGCTATACTGATGCAAGTTCAAGTCATAGCCTATATCCGGTGTTTCAAATTTAGAAGTCTCTTGATCTTTCGAGGTAAGGGATATTATTTTTTTTCGTAATGATATTATTTCTTCAATATCATTATGCTGAAATATTGATCTGAAGTTTTTATCAAATTTAAACTTTTGGTGTCGGACTTACTATTCACGTATATGACACTATTCACGTATACAGCACTATTCACGAATACGACACTATTCATCGAAAAATAAAAATTTTCCTTTTAAATCTAAAATATCTATTGTGGATACTAGCTTTGATTGTATCCATGTTTTGATCATTCTTGAATTTTACACCACTATGATTATTTTTGAGGTATTTTTGGACATGGATAAAACAAAGTACGAATCCTTAATCCTTAATCCTTGTCATTTTGTTTCACTAGATTCGTTTTCTTTAAAAATATTTTTCATCATCCTCAGTCTTAAATGATGATATTATTGAATATCTTTGGCCTGGTAGTGTGAAGATGAATGATTTCTGATGAATATCTTTGGCCGGTAGTGCAAAGATGAACAGTGTTTAGATGAACATGACCAATGATGAATATCTTTGGCACAGAAGTGCAAAGATGAATATTTGATTCGAGATATATATTGATTGAAGTTCTTTGGGATAAAAGATGACGATAAACTTTTAAATTCATACATAGAAGATAGTAGTTTGCATTCTCTACTTAACTCTTCTAATGAATTATTATTTTACATTAATATTGATTTAAAACTTGTTGTCTATTGTATTCTATTAGATTTTTCCTGTTGAAGACTAACGATAATTTGTTGTATATTATCTTAGTCATAGTAGTCTTCTTGGGCTAGTTGAGCTCACCCTTTTCTTTTTTTTGTTCCATTTTTCTTCTCGGATGCGAGAATATAGCGAGTACGAGTCGGGGTATGGAATGAAGGTTCTAGAGAGAGTTGTTTAGTAGTCCTCACCATTTTTGTAAAATAGTGTATCAATAAATTTGATGAGGATTTATTTGAGTATAGATATTGTCTAGAAGATAATATTTGTATTCAAACTCACAGTTTTACTGTTGTAATAATAAAGTTGTAGTTGTTTCTGTACCATATATTGACAACTCAGAATGGGTGATGTATACCTATTTTGGGGGCGTCACAAGTCTCGAACTGAATCAGATAACCCATGACCCGATCTTGAGCTCGATTAACCACGGTATTGAATACACTATTCATCTCTTCCATCTTCATTCTCTTTGCCTGTGCGTCTTTCACTGCTATCCCGGCTCGTTGAAACATCTCCTCATATGCGTCCTCAGCTCTTGCCCTCTTCGTAGCTTCTTCCCTTAGCTTATTCTTCAATTCAGCGACCTCCTCGATCAGTTGTTCTTTCTCTTCTTTAGTCTGTTCTAGCTTCTCCTCGACATTAGTAAGTCGTTCTTCACGATCTTGGATCTCATCATCTTTCTGTGTCATTGCAGTCTGTTGTTCAGCTACTATCTCTTGCAATTCCTTGACTGTATCCTGCAGTTCCACGTTATGGTTGTAGACTTCATCGTACATTCGAGCAGCTAACGAGGTTAGTGGAGTCTCCTCCTCCTCGTCCTCGTCATCCTCATCCTCCTATGGCAACTCAACGGGATCCTCCTCATCCGTCTCCACATCATCATCCTCATCTTCAACCACTGTAACCAACGGAGCTGACTCCCATGGCATTAGTTGTTCCCAAATAACCTGAATGTCGCGAGGCTCCTCCTCTATAGGCACATGAGGTCTATCCTCCCTAGCCTGATTGGATTCTCCGATATTAGTCATCTTGACAACAAAATTTTAAGTTTCAATTATTAATCATTACTACTCGACACTCACGAGCACATAAGTATAAACACATAAGCACATAAGTGTTTTATTATTTCTTCCTTAAAACACGATAAGAGTTAATCACCACAATCTTTTCAAAGGTTACTTCTTAAGGCTTTTCCCCACCTAAGGTTCATAACCTAAAGCTTTGATACCAACTTGTGACACCCCCAAATCTCGGTACTTCATTACCTAAAGATTTGGTGTTCACGTAATCAAAACATTCATATCTAACTACCCAATCATAATAAATTGAATAATAAAAACCTGCCCATACATGAATACATTAATAAAAATATTATCTCCTAAGTTCTCTAACCTTTAATACAATCATTCAAGTGCGGAAATTAAATTATTACATCACATCATTATTAAAAGTCTATCATCATAACCATAAAACAAAATTACAAGTCTTCATCACTTGTACATTTTTCCCTTTCCTTTGCTAGTTGTAAGTTTATCTATCTTCTCAACCATAGCTGCAATAAATGTATAAATATGCAAGAGTGAGCAAACAAAGCTCACTTGAAATAAGAATAAATATCTTTACATCACTTGCCAAATAATAGGCTCAATAGAACAGAATGATATGTTCTATTATCATTTCAACATCTGCCAATTCATAAGCTCAATAGAACTGAATGATTTGTTCTATTAACATTCTTAAATATACTACTAAGGATCAAATGACCATGAACCATGTCCACAGTTATGAGTAATCTTTCAACTTTAACTTTAACAGTCGTATGACTATAAGGACTCCACGTACTTAGGGGGATCAATCCTTCGTACAATGTATTGTGCACAACCATTTCAACGCTAAGCGTAAACCCCTAAACATAGGGTTGTTCATCTAAGTATTTAGAGTATAAGTCTGCACCAAAGAAAGTTTGGTTTGGATAAGCTTTCAAGGGTAATTGAAGTTTAATGATCATCAACTAGGGAACTAGTTGAATCAACAATGCTTGATAATACAACAGTTGTTTAATAGCAACATAACTTAGAACATTTGAGAATCATGAATGAACTGATTCTACATATCTAACTCATGCTTGAAATAACTATAGAGCATAAGTATTCAATAAAATGAATGAAATGGTTAACCTTTGCTTGAACAGTAAAATAAGCTAAGGTTCGAGTCTTATAACATTAGAATGATATTCCTGAACATATATTTAACTGATAACAAGCTGGAAACTAAAAACTTGCCCAACAATGTATTATCTCATGCAAGGAATTAAAATAGTTCAATAATAGTTAAGATAAGATGCTTGCTCAATCAAAAGCATGAAGTTATACAATATAACAATACAATTAACTCAACGAAAGTGTAGAATTAGAAAACTTGCTCAATGTAAAAAGAAAGTTTAGATACTTGCACAATGTAATAAATGAACTAGCTCAACAAAAGTATAGCTTTAGAAAACTTACCTTGAGCGTAAGCTATAAAATTAAACTCACGATCACCTACACATAATTTTAGAATCACAACACCTATTAGACATGCTAACATATCATAACATGTTCATTACCATCCACATTTCAGAAACTCTCTAAGTGTTTTTCTTCGCAACCCTTGTCTAACGTTCATTATGTATACCAAATTATCACATAACACATTCTTGATTTACTAATCACTTTTTAACATTATGAATTCATAATCCACATAACATGACTCTATTTAACCTTGTTGTTACATGTTGGACACATTACCATAACCTTTAGCTAAGCCACAAAGAACGACCAAAGTATGCGAATAAAGGTCTTGATTAATACGAAAATGGCCACTCAAGCACTTAGTCATGAAGTTTTATATAGTGATGATGGCGTGTTCACAGAAGTAAGGCAGCGCTACCAAGCGACTTGCATAACCCAGTTTTTTAAAACAGAGCTTCGACACATTTTATTAAGCCAACTAACACGAATTTAACCCATCAAACAGTGATAATAACACGTAAAATAAATATACAACTATCATAAACATTATTACTAACATATACAATCACTTAACACAATTTAACACCTACTAACACTATTTTAATTTCTCAATTTTAATGTTTTTCACATAAAACTCTAATTTTTGATATTCATCCCAAAGATCATCACTGTGAATTCATTATTTTGCCAAATCACTCTATTCCAATTACGTTATGCTCGTATTTCAACAAACTAGCATAAACAAAACTCAATTAACATTTTAGTATGCAATTTGACCCTCAAAATTGGTACTTATTGTAAGACCCCAACTTATTATAAATAAAATCAAATTTCCTCTAATTATTATTGTGAATAATAAGGTATTAATTTTATATAATTCTCTGGTTATGGGTGAAATGTGCAAATTTTGCAAAATAAGCAAGTGGTTATAAAATAATCATTGTTCTCGGGGAATATTCGTTTGGTCGTGGAATATTCTTGTTGTCAAGGAATATTCGTACGACGGCGCAGTCATTTGTGGGCCCCATAACAGAATAACTGTCTGATGAAGAAAACGACAAGTTTGAGTTGTTATAAATAATGGCGTAGTTGTTACCGTTAACACTGTTGGAATACCCAGTGGTTAAAATACAGTAAATTGCGTGGATGCACAGTATTGATGAATTTTTGACCCTTACGTAAGAAGGCACTACTCAATAATTGTTACGTTGATATTTTATATTATTGTTGTTTCAATAATTGTCATTGCACAGTATTTCCCATTATCAGATCAATAATTCATATTATTTGAATAATATTATTAGATAGCATTATTGGCAATGTCTAGAAAGTTCTCACATCGAGGAGGTTTGGTCACCTAATTGCTTGGCAAAGAAGGAGAAGTTCTTATTAGAAAGCCCCTCTTTCCGGGAACGGCTGGTTGTCATAAATGTGATTCTGTAATATTATTTGTGAATAATTAATTATTGATTCATATGATAAGGAAATATTTATTTTATGTGGATATAAATGTTGGATATATTTATTGTGGATAAAAATGAAGGAGTTAATGTTGAGGTGTTTTATCAGTATTTTTGTCGGAATGGAGGTATTAAAAATTAAACCAGTGTTTTTGAGGTATATTGCGTGAATTATAATTTTTAATCCGACAGTTGGATCGTTGTGATTTTTGGATATGTTATACATATATAAGTTGAGTATATGTCCATAAATTTTGAACCGTTAAAAATGAAAGTATGATTTGTTATGAATTTTAAGATGTGACTGATTCGGAAATTAGGTTTATAAATGATTTTGGTGGAAAATTCTAGAATTGAGTGGGCCCCACTTGTGGTTGGTAAAGAAATGTGCTGAATTTTATTTCAAATGTGGTGGGTGGCAATAGTAGCAGGTAAAGCTATCAGGTTGCAGGTCAAGTCTGCTTCGGCGTGCTAACATTTTTCTATAAATAGAGGGCTAAGTTAGAATTGAAAATCACACCAGAAACAAGTTTTCTTTCTTTTTCTCTCTCTAGATTATTGAGTGTATTTTATGAGTATTTAGATACTTTGTGAGTTTCTATTCATCGGTGCAAGTTTCCTTCACCTTTTATCTGATATTCCGTCGTAAATCTTGATATTTCGAGGTAAGGGATGTTATTTTCTTCATATATGATATTATTTCTTCAATATCATTATCTTAGAAGTATTGATCTAAATTTTTATCAAATTTGGAACTTTTGTGTGTCGGGGTTACTATTCACGATATCTGGCGGTATTCATGAATACGACCTTATTCATTCAATAAAAAATGAAATTTTCTTCTTTTTATCCAAGATGTCTATTATGGTTACTATCTTTGATTGTATCCATGTTTTGATCTTTATTCTTGAATTTTGCTTCAAAATTGGTTATTATGGAGTATTATTGATCTTGGATAAACTATTATACGAATCCTTACTATTTGTCCTTCTGTCTCACAGGATTCATTTTCTTTAAAATATTTTTCATCGTCCTCAGTCCTAAATGATGATATTACTGAATATCTTTGGCCTGTAGTGCAAAGATGAATGATTAACTGATGAATGATTAACTGATGAATATCTTTGGCGACTCAGGATGGGTGTTGTATACCTATTTTGGGGACTTCACAGTTGGTATCAAAGCTTAGGGATATGGTCTCTGGCGGAGATCGGGGAATAGAACTAGGAGGGGAAAGATGAGTAAATCCTTCGCTAGTGTGTCCTATCTAAGCTTATTTGTTGGTCAGTCATAATATAGAGATATTATTTGATATGTTAATTTGTTTAATTAACACTTGTTTTATGGCGATGTTAAGAATGGTCACGAGAACGTTAACAATGGAGTGTATGAGACTGTGGAACAACCTTTAGTCACAAACCAGGAGAACGTACAACAGGAAGACAATATTCCTCCTGTAAATAACACTACCGAGCAAACGATGAATGATGGAATGTTTAGGAGCTTTTTGCAGTTCATGCAAAATCAGACAAGGGAGACTCGTGTACAAAATACGGGTGGAAGTGATACCAACGCGCGGTTTGTCACAGCCAAGTAGTTCAAGGAGTTGGGACCACCAGAATTTATTGGAAAGCCGGATCCGATCAAGGAGGAAACATTGGTCAAGCAAATTACCAAGATATTCGATGTCTTGGGATGCACGGAAGAACAGAAGGTTCCATTCGCTACCTTTATGTTCTGCGGTGAGGCGGCGTACTACCGGGTGGGAGTCATGAGGCGTACCGACTGCTTGCAGACTCAACATGTCTTAGGAAACGTTTCAGAAACTGTTCAATGACAAGTAATTTCCTAAAAGTATTCGTCATATGAAAGAGGTAGAGTTTATCAGACTAGAATAAAACAATATGACGGTATCCCGATCTGGCCGAAGTTTTACGAGTTATCCGAGTTTTGCACCTCATTTGGTCGAAAATGAGGAATGAATGACGAGGATGTTTCGAGAGGTCTAAAGCCCGAGATTCTAAGAATATCTTATGTCTCATAAATTTTCTTTATATTCGAGATGTTGTAAATGAGGCTCAATTATTAGAGCGAGATAATGAGTATGTGCAATGAGGGACCACAACCGTGGTCATACCTAAGACAACGATCATCGAGGCGATGATAACCAACGAGGAGGAAAAATACGAACAAAGGCGGTAACCACTCGGGTGGTCATCGTGGCCATGATAATAGGAGAGGTGAGTCAAGTGGAAATTTTAGAAAGAGGAGATTCAACAATGACGGGAAGACATCAATGAAAAGACCAAAGACCAACAACAAATTCTAGGGGAGGAGAACGACCGCCAGTTAGATGTTACAAATGCGGGAAAGAGGGACATATCAGCCAAAACTGTCCACAATAATCCAAGGTATGTTACAACTGTGGAAAGGAATGCCACATAGCTCGGGATTGTTCTATAGCAAAACCAAGTTCAACGGGGATGGTGACTCCAAGGACTGTCCCGGATAAGTCAAAATCAGCGGTTCCTGGAAGAGCGTTTGTCGTGACTGGCCAAAATGCGAGGAACCCGAACGAGGTAATTATGGATAAGCTTATCTTGAACTCTTACGAAGTTTATACCTTACTAGATACCGGTTCTACCCATTCTTTTATCCCTCCTGCTTGTGCTTAACGTTTAAACTTGACTCCGGAGAAATTAAACTTTGATTTATCAGTGGAGACTCCGTTGGATGAAACTTTCGTTACATCCACTATTTATAAATCTTGCTTAATCCAAGTTGGAACTATCACATTACCTATTGATCTTATCTCTTTAAAGATACTTTCTTTTGATGTGATTTTAGGAATTGATTGGTTAACCACTCATCATGCCAAAATTGATTGTTTTCGTAAGATTGTTAGTTTTCATATTCTTAACCAACCTGTCATACGAATTCAAACAACTAAACCACTAAAATCAGTCACTATCATATCAAGCCATAAAGCTATTCATTTATTGAAAAATGGATGTCAAGCTTTCTTAGCCCATGTTATGGATTTGAACAAAGAAAAGTCAGATTTGAATAATATTTCTGTTGTTAGAGAATTTCCTGATGTATTTCCTGAAGAACTTCCCGGTCTACCCCCAGAACGTGATGTTGAATTCTTTATTGACCTTGAGCCGGGTACAAAACCCATTTCTAAAACCCCATATCGAATGGCTTCTATTGAACTTCAGGAGTTAAAAGTCCAACTATAGGAGTTATTAGACATCGGTTTCATTCGTCCTAGTACATCTCCTTGGGGTGCTCCTGTTTTATTCATAAAGAAGAAAGACGGGAGTATGCGACTTTGTATTGACTACCAAGAATTGAACCATGTCACCATCAAGAATAGGTATTCGCTACCTCGCATTGATGACTAGTTCGACCAGTTGCAAGGCGCACAATTCTTTTCAAAGATTGATTTTCGTTCTGGATATCATCAGCTGAAGATTAAAATTGAGGATATTCGAAAGACTGCCTTCAGAACTCGGTACGGGCATTATGAATTCTTAGTCATGTCTTTTGGATTGACTAATGCTCCTGCTACTTTCATGGATATGATGAACCGTGTATTCAAGGAATATTTGGATCAGTTTGTTGTTGTCTTTATTGATGACATCCTCATCTATTCCAAAAGCCGTGAAGATCATGAGCACCATTTGAAGCTGATACTTGAAAGGCTTCGTGAAAACAAGCTTTATGCCAAGCTGAAGAAATGTGAGTTCTGGCTTGAGGAAGTAGCATTCCTTGGGCACGTGGTGTCAAAACATGGAGTATCTGTTGACCCTGAGATTGAAGCGAGACAAAGTTGGGAGCAACCAAAGTCGGTGACCGAAATGCGTAGCTTTCTGGGCTTAGCTGGTTATTATCGGAGATTCGTGGAAGGATTTTCTCGAATTGCTACTCTGTTAACTCAGCTGACTCGGAAAGATACAAAATTCATATGGAGCAAGGACTGCGAGAAGAGTTTCCAAGAGCTCAAGAGGAGACTCATTTCGGCACCTGTTCTGACAATACCATCTGGTACGGATGGATTTGTTATATACAGTGATGCTTCAGGCAAAGGGTTAGGATGCGTTCTCATGCAACATGGGAAAGTCACAGCCTATGCCTCACGACAACTCAAAGAATATGAGAGGAATTATCCTACTCATGATATAAAGTTGGCAGCAGTCGTATTCGCGTTGAAAATTTAGAGACACTACCTATATGGGGAGAAAGTGGAGATCTATACGGATCATAAAAGCCTCAAATATTTCTTCACCCAAAAGGAACTCAACATGCGGCAAAGACGTTGGCTCGAGCTGTTGAAAGATTACGATCATACCATTCAATATCGTCCTGGAAAAGCAAACGTAGTAGCTGATGCATTGAGTAGAAGATCATATGCGAGTATGAGTGCGATATTGTCAATGCAAAGGCCCATTCTGTATGACTTGCAAAGGATGGAGGTAGAATTAAAGACTCTAGGAACCCACATGATGATGGCGAATATACGAGTAGAACCGACTTTAATCGATAAAGTTAAAGCTGCTCAAGCTACGGACCTGGGGCTGATACGTATGAAGAAGAAAGTTCAAGAAGGAGCTATTCCAGAAGCGAGAATCGATGAAGAAGGAATACTTACATTCAACTCCAGACTTTGTGTTCCTAACGATTCTGACTTGAAGCATAGAATCATGATGGAGGCACACAACACACCGTTTGCAATCCATCCTGGGAGTACCAAAATGTATCATGATATTCAACATACATTTTGGTGGAACAATATGAAGAGAGAGATCGCGGAGTTTATCTCAAGGTGTTTAACTTGTCAACGTGTAAAGGCGGAGCATCAAGTGCCAAAGGGTCCATTACAACCACTTGAGATTCCAAAATGGAAGTGGAAACACATTACCATGAATTTCGTTACAGGTCTTCCCAAAGTTTCTCAAGGCATAGATGCTATTTGGGTTATTGTTGATAGATTAACCAAGTCTACCCATTTCTTGCCTATACGAGAGACTTATTCCCTTGAACGTCTTGCTAGTTTGTACGTGAATGAGATTGTGAGATTGCATGGCATGCCAGTATCCATAGTTTCGGATCGTGACCCAAGATTCACTTCACGATTTTGGGTTAGCTTGCAGAAAGCTATGGGCACGCAGATTCTGATTCATTCGCATACCATCCTCAAACGGACGGACAATCAGAAAGGACTATTCAAACTCTTGAAGATCTATTAAGACTTTGTGTCCTAGATTTTAAAGGGAGTTGGGATAAGTACTTGCCATTGGTAGAAATTTCCTACAACAATAGTTATCAAGTAAGTATAGGTATGGCTCCATTTGAGGTGTTGTATGGACGAAAGTGTCGTTCTCTAGTATGTTGGGATGAGGTAGGAGAAGCAATGTTGTTGGGACCAGAATTAGTACGCATGACTAAAGAAAAGATCCAAATGATTCGACAACGTATTCAAACCTCACAAGATCGACAAAAGAGTTATGCTGATCTTCATCGAAAGGACGTGGAATTTAATATTGGGGATCATGTATTGTTACGTGTTGCTCCATGGAAGGGAGTTACAAGATTTGGAAAGAGAGGAAAGCTCAATCCATGATTTATTGGTCCATTTGAGATTCTTGACCGAATAGGAAATGTGGCCTATAGACTCGCATTACCTCCAAGTATGTCTCGTGTTCATAATGTTTTTCACATATCCATGCTTCGTAAATATATGAAAGACCCGAACCATATTATTGTGTTAGAACTAAACGAGATAGCCAAAGATTTAACGTACGAAGAAGTACCTGTTAAGATCTTGGATAGGAAAGAGCATGTCCTACGCACCAAGTTTATACCACAATTTCAGGTTTTGTGGAGAAACCATGTTATTGAAGAGATGACCTGGGAGTTGGAATCAGAAATGAAAGCGAGGTATCCTCACCTTTTCGAAACACCAGGTACGTATGTCAATTTTGAGGACGAAATTTCATAAGGAGGGGAGGTTGTAAGACCCCAACTTATTATAAATAAAATCGAATTTCATCTAATTATTATTGTGAATAATAAGGTATTAATTTGATATAATTCTCTGATTATGGGTGAAATGTGCAAATTTTGCAAAATAAGCAAGTGGTTATAAAATAATCATTGTTGACGGGGAATATTCGTTTGGTCGTGGAATATTCTTGTTGTCGAGGAATATTTGTACGACGGCGCAGTCATTTGTGGGCCCATAACAGAATAATTGTCGGATGAAGAAAATGACAAGTTTGAGTTGTTATAAATAATGGCGTAGTTGTTACCGTTAACACTGTTGGAATACCAGGTGGTTAAAATACAGTAATACGCGTGGATGCACAGTATTGATGTGACACCCCCAAATCCTGGTACTTCATTTCCACAGGATTCAATGTTCACTTAATCAAAACATTCATTGCTAACTACCCAATTATAATAAATTGAATAATAAAACCTACCCATATATGATTAAATTTAAATAAAAATCTCCCAAGTTATCTAACCTTTAATTACAAACATTCAAATGCGGAAAATAAAATAAACTTCATTACAATCTTTAAACCAAAGTCTAATAATAAAACTATCAAATCTATTACAAGTCTTCAGTACTTGTTCATCTTTCCTTTTCCCTTCATCGGTGCTAGAACGCGTCACCGGTTTCAACTTTAGTCAGAAGAAATTTTACAGGTAAGATTGAGCAAACAAGGCCCACTTGAAATAACAATAAATAAATCTTCAAACTTTTACATCAATTGCCAATACTAGGCTCAATAGAACTGAACAATATATTCTATTAACTTTCTGAAAATTATAAGATTCACTGAGGGTCTAATGACCACGAATCATGTCCACGCTTATAAGTAATCTTTCAACTTTAACTTTAATAAATCATAAGACTATAAGGACTCCACGTACTTAAGGGGATCAACCCTTCGTACAATGTATTGTGCACAACCATTTCAACGCTAAGCGTAAATGTAAGGCCCCAACTTTTTATAAATAAAGATTTAATTTCTCTAATTATTATTTTAAAATATTAAGGGGTTGATTTGATTAATGTGGTTAGTTATGGGTAAAATGGGCAAATATTTCAAATAAGCAAGTGGTTATAAAATACTCATTGTTGTCGAAGAATATTCGTTTGGTCGTAGAATATTCTTACTGTCGGGGAATATTCGTACGACGGCGCAGCCTTGTGTGGGCCCATAACGAAAAGCGATTGGATGAAGAAAACGACAAGTATAAGTTGTTTATAAATAACGGCGTAGTTATTACAAGTATTCATCATTGGAATACCCTTGGTTAAAACACGATGAATACACGTTGTTGCACAAGAAGACACCAGTATTACATGAATTATTGATTCTTATGTAAGAAGCCATTACTCAATAATTGTTACAATAATTACTGCTTCAAGAAGATTTTATTTTATTGATTCAATAATTCTTTGCATTGATATTTTATATTACTTGTTGTTTCAATAATTGTCACTACACAATTTTCCATTATCGAGCAATAATTCATATTATCTGAATAATATTATTAGAAAACATTATTGGCAATGTCTAGAAAGTTCTGCCTAAGGAGAGGTTTGGTCACCTAATTGCGGCGCCAAGAAGGAGAAATTCTTATTGAAAGCCCCTCTTTCTTGGGAACGATTGCAGTTGCCGTGTTAGGTTTGTAATATTCAAGAACGCAATCAAATTGCAAAAATAAGCGAAACGTGTAAAATCGAGTTTTAAAATTTTACAAACCATATACCCGGATCACCCTTTATGCACAATTATTAATTAAACGAAAAAGATGAATAAAAACATACCCTTGAAGATCCGAAGCTTCCTCGTGTACAAGTTCACCTCCAATCCTTTTCGCGTCAACTTGAATCCACCGGGTTTGGTTCCTTCCTTTGATCAACGTTAGCCACCCAAGTGTTTGGCCTCTAGAGGTGATCCACCAAGGAAGAAGAAGGATTTAAGAAGATGGGTGATTGGCTAAACCCTAGTTTTTCTATCTCTATAGAAAAGAGCGCATTTCCTCCAACATTTGGAATTATAACGTATTCTTGATATCCGATATAAGACTCTCTTATAAAGATATCAAGTAACCCTATTAAAATAAGGTATTATTTAATTAAACTCTTTTAATTAAATGGGCTCCATAATCTTATTAGGGATAATTAATTAAACTCCTTTAACTTATTTTCCTCCTAATCCTATTAGGAATAAATGAGAGTACTTATATTAAATTAATTTCTAAACTCTTTTAAAAATTAAAATAATAATAATAATTGTAATAGTATTAATAAGACTCCTCTTATTAATTTATATTTAATATTTCTAAAATATTAAATAATAAATATTAAGCTATTTAATTTATTCTATCACCATAGATTAAATTAAATATACATAACATATTATTACGATTATGCCATTAACTTCTTAAATAATTATTTTTCCTTTTATGGTGTGACCCTTTAGGTTCTCCATATTAAACCGGTTGTGAATAAATCAATTAGAACAATTCTAATCTTATTTAAATAAATAAATTAAACAACTAATTTATTTAAATAAATAATATTTATTCTACAATAGGATAAGCCTCCTAGCGATCAATGACTTTCCGGATAATATAGATTTCAACATTAATCATAAAAGAACCTTTGAGTAAATAGTTACCATACAATTCAATCCTTCCACCATACAATGTCCCAATTAAATATAAGACATGGAATTACTCATCAAGTCTTATTTTATTTAATTATATGTATTTCGATCCTTAAATGCACAACTCCAAATAATGCAAATTAGAAACTCCTTTCTAATTTCATTACGCCTTGCCAGACTACTTTGGGTTGTCATTTATCGAATCACATAGGACATTTTTTTTTTTTAAATAAAGTGGTAGATTCTTTATTGATCATACATTATCTCCATGCACAACTTATTATACCCAAGCATACCCTTTGATATACCCTAAGGGTCTTAAGGAATAAGTCAAAGTATAACTCATCATACACAAGATACTATGATGATCTCAAGTCCAAGGATCACTTGTACTACTATCACTACAGAATTCCTATTGACAGTGCAGTAAAACTCCATTAGGTATTCCTTAGCGAGCCAATGCTCGATGAACTTATTCTCTAATAAGCACCTACATACTTGCTTTAGTGTCTCCACACAAATGATCATGAGATCAATCATCCTCATCCAATGAGAAAGCAACGTATGTACCAATCTATTCGGATTCACTAATCCCCAATTTAGTAATCCAACGATTGGGAACTATTTTAGTTTTAAGCTTTCTAAGAATTTAGATCTCATTAGAATGATCATCATCATTATTCTAAAAGCATTGCTTAAAACAATGGGTTTATCACATATTATAAAACAAAGATCATGTAGATAATTAAAAGCCTTTAATAAATTAATACTTTTATTAATAAATGAATAAGATTGTTACAAAGTATATGTTTTATCATCAAACATGATTGGCTTGTGTGCATACTACTTTCAATCTCCCACTTGCACTAAAGCCAATCGTCATGGTATCTCATACTCTTCTTCTCTAAGTGACGATTATCCTGCGCCGTTGGATAAGCTTTAGTTAATGGATATGTAATGTTGTTCATGAGAGTCCACTATCTCTATAGCGATTTCCCATCTTTCAATAATTCTAATAATCAAATGAAAGTGCCACAACACATGTTTAGATCCAAGATGAGACTTAGAACTATTCCTAGTTCGAATGAACTTTAATCCAAACAATCAACTCTTGCGCCTTCATTTATAGCTATATACTTTGTCTTTATCACTAAACCAAAGAACTCTTTGTCATTTGTTTGGAACCTTTCCAATTCACTACACCACTGCTCAAGATAACCCTTTACCTTAAAGTGGATTTTTCCGTCGTCTTGGTCTCATCTGAAAAACTTGAGTCTCATTAAGCCCTCTAGTTTTAATTTAGACCCACCATGAATATGATCACATCCTTAGTGTCGGTTAAGCACTTTAAGATGTTTTTCACTGACTCATAGTGAACTTCTCCATAATATGACTGATCAACATCAGGTCTTGTACATTTCATTGCATACATGATAGTCACTCATGCGACTTCTCTTTTCAGGAGTCTGTGGGGACTATTAAGAGAGATTCACTCCATAGCTCATCGACATTAGACATCTCTTGGAGTTTTCCATGCTAAACGACTTTAGCATCAAATGAATATACGTTCCTTGGGTTAAGTCGAGCATCCTCTTGTATCTATCTATATAGATTTTATCCCCAATTAAGATATTCTTCCCAAACCATTCATGGAGGAATGTTTAGACAACTTTATCATTACTGATTGTAGCATTAGTATGTCATTCCTTATCCGTAGTATATCAACATATAATATTAGGAATGTCACGGCGCTCCCACTGACCCTTTTGTACACACTAGAACTCTTACCTCATCATATGTAACTGGATCATCATCTTCTATGATGTGTACCTCATCATCATCATCTATGATGAATCCATACCTCCTAGGTATCTTCAGTACTATTTCAGATTTATGATTCAGTTGTGGTACAATAGGTCTATCTACAGGTTCCTCTTATTTAACTTATAGTGTTTTGTGGTTCTTGAACTCTTCAAGATCTATTATCCTCTCACTAGCCCCTTCAATGATAAACACCTTTATCTTAGAAGGAAGTGTGTTTCGCAACAAACACCTTTTGCTAAGTAGGATTATAGAACATATACCCTAAACTTACTTTAGGATGTCCCATAAATCTACACTTGACAAATCTTGTCCCAAGCTTATCCTTTTGAAACCTTTTCACATAAGTTGGAACCCCTTATCTTAACAAACTTAAGATTATGAATCCTCCCTGTCCATAACTTTTATGGAGTCTTGAAATGGATTTTGAGGTTACCATTTTCGTAGATATGCGACCATTTCTAGGACATTATCCCGAGCGATACCGGAATGCTCGGTAAAATAATTATGGATCGCACTATGTCCAACAAGGTACGATTTTTCATTCGAGATACATCAATCAATTATTGCGTATCGGGATGTGTCCATTATGAGAAAACCAATTGAGATGATCTAGAAACTTATTGCACAAGTATTTATTCCTTGATCTAATCAAAGAATCTTAATATATTGCCAATTTGTTTCACTTCAAATTCTTTGAACCTTTCAAATAATTCACACTTGTATTTTAACAAATACACATTCAACTCTTTGAATGATCATCTCCTTTTCTTATACTAATTTGTTCAATATGCAAAATTATTTTCATGTAAGTCAAGTATACAAAATTTATTAAGTAATATTCCGCTTCTATACAAAACATTATTATTATAAATAGAACAACAATTGTTCTTAATTATAATACCAAAGATTTCATTGTCCAACAATAAAATGAAAATAATATTTTTAACAAGAACCGGAATACAATAACAACTTATTGACTTAATAGATTTGCGTCATAGGCATTGCTAAACTATAAGTTTCTATAGCTAATGCAAAGAACCTTTGCTTTATTTCCCTTATATAGGATTACTTATATTTGTTTAGCTTTCTACTACTACGCTTGGTCCCTTCATAAATCTATATTTATGATAACCAAAGTCGATATCCAATATCCAAGTAGAACTTTGACTTAAAGAAAAATTTATTTTAAATCTTGAACAAAATTGTATTTGTAAATCAAAACTTCATTAAGCTTCTTTGGTTAGCCAACGCAAGGTGCTTCTCGCAGCTTTCTTTCCGATTATCATGCTTATTGCGGTGGAAGCAAACTCCTTTGCTATCCGTATCAGTTTTGTTCTTATTATCCTTTGTTTTGCCTTTCTATTTACCTTCTTTGAATCTTTCTTCTTTTCAGAAGATCCTTTGGCCCCTACCAGTAAGACTTGGTCTTTCTTGGTTGGAAAGTGACTCTCAACATTTTTCAACATGTTAAGAAAATCAGCGAGGCTGATATCTAGCTTGTTCATATGAAAAATTCACAACAATTGTGAAAGGAGTCCGGGAGTGAGTGCAAGATCAAATCTTGGCTCAACTCTCCATCCATGACAAAACCAGTTGTCCTAATTGATCAATCAAATTGATTATGTTAAGAACTTTTTGTATGTATTATAGTGCCATTGGCCATTCTAGATCGGAAGAGCTCCTTAGATATCTGATATCTATCAGTCCTACTTTCCTCACCATCAACTACTTGATGTGCAGGAATATAGTAGGAGCATCCATAGTTTCATCTTGTGGCCAAGCTCGTTACTCATGGATGCGAGCATGATGCATCGAGCCAATCGTGCATCATCTTGTCACTTTCTAAAAGTAGCAATCTCTTCCTCGAGGCATTATGCGCAACCATTGCGAGGATAGGCGTATTAAGGACATAAGATAGTTTTTCAACTATGAGAACTATTCTCAAATTCCTTAACCAATCCGCTTTAATTGATTACGTTAATTTAGCATCTAATATGCTTCGCAGTGATAGTAATTTTAGACATTGTAAAATTTTGTAAATGAATTTGTAATTAACAACATTTTAACATACATTCTTTTATTAATTACCAAAATAAAATTAGGTCTTGTTTTAAATTGGCATCTCCCACTATTTTCTTCAAACTATATTACCCTCACTTATATAGTTCGGCAAAATCTAATTAAAGATTTGCTAGTGAGAATAATTATCCCATTTCAAATGCATATAGCCTTGTGGTGACACAACAAACTATATATAAATAAATAGGTAGACAACTTTTGTCAATTACATCAACTATGCGACTCCTTTTCAGTTGCCTCTTAGATTATTTTGATCAAGTGGTGGCACATCCGAATCAAATTATCCAAGTTAAGTCCGACCTAGCACTCCATATATTCAAAAAAGAAATATATCATCCTTGTGGTGACACAACAAAACAATATTGTTCAATTTTCTTTATAAGCATCAAATGTGATAAATTAACATCTTAAATACTTAATACTTGCCTTGTGGTGACACAACAAACTCATATTAAATATTTAATACTCTATTAATTTTATCATGCTAGAAGGCGATGTTCGATATTCCAAATATCTTTGAACGCTTAGGACTTAATATAAAAAAAATTGAGGGGTTTGTTATTAATTTGTCTCATCTTGTTTAGCGCGCATGCACATATATATATAAATTACGCGTCATATTAATGAACATGCGAAGCATGTTTGCATAATATATAATATATATAATATAAGCATGCATATATAGAATACTATATTCTACCTGGATTGATTATGGACTTTATTCTAGTTTGGTTCACTAGAGCCACCAAGTGAACCAAAAGGTCAAACCCCAAGGGTGCAAGAATTAATAATTAAATATAACTATTACATTTAAAACCCGGGCTCCATTACAAACGGGTCTTCAAGCGCTCCTTGCTCCTTGATCTCCAATTTTTCAAAATTAATTCTAACTATTCCTATTACAAAACTAATTAAAATAAATAGAAACCTTGATCGCCAGCGAAGGGAAGTACATAGGAGGAGATAGAATTTACATTCAGAAAAAATTAGAGAAGACGAGGTACGCAGACCCCATTTAATAAAACCCATACATTCATGCATCCAACTAAAATAAAATCCAATCACATTGGTCAATAGTCCATAATCAATCCCATTTATTATCATACACATCACCATATGCATCAATAAATAACATTCATATCATGAATAATAAACATTTAATATATATATTGATATCATTTAATGGGCAAATTTAGTTAGTATAAAATCTAATTTTGAATCAAAATAAACTCCTTTATTTTAATCCAAATTTAAATTAAAATAAAACTATTTTATTTTAATTTATCCAATTTTGAATAAAATAAACTATTTTATTTTAATCAAAACTTTTAATCAAAATAAACTCCTTTATTTTAATTAATTATGGAATCCAATTCCAACTCTTTCCTATTCACAAATAAACTTTTAATCAAAAAATAACTCCTTTATTAAAGGAAACACGGATTCTCTTTCCTATTCACAAATAAACTCCTTTATTTTGAATAATATGAAATCTTATTTCATATCTAAATAAACTCTTTTATTTAAGGAAAGACTGATTCTTTTTCCTATTCACAAATAAACCTTTTATTTTTATAATATGAAATCTAATTTCATATCAAAATAAACTCCTTTATTTAAGGAAAATAGAATTCAATTTCAACTCCAATTAGTTATCATGGAATCCAATTCCAACTCTAATTAGTTAGCATGAAATTTAATTTTAAAATTAAAATAAACTCTTTTATTTTAATATTAAAATAAACCTTTTATTTTAAGATTAAAATAAACTTTTTATTTTAATTATAAAATTAATACTAATATATATATATATATATTACGAATTCCTATTGCTACAGTTTAGCGAATTTTCATGAATGGATAGCTATATATATATATATATATATATATGATTGATATAAGTAAACAAAAGACTTCCAGATAACAAATGCTTTAGAAACCGTTTCTAAAGTAATCAATATAATATATATATATATATATATATATATATATATATATATATATATATATATATATATATATATACCTGCTACAAAACCATAAGCTGCTAAACCGTGAAGCATCCACGCGGATAAAAAAAACAGGCTTTTGAAAAAAAAAAATATCACCCACGGATGAGAAAAAAAATGTTTTCCGAAAACTTTTTCGTCAATTTTTTTTTCATAAAATAATAATTTTATACAACAAATTATGCCCAATTAAATTGTTCTAAACACATATCAATATACATATCAAATTTAAATAATTAATAAAATTTATAAAGGTTTGGCTCTGATGCCACTGTTAGGTTTGTAATATTCAAGAACGCAATCAAATTGCAAAAATAAGCGGAAACGTGTAAAAATCAGAGTTTTAAAATTTTACAAACCATATACTCGGATCACCCTTTATGCACAATTATTAATTAAACGAAAAAGATGAATAAGAAACATACCCTTGAAGATCCGAGCTTCCTCAGGTACAAGTTCACCTCCAATCCTTTTCGCGTTCAACTTAAATCCACCGGGTTTGGTTCCTTCCTTTGATCAACGTTAGCCACCCAAGTGTTTGGCCTCTAGAGGTGATCCACCAAGGAAGAAGAATGATTTAAGAAGAGGGTGGTTGGCTAAACCCTAGTTTTTCTATCTCTATAGAAAAAGAGTGTACTCTCCAACATTTGGAATTATAACGTATTCTTAATATCTGATATAAGACTCCTCTTATAAAGATATCAAGTAACCCTATTAAAATAAGGTATTATTTAATTAAACTCTTTTAATTAAATGGGCTCCATAATCTTATTAGGGATAATTAATTAAACTCCTTTAACTTATTTTCCCTCCTAATCCTATTAGGAATAAATGAGAGTACTTATATTAAATTAATTTCTAAACTCTTTTAGAAATTAAAATAATAATAATAATTATAATAATATTAATAAGACTCCTCTTATTAATTTATATTTAATATTTCTAAAATATTAAATAATAAATATTAAGCTATTTAATTTATTCTATCACCATAGATTAAATAAAATATACATAACATATTATTACGATTATGCCATTAACTTCTTAAATAATTATTCTTCCTTTTATGGTATGACCCTTTAGGTTCTCCATATTAAACCGGTAGTGAATAAATCAATTAGAACAATTCTAATCTTATTTAAATAAATAAATTAAATAATTTATTTATTTAAATAAATAATATTTATTCTACAATAAGGATAACCCTCCCTAGCGATCAACGACTTTCCAGATAATATAGATTTCAACATTAATCATAAAAGAACCTTTAAGTAAATAGTTACCCTACCATTCAATCCTTCCACCATACAATGTCCCAATTAAATATAAGACATGGAATTACTGTCAAGTCTTATTTTTTTTAATTATATTTATTTCGATCCTTAAATGCACAACTCCAAATAATGCAAATTAGAAAATCCTTTCTAATTTCATTCGCGCTTTGGCCAAGGACTACTTCAAGTTGTCATTTATCGAATCACATAGGACATTTCTCTTCTTTTAATAAAGTGGTAGATTCTTTATCGATCATACATTATCTCCATGTACAACTTATTATACCCAAGCATACCCTTTGATATACCCTAAGGGTCTTAAGGAATAAGTCAAAGTATAACTCATCATACACAAGATACTATGATGATCTCAAGTCCAAGGATCATTGTACTACTATCACTACAGAATTCCTATCGACAGTGCGTAAACTCCATTAGGTATTCCTTAGCGAGCCACGCTTCAATGAACTTATTCTCTAATAAGCACCTACATACTTGCTTTAGTGTCTCCACACAAATGATCATGAGATCAATCATCCTCATCCAATGAGAAAGCAACGTATGTACCAATCTATCCGGATTCACTAATCCCCAATTCAGTAATCCAACGATTGGGAACTATTTTAGTTTTAAGCTTTCTAAGAATTTAGATCTCATTAGAATGATCATCATCATTATTTTAAAAGCATTGCTTAAAACTATGAGTTTATCACATATTATAAAACAGCATCATGTAGATAATTAAAAGCCTTTAATAAATTAATACTTTTTATTAATAACTGAATAAGATTGTTACAAAGTATATGCTTTATCATCAAACATGATTGGCTTGTGTGCATAATACTTTCAGCCAGTACTGTGATTCTGTAATATTATTTGTGAATAATTAATTATTGATTGATATGATGAGGAAAATATTAATTTTATGTGGATATAGATGGAGAAAATTTTTAAAGTGACAATTGTTAAAAATTGATAGTTTATCTTTTCTGATAAAATAATATTTTATTATATTATTATAATATAATAATGTGGATATTTTTACAATGAATGTGGGATATATGAGTATATGAGGATGAGGAGTATTTTTGTTGTAAAAATTGTTTAAAACATGTTAAACATGTCCGTGGGCCCATTTCTTGACTGAAATTTGATTATAGCTTGTAAAATCGTCCGTTTATGAATTTCGGTCAATTTCTGTTTGGAATTTGGAAAAACTTTCTTCTGCAAAGTTGTAGAGAATTGAATTTCCTATAAAACTACGCGAGATTCGAATTTTTTGAGAAAAGGGCTATTTATTATGAATTATTGAAGTTCCGAATTAATTAATTATTATTATTTGGAGTTTTAAATAAAATAATTGAGAAAAACGTTTTTCTTATTTATTGTGGGTGGATGGCTGATGTTGTGAGCTGGTGTGTGCGTAGGAAAATTTAATATATATATTAATATTTTATTAAATTTTCTCCTTTGGTGTTCTAAGCAATTTCCTATAAATAGGGTGCTTAGGTTAGAATTGAAAATCACACCAGAAACTAAAGATTTCTCTCTCTTTCTCTCTCTATAATATCGAGCGTATTTTGTGAGTATTTTAGTACTTTGGGTATTGCTATATCTGATGCAAGTTCTTTCAAAGACTATATCCAAAGATTCCATCAAATCTTGTCTTTTGGAGGTAATGGATGTTATTTTATTCGAAAATGATATTATTTCTTCAATATCATTATGCCGAAATATTGGTTAGAAATTTTTATCAAATTTAGAACTTTTTCATGTCGGGGTTACTATTCATGAGTTACTATTCACGAGTTACAATTCACGTGTACTATTCATGAAGCATGATGATGTTTTTTTATGAAATTTCTATCTTTTGGTGTCGGAAGTACTATTCACGTATACGGCACTATTCACGTATACGGCACTATTCACGAATACGACACTATTCACAGAAAAATTAAATTTTCATTTTTTGTCCAAGATATCTATTATGGATACTAGTTTTGATTGTATCCATGTTTTGATCATTCTTGAATCTTACTCCACTATTGGTTATTTATGAAGTATTTTTGAACTTGAATTGTTTAAAGTATGAATCCGTAATATTTATTCTTTTGTTTCACTGGATTCGTTTTCTTTAAAATATTTTTCATCATCTTCAGTCCTAAATGATGATATAACTGAATATCTTTGGCCTGTAGTGGAAAGATGAATGATTTTATGATGAATATCTTTGGCCCGTAGTGCAAAGATGAACAGATGCTTAGATGAACATGACCAACTGGTGAATATCTTTGGCCTGTAGTGCAAAGATGAATATTTGATTTATGATGTATATTGATTGATGTTACAGGGATAAAATATCGATGATGGACTTTTAAATTCATAGATGATAGTAGATTTCATTCTCTACTTAACTCTTCTAATGAATTGTTGTTTCATTGCAGCTTGTTGATCTAAAACTTGTTGTCTATTGTATTCTATCAGATATTTCCCTGTTGAAGACTAAGGATAATTTGTTGTACATTATCTTAGTCATAATATTCTTTACTAAGCTAGTTGAGCTCACCCTTTTCCTTTTTGTTCCATTTTTCTTCTCAGGAGACGAGAATATAGCGGGAACTAGTCGGGTTGTGGAGTAATGGTTCAAGACAATTGTTTTAGTAGTCCTCACTATTTTGTAAAATAGTGTATCAATAATTGTAATGAGGACTTATTTGAGTGTGGATATTTTCTAGAAGACAATATTTGTATTTAAACTCACAGTTTATGTGTTGTCGTATTTTGCACGACAATTGTATTAATAAAGTTGTAGTTGTTTCTGTACCATGTATTTGGCTACTCAGAATAGGTTGGTTGGATTGGACCTATTTTGGGGGCGTCACAGTAAACCTCTATTAAAAGAGTTATTCATCTCGGTATTTAGAATACAAGTCCGCACCAAAGTAAGTTTGGTTTGGATAAGCTTTCAAGGAAATTTGGAATTTAACGAACATCAACTAAGGAGTAGTTGAATAAGACCAACAACACTATACTATAGAATAATAGTGATTGAATCAATCATAGTAACTAAAGTCATGCATTAGGAATAATCTAATAGCATACAATTTGAATAAATATAGCATACCTTGCTTGAACAATACTAAGCCAAGGTTAATTAAGATTGAATACTAAACATGCACGACAATTCAGTTATGTATGTTAATCAATAATTGAAATACGAGAATAACTTATTCAACATCAAACCAAAGTTTAGACCACTTACATCATTATAAGATAATCGAATTGAAAATAATAATTAGCTCAATAAGACAAAGGATTAGAAAACTTGCCTTGCTTGTAGACTAAACCGAATCAATTTGAATCACAATATCCTATATACATATGTCATCGTGACATAGTTAGTCATTATCACATAATTAATACATTCATCACATAGGTTTGATTATTTAATTACATAATCAACTTATAACATAAGTTAATCCTTAATAACATAATTATTCATAGTATAGAAATACTAAAATCTATATTTTACAGTCCTACTATCATCATAAAAATGTTTTCTTAAAATTTTGTTTACAAAAGTAGATCGTCGTAATTATTCTCGCTAACTTCGCGTTGCATGACGGTAAATGAACTATGAAGTCAAGATCATGGCTGCGGAGATGGCACTCTGGCGCCACTAACGTCTTCTTTGGAGCGCATGGCATGTATGTGAAACTCGAAGATCGAATCGATGCCTTGCAACAAAGACAAGAAAAAGCCAAATTGGCCTAAAAGCTCGAATCTAATAGACTGATTATCATGTAATTTACATATAGACTTCATATAAACATATTGTGAAGACTTCTAGCATGTTTCTACTCATAAAATAACATAAACATCAAATATACAACACCTAATTTCAATGTTTTTGACAAAAACTCCATTTTTGATATTTTTAATGGAAATCAACACTGTAATTTTGTTTTTCAATCAAAACAGTAAATTCAAAACATCATGATTATGATTTTACATACTTTATCAATTCCAATAATCAATTTATCAATTTAACAACTAATTAAACCATAAATTTCTATTTTAAATTAAGCCATATTCATATATATTTTCATATGAACACCGTGATATATTTTCTTCATAAAATACATACATACATGAACTAGTATATCTATAATCATATATAAACTCATAAAAACCTTTTACAAACAATTATCATACTAAGTTATATATATATATATATATATATATATATCAACAATTCATCCTATAAAATATTTTATAGAGAACTTTTTTCTTCTCCCTAACTCTAACATACGTAGATTATTATAACGTATAATAATAATAATATAGATATTAAGTATAGGGTTTAACTGACATCGTTTATAAACTTTTTTAAAATCAAAAGCCATAAGGCTTTTTTGGCTAAGCTTAATAAAAATAACTCATTAACCCTTATGCCTTGTTTGGTAAAACCCAATTAGATAAAAGACTTAATAGGCATTAGGCCTTGTTTGGCAAAACTGAATTAAACTCCCCTAATTTATTTTAATAACTCCTTTATAGTAAGGTTATTAGTCCCACTTTTATTTAATTAATAAATCAATTAAAACATTAATCTATTAAATTACTTTAGCACATAATTTAATATCACATAACTATAATTTCTTTTATAATTATAATTTTATTTAACTAACTAATATTTTAAATTATAATTTCCCATTTAAAATATTATAATTTATTTAAATCACTATAAGCTCTTTAGCTTACTTATTAAATTACATTGGTATATAATCTCATAACAATTAATTTACTTAGCTCCTTAATTATTTATTCAACAAATAATTAACTAAACCACATCAACTCAAATTGCCATATAATTCAATAAATATTTAATATTGTAAATAAATATTTAATATTTAATATTTAATTATTTATTCAACAAATAATTAACTAAATCACATCAACTCAAAGTGAACAATTATTTATTCAACAATAAACATAATCCATTAAATACTTATATAAATCAATAAATATTTAATATTACACTTTAAAATTCGAATGTTACAATTGATGAATTATTGATCCTTACGTAAAGAAGGCACTACTCAATAATTGTTACAAAGAGTTACTGCTCATATTTTATTTTTTGATTCAATAATTGTTGCGTTGATATTTTATATATTATTGTTTCAATAATTATCACTGCACAGTATTTCCCATTATCATATCCATAATTCATATTATTTGAATAATATTATTAGATAGCATTATTAGCAATGTTTAGAAAGTTCTGTTAAGGAGAGGTTTGGCCACCTAATTGCGCGCCAGTAAGGAGAAATTCTTATCGGAAAGCCCCCTCTTTCCTGGGAACGGCCTGGTTGTCATAAATGTGATTCTGTAATATTATTTGTGAATAATTAATTATTGATTCATATGATAAGGAAATATTTATTTTATGTGGATATAAATTTTGGATATATTTATTGTGGTTAAAAATGAAGGAGTTAATGTTGAGGTGTTTTATCAGTATTTTTGTCGGAATGGAGGTATTAAAAATTAAACCAAGGTTTTTTGAGGTATATTAAGTGAATTATAATTTTAATCCGAATAGCTAGATCGTTGTGATTTTTGGATATATTATACATATATAAGTTGAGTATATGTCTACAAATTTTGAACCGTTAAAAATGAACGTATGATTTGTTCTGAATTTTAAGATGTGACTGATTCGGAAATTAGGTTTATAAATGATTTTGGTGGAAAATTTTATAATTGAGTGGGCCCCACTTGTGGTTGGTGAAAAAATGTGCTGAATTTTATTTCAAATGTGGTGGGTGGCAATAGTAGCAGGTAAAGCCATCAGGTTGCAGGTCAAGTCTGTTTCGGCGTGCTAACATTTTCCTATAAATAGAGGGCTAAGTTAGAATTAAAAATCACACCAGAAACAAGTTTTCTCTCTTTCTCTCTCTAGATTATTGAGTGTATTTTGTGAGTATTTAGATACTTTGTGAGTTTCTATTCATCAGTGCAAGTTTCCTTCAGCCTTATACCGATATTCCGATCAGAAGTACTGATATTTCGAGGTAAGGGATGTTATTTTTTTCATATATGATATTATTTCTTCAATATCATTATGCCGAAGTATTGATCTGAATTTTTATCAAATTTGGAACTTTTTGTGTCAGGGTTACTATTCACGTATACAGCACTATTCACGTATACGGCACTATTCACGAATACGACACTCTTCGTCGAAAAATGAAATTTTCTTCTTTTTATCCAAGATGTCTATTATGGTTACCATCTTTGATTGTATCCATGTTTTGATCTTTATTCTTGAATTTTGCTTCAAAATTGGTTATTATGGAGTATTATTGATCTTGGATAAACATTATACTTAATCCTTACTATTTGTCCTTCCGCTCTCACCGGATTCATTTTCTTTAAAATATTTTTCATCGCCCTCAAATTTCTAAATGATGATATTACTGAATATCTTTGGCATGTAGTGCAAAGATGAATGATTAACTGATGAATATCTTTGGCCCGTAGTGCGAAGATGAACATGTGTTGAGATGAATATGACCAACTGGTGATACAAATGAATATCTTTGGCCTGTAGTGCAAAGATGAATATTGATTAAAGATGTATATTGATTGTTATTATAGGGATAAAATTGATGATGGATTTTTAAATCTTAGAAGATAGTAGAACTCATTCTCTACTTGACTCTTCTAATGGATTGATGTTTCCGCTGCAGTTGTTGATCTAAAACTTGTTGTCTATTTTATTTTATCAGATTTTTCCCTGTTGAAAACTAATGATAATTTGTTGTATACAATCTTAGTCATAATATTCTTTACTGGGCTAGTTGAGCTCACCTTTTTCCTTTTTGTTCCATTTTTTTCTTCTCAGGAGGTGAGAACATAGCAGGATCTAGTCGGGGTATGGAGTGATGGTTCTAGAAAGATGTTTTAGCAGTCCTCACTATTTCTGTAAAATAGTGTTTGAATAATTATAATGAGGACTTTTTTGAGTGTGGATATTGTCTAGAAGACAATATTTGTATTTAAACTCACAGTATGTGTTGTCGTATTTTGCACGACAATTGTATTATTGAAGTTGTAGTTTGCTTTATGTATCATGTATTTGGCGACTCAAAATGGGTGTTGTATACCTATTTTGGGGGCGTCGCACTTACTCAGACTATATGAAGAACATAAACACTTACAAAATTTCTACTGTACTTTCGAACAATTTAGCATGCAATCTCCTTGTTTGAACATTAATCCAGCGTTACAAACATATATAACCACAATTATCAACTTTATATGTCCATAATTCAACAATTAATTATAACAAAACATGAGAAAATTCTTGCCGTGAAATACATATACTCGTATATACACACATATATAACTCTAAGGTTGTGAACATACCTTCAAGTAGTGCGTAATTCTTGCTACGATCACTGGAATTGTTGAAAATCCTAAGTTTTCTCTCAATTTCTCTCAACTCTCAGTTCTCTCTATTGCCTCTAGACTAGCAAAGTTAGAATGAAGCTTTGATAGCAAGTATGCGTAATAACCAAAATGAAAAATTAATATGGCCTTAATACATATATTAAATATATCGGTTACCAACATAAATGTATATAATATAAATATATTATATTTACTATTTTATTTATTTATTTTATTTTATTTAAATAAACTAGAAATCTCAAAAGCCATAATGCTTGTTTGGCAAAACCCTTTAAATATTAAAGAATTAATATATTAAGTCTTGTTTGTTAAAACTAAATTAAACTACTTTAATTTATTTTAATAACTCCTTATAATATAGTTATTTGTCACACTATATTTAATCATGCTTTCATATTTATTTTAATTAATGCGAATCATAATAAATTAAATAAATCCTTTAATCACATAACACCATACAAATAATTAATCATTTAAATTGAAATATCAATATAATAATCATTTTCTTAATTCATCAATTATTTATTTAATAAATAATTAACTAAACAAAATTAAATCAATTGAACAAATATTTATTCAACGATAATCACCTCAATTAAATATTTATATAAATAAATAAATATTTAATATTACATTTAAAATTCTTGAATGTTACAATGTGGGTAAACATTCATGTATACCCTATTGACATATAATAATATCAACTGTTAAATTAGTAATGATTTCATTAAGTTATTATGATAATAACAGTCATGGTAATTGAAAATGTATTTGAATTATATGTATGTGCACTACTTGATATCTTGTAATTGGGAAATACATTGTATGCCCTTTTTAAATCATTATAACCCATGTTATGTGAAATGAATTGTGCATACATAATTTAAACCAAAGTATATATTACGTATATAAGGTATTAGCCAAGTGTGGCATTTCATTTGGTAAATGCTGAGAATTCTCTTGTCCCATAAGAAGAGTCCCATTTCATCTTCCCACGTGAAAAGCTAGTAAGCCTAGCCTAGCTCCATCTCAAATTCATCAATCTAGAGAAATAACTGGATGGGGAGTGGGATTCATGATTGAATCACCAACTCTCACCAACCTCCTCTTATCCATATTGCATTCTTGAAATCTAATGGTTTGAATTGTGAGGTAATGATATTGTCTAGTTAACTATTCTTCTATAAATAAGACCTTCATCTTGCTTGTTGCAATTTCTGAGATTTATTTTCTAAGGAGCTTGTAAGGAGTGAGAGTATTGCAACTTAATTACCTCAAAAGGTATGAAAATCCCAATTTATGTTCTTAGTGGAGTTTTGTTAAGATTTCTTGAATTAAGCATGTATTGGTTGATAGTTGGTTTGGGTTATGTCTCTTGGTGTTATACATACTTATAAATGTGTTGGGTTATGTTAGAAACAATTTTTAGAAGGATTTTCTATGGTGGGTTGTTTGAATCGCCGAAAGGAAAGCAAGCTATCGTCTAATCTATCGCAAAAATGGCAATTGCGCCTCTAATCAGATCTTAGGGTGGAGCGCAATGCTTCTGAGCCCGCACTGCACTGATATTTGTTGTTTCGTTTCTGATATGCTAACTTGTTGGTACATTGTTAGAGCAAGCTTGTAAACTATTTTAACACACACATGTAAGCATATGCATGTAGTATGAACAAGTATATCAATAATTGACACAACACTTGTGGTTTTGAAATGAAATCATGGTTTCAAAAGTAGACTTTGTCACGAACACATAATGCGAGCATTATGACTTTATGAAGCATGATTAAAATCAAGGAAAATGTTTTATGCTCTGCATAAGCAGCGTGTTATCGCCTCTCGTGCGTGCGTGCGGTGCAAATGCGTATTCCTATTTGTATTAGGGCGCAGCTGCTAGCCAATTCTACCGCACATCGATCCAATTGATGTTGTATTGTTGTGTTGTGTGTTGCTAACTTGATGTTATGGCTTAGATACATACCTCTAAAGGAGTATAACATGATATATAAGCTTTCGTATATGGTATGAAGTAATCAACTCGGATTAGTAAGGAAGTTATAGCAAAACTTAAAGTTTTCAAAACTAACCTTGTGGAAAAATTGTGTTCACGAGTTCTGAATTTAGTGACTCATAAACATAACTAAGTTCGAACCTAAATGAGCATGATATGTGATTCATAGACAGTGGCGGAACCAGAGTGGTTTTGTAGGGGGGGCAAAAAATTTTAACCGGACACACTAATTTTTTAGATTCGTTTGACAGGTCATAACAGGTCCCAAAAATGATCGGACACATTAATTTTTTATTTTGATTTTAAAATGCCTTTTCATGATTCGATTTGCCCAAGCTCTTTAATTAGCTATATAAAGCATATATGTATATAGTTTGGGTCTTGGCTTTGCTTAATTCCTAGTTTTTAGCAAAAACAGTCCTAAGAGAACTTTTAGCGAACATGTTATGTGCGCCACTTTAACAATCAGATTTCTTAGCCATTTCTTTGTGTTCCAACCCGAATTCGCCATCCTTATTACTCCGCACATTAACAACTATACTCCATGTCACTAATTCAGTCAAAAGCTAACTGATTTATACCATAAAAGCATACAAGTTAACAGAAAACATTAATAGTATGCATATTAATAGCTTTAAGCAAGGCTTTCTTTAAACATTTCATAATATGGTCCAAGTTAATTTTAATGGGTGAGATCAACACTTTAGTCTTTAAGCAAGGCTTTCTTCATTTAAGGTATTAAACCATCTTAATTTTTATAATTAAAAATAAAATCAATTATTCCTAAATTAACAGAAAATAAATTAAAAATAAAAAGTGGAGACCTAATTAATGTAAAAACATTAATAGTATGCATATTTAGGCTAAATTAAATATAATAGTACCAAATTTGAAACTAATTGAAAGACATTTAGGAAAAATTAAAAGTAAAAATTACTTAAATTACTTACCAAACTGTAAAGAGGGAACTGGGAAGAGTTGAAGAGATGAGGCGGCGGGCGGCGGGCGGCGGCAGTGGCTGTGTGGCTGGCGCAGCGAAGACCAGAAGAGATGAGGCGAGCCGAAGAGGGAAGACCGGAAGAGCCGAAGAGGGAGGCGGCACAGTCTGTGAAGCTGAAGAAAAAAGGGTGAAAAGACGTACAGTTAAGTTAAGACCCAAAACCTAATAATTTTTTTTTAAAATTTCTTTAAATGAAACGACGTCGTTTCACTGTAGTTTAAAAAAAAGGAAGAAGAAGATGATCGGAAAGAATTATCGCAGAGACGCAGACATTCGATCGTGGGTGTCGCCTCGCCCCTTCTACTTCTTTCTTTGCTCCCCCTGTCGGCGCCACCCTACCGGGGTCAGCCAGACCCCCACCCCGCCAAGTTCACCTCGATCGCCTCCATCTCTGGTGTGTCTGTGTCCAAATTACATGGGAGGCAATCGCCCCCCCCCCGCCTGCTTTGGTTCCGCCTCTGTTCATAGATGTTGTATCCATGACCAACTTGATAAGCTTTGTGATAGAACTTAGTTTTAAAAGAAAAGATTAGTTAAGGCTAATTGTCAAGAATGGTAAGAGTTATAGTTTCTAATTTTTAAAAGAGATTATCATAACTTATTTACTCATGATAAAGGTTTTAGACTTGTCTTACATGTGTGGGATTGCATCATTAGTGCTAAAATGATTTCAAAGACAACCTCGAACATGTTTTCAAACTTAAGTTGCATATTATTTGAGTACTTAGATACTAGTGTTGTAAGATGTCATGTTATGGCTATAATGCTCCTAAACATGATTCATATATATTATGCATGATGATTACATGACCTTCATATGTTTTACTGACATAAAAATTGTAAGTTAAACTTGTGGCAATGAACTCAAGTATGATCATGTGGTATATGTGAAACTCTAGCATGTATGTGTGTTAAACTATATGTGTAATTAGTGTGTTAGAGTTGAATCAAGTCGAGAGAGCAAAGCCAACCTTGTTCGCCAAGGACAACGCAGCCATACCATCCCTAAGCTTCTAGACTAGAAAGCGAATGCGCGCCATCCCTGCAATCGTGGATAGATTCTATTTTTTGTCTGAGGTTTCAAGGCATGCTTGTATGATTACTTTACTTTGTAATATATGACCAATATGCCATATAATGTGTTGAGAAGCATGCTTTGTGATGACTTGAATCTTTTAAGTGTAGACTCGTACTAGTTTACACATACTAATTGAAATGATCGACTTGATAACGTTAGGTCATTTCAACACAAGTAGTTAAAGCTAGAATTATATTGTAGCTGAGCAAACATGCAAGTTCCTTGAACCCTACTTTTATTGAGCAAGTTCCCTAACTTACTCCAATTATTATTGAGCAAGTTCCCTTCAACTTCACTCTTGATTGTGAAAGTCTCCCATCCTTCCCATATCTTATTGAGCTAGTTATTGTTGAATGGAAAGTTATTCGTTTAAGCTTGAACTTTATTTCCAAGCATGCTATTAAGTGGTTTAATTAACTTACAATTATCCCACATCGATATTATTGATATTCGCATTTTGTGTACTTGAGTTCGTACAGTCTTGGACTAGTACATCATTTAAAGTTTAATAATTCTTGAACTATGTTAGATAGAGTCTGAACCTTTGTTCGGTCAGACAAACGTATGAAGTTTTATAAAAGCTATCCAAACCAATTGATGGTAAGGATTCTTAGACTGAAAGAACACCCCCTTTATGATAGGGAGTACCCCAGGTATCTAATATAAGATACAAAGAACAGATTTAAATGTTATGCATATACATGGTGTACGTGAGGCTGATCCCCTCAAGTACTTATTCTGTAAGCAGTAACCAAAGGGTCAATTAGATATTGATTCCATTAGAGTGTTATAGTTCAAAGTCTACTTGACTAGCAGTTATTCTAAAAGCAATCATTATCTTTGCTTCTAATATTCATACTGTTGAATCTTTCAGATATTCATATTATTGAATTCATTGTCAGATATTTTCCATTCATCATGATATACCCTTATTGTTGTATTTAAACTTGTTAATCAAACTTGTTTCTCATCCTTGCTATATCATGAATTATATTGCAGCTAAGCCCGAGACCTCAAGAAATGACAAGGGTAAAGGAAAGATATAGGATAGTTGCTAGAAGCAGAATTTATCTTATGCTTAATTTAAATTATTATTATGTAATTTAAACCCTAAGTACTATTATAGGGTATGTTTATAAGATTGTATTAAGGTTATCGAATCTTGGGACTAGTAACACCTTTTGAATGAATGACATATGTTTATTATTTTCCGCATTTTAGTTTATCGTATATTGTTTAGAGGTGGATGTTTGTATTTTATTGTGATAACCGAACCGGGGTCAAAGGACCCAGATTCGGGGGGGTCACAGGTTGGTATCAGAGCGTAGGTTATAAACATTAGGAATGCGAAACCTAGGTTATAACCTTAGTAGAAAACTCAAGTAGAGTATGTAAGTGATGGGTTGGGGGAATCCATCGAGTTTTATTGTGATATTGAAGTGGTTTATTTAAATTAAAAATGATTGATAGACGTCTTAAACTTCTTAATGCTAACATGGATAGCATATCACATAAAGCCTTATTGTTTCTTCCTTTCCTCATATGCTGCCTAGGAGACTTCAGCGGAATTAGAGGGAGGAATGATCCGTTAACAATGGTGGAGGGGAAAATGTTGATCCAATGCAGAACTTCATTAACCTGTTAACTGAGGTAATGCAAAACAGCCCCCGCCAGTAGCAGGGCAGCCAGGACAACACTTGGCTAACTTTAAGGACTTTAAATTGGTAAAACCATAAGAGTTCCAGGGAACCTTGGACTTAATTGAAGCCTAAACATGGATAGAAGAAATGGAGCAGGTGTTCAAGGTCGCACGAGTGGCCGAAGCACAGAAGACGAGTTTTTCCACTTTCATGATGAAGGGTGAAGCTAAATATTAGTGGAAAGCCAATAAGGGACGAACAGACGAAGGAGTTATTCCTTGGGACAAATTTAAGGAGCTATTCCTTGAGAATTAATTCTCAGAGAATACACAACAGGATATGGAAGTTAAGTTTTTAGAACTAAAGCAAGGTAGTATGATTGTCGCAGAGTACGCGACAAGATTTAACGAGTTAGCCTGATTCGCTTCATATCAGGTTGACACGGAGGCCAGAAAGGTAAGGATGTTCGAATTAGAACTAAAACCATGGGTATAGAAAAGTAGTGGCCGTATTGAAGATTAAGACTTATTCTGATCTTTTGGAAAGGGCTATCATTGTTGAAGGAGGCAATGAAGCCATCGCCCGATTTAAGCAAGAGAAGAAGACAAGTCAAGAAGGACAAAAATGGGGAAGCAGCGGAGGTAGCAACCCCAACAAGCGTAAATGGACGGAGAGCCAATCCTCTGGAGGCAATAAGTTCGGAGGGGAGGCTAAGAAAAGTATGAAGTGCAACAATTGTGGGAGGAGTCACTCGGGGGAGTGTATGAAGGGAAAGAGTGTTTGTTATCGTTGTAGACAACCGGGGCACATGGCTCCTCAGTGTCCGAATAAACAGAAGGGAGGATATTTCTCGTGTGGAGCCACAAACCAACAAATCAAGGACTGCCAGAAGAAAAATGCGATGCAGCTAGCCGCAACCGCAACAATAACAACAACAACAATGGGCTAAACATTGGAGGGCCAACCAACCAAGCCAATGACGCACCAACACGCATTTAACGACGTATACCGATGCGATGCGGTGGAATCTAAGGACGTGGTGTCAGGTATCATTCTGATCAATGATATAGATGCATACGTGTTATTTGATTCGTGTGCTACCTGCTCTTTTGTTTCTGAAGAATTTGCTAAACAGTTAGACTTACCCCGTTAGAGATTAGCACACCCTATGAATGTAGAAGTAGCGATAAACGAAATTTTTCCCGTAGATTACATTCATAAGAATTGTTATGCCGAATTGCAAGGATTTAAGCTCAAAGTGGATTTGATACCGATTTGTTTGGCGGAGTTCGATGTAATCCTTGGAATTGATTGGTTATCAGTTCACGGAGCAGTTATAGATTATAAGAAGAAGTGTGTACACCTTAAGACTCTGACTAAGTCGAAGGTGGTATTTTATAGTAGTAAATCACTGAGACAATCTCATTATCTGACGATGGTGCAAGCTCAGAGATTGCTTAGGAAGGGTTGTATAGGTTATTTGGCTCACATAATTGATACTCGACGAGTCGAGGGTGAATTGAGTCAGATACCTATTGTAAGGTATTTCGTTGATGTCTTCCCAGATGAGATTCCGGGATTGCCACCGGATAGGGATATTGAGTTTGTTATTGATTTGGCACCGGGGACAGCACCGGTATATAAAGCGCCGTATCGCATGGCACCAGTAGAGATGAAAGAACTGATGGCTCAATTATAAGAATTGATAGATAAGGGATACATTCGACTGAGCGTATCACCGTGGGGAGCACCAGTCTTATTCGTGAAGAAGAAAGATGGGTCGCTAAGACTTTGTATCGACTACTGAGAGTTGAACAAGGTCACCACTTAGAACAAGTGCCCATTGCCCAGGATAGACGATTTGTTTGATCAGTTGAACGGGGCAAAGTACTTTTCAAAGATTAACTTGAGAACCGGCTATCATCAACTGAAAGTGAGGCCGGAAGACATTCCAAAGATGGCATTCAGAACTCATTATGGACACTTTCAGTTTCTGGTAATGTCATTTGGATTGATGAATGCGCCAGCAGCATTTATAGATTTGATGAATAGAGTGTTCAAACAGTATTTGGATAAGTTTGTTGTCGTATTTATAGATGACATCCTAGTGTATTCAGAGATGGAGGAAGAACATGCCGAGCATCTTCGGATAGTGTTGGAGACATTAAGGAGGGAGAAGTTGTACGCAAAATTCTCCAAGTGTGAGTTTTGGTTGCAGAGAGTGCAGTTTTTAGGGCACGTTATCGACAAAAATGGTGTTTTAGTGGATCCAGCGAAGGTAGAAGCGGTTATCAATTGGGAGCAGCTGAAGATGCCGACAGAAATTTAGAGTTTCTTGGGATTAACGGGATACTATCGAAGATTTATTTGGGATTTTTCGAAATTAGCATCACCATTGACCAATCTTACCAGAAAGACAATTAAGTTCATTTGGACGGAGAAGTGCGAGGAAAGTTTCCTAGAATTGAAGAAGAGGCTTAGTCAAGAACCTGTGTTGGCTTTACCGGACAACACGGGATGGTTTATAGTGTATAGTGATGCGTCACACAAGGGTCTTGGCTCTGTACTGATGCAACACGGCAGGGTCATTGCGTACGCATCACGTCAGCTGAAGGATTATGAGAAGGGATATTCGACTCATGACCTGGAGTTAGCCGCAGTAGTTTTTGCCTTGAAGATTTGGAGGCATTATTTGTATGGCGAGAAGTGTGAGATATATATGGATCACAAGAGTCTGAAGTATATCTTCACGCAGAAAGAGGTAAACATGAGGCAGCGCCGATGGTTAGAATTGATCAAAGATTATGATTATGAGATTCTGTACCATCCACGCAAAGCAAATGTAGTGGCAGATGCCTTAACTAGAAAAGGCAGAGAGAAGTTATTAAAGTTGACCATTCAAGAAGAATTGGTGATAGATTTCGAACGACTAGACTTAGAAATTAGATATTCGATGGAGACCGACGAGCAATTATTTACAGTGACAGCGAGCCCGACTTTATTGGATAAGGTAAAAGAGGCACAAGAAAAGGACGAAGATTACAATAACATTAAGAAGCGATTGACTGAAGGTGATGAATTGAAATTTAAGGTTTATAGCACTGGACTGCTAAGATTTGAAGGAAGAATTTGGGTACCGTTAGTACCAGAACTGAGAGAAGAAATTTTGCAAGAAGCGCACAGTACGAGATATTCGATACACCCAGGAAGTACGAAGATGTACCAAGATTTGCGTCACCACTTCTGGTGGCCAAACATAAAGAGAGAGGTTGTGGAATGCGTAAGTAGATGTCTAACTTGTCAGAGGGTCAAGACAGAGCACCAACGACCAAGCGGGTTTTTACAACCATTAGAGATTCCAGAATGGAAATGGGAGCACATCACAATGGACTTCGTGGTGGGACTTCCGGCAACGCAGAAAGGGCACGACGCCATATGGGTGATTATAGATCGTCTTACTAAGTCAGCTCACATTTTACCGATTAAGATTAAGTATAGTTTGGACCAGTTAGCCAAATTGTATGTCAAGGAAATTATCTCGAGACATGGGGTGTCGATATCTATTGTATCTGACAAAGATCCACGATTCACGTCAAACCTTTGGAAGAGTCATCAAGAAAGAATGGGGACACAACTATGAATGAGTACCGCGTATCATCCACAGACCGATGGGCAAAGCGAGAGGATAATTCAAACACTTGAAGACATGCTCCGATTTTATGTGATGGACTTCAAGGGTAGTTGGGAGGATCACCTTCCATTAGTAGAGTTCGCGTATAACAATAGTTATCACACTAGTATTGGAATGCCACCGTACGAAGCACTGTATGGGAGGAAGTGTAGAACGCTCTTATGATGGGACGAAGTTGGAGATTGTCAACTGTTGGGACCAGAATTGGTGCAACAGATGGTAGAAATCATTAAGGTGATAAGAGCACAACTAGTAGCAGCTCAAGATCGCCAGAAGAAGTATGCGTACCTACATCGCAATAAGAGAGATTCTGAATTAGGAAGCTATGCATTTCTGAAAGTATCTCCCTGGAAAGGGAAGATTCATTTTGGGAAGAAGGGCAAGTTGAGCCCTAGGTTCACAGGACCGTTCGAGATTTTGAGGCGAGTTGGTGAAGTGGCGTACAAGGTAGCCTTACCTCCTAAACTTGAGCACATTCACAACGTGTTTCATGTGTCAGTGTTGCGGTCGTATAAACCAAACTACAAGCACGTTATCTCTTATGAACCAATCCAAGTCGAAAAAGACTTATCGTACGGGGAAGTTCCTATCCAGATACTAGATAGGAAGGAACAGAAGCTGAGGAATAAGATTATCTATTCCGTTAAGATTCTCTGGAGGAATCACGCCATAGAAGAAGCTACGTGGGAGTTAGAAGAGAAAATGAGAGCGAATTACCCGTTTTTATTTGAGTAACCTTATTTTTACAATTCCGAGGATGGAATTTTTGTAAGGGGGGAGAGATGTAACGTCCATGAATTTGAAATTCCTTAATAATTAAATATGTGATTTAATTTTAATGAGTTAGCTTTGTGAGTTTATTTAAACCTTATGTGGTTATGTTAATTTATGAAATGATTAAAGGGAGTCACTAATAGTTTATTTAAATTAGTGGACTAACCCTAAGAGTTTAATATCAAGGAATTGATAGGATTATTAATAATTAAATATTCAATGTATTTGAATATAGTGGCGAGATTTGAACATATTAATTAATTTCAATTATGAGTAATTAATTGATAATGTGTTAATTAATAATTATTATGAATAAATATTAATTAATGTGTGAAAGATGATTATATGTTTACTTGATTAATTTGTGCAATATAGTAAACCTTTATTATATGGTAGTTAGCTATATATTTTATATAGTACAAGGTGGCACATTAATATGTCAATATATATATATATATAGACTATATAGTAAGAGTTATTTGCATTCATGTGAGTCGCATAATAATATTGTTATATGATATGAAGTGTGTAGGTAAACATTCATGTATACCCTATTGACATATAAGAATATCAATTGTTAAATTGATAATGATTTCATTAAGTTATTATGATAATAACAGTCATGGTAATTGAAAATGTATTTGAATTATATGTATGTGCACTACTTGATATCTTGTAATTAGGAAATACATTGTATGCCCTTTTTAAATCATTATAACCTATGTTATGTGAAATGAATTGTGCATACATAATTTATAACCAAAGTATATATTATGTGTATAAGGTATTAGCCAAGTGTGGCATTTCATTTGGCAAATGCTAAGAATTCTCTTATCCCATAATAAGAGTCCAATTTCACCTTCCCACGTGAAAAGCTAGCAAGCCTAGCCTAGCTCCATCTCAAATTCATCAATCTAGAGAAATAAATGGATGGGGAGTGGGATTCATGATTGAATCACCAACTCTCACCAACCTCCTCTTATCCATATTGCATTCTTGAAATCCAATGGTTTGAATTGTGAGGTAATGGCATTGTCTAGTTAACCATTCTTCTATAAATAAGACCTTCATCTTCCTTATTGAAATTGCTAAGATTTATTTGCTAAGGAGCTTGTAAGGAGTGAGAGTATTGCAACTCAATTACCTCAAAAGGTATAAAAATCTCAATTTATGTTCTTAGTGGAGTTTTGTTAAGATGTCTTGAATTAAGCATGTATTGGTTTATAGTTGGTTTGGGTTATGTCTCTTGGTGTTATACATACTTATAAATTTGTTGGGTTATGTTAGAAACAATTTTTAGAAGGATTTTCTATGGTGGGTCATTGAATCGACGAAAGCGAGAGAAAGCTACTGTCTCTCGATGTGTGCATGGCATAGCTGCGCTGCTTTAATTGTACTAGGGTGCTTGAAATTGCCATTAAGCTCCGCTTACACTGACTTGATATTTGTTGTTTCATTTCTAATATGCTAACTTGTTGGTACATTGTTAGAGCAAGCTTGTAAACTATTTTAACACACACATGTAAGCACATGCATGTAGTATGAACAAGTATATCAATGATTGACACAACACTTGTGGTTTTGAAATGAAATCATGGTTTCAAAAGTAAACTTTGTCATGAACACATAATGCGAGCATTATGACTTTATGAAGCATGATTAAAATCAAGGAAAATGTTTGATGCTCTGCAGAATAGAAAGGATTCTTCGTCTCAGTGCGAGCATAGCAAGTTCATACTTATTTGTAGATTGGTGCGGTAGCAGCAATGCACCATACCTCAGATCCAGTTGATGTTGTTTTGTTGTGTTGTGTGTTGCTAACTTGATGTTATGGCTTAGATACATACCTATAAAGGAGTATAACATGATATATAAGCTTTCGTATATGGTATGAAGTAATCAACTCGGATTAGTAAGGAAGTTATAGCTAAATTTAATGTTTTTAAAACTAACCTTGTGGAAAACTTATGTTCACGAGTTCTGAACTTAGTGACTCATAAACATAACTGAGTTGGAACCTAAATGAGCATGATATGTGATTCATAGATGTTGTATCCATGACCAACTTGAAAAGCTTTGTGCTAGAACTTAGTTTAAAAAGAAAAGATTAGTTAAGGCTAATGATCATGAATGCTAAGAGTAATAGTTTCTGATTTTGAAAAGAGATTATCATAACTTATTTACTTATGATAAAGGTTTTAGACTTGTCTTTACATGTGTTGGATTGCATCATTAGTGCTAAAATGATTTCAAAGACAACCTCGAACATGTTTTCAAACTTAAGTTGCATATTATGTGAGTACTTAGATACTAGTGTTGTAAGATGTCATGTTATGGCTATAATGCTCCTAAACATGATTCATATGTATTATGCATGATGATTACATGACCTTCTTATGTTTTAATAACATATAAATTGTAAGTTAAACTTGTGGCAATGAACTCAAGTATGATCATGTGGTATATGTGAAACTCTAGCATGTATGTGTATTAAAATATATGTGTAATTAGTGTGTTAGACTTGGACTGAAGTCAGGAGAGCAAAGCCCAACCTTGGTCCGGCGAAGGATAAGCCAATTGCGTAGTCCCTAAGCTTTCTAGACTAGGCGCAATGCTACTGGCCCCTATAGTCATGGATAGATTCTGTTTTTGGTCTAAGGTTTCATGGCACGCTTGTATGATTACTTTACTTTGTAATATATGACCAATATGTCATATAATGTGTTGAGAAGCATGCTATGTGATGACTTGATTCTTTTAAGTGTAGACTCATACTAGTTTACACATACTAATTGAATTGATCGACTTGATAACGTTAGGTCATTTCAACGCAAGTAGTTAAAGCTAGAATTATATTTTAGCTGAGAAAACATGCAAGTTCCTTGAACCCTACTTTTATTGAGCAAGTTCCCAAAACTTACTCCAATTATTATTGAACAAGTTCCCTTGAACTTCACTCTTGATTGTGAAAGTTTCCCATCCTTCTCATATCGTATTGAGCAGGTTATTGTTGAATTGAAAGTTATTCGTTTAAGCTTAAACTTTATTTCCAAGAATGCTATTAAGTGGTTTAATTACCTTACAATTATCCCACATTGATATTATTGATATTCACATTTTGTGCACTTGAGTGCGTACAGTCTTGGACTGGTACATCATTTAAAGTTCAATAATACTTGGACTATGCTAGATAAAGTCTGAACCTTTGTTCGGTCAGACAAATGTATGAAGTTTTATAAAAGCTATCCAAACCAATTGATGGTAAGGATTCTTAGACTGAAAGAACACCCCCTTTATGATAGGGAGTACACTAGGTATCTAATATAAGATACAAAGAACAGATTTAAATGTTATGCATATACATGGTGTATGAGAGACTGATCCCCTCAAGTACTTATTCTATAGCCAGTAACCAAAGGGTCAATTAGCTATTGATTCCATTGGAGTGTTATAGTCTACTTGACTAGCAGTTATTCTAAAAGCAATCATTATCTTTGCTTCTAATATTCATACTGTTGAATCTTTCAGATATTCATATTATTGAATTCATTGTCAGATATTTTCCATTCATGATGATATACCCTTATTGTTGTATTTAAACTTGTTGAGCAAACTTGTTGCTCATCCCTGCTATATCATGAATTATATTGCAGCTAAGCCCGAGACCTCAGGAAAGGACAAGGGTAAAGGAAAGATGTAGGATAGTTGCCAGTAGTAGAAATTATCTTATGCTTAATTTAAATTACTGTTATGTAATATGAACCCTAAGTACTATTATACGGTATGTTTGTAAGATTGTATTAAGGTTATCAAATCTTGGGAATAGTAACACCTTTTGAATGAATGATATACGTTTATTATTTTTCGCATTTTAGTTTATCGTATGTTGTTTAGAGGTGGATGTTTGTATTTTATCGTGATGACCGAACTGGGGTCAAAGGACCTGGATTCGGGGGCATCACACATTTCTCCATAAAGATAATGTCTCCAAATTTTCAGGACAAACATCACCGTAGCCAACTCTAAGTCATGAGTCAGATACCCTTTCTTATAATCTTTCAATTGACGTGATGCATAGGCAATAACTCTGTCGTTCTGCATAAGAACATAACCTAGTTTTTTATGCGATGCGTCACTATACACCACAAAGTTCCCTGTATCATCAGGCAATGACAACACAGGTGTCGAACTCAACCTCTTCTTCAATTCTTGAAAACTTTCCTCACACTTCTCCGTCTAAACAAACTTAACCGCCTTCCTAGTTAAATTTGTCAACGGGGTCGCGATCTTGGAAAAGTCTTTAATAAAACGCTTGTAGTAACCTGCCAATACTAAGAAACTCCTTACTTTTGATGGTGTCTTTGGCTGATCCCAGTTTATTACAGCTTCAACCTTTGATGGATCTATCGTAATTCTATCTTTATCAATAACGTGTTCGAGAAACTATACACATTCCAACCAAAACTCACATTTTGAAAATTTAGCGTACAACTTCTCTTTTCTCAATGTCTCCTGCGTCACTCTTAATTGTTCAACATGTTCCTCCTTGGTCGTAGAATACACCTATATATCATCAATAAACACCGCCACAAATTTGTCTAAGAATGGTTTAAACACACTGTTCATCAAATCCATGAACGATGCAGGTGCATTGGTTAAACCAAATGACATAACCAAAAACTCGTAATGACCATACCGAGATCTGAATGTCGTCTTCGGTACATCTTCTGGCCTCACCTTCAGCTGATGATAACCACTTCTCAAGTTTATCTTGGAGAAATATTTTGCTCCCTTTAGTTGATCGAACAGGTCATCGATTCTAGGTAATGGATACTTATTTTTAATCGTGACCTTATTTAATTCTCTGTAATCAATGCAGAGCCGCATCGATCCATCTTTCTTCTTAACAAATAACACCGCTGGCCCCCCTGCGGCGATACGCTTCTACCGGATATACTTCTTGTCAAGCAATTCTTGCAACTGCACTATTAACTCTTTCATCTCTACTGGGGCCATTCTGTATGATGCCTTAGATATCGGGCCCGTTCTTGGTAGTAAATCAATCACGAACTCGATTTGTCAACCCGGTGGAAGACCCGGAAAATCGTCAAGAAATACGTCTGCAAAATCTCTTATGATCGGTATCTCTTCTAACTTCACATTCTTCTTCTGTGTATCGACTATATAGGCTAAGTATCCTACACATCCTTGTCTTAACAACTTCTTGGCTTACATCACCGTCAGACAACTAGCTTGTCGAGGTGACTTACTGCCATAGAACACAACCTTTGACGGAGTTATAAGGTTAACACATTTCCTTTGGCAATCAATTACTGCTCCGTGATTGAATAACCAATCCATTCTCAGGATAACATCAAACTCACCAAGTCTAATTGGTATTAAGTCTACCATAATCTCTTGACCCTTTATAACCACTCTAGAATTCTTATATATTAATCTAACATGAATGACTTCCCTATTTGCAATCTCTATGCTCAAAGGATAATCTAATTCTTCTTGAGGCAAATCTAAGTTCTGGGCAAATTCATCGGATATAAATGAACAAGTAGCACCCGAATTAAATAGTACATAAGCATTCATACCATTAATCAGAATGATACCTGACACCACATTCTTAGACTGAACAGCATCTTGCACGGTCATATTGAAAGTCCTCGCAGTAGGTCAACTTGACTGTGCTGGTCCAGCGATAGTCAATGCACCACCACTGTTGTTTCCATTTCCTCCACTTGCACTCCCCGCTGGCTTTTTAGGGAAATCACTGTTAGGTTTGTAATATTCATAAACGCAATCAAATTGCATAAAAGTGCGGAAACGTGTAAAATCAGAGTTTAAAAAAAAATTTACAAACCATATACCCGGATCACCCTTTATGCATAATTATTAATTAAACGAAAAGATAAAGAATAAAATCATACCCTTGAAGATCGAGCTTCCTCAGGTACAAGTTCACCTCCAATCCTTTTCGCGTTCAACTTGAATCCACCGGGTTTGGTTCCTTCCTTTGATCAACGTTAGCCACCCATATGTTTGGCCTCTAGAGGTGATCCACCAAGGAAGAATAGAAATTCAAGAAGAAGGGGTATTGGCTCAAACCCTAGTTTTTCCTATCTCTATAGAAAAATGGCGTACTCTCCAACAAATTGGAATTATGTCGTTGTAAAAGTCAACAACCCATACCACCCATAATAAGACTCCTCTTATTTATTGATGTGGGCAACCCTCCTTAACAATTAAGAAATTGGGTTTTATTTAATTAATTAAATTCTTTTAATTAATTAGGCTCCCTAATCTTATTAGGGATAATTAATTAAACTCCTTTAATTAATTTTCCTTCCTAATCCAATTAGGAATAAATGAGAGTACTTATATTAAATTAATTCCTAAACTCTTTTAGAAATTAAAATAATAATAATTGTAATAATATTAATAAGACTCCTCTTATTAATTTATATTTAATATTTCTAAAATATTAAATAATAAATATTAAGCTATTTAATTTATTCTATCACCATAGATTAAATTAAATATACATAACATATTATTACGATTATGCCATTAACTTCTTAAATAATTATTCTTCCTTTTATGGTGTGACCTTTAGGTTCTCCATATATAAACCTAGGTTGTGAATAAATCAATTAGAACAATTCTAATCTTATTTAAATAAATAAATTAAACAATTAATTTATTTAAATAAATAATATTTATTCTACAATAGGATAAGCCTCCCTAGCGATCAACGACTTTTCGATAATATAGATTTCAACATTAATCATTAAAGAACCTTTGAGTAAATAGTTACCGTACAATTCAATCCTTCCACCATACAATGTCCCAATTAAATATAAGATATGGAATTACTGTCAAGTCTTATTTTATTTAATTATATGTATTTCGATCCTTAAATGCACAACTCCAAATAATGCAAATTAGAAACTCCTTTCTAATTTCATTCTCCTCTGCCAAGGACTCTTCGGGTTGTCATTTATCGAATCACATAGACATTTCTCTTCTTTTATTAAGTGGTAGATTCTTTATTGATCATACATTATCTCCATGTACAACTTATTATACCCAAGCATACCCTTTGATATACCCTAAGGGTCTTAAGGAATAAGTCAAAGTATAACTCATCATACACAAGATACTATGATGATCTCAAGTCCAAGGATTACTTGTACTACTATCACTACTGAGAATTCCTATCGACGAGCAAATAAAACTCCATTAGGTATTCCTTAGCAAGCCACGCTCAAAGTGAACTTATTCTCTAATAAGCACCTACATACTTGTTTTAGTGTCTCCACACAAATGATCATGAGATCAATCATCCTCATCCAATGAAAGCAAGTTAACGTATGTACCAATCTATCCGGATTCACTAATCCCCAATTTAGTAATCCAACGATTGGGAACTATTTTAGTTTTAAGCTTTCTAAGAATTTAGATCTCATTAGAATGATCATCATCATTATTCTAAAAGCATTGCTTAAAACTATGGGTTTATCACATATTATAAAACAAACATCATGTAGATAATTAAAAGCCTTTAATAAATCAATACTTTTATTAATAAATGAATAAGATTGTTACAAAGTATATGCTTTATCATCAAACATGATTGGCTTATGTGCATACTACTTTCAATCTCCCACTTGCACTAAAGCCAATCGTTATGGTAACTCATACTCTTCTTCTCTAAGTGACGATTATCCCATTGTTGGATAAGCTTTAGTTAATGGATATGTAATGTTGTTCTTGAGAGTCCACTATCTCTATAGTGATTTCCCATCTTTCAATTATTCTAATAATCAAATGAAAGTGCCACAACACATGTTTAGATCCAAGATGAGACTTAGGAACTATTCCTAGTTCTCAGAATGAACTTTTAATCCAAACAATCAACTTGCGCCTTCATTTATAGCTATATACTTTGTCTTTATTACTAAACCAAAGAACTCTTTCATTTTGGAACCTTTCCAATTCATCGCACTAATCGCTCAAGGTAACCCTTTACCTTAAAGTGGATTTTCTCGTCATCTTGTCTGCATCTTCGAAAACTTGAGTCCGTTAAGCCCTCTAGTTTTAATTTAGACCCACCATGAATATGATCACATCCTTAGTGCTTAAGTAAGCACTTTAAGATGTTTTTCACCGACTCATAGTGAACTTCTCCATAATATGACCGATCAACATCGTGTCTCGTACATTTCATTGCATACATGATTGTTACTCATGCGACCTCTCTTTTCGTGAGTCTGTGGGGACTATTAAGAGAGATACACTCCATAGCTCATCGACATGAGACATCTCTTGGAGTTTGCCATGCTAAACGACTTTAGCATCAAATGAATATACGTTTCTTGGGTTAAGTCGAGCATCCTCTTAAATCTATCTATATAGATTTATATCCCCAATTAAGATACTCTTCCAAATCATTCATGGAGGAATGTTTAGACAACTTTATCCTTACTGATTGTAGCATTAGTATGTCATTCCTTATCCATAGTATATCAACATATAATACTAAAAATTTCACGACGCTCCCACTGACCCTTTTGTACACACTAGAAGTCTTACCTCATCGAATGTAACTCTGGATCATCATCTTCTATGATGTGTACCTCATCATCATCATTTATGATGAATCCATACCTCCTAGGTATCTTTGGTACTATTCCAGATTTACGATTCGGTTGTGGTACAATAGGTCTATCTACAGGTTCCTCTTATTTGACTTTATAGTGTTTTGTGGATCATGAACTTTTCAAGATCTATAATCCTCCCACTAGCCCTTCAATGATAAACACCTTTATCTTAGAAGGCAGCGTGTTTCATAACAAACACCTTTTGCTAAGTAGAATTATAGAACATATACCCTAAACTTACTTTAGGATGTCCCACAAATCGACACTTGTCAAATCTTGTCCCAAGCTTATCCTTTTGAAACCTTTTCACATAAGTTGGAACCCCTTATCTTAACATACTTAAGATTAGGAATCCTCCCTGTCCATAACTTTTATGGAGTCTTGGAGCCGGATTTTGAGGTTACCATTTTCGTAGATATGCAGCCATTTCTAGGACATTATCCCAAAAGGATACTGGAATGTCAGTAAAATCATTATGGACCGTACCATGTTCAACAAGGTATGATTTTTCCTTTCAGATACATCAATCAATTATTACGTATCATGAGGTGTCCATTATGAGAAAAACCATTTGAGATGATCTAGAAACTTATTGCACAAGTATTTATTCCTTGATCTAATCAAAGAACCTTAATACTTTGCCAATTTGTTTCACTTTTGAATTCTTTGAACCTTTCAAATAATTCACACTTGTATTTCAAAGAAATACACACATTCAACTCTTTGAATGATCATCTCCTTTTCTTATACTAGTTTGTTCAATTTGTAAAATATATTTTCACGTAAGTCAAGTATACAAAATCCATTAAGTGATATTCCAGTCCTATACAAAACATTATTATTATAAATAGAACAACAATTGTTCTTAATTATAATACCAAAGATTTCATTGTCCAACAATAAAATGGAAATGATGTTTCTAACAAGAATTGGAATACAATAACAACTTATCGACTTAATAGATTTGCCCAGTAAGCGATGCTAAACTATAAGTTTCTATAGCTAATGCAAGAACCTTTGCTTCATTTTCCACACATAGGATTACTTATCTTTGTTTAGCTTTCTACTTACTTGGTCCCTTCATAAATCTATATTTATGATAACCAAAGTCAGTATCCAATACCCAAGTAGAACCTCGACTTAAAGAAAAATTTATTTTAAATCATGAACAAATTTGTATTTGTAACTCAAACTTCACTAAGCTTCTTTGGTTAGCCTCTCGCAAGATGCTTCTAGCGCTTTCTTTCCAAAGGTCCAAGCTTATAGCGATGGAAGCAAACTCCTTTGCTATCCGTTTCAGCTTTTGTTCTTATTATCCTTTGTTTTTGCCTTTCTATATACCTTCTTTGAATCGTTCTTCTTTTCGTAAGATCCTTTGGCCCCTACTTGTAAGACATGGTCTTTCTTGGTTGAAAGTGACTCTCATCTTTTTTCAACATGTTAAGCAAATCAATGAAGTCGATATCTAGCTTGTTCATATGAAAAATTCTCAACAATTCATGAAAAGGAGTCCGGGAGTGAGTGTAAGATCAAATCTTGGCTCAACTCTCCATCCATGATAAAACCCGTTGTCCTAATTGATCAATCAAATTGATTATCATTAGGACACGTGTATCATATTATAGTGCCTTCTGGTCATTCTAGATCGGAAGAGCTCCTTAGATATCTCGATATCTATCGGTCCCACTTTCCTCACCATCAACTACTTGATGTGCGGGAATGTAGTAGAGCATCCATAGTTTCATCTTGTGACGCTCAAGCTCATTACTCATGGATGCGAGCATGATGCATTGAGCCAATCAGTGCATCATCTTGCCACTTTCTAAAAGTAGCAACTCTTCCTCGAGAGGCATTATCTGCAACCATTGCAAGGATAGGCGATTAAGGACATAAGATAGCTTTTCAACTATGAGAACTATTCTCAAATTCCTTAACCAATCCGCTTAATTCTTGGTTCGTTAATTTAGCATCTAATATGCTTCGCAGTGATAGTAATTTTAGACATTGTAAAATTACAGTAAATGAATTTGTAATTAACAACATTTTAACATACATTCTTTTATTAATTACCAAAATAAATTAGGTCTTGTTTTTAAATTGGTATCTCCCACTATTTTCTTCAAACTATATTACCCTCACTTATATAGTTCGCAAAATCTAATTAAAGATTTGCTAGTGAGAATAAGGATCCCATTTCAAATGTATATAGCCTTGTGGTGACACAACAAACTATATATATAATAAATAGGTAGACAACTTTTGTCAATTACATCAACTATGCAACTCCTTGTAGATTTTGCCTCTTAGATTATTTTGATCAAGTGGTGGCACATCCGAATCAAAATTATCCAAGTTAAGTCCAACCTAGCACTCCATATATTCAAAAAGAAAAATATCATCCTTGTGGTGACACAACAAAACAATATTGTTCAATTTTCTTTATAAGCATCAAATGTGATAAATTAACATCTTAAATACTTAATACTTGCCTTGTGGTGACACAACAAACTCATATTAAATATTTAATACTCTATTAATTTTATCATGCTAGAAGGCTTACGCTCGATATTCCAAATATCTTTGAACGCTTAGGACTTAATATAAAAATTGAGGGGTTTGTTATTAATTTGTCTCATCTTGTTTAAGCGCTGCACATATATATATATATATAAAATACGTCGTATTAATGAACATGCAAAGCATGTTTGCATAATATATAATATATATAATATAAGTAAGCACATATAGAATACTATATTCTACCCGGATTGATTATGGACTTTTATTCTAGTTTGGTTCACTAGAGCCACCAAGTGAACCAAAAGGTCAAACCCTAGGGGTGCAAGAAATAATATTTAAATATAACTATTACATTTAAACCCTGGCTCCATTACAAACGGGTCTTCAAGCGCCTCCTTGCTCCTTGATCTCAATTTTTCAAAATTAATTCTAACTATTCCTATTACAAAACTATTTAAAATAAATAGAAACCTTGATCGTGAATAAAGGGAAGTACATGGGAGGGAATAGAATTTACCTTAAGAAAAATTAGAGAAGACGAGGTACGCAGACCCCATTTAATAAAATCCATACATTCATGCATCCAACTAAAATAAAATCCAATCGCATCGTCAATAGTCCATAATCAATCCCATTTATTATCATACACATCACCATATGCATCAATAAATAACATTCATCTCATGAATAATAAACATTTAATATATATATTGATATCATTTAATGGGCAAATTTAGTTAGTATAAAATCTAATTTTGAATCAAAATAAACTCCTTTATTTTAATCCAAATTTAAATTAAAATAAAACTATTTTATTTTAATTTATCCAATTTTGAATGAAATAAACTATTTTATTTTAATCAAAATTTTAATCAAAATAAACTCCTTTATTTTAATTAATTATGGAATCCAATTCCATATATAAAAAAATCTTTAATTAAAATAAACTCTTTTATTTTAATTAATTATGGAATCCAATTCCATGTAAAAAAAATCTTTATTAAAGGAAACACTTGATTTTCTTTTTTCTATTCACAAATAAACTCCTTTATTTTGAATAATATGAAAACTTATTCCATATTTAAATAAACTCCTTTATTTAAGGAAACACGGATTTTCTTTCCTATTCACAAATAAACTCCTTTATTTTGAATAATATGAAATCTTATTTCATATCTAAACAAACTCCTTTATTTAAGGAAAGATGGATTTACTTCCCTATTCACAAATAAACTCCTTTATTTTAGGAAAAATAAAATCCAATTTCAACTCTAATTAGTTATCATGGAATCCAATTCCAACTCTAATTAGTTAGCATGAAATTCTAATTTTAAAATTAAAATAAACTCTTTTATTTTAATATTTAAAATAAACCTTTATTTTAAAATTAAAATAAATATTATTTTAATTATAAAATTATTAAGAATAATATATTATATATATATATAATATATTATAAAATAATAAAATAACCTAATATATATATATATATATATATATATATATATATAAACCGCATTTTATTTTAATATAATATATATATATTATATCCGTAGCTTCTCAAAATAAAAAAAAAAACGTAGCCTTTATCCTTTGAAAAGAAAAAAACAATCGATTCCAACACCATGGCAAAGAAAATGGGATTTCATGTATCCTCGTTAACTTTTTAGTTTCTAGGCTCATGGAATATATATATATATATATATATATATATATATATATATATATATAAACGCCTTTTAATCCCGGATTACATGTAATTGTTTTTTTTTTTTATTAAAACACGATCAAATTTCCGTGCAACAATTAAAATCTCCTCACCGGTTTTCGCATAAAGTATATATATATAGTACATCAAATATATATATATATATATATATATATATATATATATATATATATATATATATAATAACTTAAGCATGCATTCCTTTTTGCGAAATCTGTTTTCGGTTTTTTTTTTTTTTTAAATTTTATACAATAAAATTATGCCCAATTAAATTGTTCTAAACACATATCAATATATAAATTAAAACAATTAATAATTCGCATAAAGGTTTGGCTCTGATGCCACTGTTAGGTTTGTAATATTCATAAACGCAATCAAATTGCATAAAAGTGCGGAAACGTGTAAAATCAGAGTTTAAAAAAAAATTTACAAACCATATACCCGGATCACCCTTTATGCATAATTATTAATTAAACGAAAAGATAAAGAATAAAATCATACCCTTGAAGATCGAGCTTCCTCAGGTATAAGTTCACCTCTAATCCTTTTCGCGTTCAACTTGAATCCACCGGGTTTGGTTCCTTCCTTTGATCAACGTTAGCCACCCATATGTCTGGCCTCTAGAGGTGATCCACCAAGGAAGAATAGAAATTCAAGAAGAAGGGGTATTGGCTCAAACCCTAGTTTTTCCTATCTCTATAGAAAAATGGCGTCTTCCAACAAATTGGAATTATGTCGTTGTAAAAAAATCAACAACCCATACCACCCATAATAAGACTCCTCTTATTTATCGATGTGGGCAACCCTCCTTAATAATTAAGAAATTGGGTTTTATTTAATTAATTAAATTCTTTTAATTAATTAGGCTCTAATCTTATTAGGGATAATTAATTAAACTCCTTTAATTAATTTTCCTTCCTAATCCAATTAGGAATAAATGAGAGTACTTATATTAAATTAATTCCTAAACTCTTTTAGAAATTAAAATAATAATAATTGTAATAATATTAATAAGACTCCTCTTATTAATTTATATTTAATATTTCTAAAATATTAAATAATAAATATTAAGCTATTTAATTTATTCTATCACCATAGATTAAATTAAATATACATAACATATTATTACGATTATGCCATTAACTTCTTAAATAATTATTCTTCCTTTTATGGTGTGACCCTTTAGGTTCTCCATATTAAACCTATTGTGAATAAATCAATTAGAATAATTCTAATCTTATTTAAATAAATAAATTAAACAATTAATTTATTTAAATAAATAATATTTATTCTACAATAGGGATAAGCCTCCTAATGATCAACGACTTTTCGATATAATATAGATTTCAACATTAATCATTAAAGAACCTTTGAGTAAATAGTTACCGTATAATTCAATCCTTCCACCATACAATGTCCCAATTAAATATAAGACATGGAATTACTCGTCAGTCTTTATTTTATTTAATTATATGTATTTCGATCCTTAAATGCACAACTCCAAATAATGCAAATTAGAAACTCCTTTCTAATTTCATTCTCGCTTAACCAAGGACTACTTCGGTTGTCATTTATCGAATCACATAGACATTTCTCTTCTTTATTAGAAGTGGTAGATTCTTTATTGATCATACATTATCTCCATGTACAACTTATTATACCCAAGCATACCCTTTGATATACCCTAAGGGTCTTAAGGAATAAGTCAAAGTATAACTCATCATACACAAGATACTATGATGATCTCAAGTCCAAGGATTACTTGTACTACTATCACTACAGGAATTCCTATTGACAAGCAAATAAAACTCCATTAGGTATTCCTTAGCGAGCCACGTTCAGTGAACTTATTCTCTAATAAGCACCTACATACTTGCTTTAGTGTCTCCACACAAATGATCATGAGATCAATCATCCTCATCCAATGAAAGCAAGTTAACGTATGTACCAATCTATCCGGATTCACTAATCCCCAATTTAGTAATCCAACGATTGGGAACTATTTTAGTTTTAAGCTTTCTAAGAATTTAGATCTCATTAGAATGATCATCATCATTATTCTAAAAGCATTGCTTAAAACTATGGGTTTATCACATATTATAAAACAGCATCATGTAGATAATTTAAAGCCTTTAATAAATCAATACTTTTTATTAATAAATGAATAAGATTGTTACAAAGTATATGCTTTATCATCAAACATGATTGGCTTGTGTGCATACTACTTTCAATCATGAGCCATGTGATCCTTCGAACCGCAGGTAAAACATGTTCCTTTCTTTGGGCTAAAACAGTTCAGTGAAATGTGTCCCTCCTGACCACAGTTGAAACACACTCGCTTTCCCTTCAAACATACCCCAGTATGGTTCTTTGTATAAGTAGCACAAGCTTCAAACTTTTTCTTCTGCTGACTTCCTTGTTGTCCTCCCGCAGTCGAATTCTCGCTCCACTTCCTCTTCTGATTGTTACTTCCAACGTTACTTCCACCAGCCTTATTTTTATTCTCATTCTTCCTCTTCTTCTGTTCTTGATTGTACTTGGTCAAGACATCGCTTCCACCTTTTGTGATAATTGCATTTTCCAGTACATCCGCAAATGTATTTAACTGGAACATTGAAACCTTGCTATACAACCAGGGATTCAATCCTTGTTTGAACGTTCTCACTTTACACTCATCCGTATTGACTTAATAAGTGGCTAACCTTGCCAACTCGTTAAACTTTTCAGTATATTCTGGCACCGTCATGGTTCCTTGTTTAAGCTCCAGAAATTGCACCTCCAACTGATTCCGAGAACTCCCTGGAAAGTACATTTCAAAAAACATCTCCTTAAATTTATCCCACGTTATCACTCCTTATCCCCCACGAACCTTATTTGCTTGCCACCAGTAGCTAGCTTCAGGCTTCAACATGAACGTCGCGAACGCAATTTTCTGATCTTCGTTAACTCTAGCAACATCAAACACCTTCTCCATTTCCATTATCCATTTTTGGGCTTCCACTGGATTCATAGACCCTTGAAACTCTGGCAGTCCAACTGCTTTGAATTCCTTGATGGTTGTGACTTGAGCTTGCAGTTGATTTGCAAGTGCTCCCATTAACAAAGTTACCAACTGCTGAATTGGGTTAGCGTTGGCCCCATTATTATTGTTAGTAGAACCCTCAGGAGATGGTTATTGGCGTGGTTGTCTTCTTCTAGGAGGCATTTTCTGTTAAAATATACGCTTATTAGTTCATTACTCAACTTCTTGAGTATTTGAAGTTTAACTTAAACATTCTAAGATTAAAGCTATAACACATAATATTTCAAATAAATTTGATATTTTATTCATTCATAATGTTTTTAAAACATAATAAAATAGCATAACCGCTACTAACATCCACTTTCCTGAACTAGACAAGTTTCAGGATTACATATTCATACTACCCCTTTATTTATATCAAAATAAGGGATTTATACCTTATTCATTCATATACTTAACCACATATTATTATTATTCTCTCTATCTGGGCATATTAAGACGTCGAGAGGCTTCTCTGCGCTCTTCCTCCATAATATGATATGTCGTCCTACGATCCATCACGAACCATGGCGAATCTTCAAATTGAGGTGGGTAATAAAAGACTCGATCCTAGGCCCTATCAATCACAGAATTAAAGTCATGATCCATCTCATTCATATTTTCCTTCTTCACTTGGACTTTAGCCTCAGCACGGTCTGCACGATGAGTCGCCTTCATCAAAGCGTCCTCTGCTCGTGCACGCTTAGCTAATTCCTCTTTGAAGTCATCTTTTTAATTTCTCCATGTCAGTTCTCATCTTCTCTTTCACTACCAACAGATCCTCATGCTGACCCTTAGTATGAACTAGGTCCCACTCTGTGTTTCCAATGCGTGAGTCAAGTTCCTGAATCTCCGCATCCTTATAATCTATCGTAGCATGATGCATCTCAACCAACTCCTTCAGCTCCTCAACCTTATCCTGTAATTCTATGTTCCGATCATACAAAGCATCATACATCTCAGCTGATATGGAGTTTGGTGGAAACTCCACAGGATCCTCTTCCTCATCATCCTCTTCTATCTCCTCAGAACTATCCTCCTCGGGATAGGTCACAGGCGTCATCCTCCTGGATCAACTATTCCCGCACGACGTGAGTATCCCGGGGTTCGTCATCTCTAGGTATCTGAGGTATCACCTCCCTAGCTGGACTGGATCCTCCTTCATTAGACATCCTGACAACAAAATATGTTTTAGGTTTTATTTATTATACAACATTATTCGATACTCTCTAGCACATAATGTCTTTTATTGTTTAGCTTCAATGGATGCCTTAATCCATTACCTAAAACCCGATAAGAGTTAAACACCTCTATGTTTTCTATTTTCTGAAAGGTTACTTCCTAAGATTTTGTGACGAACAAGATTTTTATAATTTAATTTTAATATTTATTGAAGTAAATAAATATTTTCGATGATTTAATTATTAGATTAAATAATTAATTAATGAAATTGTGGTAGATTAATTTAATTATATGTGTTACATTTATTAAATTGATGTGGAGAATTTTATTATTCGATGTATGTAATTATGTGAGCTTATTATATTAAAAGAAATATTTAATAAGCCTAATGTTATTTTAATTAATTTAATTATTAATTAGAGATTTAATAATTTGACGTTATTATTAAATGAGAAATTCAATTATGTGACTATGTGAATTAATGAGAAATTATTATATTTTATTTAAAATAAATTAAATAAGATATTGATTTATTTCATGAAGGAGTGTGACATTAATTAAACTATATGATAAATTTTTATTAAATTAAATGGTTTTTGAAACCTATTCTAACCTAGCCAAACATGGCCTTAGTGGGAGTTATGGGCGGTTAACCCATGATGGGTAATCGACCATAATCTTGTCGATTCCTTTCCTTTATACGTATTCTTTTCTTTTGTTTTCTGCTAAGTCTGGAAAAGCAACACTGAGAGCCAAAGAGATTTTAGAGAGAATTCAGAGAATTCTGTGTGAAACTCAGTGATTGAAGAAAGCACCTAAGCCTACAATTATACACTCTATACTCTGGGTAATTTCTCCAAACCCAATTTCTCTTTTACGTCCTTAAGATTTCATGAAAATAGCTTTCAAAGTTTTTGTTTAAACCTCTCTATTTGGGAAAGGAATAATGTTTATGGGTTGTGTATGTATTAATATGTATCAAATCGTATTCAATTATATATTATATAAGTTACCATATCATCAGCGTCATAAAACAAGTCGTATATGTTAATCAAAACTTATAGAGTATGGGTTTTGGCCATATGGCCCTTATATGTAACTTTAATATGTCAACCATAAAGTTTTCTATAAAATTTCAACTTATATGTGATTATGCATGTTAAAACGAACAAAACAAAACTTGAATGGTTGGATTTGACCTTATAACGAATCCGTAGTATTAAATTCCATGTTTGTGTTCAAGAACATTAAGAACAGTACAATTTGCATACTTTAATTCTGTGATTATGTGTTTTAATGGGTTAAAATCACTCTATAAGTGTTGGGTATGGATTATATATGAATTCTAACATGTGGGTATGTTTAATTTGGAGAATTAATGAGTATGTAGTGTTTATTTTGTGAATTACATGTTCTTGTGAATCGAAATTCGAGATCCGGAGTGTCATGTGAGAGCCAACTCCAACTTTCGAGACTCATGCATGATGCGCTGACACCCTTAGCCAGAAGCATACCACAAAAGTGGCCATGCCATACCACTTAGCGAGAATGTCCGTAAAAATCATTTTTCCAAAATTCAAGTCTGAAATGTGTTAGTAATCTAGTCTAATAAACATAAAAACTTGTTAGACATATAATAATGAGATATTAAAATGAGTTTTACCAAGTCAAGAAGACAATTACATGTTGATTGAATCGTTGATTATGTAATTAACTTGTTGTTCGTGTAGTATAATATTATATGAAAACAAGTATGGTAATTTGACTAAGTATAGTCATGAATTCGAGTTAGACAAAGAGTAAACTTATGATGTTTAGTACATTATTATTGACTGGTATTGTGAACGTAATTGATATGTAGGATTTAAATCAAAGAACGAGTTTAGTTAAAGTGTAATCTACGCACGAGGCAAGTTTCCTACCCCTACTTGTTATCATTGTTCAAGTTTATTATTTACCTTGAGTAAAATCTCATTACTATTATTCAAGGTCGAATTGTTATATTAAAGTTTTATTATCCTTTCAAAGTATGAATTTGTTATACAATATTTGTTCTATTGTATACTTCTTGAGATTATTATTCAATTTGAATATCATTATTGTTGAACCTTGTTAGACTAGTGAACCTTATTGATTCGACTAGTCCATAGTTGATGAACGTTCTAAATTTTAGAACCCTTATTGAATTATCCAAACCAAACTTCCTTTGGTGCGGACTTGAATGTCAAACTGAGATGAACAACCCTGCAAAGGGATTTACTTATGCGTTAGCGTTAAGATATTGTGCACAGTATGGTACTAAGGGTTGATCCCCCTAAGTACGAGAAGAAGAGTCCATAGTCTTATGACTGTTAAAGGTTTCAAGTATAACCCTGGATAACCTAGGACATAGTTCAAGGTCTTATGACCCTCAGAAATCTTTTGATTCTTGTTATTCATTCTTGATTCAAAAGTTAAGCTTTTATTTCAGAAGTCTTTGATTTATTCGCATGTTATTATTTCATTATTATATTGTTATACTTGTTGGCAATCATGCTCACTCTTGCGTAATAATAACATTGCAGTTAAGAACGAAAGAGCAGACGAACCTTCCACTAGTAAAGGCAAGGGAAAGCTTAGGAAGTAATGAAGATTGATTATTTATGTGGTTATGTAATGATAATTAGAATTGATGTTACTTAAGACTTATTTGTTTATGTTTCCGCACAGATGATTTAAGGTTAGAGTAACCTGGGATTTATTTATTATGTAGTTAATGTAACCCCATAAAGGGAGATTTATTATTATTTCTATCTATTGCATGGTTTGCATTTATTTCTAGGTAGATAGATGGATGATGTTTAGATGATGTGAACACCAAATCTCGTGGAAATGGATGTCTTTGGATTTGGGGTGTCACAGGTTGGTATGAAAGCTTTAGGTTATGAACCTTAGGTGGGGGAACAACCTTAGGTAGTAACCTTATAGGAAGAACATAGTGATGGAAAACTCTTATCGAGTTCTAAGAAATGAATTTCTGTAATTCATTTAAGATAATAAAAGACTTTATGTGTTTATGTGTTAATCTATGTGTTCGCTAGCACGGATTAGTAACTAAAACTTAAAATTTTGTTGTCAGGATGTCGGATGTTGGAGGAACTAGTCGAACTGAGGAGGAGGAACCCCGAGTACCTACAGTACCTACAGAGGAGGAGCCCCGAGACATTCATGTCGTTAGGGAACAGTTGGTACAGAGGGAGTCATCTCCATTGATCACCGTTGTTGGTCAGGAGCATGAACCTGAGACTGATCCTAAGGAAGATTATGAGGAGGAATTTGACGAGGAAGAGGGAGAGGAAGAAGAGGAGTTTCCACAACACTCCATTGATGCTGAGATGTACGACACATTATACGACCGTAACGTAGAGTTACGAGATGAGGTGCAGGATCTGACTGAGCGGGCGATTATTCAGCAGATTACTCTCGAGCAGAAGGAGAGGGAGATTTCGACTCTTCACTCACGACTGGGAAATATAGAATGGGATTTGGTCCACGAGAAGGGTCAAACCGAAGATAAGACCGCAGAGATAGAAAAGTTGAAGAAGGAATTGAAGGAAAGCTTTGAAAAGGCTGATCATAGCGAGAGGAAAATTTGGGTGAGAGAGTCACGTCGTCTTGATCTTGCGAAGAAGAGGATGGTCGCGCAAAGAAGGCAAAGCTTGGAGAGACATACTCTACACTTAATCATGCAATGGATGAGGCCCATGATCGAGTTTTGAGGCACCCCATCCAGTTCGAAGGACTTCCATCATACATGTTGGATCGCAGGACGATGTATCGCATCATGGAAGAGGAGCGTAGCAAGGCTATTCAGTGCCTTGACAGACAGTGATAGAATTTGTTTACTTATGTGATAAACTTGTCTATTATTTAGATGTAAATTCCAATGTAGTTATGAATGAAGGAATATGTTAATATTCTAAATCCTGTAGATTCTTTATCTCAGGATAGATGATGTAAATAGCAGTGATGCTATCATTTGAGGTTAAAACTTTTAGTTTGAATGAATATATATCAAGTTGTTTGTGATGATGTGTTATATAAGTATGTTAAATTGTTGAGTAATGTCTTAACTATTTAGAGAAATAAACAAAGATCTAATAAGCATATATTTTAATTGAATTATGCTGCCAAGAAGAAGACAACAACGTCAACCAGCTCAGGAAGAGTCTACGAATAACAACAATAACGCCAATGCTAATCATGTTCAGCAATTGGTTAACTTGCTAGCTGGAGCAATGAATAATCAACCTCAAGCTACACCAAATACTACATTTAAGGATTTCAAGGCGGTGGGACCGCCAGAATTTTAAGGTTCCATGAACCCGATCGAGGCTCAAACGTGGGTTATGGAAATAGAGAAGGTTTTCGACGTCGCTAGGGTTAGAGAAGACCAAAAGACCGCTTTTGCAACGTTTATGCTGAAGTCTGAAGTTAGCTATTGGTGGTAAGCAAACAAAGTTCGAAGAGATGAAGGTGTAATTACTTGGGAGAGATTTAAGGAGATGTTCTTCGAGATGTATTTCCCGACCAGCTCACAGAACCAGATGGAGGTTCAATTTCTAGAATTGAAGCAAGGAAATATAAGCGTACCTGATTATGCAGCTAGATTCAATGAGTTGGCGAGGTTCGTCCCGTATCAAGTACACACAGACGAGAGAAAAGCCAGAAGATTCGAACAAGAACTAAAGCCTTGGTTATATAGTAAGGTATCAATGTTTCAGATAAACACTTTTGCTGGAGTACTAGAAAAGGCCATCTTCATTTGAAGGTGGAAGCGATCACGATGACCAAGTATAATCAAGAAGCGAAGAAGAAGAAGAGTGAGAATGAAGGTAATAACAAGACTGGTGGGAGTAGCACTGGGGGTAGTCATAATCAGAAGAGGAAGTGGACGAATAACTGGTCAGCTGGAAGTCAACAAGGAGGGCAGAAGAAAAAGATCGAAGCATGCTCAAGTTGCGGAAAAGCTCATTTAGGAGTTTGCATGAAAGGGAAGCGAGTGTGCTACAAATTTGTGGTCAGGAAGGCCACTTAGCATCAAACTGTCCAAACCCAAAGAAGGGTGCTTGTTTCACTTGTGGTTCGAAGGACCATCTGGCAAGAGACTTTCCTAAGAAGGGATCGGGAGGGTCAGGATCAGGAGGAAACCGGGGAAACAACAGTGAAATGCCTTGACAATCACAGGACCAACCGCAACAAATCGACCGACCGCCAAGACTTTCATCATGACAGTGCAGGATGCAGTTCAATCTCGTGATGTGGTGTCAGGTATTATTTTGATCAATAAAATTAATGCTTATGTTTTATTTGATTCGGGTGCTACTTGTTCATTTATATCTGATGACTTTGCTAAGAACTTAGAATTTTCTAAGGACGAATTAGAATACCCCATGAACATAGAAATTGTGAATAAAGAAATAATCCATGTTAAGTACGTGCATAAGAACTGTAGAGTGGATATTAATGGTAATATAATGAACGTAGATCTTATCCCTATTCGACTTGGGGAATTTGACGTTATTTTGGGTATGGATTGGTTATCCAATTATGGAGCGATAATTGACTACCAGAAGAAGTGTATTAACCTTATGACTCCGTCAAAGGTTGTATTTTATGGTAGCAAGTCGCCTAGACAAGCGAGTTGTTTGACGATGATGCAGGCCAGGAGGTTTTTTAGGCAAGGCTGTGTAGGATATCTAGCTTACAGAGTCGATAGTCATAAAGAGAATCCGAAAATAGATGAGATACCAGTAGTGAGAGATTTCGCAGACGTATTTCCGGATGATTTGTCGAGACTTCCTCTAGATAGAGCAGTTGAATTCGTGATCGATTTGGCTCCAAGAACGGCTCCAATATCGAAGGCACCGTACTGAATGGCACCGGTAGAGATAAAAGAACTGATGGTCCAACTACAAGAATTACTGGACAAGAAGTATATTCAACCAAGCGTATCGCCGTGGGGGGCGCCGATTTTATTTGTAAAGAAGAAGGATGGGACAATGCGGCTTTGCATAGACTATAGAGAACTGAATAAGGTCACAATCAAGAACAGATATCCATTACCGAGGATCGACGACTTGTTTGATCAATTAAAGGGAGCGAGATACTTTTCCAAGATAGACTTGAGAAACGGTTATCATCAACTGAAGGTGAGACTAGAGGATGTATCGAAGAAAGCGTTTAGAACACGATATGGTCATTACGAATTTTTGATAATGTCGTTTGGTCTTACGAATGCTCCTGCAGCATTTATGGGACTAATGAATGGAGTGTTCAAGCCGTTTTTGGACAAGTTTGTAGTGGTATTTATAGATGACATTTTGGTTTATTCAAAAACCAAGGATAAATATGAAGAACATTTGAGATTAACATTGGAAGTATTGAGAAGGGAGAAGTTGTATGCCAAGTTTTCAAAATGTGAATTCTGGATCGAAAGGGTACAATTTCTTGGACATGTGATTGATAGAAATGGAATTTCGGTGGATCCCTCCAAAGTCGAAGCAATAATTAATTGGGATCAGCTGAAGACACCGTCGAAAGTAAGAAGTTTTCTTGGATTAACGGGTTATTACAGAAGATTTATTCAGGATTTTTCCAAGATCGCAACTCCGTTGACAAATTTGACTAGGAAATCGGTGAAATTTGTTCGGACGGAGAAGTGTGAGGAAAGCTTTCAAGAATTAAAGAAGAGGTTGAGTACAGCACCTATGTTATCTCTTCCGGACGATACATGAAATTTTGTTGTTTATAGTGATGCGTCGCATAAAGGACTTGGTTGTGTGCTGATGCAAAACGGCAAAGTCATTGTGTATGCATCACAACAATTGAAGGATTACGAGAAGGGGTATCCGACCCATGACTTGGAGTTAGCTGCAGTTGTTTTTGCTTTGAAAATTTGGAGGCACTATCTCTACGGGGAGATGTGTGAAATATATACGGACCACAAGAGTCTGAAATATATTTTCACACAGAATGACTTGAATATGCGTCAAAGAAGGTGGTTGGAGTTAATTAAGGATTACAACTGTGAGATTTATACCATCCAGGTAAAGCAAATGTGGTTGTCGATGCCTTAAGTAGAAAGGGTCGTGAGAAATTGATGATGTTGACTGCTCAGAAGGAGCTAATTATAGAAATGGAGAAACTGGAATTGGAAGTGAAGTATCCTATGGAGATTGATGAGAAGCTATTTCAAATGCAATCTAGTACAACCCTACTAGATAAAGTTAAGGAGTCTCAACTTCAGGACGAGGAATGCAAAAAGGTGATAAAGAAGATATCTGAAGGAACCGAACAAAGATTTAAGATGGATAAGGAAGGAATACTGAGATTTGAGTGCAGAATTTGGGTACCGCCAATACAAGAGATTATGGAAGACATTTTGAGCGAAGCTCATAGTTCACGATATTCGATTCACCCTGGTAGTACCATGATGTACCATGATCTTCGACAACATTTCTGGTGGCCAAATTTGAAACGTGATGTTGCAGAATGTGTTGCCAAGTGTCTGACTTGTCAGAAAGTTAAAGCAGAACATCAGAGACCGAGTGGATTGCTACAACCGTTGGAGATCCCAGAATGGAAATGGGAACATATTACAATGGACTTCATGGTTGGCCTTCCGACGACTCAGAAAGGCTACGACGCAGTATAGGTTATCGTTGACCGACTGATGAAATCCGCACACTTCCTTCCGATCAAAATCAGATTCAACTTAGATCAATTGGCAAGGTTTTATTTGAAAGAGATTGTTTCGAGGCACAGAGTGCCGGTGTCAATTATTTCTGATAGAGATCCGCGCTTTACATCGAATTTCTGGAAACGTCTACAGGAATGCATGGGAACGCAATTGCGAATGAGTACAGCTTACCACCCTCAAACAGACAGACAGAGCGAAAGAACGATTCAGACATTAGAAGATATGCTAAGAGCCTGTGTGATGGACTTTAAAGGAAATTGGGATGATCATCTACCGCTCGTAGAGTTCTGTTACAACAACAGTTACCACGCTAGTATTGGAATGCCACCTTATGAAGCGTTATATGGCAGAAAGTGCAGAACTCCGCTATATTGGGATGAAGTTGGCGAAAGACAATTACTAGGCCCAGAATTGGTATAACAAACAGCAGAAATAGTCAAAGTAATCCGAACAAGATTGACAGCAGCTCAAGATAGACAGAAGAAGTACGCAGATCCACACCGTAAAATGTTGAGTTCGAACCAGGTAGTTAAGTGTTCTTAAAGGTCTCTCCCTGGAAGGGAAAGATCAGGTTTGGAAAGAAAGAGAAATTAAGCCCAAGATTCATTGGACCCTTTGAAGTTCTAAGAAGGGTCGGAGAAGTTGCTTATGAGGTAGCCTTACCTCCAGCTCTAGAGAATGTCCACAACGTTTTCCATGTCTCAGTCCTACGACCCTACAAACTCGATTACAAGCACGTCATTGAATATGAACCCCTACATTTCGACAAAGAATTATCTTACGAAGAAATTCATGTTCAAATTGTCGACCGAAAAGAACAAGTTCTGAGAAATAAAGTAATACCTTCTGTTAAGGTAATTTGGAGGAACCACAACGCTAAAGAAGCTACGTGGGAACTCGAAGAGAATATAATGAAGAATTATCCTCATTTATTTACTTAGATTGTTATAAGCGATTCTGGGGACAGAATCTTTGTAAGGGGGGAGAATGTAACGGGACGAATTGTTTGAGTTGTGATTCAGGGCACAGAATCCTTTTAAGAAGGGAAATATGTGACGAACGAGATTTTTGTAATTTAATTTTAATATTTATTGAAGTAAATAAATATTTTCGATAATTTAATTATTAGATTAAATAATTAATTGATGAAATTGTGGTAGATTAATTTAATTATATGTGTTACATTTATTAAATTGATGTGGAGAATTTTATTATTCGATGTATGCAATTATGTGGGCTTATTATATTAAATGAAATAGTTAATAAGCCTAATGTTATTTTAATTAATTTAATTATTAATTAGAGATTTAATAATTTGACGTTATTATTAAATGAGAAATTCAATTATGTGACTATGTGAATTAATGAGAAATTATTATATTTTATTTAAAATAAATTAAATAAGATATTGATTTATTTCATGAAGGAGTGTGACATTAATTAAACTATATGATAAATTTTTATTAAATTAAATGGTTTTTGAAACCTATTCTAACCTAGCCAAACATGGCCTTAGTGGGAGTTATGGGCAGTTAACCCATGATGGGTAACTGACCATAATGCGCGTCAGTTCCTTTCCTTTATACGTATTCTTTTCTTTTATTTTTTGCTAAGTCTGGAAAAGCAACACTGAGTGCCAGAGAGATTTTAGAGAGAATTCGGAGAATTCTATGAGAAACTCAGTGATTGAAGAAAGCATTTAAGCCTACAATTATACACTTTATACTCTGGGTAATTTCTCCGAACCCAATTTCTCTTTTACGTTATTAAGATATCATGAAAATGGCTTTCAAAGTTTTTGTTTAAACCTCTCTATTTGGGAAAGGAGTAATGTTTATGGGTTGTGTATGTATTAATATGTATCAAATCATATACAATTATATATTATATAAGTTATCATATCATCAACGTCATAAAACAAGTTGTATATGTTGATCAAAACTTACAGAGTATGGGTTTTGGCCATATGGCCCTTATACGTAACTTTAATATGTCAACCATAAATTTTTCTATAAAATTTCCATTTATATGTGATTATGCATGCTAAAATGAACAAAACAAAACTTGAATGGTTGTATTTGGCCTTATAACGAATCCGTAGTATTAAATTCCATGTTTGTGTTCAAGACCATCAAGAATAGTACAATTTGCATAATTTAATTCTGTGATTATGTGTTTTAATGGGTTAAAATCACTCTATAAGTGTTGGGCATGGATTATATATGAATTCTAACATGTGGGTATGTTTAATTTGGAGAATTAATGAGTATGTAGTGTTTATTTTGCTGAATTCTGTGTTTTTCGCAAACTAAAAATTTAGAATCTGGAGTATCGCGTCGCGGCGCCAACTCCAGCTTCGAGACTCAAGCCAAATGCCACCACTGCGTCAGCGATGCATTACCACGTTAGTCAGAATACCACCATGCAAAGCAGAATGGCTAAGACCAAGAAAAAGTGGCGTATGGCACCACTACTTAGCGAATATCCGAAAATGCATTTTTCCAAAATTCAAGTACAGAAATGTGTTAGTAATCTAGTATAATGAACATAAAACTTGTTAGACATATAATGAGATATTAAAATGAGTTTTTACCAAGTCAAGAAGACAATTACATGTTGATTGAATCGTTGATTATGTAATTAACTTGTTGTTCGTGTAGTATAATATTATATGAAAACAAGTATGGTAATTTGACTAAGTATAGTCATGAATTCGAGTTAGACAAAGAGTAAACTTATGATGTTTAGTACGTTATTATTGACTAGTATTGTGAACGTAATTGATATGTAGGATTTAAATCAAAGAACGAGTTTAGTTAAAGTGTAATCTACGCACGAGGCAAGTTTCCTACCCCTACTTGTTATCATTGTTCAAGTTTATTATTTACATTGAGTAAAATCTCATTACTATTATTCAAGTTCGAATTGTTATATTAAAGATTTATTATCCTTTCAAAGTATGAATTTGTTATACAATATTTGTTTTATTGTATACTTCTTGAGATTATTATTCAATTTGAATATCATTATTGTTTAACCTTGTTAGACTAATGAACCTTATTGATTCGACTAGTCCATAGTTGATGAACGTTCTAAATTTCAAAACCCTTATTGAATTATCCAAACCAAACTTCCTTTGGTGCGGACTCGAATGTCAAACTGAGATGAACAACCCTGAAAAGGGATTTACTTATGCGTTAACGTTAAGATATTGTGCACAGTATGGTACTAAGGGTTGATCCCCTAAGTACGAGAAGAAGAGTCCATAGTCTTATGACTGTTAAAGGTTTCAAGTATAACCTATGATAACCTAGGACATAGTTCAAGGTCTTATGACCCTCAGAAATCTTTTGATTCTTGTTATTCATTCTTGATTCAAAAGTTGAGTTTTTATTTCAGAACTCTTTAATTTATTCGAATGTTATTATTTCATTATTAAATTGTTATACTTGTAGGCAATCATGCCCACTCTTGCGTAATAATAACATTGCAGTTAAGAACAAAAGAGCAGACGAACCTTCCACTAGTAGAGGCAAGGGCAAGCTTAACAAGTAATGAAGATTAATTATTTATGTGGTTATGTAATGATAATTAGAATTGATGTTACTTAAGACTTATTTGTTTATGTTTCTGTACAGATGATTGAAGGTTAGAGTAACCTAGGATTTATTTATTATGTAGTTGATATAACCCCATAAGGGGAGATTTATTCTTATTTCTATCTATTGCATGGTTTGCATTTATTTCTGGGTAGATAGATGGATGATGTTTGTACAGTGAACACCAAATCCTGTGCAAATGGAAGTACCAGATTTGGGGGTGTCACAGATTTTCCCACCTAAGGTTCAAAACCTAAATCTTTGATACCAACCTGTGACACCCCCAAATCTAGGTACTTCATTCCCACAGAATTTGGTGCTCACTATCAAAAATAATTACATCTAACTACCCATAATAAGGGATAAAAACATCAATTAATTTAAACAATAATCTTTCCCATTAAAGGGTTACATCATCTCATAAACAATCCCAGGTAATCTAACCTTAAATTATTACATCAGTTTGTGGAATACATCATAAAATAAATCAAGTCTTATAACATAATTCATTTAAATAAATTCTCATAAATCTTCAACACTTGGACATCATGCCCTTTCCTTTGCTAGTAGATGGTTCATCGACTCTTTTAACTTTAGCTGCAGTGTTAATTGCAAGAGTGAGCAAATAATTGCTCACTGATATAAAGAATAGTAATGATAACAACATGAGAGTGAACAACGAATGCTGAACAATAATGAACTTGTTCTACGAATCAAAAATAGAAAACAAGTTCGAATTTAATATATGAGGGTCTTAAGACCACGAATTATGTCCACTATAACAAAAAGACTTATCTGCGATCAGTATATCGGATCGATATATATGATTGATGAGATGATATCGTCGATGACGATCGCGATCATTGATTGTATAATCGCAGATAATCTGGTCGCTAGATGGACGTCAGCGACCAACAATGGCGACCGACTGCTCAGCGACCGCAGTTAGCAACCGAATTCGTCGCTATTATGACTCATGCTAAGTCATTTGTCAGCTGTGATGTGGCACACGTGTCAGCGACCGGCAATAGCGATCGAATCGGTCGCTAGTTTCAAAGTAGCTATCCGCGACCGCGTTTCAGTTTTAGCAACCGCATGCGGTCGCTGATCTTCTTTTTTTTATAATATTTTTCCTGTTTTATTGATTTCCCAAAAATAACCTGCTTTGTACCTGTTTTCTTTCCCAACACATAGCAGTACATATAAGCATCCATCCATGATAACTACCATATGATAAACATTCATTCATGATAACTACTATATGATAAACATCCATCGTAAACAAACACAATACAATCGTAAACATCCATATAATATAATCGTAAACCAATACAATTGTCCAAAGAATCAATCTAAAAGAGTATAAGGCTTTAAAAATCTAAAAAACAAGTCTAGCAAGGCTTTAAAAATCAAACATATATGACTGGTGTAGCTCTTTATGGATCATCCAAATTAGTACCATGTAATTATCAAAAGAATAAAACATATATGTTACATGTGTTGATACTGCTATATGACTTGGGAATTAAAAGCTAAACAACCTTAACAATCATTTCGACTATACAGACCCTACTTAACGTACTTAGGGGGATCAACCCTTTGTATCATGTATTGTGCACAAACATTTAAACCTTACACGTACAAAATCCCCTATGTTAGGGTTGTTCGTCTCAGTTTGGATTTAGAATTTCCACACTAAAGAAAGTTTAGCTTGGAACTAACTTATCAGTGGTTCTAGAATTTAAGAACACTATTCCATAATAGACTAATTCAATCAATAAGAGTTTGTTTACTACTTGAAGGTTTAATACAACAATATAGAATTGAACAAGGTTATCAAAGTCAAAGATCGGATAACAATAATGTATAATTGAATAGACACAGTATGTGTGCAAAGTACCACATTCAAAAGAGCTAGAACAATCTCATTTGAATCAATGCATTAGAACAATATATACCTTGAATAATAATATCAAAAGTAAAACTCGCTCGATGTAACGAACTAGATTACAAGAGCTTGTACAATCATACACGAGATAGAATCAACAGGCTTGCTCAACTTTATTGTAAAATTTAGAAATTGAAAGCTTGTTTGACATAAAGATAGCATAGCTATGAAACTTGCTCAATAAAAGTTTAGGATAAGAAACTTGCATTCATTATAAAGGGAATGAAGTTAGGAAACATACCTTGTATGTAAGCTACACAAGTATAATAATGTTCGCCAATTACCTTATATATCACTGAAATCGCAATAACAATTAGTTGTATTAATATTAGCTTTAGGGGTTTAAACCACCATTTGAGTCATAACCTTATCTTAACGTCTAATCATGTTGGTTAATATCCTTAACGAATCTGAAATAACACTATAAACTAACATAAACTTTATCATTCATCTTTAACTATCATAAACATCACTTTTGTTTATTACATAACTTATTCAAGTGATAAATTAAAATCTCCATATTTTGGTATTATATTATACTACAACCTGTTATGATGTCTTATGTTAGGATCCAACATCATAATCATGCATGTCAAGCCAAATTAGACCATTGTATAAAAGCCTACAAATAAACAGACTTCACCGCTTGAGGCTCAAGTGCACGCAGACAGTTCTTACCGTCTCCTTAACTTGCACCGTATGACTATGACTACTTCTGCTAGCATTCAGCAGATTCACAGATTCGCAGAAGGCCAACGACGTGTCATCTTGTTTTACTCACTGTAGTAGCAGTGCAGCATGCACGCCTTGCACTGCACGAAACTTACAATGACTCTGTTATTGCACCAGTCACACCAACTTAAGCCAATTCCACCGAATTTCATAAAACTTAACATCTAAAACTTTGTAATACCATAGTTAAGCATGATATTCATCATTACAATTATATAAATATTACATAAAATTCAATTTTAAAAATTCAAAACCACAATTTTCAAAAAAAATTTAATTTTTACACTTTTAGCGAATTCGATCACCACGACTTCGTTTCTTAACTAATTTACATGATTCAAACTACGCCGCTTTCGTTTCTTAACATACTAATACAATCCAACATCAATTCGCATATTAAAACACATATTGAACATTAAATTTTGTACTTTCTGAAGCCATTTTTATACATATAACACTGTTTTTAAAATCTTCTACTACAAACCTAATTTCATTTATTTAATCATCAAATAGCACTCACCAACGATGATTAAAAGATTATAAACCACATATACATGTATATATATCAATCTAACATAACTACCAATAGAAATTTCAAAAATAAAAGTTAAGATTAGAGTAGGTTATACCTTGAATCTTTGTTTGTTGAGAAGAGAATTGCTTTCCCTTGATACTCCAACTTCCTAGCAAAATCTATAGAGAATTTCTCTCTTTCTACCAAGCTCTCTCTCTCTCTCTAAACCCTCTGTTATTTATCCTTAGAGAAATACGTGAAATAACCCAACTGAGTGCTAGCCTTAGAAAATAATGTGCGTAAAAAACCTAAAAGTTCATATTAGTTAAAATAAGCCAAAGGCCACAAGGCCTTGTTTGGCTAACACAACTCTCCCCCTTATAGATTATTTTCATAATATTTTTATTACATAGTCTTTATTTGTCACATATGTAACCCATTTAATTAGCTTACACTTATAATTATAATAATTATAATTTTATTATAATTATACTTATGGTTAATAAATAATTATATATCTAATTTAATTAATAAAGTAGACTAAAACATTACTTTATTTAATTTAATTATTCTCTTTAATATTAAATAATTCATTTAATTTAATTATTTTCATTAAATTAAATCTTCCAACTAAAAATTACCATTATTCAATTTAATTGACATTGTTCAATTTAATTACTAAATTCTTGCACCACAATTCCATCAATTATTTACATTCATCAATAAATAAATTATTTAAAATATTTATTTAATTCAATAAATATTTAAATTAAATTACAAAATTTCTCGATTGTTACATCAATCCATCTCTATGCATGCACAAAATCTTACTGGAGGAAGGATCTAAGTCGACCATTGAACATCAAAGGCGATTGAACCCAATAATGAAGGAGGTGGTCCGGAAGAAGATTATTAAATTACTAGATGCAGGCATTATCTATCCCATCTCAGACAGTCCTTGGGTCAGTCCCATTCAGTGCGTGCCCAAAAAGGGCGGCATGACGGTAGTATCAAATGAGAATAATGAGCTGATCCAACCAGAACGGTCACTAAAGGGATGTATGGATTACAGGAAATTGAACGAGTCCACTTGTAAGGATCATTTCTGTGAGGGCCCCGAATCTGAGGTCTTGAATCACCGCGGATCTGGTTCGATCAATCTATCACTATACATCTATTTTTGCGGAAGATATAAACATAAATTGTTTATACAATACATTACACACTATTCCCCAAGGTCGAGTAACCTTAACTTAATACACAAATCATAACTTTTCTAACACATAACATTATTATGCAATACTTATACAAACATAAGTGCACACATAAACTTAAAGCTGGAACTGTCTTGGACCTTTCCTTGTATCCGACGCATTCGCCTTAATCTGCAATGTTTTATCATGATATAGTAAGGGTGAGCATAAGGATTGCCCAGCAAGTTTAAGTTCAATAATATAACGATATATCATGATTGAAAGAGTCTGAATAATAAAGCTGGCTATAATTCAACAATATAATTGTGAACTAGCAGGAAAAAATTTATGACTGAACAAGTATTATACATGAACAAATATATCTGAACCAACTGGTAATGAAGGTGATCAGCCTTTCATACCTGACTTATACATGCAATATGTACAAAGTACAATTCATGGCAACCAACAATGATTAACCATAAGCTTATCCGAATGAAACAACTCTTAGTAGAGTTAAGTAAAAACAAACTTGCCTGAACCGTTGATTACCGCTATGCAATTTATATCGCTTTATCCGAAGACCTAATATTAGTAATATAGATCTCCAATATTAGAATAATATCATCAAAATATAATACTATTATATATATATAGAATAACCTAAACACATAACACATAACCCTATCAGTCTATTCATCATATAAAACTAAGCATTAAGTCTGACTATTTAAGTCCGAGTTAAATCCGATAAAATTCTAACACCCCGACGGTCTAGTCGGACAAATTTCGAGTTTAAGTTCAATTAAACTCTGGCTAAACGCTTAACTATTATCTAATATAATTTTAATAACAGTCGAAATATTTTTCCAAGTCTCATAATAATTTTTAAATAATTATTATCATTTATTATAATTTTTCAATCATTAAACTCATATTTAAATGAATTAAATACAACATAATTCCATTATCATTAATATTTATTTATTATCAAATATTAATTAAATACAAGTCATAATATTAAAATATATTTATAATATCACAAAGTATTTTTAATACATTAAAATCACCTTTATACGATGCAAAACAATATTTGTGGGATGAGCCTTTTTTATTCAAGCAGTGTTCAGATCAGATTCTGCGAAGATGTTTGCCAGAGGAAGAAATTGCAAGTGTGCTCCATCATTTCCATTCCTCAAATTATAGAGGACATTTTAGGGGCCAAAGAACTGATGCTAAAGTAATCCAATCTGGGTTTTACTGGCCTACCCTGTTCAAAGATGCACAGATTACCTCTGCAGAATATCCTTGAAGTAGAATTGTTTGATGTCTGGGGTATTGATTTCATGGATCCATTTCTGTCTTTCTACAACAATCTTTATATTCTTGTTGCGGTTGATTATGTCTCTAAATGGGTTGAAGTAGTCGCCTTGCCTACTAATGATTCTAAGGTGGTGCTTAATTTCTTATAGAAAAATATTTTCACTCGTTTCGGCACTCCTCGGGCAATAATCAGTGATGAAGGCTCACATTTTTGCAACAAATATTTCGAAGCCCTTCTCTCTAAGTATGGGGTAACCCATACAATAGCCATTGCTTATCATCCGTAGACAAGTGGCCAAGCGGAGAAATCCAATCGAGAGGTCAAGCGCATCTTGGAGAAGATTGTTAACCCGAATCAGAAGGATTGGTCCAAGAAGCTTGATGATGCCTTGTGGACATACCACACTTCTTATAAAACGCCTATCGAAATATCGCCGTATAGGCTTGTTTATGGCAAGGCTTGTCATCTACCTGTGGAGTTGGAGCACAACGCATATTAAGCTATCCAAAAGCTCAATTTCGATTTGGATGCAGCTGGTGAACAAAGACTTTTACAACTAAATGAATCAGACGAGTTTCATCTGCAAGTGTATGATAACGCTACACGACAAGAAAATCGTTGAAAAAAATTTTGAACAGGGCCTGAAGGTGCTTCTTTTCAACTCCCGACTAGAATTATTCCCTGGGAAGTTGAAGTCCTGATGGTCGGGGCCGTTCACAATTACTAAGGTGTATCCTTATGGGACTATTGAGGTCGAAGACCCTCATTCAAACAAAACCTTCAAAGTCAATGGACACTGTGACGCCCCCAAATTCGAGTACTTGAAACCCGAACTTGGTGCTTCACGATACCATTTCTATAAGCTGAATAATACTAATAATAATAACAATAATATAAAATTCAAACTTAATTTACATATGCATCAAAGTTTACTCCCAGGTACGAGACCTTTAAACATTCATTACATCATAGATAATAAGTATCATTATCTTAATAAACTATAACAATTACACAACATAATATAAATCTCATTCGAACAACTTTCCTTTCCTCTTGTTCTTGCCTGAACCTTCTGGTTGATCATACTTAACTGAAAACATTTAAATTTAAATCAAGAATGAGCATTGGATTGCCCAGCAAGTAATAACAACAATATATATTAGCTGAAAGAATTAAATGTTTTCTTTGAAAGACACTTCTACAATGAATCAACAGTTATGAAGTAAGCTGAACCAATAATAACAACATATCACTTCCATATGTAATCTTTGAAACTACGTACAGACTAAAACTGGAGATCAATCGACAGACTATGAACATTGTTTTTCATTTTTGCTAGGGTTTAGCAGAACTTCATTCGTAAACCGTCATAACTTATGGACACGAGGGTGATCTGCCCAAAGTGCCCTGTATTGATCAATACTACATGCAAGAATGATATTATCGTTCACTCTATCCACCTTAGGTGCACAAAAGTTTTCCCATATTCAGGGTGTTCATACTTAGTCGGGAATCCGAACCAAAATAATCTGGTTGGATACAATAACGTTCTATCTTGTTCAACAATATTTTTATGTCTAGCTGAATCAAATAGCTTAGACGGATTTTAAGTCAATGTATGCATACTTGAAATCAATAAGTATGTATCAATATATGATTAAATACAATGGTTATCCAAGTGGGGACACTTGTCTAATCCATATATACGAATTAACGAACAGAATAAATATCTGAATTATACAATAATACAATGATTGGATAATGTAAGAACTTGTATGAATACAAAGATTGGATACATAATCAATAATAATAGAGTTAATAATCTGGCACAATAATATGATTCTGAAACTTTCTTACTCATGTCTGTTGCATAAAAGAAATGCAAAGGTAGAATACTTGCACAATGTAAATAATAGATCAGATACTTGCTCAATAATAATTGGAGTAAGTTTAGGAAACTTGCATAACATGATATATCTGTTTGCACAAAATAAAAGTAGTGCATAAGGTTTAGATACTTTTTGAACTACTTTGCTACAATAATAACGACTTTGATTAATCTTTTATACAGCGACCTATCAGTAATAAGATCATTCGTTCAATTAGAATAATATATCATATCACACAGTATTGCTAATTGCAGTCAGCACATAACCTAATCACATTGCCACATATGTTTAACAGTCATTACATCATAAACAAACACGTATCTAGTCAAATTATCTAAGTCCAAATCAATTTCTGAAATATTTCGGGGTACCGACGGCTTTATCGGGTAATTATCGAGTCTAAGACTCAATCTTACAGTTCAATAGTCGTTTAGATATTTTAAATATCAGTCATATTATTTTTCATAGCCTTATAAATTTTTTTAAATAATTATTATACTTTATCATGAATTTTCAAACTCTGAAATCATTATTAAATGATTTAAATATTAACTAATTCTATTATCATTAATATTTAATTAATATTAAACTATTAATGAAACTATTACTAAAAATATTAAAGTTATTTGTAATAACTCAATATATTTTAAAGTATTAATATTACCCTTAAATGATTTTTAAAACATTTAAAATTATTTTAAATAATTACCATGAATATTAGAATATTAATTTATTATTTATCAAAATATTAAAAGTCAATAATTATAACTTAAAATATTTTTAATTCATTTATTTCCTTTTTAAATGATTTTTGATTCAATAAAACTATTTTTAAACTATTTATTTAATATAATTATTAAATAAACTTAATATCATAAATATTAAATTATTAATAAAATTTACCTTTAAATATCAAAAGTTAGATTTTATAACTTAAAATATCTTTAAACTATTTATTTTCATTTAAAATGATTTTAACAATATTAAAATCATTTTAATTAATTTATTAAATATAATTACTAAATAAATCTAATATCATTAATATTTAATAATTAATTAAACTTATCTTAAAATGTTAAAAGTTATGTTTTATAACTTAAAATATTATTAAATACCTTATTGTTATTTAAAATAATTTTTAATACAATAAAATCATTTTTAATTATTTTATTTAATGTATTTATTAAATAATTTAAATACCAATAATATCCAAATAAAAATTAATATTTATGAAAAATATGTCAAATTATTAAAAGTTAATTTTTATATCTTAAAATAATTTTTAAAACTATTTTTGTAATTTTCGAATTTATTTACTATTTTTAAATTATTTTTAGAATTTAAATTAGTTAATTATAATAAGTCTGTCATTAAAAGCCCTTTAGCGGCGATGAAGTGTCGCCTTAGGTGTTCTTGAGAAACCCAGGACATTCAAAGTCAGTTTCGAGTAGCCTTTACTTTGACCAAGCTTAATTCAGTGATTATTATGTGTCCGGGCTAACTAATGGTCAGCTCTTGTAGTATTAATGTAACACTGCATGAAACAACAAATATCCAGGTCATACTTCATCACAATCTAAAGTTATTAAGCTTTGAACTAGCTGTCAGGCGTGTTCATCATGATTCGGGGTTGCCCAGAAAATTTTAGTCATGGTCGGTCAACACTTTTGTTGACCTTAAATCTGTCAATTTGTTCAAGGTAAATGTTTTCTGCTCGTCGGGCTATCAGAGAACATGTTTCAATCCATGGTAGAGTCTAAACATAATTAATCAAAACGCGTTGGGCCTCAGAAAATCATGTCAGAGTCTGTTCTTCATTTCTGGGTTTTCCAGAAATGAAGAACAGATCGAGAATGCATGTTTGGGCTTCCACAACTTGTTGTACTTGCATGATTTTTGTGATCTGAGGTTTCTAGATTGTAGTCAACATGTAGGTGAAGAGATCTATTACATACAAACACCATAACAACAAACAAATCTCTAGATCCATGCCGGTCAAACCATGTCAGAGATGGTGGTCATACGTTTTCTGGGTTACCCAGAAAACAGAAACGTGATCGAGCTACTTGGTTTGACCGTCTTTTAAATACATCCTGTTAGTCATCTAGGTTATATAAAAGCTTTAATATGTAGTACATATACCATACTATAACATTTAAACAACAACAGAAACAAATCGACAAACACACAAGAGATATGTACTCAAGAACTTACTGTCAGAATGTTCTAGGTAAGTTTCTGGGTTACCCAGATTTGAGAAGTCATGGTCGGTCAACGACCTTTGACTGTGATTATCTGACATTATAAGCATGATCTGGTCCTGATACAAGTTCTAGATTACAAACCTCATATCACACTACATGATCAAACCTTTAAACAACAAATTACATACACAGGATGAGATCTAGATGGTCTGACATTCATTGTCAGACCTTAAAAACAAAATTTTCGAGTTTTTATAAAACATCAAATCCGAGCCTCTAGATGTTATAGATCTAACATCTAGCAACCCAGATCACTTTGTTAGACTCCATACTACATATTTAACACAAAAATTTTAACATCAAACATAAGATCAAGGTCGGATTATAAAATAGGGTTCATACCTTTTTGTGAGCAAAATCTAATTTCTAAGCTTCTGATCTGTTGTTGGTGTTCATGGGGCTTGATTTGTGACTGATCTAACACTAGAATTTCGTGGGTTTGAGCTTGAGAGAGAATGGCTAGGAGTGGGTTGCACAAATGAGTAAATAATGCACTTTCTCTCTTTCGAATTCTATATAAACATGTATGCAATGTATTGGATGATCACATGACTGAGATTTGTAGCTTGTAGGTTCCTAGCTAGGTAGACTAGGGTGGCTAGCAAGATTGGATAAGATTTGTCTAGCAATAATACACCAAATGGGACAAAAAGGGTAAAATGGTAATTTTGCTTATAATCTCAAGGGTATTCTTGTCCAAGGTACTTGAATCTAGGGTTTAATCACTAGATTTTTAACCTTAAAGTTTCCCAAATAATTACTAGGGTTTGGACAATTAAAAATTAAAGGGTAGTAAAATTTTAAATTAAAACATACTAATTAAATTAGGGTTTTTAATATAAAACTAGGGTTTAAATAATAAGGGTTCCTTAATTATCATTAGGGTTCCTAAATTGACATTAGGGTTCCTAAATTAACATCTCAATTTACTAAAATAATAATCAGGGTTTATAATTTTAAATTAGGGCTTTCAAATATTAATTAGGGTTTTATCTAATTAACATTAATTGTATAATATGCACAACATAAATTATAAAGCGGAAGATTACTACGCTTTTGAACTCATAATTGAGTTTTCAAAATAGATTTTAACAAATTGATATAAAGTTTGACATTAAACACCATCATCACCGATGTATATAATATATATTTATAACATTTGAAAAATAATATTATATTTAATATAATATTATTATTCTCATTCATAGCTCAAAATCTAGATTTAGGTTTTGGATTCCATATCGATTTATCTTTCATATATAGCATGCATTATTAATTAAGTTAGAATAATTAACTTAAAACTCGAACTAAAATTCATATAATAAAATAGTAATTATAATAATTCCAATAATCATTTATTTAAATAATATAAAAATCATATTTTCTTAGAAATAAATAATAAAGACATTTCTATTATAAAATTAATTATTATAATTATATACTTTATAATGATCAATATTTCTAAAATAAAATTGTTTGAAATTATTCATGAAATAAATAATTTTATTTATCACAAATATACATACATATTACTTGACACATATTCTCATCTTTAAAATAAAAAAATTTAATATGCAAAATTTCTTATTTATTTATATAGAAAATATTCAAGTTATTACATTCACCCTCCCTTATAAGGATTCCGTCCCCGGAATCACCGTTTTAAAACATATACTTACAAGGTTACATAGCATACGTAGTCTTTTCAAATAGATCTCGATCAGATTTGATCGAACCAATTTTTTAACTATTCAACATAAAGCTTGTCTATCTGATTGAACGAAAGTTCGATTGCTAAGAGAACTCAAATTCCTTCTTCAAAATATATTTATAAAATAATTTATTATATATTGGAAAATCATAAATATCGAAATATACAAGTTATACGAATAATACATGGAGTTGCATTCCCAGCTGCCACCGTATACTGGACCGTAATATTGAAAACTCTTGCGGTTGATTCTGTTGGTTTGTTTGTTGAAGTAGGTTCTGTTGTCATTAGAGTCCTGCCACCTTTTCCTTTATTCGTGCTCCCTGTATCCCTTCCCTTTTTCGCACAGTCCTTCACCTTATGCTCCGTTGATCCACATCTGAAACACCCTCTGTTCATCCCTGGATTGGGACAGTTGGGAGAGATATGTCCCTCCTGCCCACACTTGTAGCACACAAACTTACCCTTAAGACACTTTCCCGAGTGATTCTTTCCGCAATTTCCACACTGCGCAACTTGTTTCTTTCCACCTCCTGGCATACTTCTGGTATTCCCAAAATTATCTCCTTTTCTTTTCCGAGTCTTATCGCCACTATTTTCTTCTCCGGCTCTAGATTGATTTGCTTCCCACCAAAAATTTGTCTCCCCTTTCATCGTATAGGTGACAAAAGCTATCTTTTGCCCATCCGTTACTCTAGCTGTCACAAACATCTCTACAGGTTCAGTTGATCCTCTAAATCCAGGCGGTTCGATTGCCTTTAAGTCTTTGAAGTTTGTTGATCGATTACTTAGTTGATTTCCCGCGACTAGTGTAATATCCGAGATATTTTTTTTTTATGTAATTTAAGAATTATTAATAACCGAATTTATATGAAACTTTTGGGTGATTTCATTTATTAGATGTATATGTGTTGTACATATATGTGTTATTTCAAGATATGTGATGAGATGTATTTAAATGGTTGGTTTAGTTTTATTTAACTATTTAAATAAAATTAAGTAGGAAATTATTCTATTTTATTACGTGGGATGATATTAAATCATGAGCTAGAGTTAGGAGCAGAATTTAGAGACGCGGACTGTGTATTCGAGTCCGGAACGTCAAAATTAGTCAGGATAGACTGTAATCACGAAAAAGTGTCACAGTTGACTTTTTGGTCAAAGTCAACCAGTTGACTTTTTCGAGGAAAAAGTCAACTACGAATTTCAGAGATGAATTGGACTAAACGGATAGTCCCATGACGTCCGGAACTTCAACTTTAGTAGGAATCGATATATGGTTCGCAAAGTTTGGTTCTGAAGGGTAAAATAGTCAAATAGCTTATTAATTGATTAATTGATTAAAATAAATATATGTATTTTTTTTTATAATAGAAATCAGCTGAACTGATGGACCCATGAGACTATTAAATTGGGACAAGGGAGGGAGTATACGTATATTACATAATAGCTAGGGTAGAAGTAATTTATTTTATTCCTTAAAACCAAAATTCTTTTTAACTCCCACATTCATTTTCTCTAACTCCCACATTCTTCCTATTAATTAACTATATTATTATATTATTAAGTCTTGTGAGTAACTAATCATTAGTGTTGGGGTTATGGGAGTTGGGGTTATGGGAATCAAAAGACTCTAACAACGCTTATATATATATATACAAACACACTTTTCTTTTAAGAAAATTCCACCAAGTAAGCATCAGAGAAGTTGAGAGTGATAGATAGTGTGGTAGTATTCTAGAGATCACTTAACAACTAACAAGCAAGGAAGAGGGATAATCAAATTAACGCAAGGAAAATTCATCCAAAAGGTAAGCTATGAAACTCTCTTTTTCATGTTCTTGAAGAAAAATAGTGAAAAAGCATGTATAGCCATGGTAAATGGATTATGTTGATTTCGTAAGGCTATGATAATATTGTTGGTTTCTGTTATGAGGAGGATAAGGAATTAAAAGTATGGTTTAAACATGTTTCAATTACATAGAGAATCAAATATTTCATGAATGTATGCGATATGTTGATAAAATGCCTCTTTGTAGTCAATTTGTTCATAGCATGGTAATTTAGTGAGTTGGTTTATTGTAGCATGTTCATATATGTTGGTAGAAGTGATTTGGACAGTAGGAGTCAAGCCCATGCATGTTAGAATCAAAATCACAAAATTTTTCAAAGTTGGTTGAATGTGAAATCTATGATTTTTGGGGTTTTTCGGAGCCTCGGAATCATGGTGTAAATGACTCGATTAGCGTATGTTATAATATTATAAAATAGTATGTAGCATTAGGTACAACCTGTCCAAATTTCATAAGAAAGGGAGTTAAATTGAGCAAGTTATAAAAATCGTAAGCATGCATGTTGGTAATAAAATCTGCAGTGCGGAAATTCCGATTTTTTCTAAAATATAAAACTAGTCTTGTACGCTTTTCTATCTTGATTGGTTTGTGGTCTTAGCATGATAGTTTTATGAATGTTATATTCTTGTAAAATACCTTGATGTATGAAGTTTATTGTGTCCAAGTATCATGGTCATATCATCTTTAAGTTAGCAGGAATAAAATCGTAGAGTCAGTGAAAATCGTAGAGTAAACTCTGAAAATCGTAGAGTCAGTGAAAATCGTAGAGTCTCTGAAAATCGTAGTCAGTGAAAATCGTAGAGTAAAAATTGTAGAGTCAATGAAAATCATAGAGTAAGTGAAAATCATAGAGTAAAAATCATAGAGTCAGTGAAAATCGTAGAGTCGGTGAAAATCGTAGAGTAAAAATCGTAAAGTCTCTGAAAATCCTAGAGTCAGTGAAAATCGTAGAGTCAATGAAAATCGTAGAGTCAGTGAAAATTGTAGAGTCAATGAAAATCGTAGAGTAAACTCTGAAAATCGTAGAGTCAGTGAAAATCGTAGAGTTAGTGAAAATCGTAGAGTAAAAATCGTAGAGTCAGTGAAAATCGTAGAGTAAACTCAAAAATCGTAGGAGTCAATCAAAATCGTAGAGTAAACTCTGAAAATCGTAGAGTCAGTGAAAATCGTAGAATAAACTCTGAAAATCGTAGAGTCAGTGAAAATCGTAGAGTAAACTCTGAAAATTATAGAGTAAAGTTTATATTACAACTACTATGCGTTGCTAATAGTTGATGTGCATGATTATACAATTGTGTAGGCACGCGTGAAGTACGAGATAGTTGTAAGCTGTTAATCTATTATTGGTAAACAACGATCAAGGCAAGTTTCTTACCCTATTTTTCATTATGAATTTATTCAACTCTTATTCAGCTGATTGCAGCGAGGGTAAGTTTGGGCTTGTGATTAATTAATCATTCGTGCAAGCTCCTTTATTGTAAAGTTCTATAACTTCAATTGTGATGCGAAACGTTATTGATGATTATTCAGTTCCTATTGCAACTACTATACTTTAAAGTTCGTATTCCCTTAATGAACTATATTCAAGCATGCTTTTTAGCTTTCGTCCCAGCTAGATGTTATTGATGCAAACATAGTATATTATTTAAACAATTCAAATCCTTTGAAGCTATTTGATGTTTACCAATCCAAATTGCTTTGGTGAGGTCCCGTATGAATACTAAAATGAACAACCGGATAATCAGGAATTAGCGATGACGGGCATATAGTCCCATTTACGCTTATGCGTTTAAACTTTATACTTGTGCACAATGTAGGGTACGATAGGCTAATCACCTAGAGTACTTGCAGAGACCGTTTACAATCTATTTGATTGTTAAACCGTCTGATGGTTTTTGATGAAACAAAGTAATGTTCAGGGTATCTAACACCCCTTAGTATGTTATTGAGAATTCCAGAACTCTTATCTTGATATTCCAGTTTATCTCTTGATATTTATTTCAACTATTGAGAAATATTCATGCTAATACTTCTACTTCTGATGTATGTTCTCAAACTACTTTATATACTTGCTGGGCAATTTGTGCTCATTCTTGCTTAAACTTTTCGATTAAAGGCATAATGATAACGCTGAGAGGGCCAAAAAGGACAAAGGAAAGTCTAAGATGAAATGATGAGAGTTATTTATGTAATAATTATGTTTTCGCATATGATGTGATGTAGCGATAAACGCTAAGTTTAAGTTTCAGTTTATTAAAGGTTGTAAAGACTTGGAACTTTATTTTGAATAAGTATGTAATTGTTAATATTATTATTATTATTAGAGTTACTTAGATAGATGATGATGTTTGTTATATCGTGAGCACCATGTCCTGTGTCGATGTTACCTGATTTTGGGGCGTCACAGTTAATATCGAGCAATAGGTTATAAACCTTAGGCGGGAACCTTAGACTATAACCTTAGGGAAGTTAGTGGAGAAAATAAGGAGATGAACTCATGTAGAGTTCTAGGGGTTGTGTCAAATCTATTTTTTTTCCTAAAAACTAAAACATCTATTTTAAAATACTAACCGAGTTATTTTGTCTTGTTTAAAGGATGTCAGGAGAAGAGGATGTTAGAGATATCCACGTTGTGAGGAGTGAGCGATTGGTGACAATCGTACACGAGCTATATAGTGAGGCGTGGTGACTCGAGACCTAGAGGAGTATCCTGAAGAGGGAGAGGAGCCCGAGGAGGACTCAGAAGAAGCACCTGAGGGTACTTTGTTGGATGAGTTGATGGATAGGATTACGGAGTTGGACGACAAGGTCCATGAGTTGGAGGAGCTGTATCAGGGGGAGCAACAAGCTGCAGCATTGCTTGAGGCATTGGTGCACCACCTGATAATTAGGAACGGGGATATGGCTGACAAGCTGCGAGCATCAGACCATAAGGCAGATAGGCTGGAGGATGAGAAAGAAGCTATTAGGACCAACTTGGGGCATACCATTAATGGGTTAGAGTCGAGGATTCAGAGTCTCCAAACTGACAAGCAGATTATTACCACATTCTGGGGAGATGAGAGGAGAGACCGTGTTCGGGCCGAGAAGCTAACTGGAGAGTTAGAAGGAGAGGTGAGAGATAAGAAGGTTAAGATAGACAAGATGAAGTACGCATTTAAGTTAGCACATGGAATGTGACGCCCCCAAAATAGGTCCATTCCATCCAACCCATTCTGAGTCGCCAAATACATGGTACAGAAATAACTACAACTTTATTATTACAACATATAAACTGTGAGTTTAAATACAATTATTGTCTTCTAGACAATATCCACACGCAAATAAATCCCCATCACAATTATTGATACATTATTTTACAAAAATGGTGAGGACTACTAAACAACTCTCTCTAGAACCTACATTCCATACCCCCGACTAGTACTACGCTACATTCTCGCCTCCCGAGAAGAAAAAAATGGAACAACAAGGAAAAGGGTGAGCTCAACTAGCCCAAAGAAAGAACATTATGACTAAGATAACATAGAGCAAATTATCGTTAGTTTTCAACGGAAAAAATCTAATAGAATACAATAGACAACCGGTTTTAAATCAACAAGCTGCAATGAAAACAACAATTCATTAGAAGAGTTAAGTAGAGAATGCAAACTACTATCTTTTATATATGAATTTAAAAGTTCATCGTCGATAATTTATCCTGTAACATCAATCAATATATATCTGGAATCAAATATTCATCTTTTTACTACTGAGCCAAAGATATTCATCGATTAATTCATGTTCATCTAAACACTGCTTCATCTTTTGCACTACGGGCCAAAGATATTCATCAAGAAATCATTCATCTTTGCACTACAGCCAAAGATATTCAATAATATCATCATTTAGGACCGAGGATGATGAAAAATATTTTAAAGGAAACGAATCCGATGAAACAAAAGAACAAATATTAAGGATTAGTATTTTAAACAATCCAAGTTCAACAATACTTCATAAGTAATCGAGTGGAGTAAAATTCAAGAATGATCAAAACATGGATACAATCAAAGCTAGTATCCATAATAGATATTTTGGACAAAAGAAGAAATTTCATTTTGGGTGAATAGTGCCGTATTCGTGAATAGTGTCAGATATCGTGAATAGTGCGTGATATCGTGAATAGTAACTCCGGCACCAAAAGATAGAAATTTCACAAAAAATATCTTCACGCTTACGTGAATAGTACTCGTGAATAGTAACTTCGTGAATAGTAACTCATGAATAGTAACTTCGTGAATAGTAACTCATGAATAGTAATCTCGACATGAAAAAGTTCCAAATTTGATAAAATTTCCAACCAATATTTCGGCGATAATGATATTGAAGAAATAATATCATTTTCGAATAAAATAACATCCCTTACCTCGAAAGACAAGACTTCTAGTTGAAACACCTATAGGCTATGACTTTGAACTTGCAATAGATAGCAATACTCAAAATACTCACAAGAATACGCTCGATAATATAGAGAGAGAAAACTTCAGTTTCTGGTGTGATTTTCAATTCTAACCTAAGCACCCTATTTATAGGAAAATGCTTTGAACACCAAAGTAGAAAATTTAATATAATAATAATATATATATTAATTTGTCTATGCCCACTTAGAATCATCTAAATTCAGCAACTTAGCATGTGTTAAAGATGCCCACCAAACACAAAAAATGTTTTTCTTATTTAAATTATTTTAAACTTCCAAAAATCAATTATTTCGGAGCTTCGAAACTTCAATAATTCATAATAAATAGCCCTTTTATCAGAAAATTCAAATCTCGCGAATTCTTATAAGAAATTCAATTCTCTACAACTTTGCAAAATAAAGTTTTTCCAAATTCCAAACAGAAATTGACCGAAATCCACAAACGGGAGATTTTACAAGCTATAATCAAATTTCAGTCAAGAAATGGGTCTACTGAAACACACAAAAATCTGCTTTTAATATTTATTGCAACAAAAATACTCTTTTCCTCGTATACTCATATATCCTACATTCATTGTAAAAATATCACCATTATTATGTTATTAAAATATAATAATATATTTAAATGAATTATTTTATCGTAAAAGATAAAATTTCAATTTTCAACAATTGTCACTTTAAAAAATTCTCCATCTATATCCACATAAAATCAATATTTTTCTCATCATATAAATCAATAATTAATTATTCACAAATAATATTACAGAATCACAAGATCTTTAACGGTGCCGTTCCCGTGAAAGAGGGGCTTTCGAATAAGAATTTCTCCTTCTTGACGCCAAGCAATTAGGTGACCAAACCTCTCCTTAGATGAACTTTCTAGACATTACCAATAATGTTATCTAATAATATTATTCGGATAATATGAATTATTTCTTCGATAATGGAAAATACCGTAATGACAATTTATTAAAACAACGATAATATAAAATATCAATGCAAAGAATTATTGAATCAATAAAATAAAATAATGAATAGTAATTCTTTGTAACAATTATTGAGTAGTGCCTTCTTACGTAAGAATCAATAATTGGTGCAATACTGCAGCTACTTGTTCAACAACGCGTATTAGTGTGTATTAACCAATCGGTATTATTCAACGATATTAATTGCAGTAACAACTACGCCGTTATTTATAAACAACTTATATTTGTCGTATTCTTCATCAAATCGCTTTCCGTTATGAGACCCACAAAAGACTGCACCGTCGTACGAATATTCCCCGATAGTACGAATATTCCACGACCAAACGAATATTCCCCTACAATAATGAATATTTTATAACCACTTGCTTATTCAAAATATTTGCTTATTTTACCCATAACTATCCACATTAATCAAATCAACCCTTACTATTTCAAAATAATAAATAGAGGAAAATAAATTTCATTTATTAATAATTTGGGGTCTTACAACCTCCCCTCCTTATGAAATTTTTTCCTCGAAATTGACGTACGTACCTGGTGTTTCGAAAAGATGAGAATACCTAGTTTTCATTTCCGTTTCCAACTCCCAGGTCATTTCCTCAATAGCATGGTTTCTCCACAAAACCTTAACTTGTGGTATAACCTCGGTACATAGGATATGTTCTTTCCTATTCAATATCTTGACAGGTAACTCCCCGTACGTTAAGTCTTCAGCTATCTCATCCGGTTCTAACTCAATGACGTGGTTCGGGTCGTCCACATATTTACGTAACATCGATACGTGAAAAACCTTATGAACACGCGTCATACTTGGCGGTAAAACGAGTCTATAGGCCACAGTTCCTATTCGATCGAGAATTTCAAATGGATTAATAAATCGAAGGTTTGAGCTTTCCTCACCTCACCGATTCTTGCTTTTGAAATAACAACTTCTTGCACCTCCTTCTTCAAATTCATCAGCTCCGGTGTGTAGCTTGAATACTTTAACTTTATCGATTAAAGTCGATTATACTCAGATATCATCACGTGGGTACCTAGAGTTTTCATCTCCATCTCTATTATTTGTAAATTATACTGAAATGAGTCATTGACAATATCGTACTTTCGTACTTGTATCGATCTTCTATTCAACACGCCAAATACCACGTTAAACTTTTCGGGATGGCATTGTCGAACATGTCTTTGAAATGAGTCTCCTCTTGAGTTCTTGAAGCTCTTCCCACATTCCTTGCTCCATTCGAATTTTGTATCTCTACGAGTCAAATTTGCGTTAATGGAATAGTGATTCGAGAATATCCTTCAACGAATCTCCGATAATAACCAACTAAGCCTAGAATGCTACGTATTTCGATTACCGACTTAGGTTTGTTCTCAATCTGTGACTCATATCCCAACCTTGGATAAGACGTTACAATGACACCTATCGGTTTATTATCGCATCGAATATGGTGTCCCCTACGAGAGTCCGGCCGGTGCATTCCACAAAAGAAGTCACTAGATAAAGGCTCGGTACCAAATTCTATAGTTGAATTTTTAACTCCACGAAGTTCAATAGAGAGCCATTCGATATGAGATTTTAGAAATGAGTTTTGTACTGGGGTTCAAAGTCGATACAAAATTTAATATCGGTCTTTGGGAGTAAACCAAGAAATTCTTCAGAAATACATCGGAAAAATCAATAACAACAGAATATATTATTCAAATCTGACGTGTCTTTATTCAAATCCATAACATGGACTAAGAAAACTTGACATCCGTAATAAACGAATGACTTCATGGCTTGATATGAAAATATTTGACTACAATGGTTTGATTGCTTGAATTCAAATAACAGGTTGCTTAGGAATATGAAAACTAAAAACCTTACGAAAGTAATCAATTTCGGCATGATGAGTAGTTAACCTTAAAATCACATCGAAAGCAAATATCTCAATAGAAATAAGGTTAACGGTAATGTGATAGTGCCAACTTTGAATCAAGCAAGATTTCTAAACAACGGATGTAATGAAAGTTCTCTAACTGAGTCTCCATAAATAGGTCAAAGTCTAATTTCTCCGTAGTCAAGTTCAAACGTTGAACGCAAGAAGAGAGATAAAAGAATGGGTAGAACGGCATCTAGTAAGGTATAAACTTCGCAAGAATTTATAATTAACTAACCCGTGCTAACTTCGTTCGGGTTCCTCGCATTTAATTTGGCCACGACAAACGCTCTTCCGAGAACCGTTGACTTTGACTTTTCTGGGACATCCTTTTGAGTCACCATTCCCCATTTGGATCGGGTTTCGATACCGTACAATCTCGAGCGATATGTCCTTCTTTTCCACAATTATAGCATACCTTAAACTGTTGTGGGCAGTTTGGGCTGATATGTCCCTCTTTCCCCAAGCATTTGTAACATACGACCGGTGGTCTTTCTTCTCCCCTTGGAACCGGTTACTCTTGGCGGCGTCTTCACATGGTCGTTGTTGAATCTCCTCTTTTAAAATCTCCTCCCGACTCGCTTCTTCTATTTTCATGGCCACGATTACCACCAGAGTGGTTACCGCCTTTGTTCGTATTCTTCTTTCTCCGCTGGTTATCGTTATTCTGATGACTGCTATCTTCGGTATGATCCTGGTTATGGTCCCTCGGTTGAACGTACTTTCGTTATCTTGCTTCTAACAACCGAGCCTGTTGACAACATCTGAATAGAGAAAAATTTATGAGAAATGAGATCTTGGCGTAGTTCGGGTTTCAAACCTCTCGAAACATCCGCGTCATCGTTCCTCATTCTCCACCAAATGAGGTGCAAACCTGGATAACTCCGCGAACTTCGCCTCGTACTGGGACACTGTCATGTTATTCTGTTCTAGTCTAATAAACGCCACTTCCTTCATAAGACGAATACTTTCAGGGAAGTACTTGTCATTGAACATTTTCAAACGTCTCCCATGACATCTTTGAGTGCAAATTTGGATGGAGTACGCTTCACGATTCCCACCAATGTCTGCCTCATTACTGGAACATAAAAGTAGCGAATGGAACTTTTTGTTCCTCCGTGCATCCCAAGACATCGAATATCTTGGTAATTTATTTGACCAACGTCTCCGCCTTAATCGTATCCGGCTTTCCCCAGAATTCTGGTGGTCCCAACTCTTTGAACAGCTTGGCTGTGACCACCCGTGAATTGTTATCATTTCCTTTTGTATTTTGATAACGAGTCTCCCTCGTCTGATTTTGTATGAACTGCAAAAAGCTTCTAAACATCCCCTCGTTCATCATCTGCTCAGTGGTGCTATTCACAGGAGGTACATTGCCAGCCTGTTGCACGTTCTCCTCGTTGGTAAGTACAGGCATCTCCACGGTCTCATTTACTCCACTGTTAATATTCTCAGTCGACATTCTCAAAATCATCCATAAAAACAAGGGTTAATTAAGGAAATCAATATATCACATAATATCCCTATATACTAACTAACTAACAAATAAGCTTAGGTAGGACACACTAGCGAAGGATTTACTCGTCTCTCCCCTCCTAGTTCTATTCCCCGATCTCATGGAGATCATATCCCTAAGCTCTGATACCAACTGTGACGCCCCCAAAATAGGTCCATTCCATCCAACCCATTCTGAGTCGCCAAATACATGGTACAGAAATAACTACAACTTTATTATTACAACATATAAACTGTGAGTTTAAATACAATTATTGTCTTCTAGACAATATCCACACGCAAATAAATCCCCATCACAATTATTGATACATTATTTAACAAAATGGTGTGGACTACTAAACAACTCTCTCTAGAACCTTCATTCCATACCCCGACTAGTACTCGCTACATTCTCGCCTCCACGAGAGAAAAAAATGGAACAACAAGGAAAAGGGTGAGCTCAACTAGCCCGAGAAAGAACATTATGACTAAGATAACATAGAGAAAATTATCGTTAGTCTTCAACAGGAAAAAATCTAATAGAATACAATAGACAACCAGTTTTAAATCAACAACTGCAGCGGAAACCACAATTCATTAGAAGAGTTAAGTAGAGAATGCAAACTACTATCTTCTATATATGAATTTAAAAGTTCATCGTCGATATTTTATCCCTGTAACATCAATCAATATATATCTGGAACTAAATATTCATCTTTGCACTACAGGCCAAAGATATTCATCGATTAGTCATGTTCATCTAAACACCTATTCATCTTTTACTACTATGGGCCAAAGATATTAATCGATCGATTCATGTTCATCTCAACACTGCTCATCTTTTTTCTGGGCCAAAGATATTCATCAAGAAATCATTCATCTTTGCACTACAGGCCAAAGATATTCAATAATATCATCATTTAGGGTAGAGGATGATGAAAAATATTTTAAAGGAAACGAATCCAATGAAAAAAGAACAAATATTAAGGATTCAGTATTTTAAACAATCCAAGTTCAACAATACTTCATAAGTAATCGAGTGGAGTAAAATTCAAGAATGATCAAAACATGGATACAATCAAAGCTAGTATCCATAATAGATATTTTGGACAAAAAGAAGAAATTTCATTTTTTCGATTGAATAGTCTTAGTATTCGTGAATAGTCTTTAGTATCGTGAATAGTTCCGTATATATCGTGAATAGTAACTCCTAGCACCAAAAGATAGAAATTTCACAAAAAAATATCTTCACGCTTAAATGAATAATAGTACTCGTGAATAGTAACTCGTGAATAGTAACTCATGAATAGTAACTCGTGAATAAGTAACTCATGAATAGTAACCCCGAGAATGAAAAAAGTTCCAAATTTGATAAAAATTCCAACCAATATTTCGGCATAATGATATTGAAGAAATAATATCATTTTCGAATAAAATAACATCCTTTACCTCGAAAGACAGTACTTCTAGTTGAAACATCGGATATAGGCTATGACTTGACCCTGCACCGTATAGCAATACTCAAAATACTCACAAGAATACGCTCGATAATATAGAGAGAGAAAACTTCAGTTTCTGGTGTGATTTTCAATTCTAACCTAAGCACCCTATTTATAAGAAAATGCTTTGAACACCAAAGTAGAAAATTTAATATAATAATATATATATTAATTTGTCTACGCCCACTTAGAATCATCTAAATTCAGCAACTTAGCATGTGTTAAAGATGTCCACCAAACACAAAAAACGTTTTTCTTATTTAAATTATTTTAAACTTCCAAAAATCAATTATTTCGGAGCTTTGGAACTTCAATAATTCATAATAAATAGCCCTTTTATCAGAAAATTCGAATCTCCCGATTTCTTATAGGAAATTCAATTCTCTACAACTTTGCAGAAGAAAGTTTTTCCAAATTCCAAACAGAAATTGACCGAAATTCACAAACGGACGATTTTACAAGCTATAATCAAATTTCAGTCAAGAAATGGGTCTACCGACACACAAAATCTATTTTTAATATTTATTGCAACAAAAATACTCTTTTTCCTCGTATACTCATATATCCCACATTCATTGTAAAAATATCACCATTATTATGTTATTAAAATATAATAATATATTTAAATGAATTATTTTATCAGAAAAAGATAAAATTTCAATTTTCAACAATTGTCACTTTAAAAAATTTCTCCATCTATATCCACATAAAATCAATATTTTCCTCATCATATAAATCAATAATTAATATTCACAAATAATATTACAGAATCACAATCTTGCAACCAGTAGTTCCTGAGGAAGAGGGGGCTTTCGATAAGAATTTCTCCTTCTTGGCGTAATTAGGTGACCAAACCTCTCCTTAGGCAGAACTTTCTAGACATTGCCAATAATGTTATCTAATAATATTATTCGGATAATATGAATTATTGCTTCGATAATGGAAAATACTTGTATAATGACAATTTATTGAAACAACAAGAATATAAAAATATCAATGCAAAGAATTATTGAATCAATAAAATAAAATCTTGAATAGTAATTACTGTAACAATTTTTGAGTAGTGCCTTCTTACGTAAGAATCAATAATTGGTGCAATACCGTGTGCTACTGTTCAACAACGCGTATTAGTGTGTTTTAACCAACGGGTATTCCAACAATGATAATTGGTAACAACTACGCCGTTATTTATAAACAACTTATATTTGTCATTTTCTTCATCCAATCGCTTTCCGTTATGAGACCCACAAAAGACTGCACCGTCGTACGAATATTCCCCGATAGTACGAATATTCCACGACCAAACGAATATTCCCCGACAATAATGAATATTTTATAACCACTTGCTTATTCAAAATATTTGCGTATTTTACCCATAACTATCCACATTAATCAAATCAACCCTTACTATTTAAAAATAATAAATAGAGGAAAATAAATTTCATTTATTAATAATTTGGGGTCTTACTGACCTCCCTCCTTATGAAATTTCGTCCTCGAAATTGACGTCACGATACTGGTGTTTCAAAAGATGAGAATACCTCATTTTCATTTCCGTTTCCAACTCCCGGTTATTTCCTCAATAGCATGGTTTCTCCACAAAACCTTAACTTGTGGTATAACCTCGGTACATAGGACATGTTCTTTCCTATCCAATATCTTGACAGGTACCTCCTCATACGTTATGTCTTCAGCTATCTCATCCGGTTCTAACTCAATGACGTGGTTCGGGTCGTCCACATATTTACATAACATCGATACGTGAAAAACCTTATGAACACGCGTCATACTTGGCAGTAAAACGAGTCTATAGGCCACAGTTCCTATTCGATCGAGAATTTCAAATGGATTAATAAATCGAAGGTTTGAGCTTTCCTCACCTCACCGATTCTTGCTTTTGAAATAACAACTTCTTGCACCTCCTTCTTCAAATTCATCACCCCGGTGTGTAGCTTGAATGACTTTTAACTTTATCGATTAAAGTCGATTATACTCGTATATCATCACGTGGGTGCCTAGAGTTTTCATCTCCATCTCTATTATTTGTAAATTATACGAAATGAGTCATTGACAATATCGTACTCGTACTTGTATACGATCTTCTATTCAACACGTCGGCTACCACGTTCGCTTTTCCGGGATGGCATTGTCGTAACATGTCTTTGAAATGAGTCTCCTCTTGAGTTCTTGAAGCTCTTCCCACATTCCTTGCTCCATTCGAATTTTGTATCTCTACGAGTCAATTTTGCGTTAATGGAATAGCGATTCGAGAATATCCTTCAACGAATCTCCGATAATAACCAACTAAGCCTAGAATGCTACGTATTTCGATTCTGACTTTAGGTTGTTCTCAATTGTGACTCATATCCCAACCTTGGATAAGCACGTTACAATGACACCTATCGATTTATTATCGCATGCGAATATGGTGTCCCCTACGAGAGTCCGGCTTTGTGCATTCCACAAAGGAAGTCACCGGATAAAGGCTCGGTACCAAATTCTATAGTTGAATTTTTAACTCCTGAAGTTCAATAGGAGCCATTCGATATGAGATTTTAGAAATGAGTTTTGTACCAGGTTCAAAGTCGATACAAAATTTAATATCAGTCTTTGGGAGTAAACCAAGAAATTCTTAAGGAAATACGTCAGGAAAAATCAATAACAACAAGAATATTATTCAAATCTGACGTGTCTTTATTCAAATCCATAACATGGACTAAGAAAACTTGACATCCGTAATAAACGAATGACTTCATGGCTTGATATGAAAATGTTTGACTACAATGGTTTGATTGCTTGAATTCGAATAACAGGTTGCTTAGGAATATGAAAACTAATAACCTTACGAAAGTAATCAATTTCGGCATGATGAGTAGTTAACCTTAAAATCACATCGAAAGCAAATATCTCTATAGAAATAAGGTTAACAGGTAATGTGATAGTGTCAACCTGAATCAAGCAAGATTTCTAAACAACGGATGTAATGAAAGTTCTCCTAACGGAGTCTCCATAAATAGGTCAAAGTCTAATTTCTCCGTAGTCAAGTTCAAACGTTGAACGCAAGGAAGAGAGATAAAAGAATGGGTAGAACCGGTATCTAGTAAGGTATAAACTTCAAAAGAATTTATAATTAACTAACCCGTGCTAACTTCGTTCGAGTTCCTCGCATTTTATTGACCGGCCACGACAAACGCCTTCCAGAACCGCTTGACTTTGACTTTTTGGGACATCCTTTTGAGTCACCATTCCCACCGGATCGGGTTTCGATACTGCATAATCTCGAACGATATGTCCTTCTTTTCCACAATTATAGCATACTTTAAACTGCTAGGGCGGTTTGAGGTGATATGTCCCTCTTTCCCGCATTTGTAACATACGACCGGTGGTCTTTCTTCTCCCTTAGAACCGGTTACTCTTGGCCGACGTCTTCACATGGTCGTTGTTGAATCTCTTCTTTTAAAATCTCCTCCCGACTCGCTTCTTCTATTTTTATGGCCACGATTACCACCGGAGTGGTTACCGCCTTTGTTAAGTATTCTTCTTTCTCCGCCGGTTATCGTTATTACGATGACCGCTATCTTGATATGATCCTGGTTATGGTCCCTCGGTTGAACGTATTTTCGTTATCTTGCTTCTAACAATCGAGCCACATTGACAACATCTGAATAGAGAGAAAATTTATGAGAAATGAGATATTGGCGTAAGCGGGTTTCAAACCTCTCGAAACATCCGCGTCATCGTTCCTCATTCTCCACCAAATGAGGTGCAAACTCGATAACTCATGAACTTCGCCTCATCTTTGGGACACTTCATGTTATTCTGCTCCAATCTAATAAACTCCACTTCCTTCATAAGACGAATACTTTCGAGGAAGTACTTGTCATTGAACTGCTTTCTAAAACGTCTCCCACGGCATCTTTGTCAGGTAATTTGGATGGGTACGCTTCACGATTCCCACCAATGTCTCGCCTCATTCTGGAACATAAAAGTAGCGAATGGAACTTTCTCGTTCCTCCGCATCCCAAGACATCGAATATCTTGGTAATTTGTTTGACCCACGTCTCCGCCTTAATCGGATCCGGCTTTCCCCAGAATTCTGGTTGTCCCAACTCTTTGAACTGCTTGGCTGTGACTACCCGTGAATTGCTATCATTTCCTTTTGTATTTTGAACACGAGTCTCCTCGTGCGATTTTGCATGAATCGCAAAAAGCTTCTAAACATCCCTCGTTCATCATCTCGCCGGTGGTGTTGTTCACGGGAGGTACATTGTCGACTGTTGCACGTTCTCCTCGTTGGTAAATCTGAGCATCTCCACGGTCTCATTTACTCCATCATTAATATTCTCGATCGACATTACAAATCATCGTCATAAAACAAGGGTTAATTAAGGAAATCAATATATCACATAATATCCCTATATACTAACCAACTAACAAATAAGCTTAGGTAGGACACACTAGCGAAGGATTTACTCGTCTCTCCCCTCCTAGTTCTATTCCCCGATCTCCGCCAGAGATCATATCCCTAAGCTCTGATACCAACTGTGACGCCCCCAAAATAGGTCCATTCCATCCAACCCATTCTGAGTCGCCAAATACATGGTATAGAAATAACTACAACTTTATTATTACAACATATAAACTGTGAGTTTAAATACAATTATTGTCTTCTAGACAATATCCACACGCACATAAATCCCCATCACAATTATTGATACATTAATTTACAAAAAAGGTGAGGACTACTAAACAACTCTCTCTAGAACCTTCATTCCATACCCCGACTAGTACTCGCTACATTCTCGCCTCCTGAGAAGAAAAATGGAACAACAAGGAAAAGGGTGAGCTCAACTAGCCCAATAAAGAACATTATGACTAAGATAACATAGAGAAAATTATCGTTAGTCTTCAACAGGAAAAAATCTAATAGAATACAATAGACAACCAGTTTTAAATAAACAACTGCAGCGGAAACAACAATTCATTAGAAGAGTTAAGTAGAGAATGCAAACTACTATCTTCTATATATGAATTTAAAAGTTCATCGTCGTTATTTTATCCTCCGTAACATCAATCAATATATATCCGAATCAAATATTCATCTTTGCACTACTGTGCCAAAGATATTCATCACTTTAATCATGTTCATCTAAACACTGCTCATCTTTGCACTACGGGCCAAAGATATTCATCAAGAAATCATTCATCTTTGCACTACACGGCCAAAGATATTCAAGAATATCATCATTTAGGACCGAGAATGATGAAAATATTTTAAAGGAAACGAATCCAAAGTGAAACAAAAGAACAAATATTAAGGATTCGTATTTAAAACAATCCAAGTTCAACAATACTTCATAAATAATCGAGTGGAGTAAAATTCAAGAATGATCAAAACATGGATACAATCAAAGCTAGTATCCATAATAGATATTTTGACAAAAAAGAAGAAATTTCATTTTCTATGAATAATGTCGATTTAAGTGAATAGTGCCGTATCGTGAATAGTAACTCTCGCACCAAAAGATAGAAATTTCACAAAAAATATCTTCACGCTTCGTGAATAGTACTAAATGAATAAGAACTCGTGAATAGTAACTCATGAATAAGAACTCGTGAATAGTAACTCATGAATAGTAACTTTCGTAGATAGTAACTCATGAATAATAACCGCGACATGAAAAAGTTCCAAATTTGATAAAAATTTCCAACCAATATTTTAGCATAATGATATTGAAGAAATAATATCATTTTCGAATAAAATAACATCCCTTACCTCGAAAGGCAAGACTTCTAGTTGAAACACCTGGATATAGGCTATGACTTGAACTTGCACCAGTATAGCAATACTCAAAATACTCACAAGAATACGCCGATAATATAGAGAGAAAAACTTCGATTTAAATGTGATTTTCAATTCTAACCTAAGCACCCTATTTATAGGAAAATGCTTTGAACACCAAAGTAGAAAATTTAATATAATAATAATATATATATTAATTTGTCTCACGCCCACTTAGAATCATCTGAATTCAAAGAACTTAGCATGTGTTAAAGATGCCCACCAAACACAAAAAACGTTTTTCTTATTTAAATTATTTTAAACTTCCAAAAATCAATTATTTCGGAGCTTCGAAACTTCAATAATTCATAATAAATAGCCCTTTTATTAGAAAATTCAAATCTCACGATTTCTTATAGGAAATTCAATTCTCTACAACTTTGCAGAAGAAAGTTTTTCCAAATTCCAAACAGAAATTGACCGAAATTCACAAACGGACGATTTTACAAGCTATAATCAAATTTCAGTCAAGAAATGGGTCTACCGACACACAAAATCTGTTTTTAATATTTATTGCAACAAAAATACTCTTTTTCCTCGTATACTCGTATATCCCACATTCATTATAAAAATATCACCATTATTATGTTATTAAAATATAATAATATATTTAAATGAATTATTTTATCAGAAAAAGATAAATTTTCAATTTTCAACAATTGTCACTTTAAAAAATTTCTCCATCTATATCCACATAAAATCAATATTTTCCTCATCATATAAATCAATAATTAATTATTCACAAATAATATTACAGAATCACGATCTTGGCAACTGTGTCGCTCCTGTGAAAGAGGGGCTTTCAATAAGAATTTCTCCTTCTTGGCGCGTAATTAGGTGACCAAACCTCTCCTTGTATGTAACTTTCTGACATTGCCAATAATGTTATCTAATAATATTATTTAGATAATATGAATTATTGCTTCGATATTGGAAAATCTTGTGTAATGACAATTTATTGAAACAACAATAATATAAAATATCAATGCAAAGAATTATTGAATCAATAAAATAAAATAATCGAATAGTAATTCATCGTAACAATTATTGAGTAGTGCCTTCTTACGTAAGAATCAATAATTGGTGCAATACCGCAGTATCTACCTTCTTGTTCAACTACGCCGTATTAGTGTGTTTTAACCACTGGGTATTACAACAAAGATTAATTCAGAATAACTACGCCTGCTATTTATAAATAACTTATATTTATCGTTTTCTTCATCCAATCGCTTTCCGTTATGAGACCCACAAAAGACTGCACCGTCGTACGAATATTCCCCGATAGTACGAATATTCCACAACCAAACGAATATTCCCCGACAATAATGAATATTTTATAACCACTTGCTTATTCAAAATATTTGCGTATTTTACCCATAACTATCCACATTAATCAAATCAACCCTTACTATTTAAAAATAATAAATAGAGGAAAATAAATTTCATTTATTAATAATTTGGGGTCTTACATGGAAGGTTTCAACATAGGGTGAATCATTTTCCAAGTGAGGAGCACCGGTCTAGACATGTTATAAGCCGAGGGCTGGTACTGGAGATAGCGGATGAGGAGCATGAGGACGCAATTAGGCGGGGCTTTTAGTTTATTATGATGAACTTTTACTATCATTGGCGTAAAAACTTATCTTTGAATAATAAGCTTGGTTTCGCTTTTTACCAAGTATGTTGGTTTAAAGTGATGTAAATGGCTTAATGTTATAAGACGATGAAATACCTTGGGTGTTATGTTTATAAATAAATATGTTTTTATTTAAGTATGTGATGTGATGATTAAGTCTCTTCTTATGATTGATATATTATGTAGAGTAAGTGATAAGATAATAACATTAAGTTCATTTTAAATAAAACTAGATGGCTAGAGGAAGACGTCAAAAACACCGAGGGTCAAAGCAGTAATGTTTGGGGATCCACCAATCCTACAAAGAATTTGTAGACATGTTAGTGGGGCACTTCAAACGAACCCCAATGCCAATAACCCTCCAGTGGCCTGTGGCACACTTCAAGGACTTCAAGAGCACGGACCCCGAGTTCAAAGGAACCATCAACCCATCAAGCTCAAACTTGGGTCAAGGAAATCGAAAAGGCATTCGCTATCGCCTCGTAGGTGATGATCGAAAATAATCTTCGCCACTTACATCTTTGAAGGGTGAAGCTAACTTCGTGGGGAGGCAAACCGCACTGTAATGGAGAAGGCGTGATACCTTGGGAAGGGTTTAAGAAAATCTTTTTCAAGAACTATTTTTCTTAGTATGCGAGTCGCATGGAGATGCGATTCTCGAGTCAAGCAAGCAGACATGACTTGTACCTCAATATGCCATAAAATTCAACGAAATGGGCGAGGTTTACGCCTCACCAGTCGACACCGAGGAGAGAAAAAGCGAGGAGGTTTGAGCAGGTCTCAAACCATGGCTATATAGAGACTCTCTGGTTTCTGCATTTAAAAGCTTAACGACTCTCCTGGAGAAAGCTATAATCGCTGAGGGCGGAAGTGAGGCCTTGATGAAATTTAATAAGGAAAAAAAGAAGAAGAATGAAGGAGGGAATCACGGGGAAGGTAGCAAAGCGGAAGGTGGAAACAAGAGGAAGTGGAACAATAACAACAAAGATGGCGGAACAATTTCAAATCAAGAAACTCAGGGGAAAACCAGGGAAACAAAGAAGAGAACAGAGGCATGCAAGGAGTGTGGGAGGAATAACTCAGGGGCATGTCTAAAAGGAAAGAATGTATGTTTCAACTGCGGGCAAGAGGGGCACATCTCTCCCAATTGCTCTGCATCAAAGAGAAATGGATGCTTCAACTGTGGAGCATTGGATCATCAAGCAAGGAATTGCCCAAAAAAGAACACAGCAGGAGGAAATGGAGGAAGGGGAACAAGCGGTGGGAATCTCACGATTAATGGACCACCAACTCAGAATCGACCAATAGCAAGGACTTTCAACATGACGGTTCAGGATGCGGTCATATCCCGGGACGTGGTTTCAGGTATCATTCCGATCAATGATATAACTGCTTACATATTATTTGATTTGGGTGCTACTTCTTCCTTTGTATCGTATGAATTCTCCCAATGATTAAATTTACCCCAGGAAGAATTAAAATATCCTATGAACATAGAAGTTGCTAATAAGGAAATGATTCCCGTTAGCCATATCTATATAAATTGTGTTGTAAACATCAGGGGATATAAGTTACCTGTGGATTTAATTCCAATTCAATTAGGAGAATTTGATGTAATTCTAGGAATGGATTGGTTATTTAACCATGGAGCGATGATAAATTGCCAAAAGAAGTGTATAAACCTTAGGACTCCAGATCAGTCTAAGGTAGCATTCTATGGTAGTAGGTCGCCGAGACACTCAAGTTGTCTGACGATGATGCAAGCAAGGAAGTTACTAAGAAAGGGATGTGTAGGATATTTGGCCCATATCGTCGATACGCAGAAAGTAGGGATAGAGATGGGACAGATACCAGTAATGAACGAATTTCTGGATGTATTTCTGGAGGAATTGCCAGGGCTTCCGCTGGATTGGGAGGTTGAATTCGTTATAGATTTAGTACCGGGGACGGCACCGATTTCAAAAGCCCCTTACAGAATGGCACCGACAGAAATGAAGGAGCTGATGGTACAGTTGCAAGAGTTATTGGATAGGAAGTATATTCAACCGAGTGTGTCTCCTTTGGGAGCACCAGTTTTATTTGTGAAAAAGAATGATGGATCGATGAGACTATGTATCGACTATCGAGAGTTGAACAAGGTGGCGATTAAGAACAAGTATCCGTTACCTAGGATAGATGATCTGTTCGATCAACTGAAGGGAGCAGAATATTTTTCCAAGATCGACTTGAGGACGGGATATCACCAATTAAAGGTAAAGAAGGAGGATGTACCTAAGACAGCGTTCAGGACACGTTACGGTCACTACGAGTTCTTGGTGATGTCGTTCAGGTTAACAAATGCGCCAGCAGCATTTATGGACATGATGAATCGGGTATTCAAGCAATACTTAGATAAATTCGTAGTTGTGTTCATAGATGATATCTTGATCTATTCTAAGACTCAAGAAGATCATGTTGAACATTTAAGGTTAGTGTTGGAGGCATTGAGGAAGGATAAGTTATACACAAAATTCTCGAAGTGTGAATTCTGGTTGGAGAAAGTTCAATTTCTGGGTCACGTGATCGACAAGGACGGAATTTCTGTGGATCCAGCAAAGGTGGAAGCGGTTCAGATTTGGGAACAACCAAAGTCACCGACTGAAGTAAGAAGTTTATTAGAACTGGCAGGCTATTACAGATGGTTTATCCAAGATTTTTCAAAGATAGCGGGAACGTTGAGGAATTTAACGAAGAAGTCGGTAAAATTTGTCTGGACGGAGAAATGTGAAGAGAGTTTTAAAGAACTCAAGAAAAGACTGAGCGAAGCACCAGTGTTGTCTTTACCTGACGATACAGGTGACTTCGTGATTTTCAGTGATGCGTCACACAAAGGACTTGGTTGTGTGCTTATGCAACATGGTAAAGTTATTGCGTATGCATCGCGTCAATTGAAGGATTACGAGAAGGGATTTCCTACCCATGATCTGGAATTGGCGGCAGTAGTATTTGCCTTAAAGATATGGAGGCACTATTTATATGGTGTAAGGTGTGAAATATACACGGACCATAAAAGTCTGAAGTATATTTTCACGAAGAAGGAGTTGAATATGAGACAAAGAAGATGGTTGGAACTTATAAAGGATTACAATTGCGACATCTTATATCATCTGGGGAAAGTGAACATGATAGCAGATGCGCTAAGCAGAAAGGGCAGTGGTAGGTTGGCAATGCTAACAACTCAAGAGGAGTTAATTAAGGAGATGGCTAGATTGGAACTCGAGATAAAAAGTCCAAGAGAGCCAAAGGGGAAATTGTTCACAATGGAGGCTCATCCGACTCTATTGGACAAAATCAAGGAAGTACAAGCCAGCGATGAGGAATGTGTGAAGGTGAGGACAAGAATTTCAGATGGAGAAAAGCTTAAATTCAGTATGGGGGTGATGGACTATTAAGATTTGAGAAGAGAATTTGGGTGCCAGCGGTGTCTGAATTAAAGGAAGAAATCTTGCAGGAAGCTCATAGCTCAAGTTACTTGATTCACCCGGGAAGCACAAAGATGTATCAGGATCTCCGCCAACATTATTGGTGGCCCTATACAAAAAGAGAAGTCGCAGAGTGCGTCAGCAAGTGTTTAACATGCCAGCGAGTTAAGGCGAAACATCAGAAACCGAGCGGGCTACTTCAACCTTTAGAAATTCTAGAATGGAAGTGGGAGCATATCAAGATGGACTTCATGGTAGGACTTCCAACTACGCAGAAGGGTTACGATGCAGTTTGGGTGATCGTTGATCGATTGACCAAGTCAGTGCATTTCTTGCCAATCAAGATCAGATATACCTTAGATCAGTTGGTAAAGCTTTACATCAAAGAGATTGTTTCCAGGCACGGGGTACCTGTATAAATTGTGTCAGATCGCGATCCGCTGCAGTTCACAAAGAAATTTCGGAGAAGTTTTCAAGAACGCATGGGAACGCAACTGAGGTTGAGCACAACGTATCATCCTCAAACAGATGGGCAGAGCGAGAGAACTATTCAAACGTTAGAGGACATGCTGAGAGCATGCGTTATGGATTTCAAAGGGAGGTGGGATGATCACCTACCGTTGGTAGAATTTGCGTACAATAACAGTTATCATACGAGCATCGGTATGCCACCTTATGAAGCTTTATATGGAAGGAAATGTAGAACGCCATTGTGCTGGGATGAAGTGGGAGAACGACAATTGTTAGGGCCAGAATTGGTGCAACAAATTGCAGATGTGATCAAAATAACACGAGCGAGGCTCGTTACGGCTCAGGATCGATAGAAGAAATATGCAGATCAACATCGGCAACAACGAGATTTCGACGTCGGCACTTATGTGTTTTTGAAAGTGTCACCTTGGAAAGGGAAAATGAGATTTGGGAAGATGGGAAAACTTAGTCCCAGATTCATAGGACCCTTCGAAGTGTTAAGGCAAGTGGGTGAGGTAGCTTATGAAATAGCCTTACCTCCGGAGTTAAAACATATACACAACGTGTTCCATGTTTCTGTCCTACAACCCTATAAGCAGGATTATAAGCATGTCATAGAGCATGAACCTATTCAGTTTGAAAAAGACTTAACCTACGAAGAGGTCCCATTGCAGATAATCAATAGAAAAGAACAAGTGTTAAGAAATAAGATAATACCTTCTGTTAAGGTATTGTGGAGGAACCACAACGCCAATGAGGCTACGTGGGAAATCGAGGAGAAAATGATGAAAAATTACCCTAATCTTTTTGATTGATGTGTAATGATTCCGGGGACGGAATCCTTTTAAGGGAGGGTGAATGTAATATCCGAGATATTTATTTTTTATGTAATCTAAGAATTATTAATAACCAAATTTATATGAAACTTTTGGGTGATTTCATTTATTAGATGTATATGTGTTGTACATATATGTGTTATTTCAAGATATGTGATGAGATATATTTAAATGGTTGGTTTAGTTTTATTTAACTATTTAAATAAAATTAAGTAAGGAATTATTCTATTTTATTACGTGGGATGATATTAAATCATGAGCTAGAGTTAGGAGTAGAATTTAGAGACGCGGACTGTGTATTCGAGTCCTAACGTCAAATTAGTCGATAGATCGTAATCACGAAAAAGTGTCACAGTTGACTTTTTGGTCAAAGTCAACCAGTTGACTTTTTCGAGGAAAAAGTCAACTATGAATTTCAGAGATGAATTGTACTAAACGGATAGTCCCATAACGTCCAGAACGTCAAATTTTGTAGGAATCGATATATGGTTCGGAAAGTTTGGTTCTGAAGGGTAAAATAGTCAAATAGCTTATTAATTGATTAAAACAAAAATATGTATTTTTTTTTATAATAGAAATCAGCTGAACTGATGGACCCATGAGACTATTAAATTGGGACAAGGGATGGAGTATATGTATATTACATAATAGGTAGGGTAGAAGTAATTTATTTTATTCCTTAAAACCAAAATTCTTTTTAACTCTCACGTTTATTTTCTCTAACTCCCACATTTTTCCTATTAATTAACTATATTATTGTATTATTAAGTACTGTGAGTAACTAATCATTAGTGTTGGGGGTTATGGGAGTTGGGGGTTATGGAAATCAAAAGACTTTAACAAAGCTATACATATATACAAACACACTTTTTTTTTAAGAAAATTCCACCAAGTAAGCATGCAGAGAAGTTGAGAGTGATAGATAGTGTGGTAGTATTCTACAAATCACTTAACAACTAACAAGCAAGGAAGAGGGATAATCAAATTAACGCAAGGGAAATTCATCCAAAAAGGTAAGCTATGAAACTCTCTTTTTCATGTTCTTGAAGAAAAATAGTGAAAAAACATGTATAGCCATGGTAAATGGTTTGTGTTGATTTCGTAAGGCTATGATAATATTGTTGGTTTCTGTTATGAGGAGGATAAGGAATGAAAAGTATGGTTTAAACATGTTTCAATTACATAGAGAATCAAATATTTCATGAATGTATGTGATATGTTGATAAAATGCCTCTTTATAGTCAATTTGTTCATAGTATGGTAATTTAGTGAGTTGGTTTGTTGTAGCATGTTCATATATGTTGGTTGAAGTGATCTGGACAGTAGAAGTCAAGCCCATGCATGCTAGAATCAAAATCACAAAATTTTTCAAAGTTGGTTGAATGTGAAATCTGTGATTTTTGGGGTTTTTCGGAGCCTCGGAATCATGGTGTGGATGACTCGATTAGCGTATGTTATAATATTATAAAATAATATGTAGCATGAGGTACAACCTGTCCAAATTTCATAAGAAAGGGAGTTAAATTGAACAAGTTATAAAAATCGTAAGCATGCATGTTGGTAATAAATCTGCACTTCGAAATTCCGTATTTTTTTAAGTATAAAACTAGTGTTGGCACGCTTTTCTATGCAGTTGGTTTGTGGTCTTAGCATGCTAGTTTTATGAATGTTATATTCTTGTAAAATACCTTGATGTATGAAGTTTATTGTGTCCAAGTATCATGGTGATATCATCTTTAAGTTAGCGGGAATAAAATCGTAGAGTCGGTGAAAATCGTAGAGTAAACTCTGAAAATCGTAGAGTCGGTGAAAATCGTAGAGTCAGTGAAAATCGTAGAGTCAGTAAAAATCGTAGAGTCTCTGAAAATTGTAGAGTCAGTGAAAATCGTAGAGTAAAAATCGTAGAGTCTCTGAAAATCGTAGAGTGTGTGAAAATCGTAGAGTAAAAATCGTAGAGTCAATGAAAATCGTAGAGTCAGTGAAAATCGTAGAGTAAACTCAAAAATCGTAGAGTCAATGAAAATCGTAGAGTAAACTCTGAAAATCGTAGAGTTAGTGAAAATCGTAGAGTAAAAATCGTAGAGGCAGTGAAAATCGTAGAGTAAACTCAAAAATCGTAGAGTCAATGAAAATCGTAGAGTCAGTGAAAATCGTAGTGTAAACTCTGAAAATCGTATAGTCAGTGAAAATCGTAGAGTAAACTCTGAAAATTATAGAGTAAAGTTTATATTACAATTACTATGCATTGCTAATAGTTGATGTGCATGATTATACAATTGTGTAGGGCACGTGAAGTGCGAGCGGATAGGTAATAATTTATTAATCTATTATTGGTAAACAACGATCAAGGCAAGTTTCTTACCCTATTTTTCATTATGAATTTATTCAACTCTTATTCAGTTGATTGCAGCGAGGGTAAGTTTGGGCTTGTGATTAATTAATCATTCGTGCAAGCTCCTTTATTGTAAAGTTCTATAACTTCAATTGTGATGCAAAACGTTATTGATGATTATTCAGTTCCTATTGCAACTGCTATACTTTAAAGTTTGTATTCCCTTAATGAACTATATTCAAGCATGTTTTCTAGCTTTCGTCCCAGCTAGATGTTATTGATGTAAACATAGTATATTGTTTAAACAATTTAAATCTTTTGAAGCTATTTGATGTTTACCAATCCAAATTGCTTTGGTGAGGTCCCGTATTGTTGACTGGTATGATCATAACCATTGAATTTATAATTGAATATCTTTAGCTTAAGTGCAAAGGTGAATTGATCAACATGGTTATAATTATTGTTTATATAAATTTTGAAATGATTATGTATTTCTTTGAGATATTAATATATTTGGCCTGTAGTGCAAATATGAACTGTTGATGAATATATTTGGCATGTAGTGCAAATATGAACTATTGAGGAATATCTTTGGCCCGTAGTGCAAAGATGAATTATTGTTGAATATCTTTAGCGCGTAGTGCAAAGATGACCTGTTGAATATCTTTGGCCCGTAGTGCAAAGATGACCTATTGTTGAATATCTTTGGCCTGTACTGCAAAGATGACTTGTTGATGAATATCTTTGGCCCGTAGTGCAAAGATGAATTTATTAGTATTATTATGAACATGAACTGTGATTTGGTATAACCATGATCTTTGATGTTTCAGGTGATAAAAATTATCTTCGTCCTGGATGCGAAGAAAAATTTAGAATCACAATTATGATTATGAGTTATTCATATAATTGTGGACCAGAACTGTTGATTGATGTTACAGGGATAAAATATTATTGGTGGATTTTTAACATAGAGAAGATAATAGACTTTATGGTCTATTTGACTCTTCTAATGGATTGCTCGTTCCGCTGCAACTATGGTTGAAAAGTTTTATCATCTACCATATGTTCTAAATCTCTGATTTATTATTGATAAAGGCTATTGATAATTTAATTATCTTTAGTCATGATATTCTTTACTGAGCTAGTTGTGCTCACCCTTTTGCTTCACAATTCCTTTCGGTGTAATAAGAGTGTAGTTGGCGGGTTGAAGCGGGGGTAACAGGGGAATAGAACGGTGGTCATCATTTAATAGTTATATTTGGTGAATCAACTAGGGTTAGGCGAACCCAACGTTGGAAGGGTATTTTGCCACTATCATACAAGATGTCTAATGACATAGAACCTCGTATCATCATAAGACAGGGTTGTGCTCATCCACTTGCTTAGTATATTTACGAGCACTACCTATATAATCTTGGTGTTTGTTTGAAGTATAATTCTCAATTAGAGACAGTGGAGATAATGATAAGTCAAGAGAAGACTCACCATTGGGAAGAATATGATAGTAATCTTCTCGTTTTTCTTTGGGGTCTATTGGGTCAACCAAGGATAATTATGTGGCCATATGATATCTATCATAACCTTTGAAGCATGGCCTCCCATGTACGAAGGTTTCTCGAGCACTTCCCAAAGATTCTAATTTCTAAAATAGTTTTTGACTATACCTTTATGTAAGGTGTCATTGTGACGTGCTATCCAAGGTTGGGATGAGAGTCACAGTTGGTATATATTTGTATCCAAACTCACCGTATATGTGTTGTTATATTTTGCACGACAATTATTGTAATAAAGTTGTAGTTGTTTTCTGTACCATGTATTTGGCGACTTATAATGGGTTGGATGGAATGGACCTATTTTTGGGGCGTCACATTTGGTATTAGAGCTTAGGGATATGGTCTCTGGCGGAGATCGGGGAATATAACTAGGAGGGAAGAGATGAGTAAATCCTTCGCTAGTGTGTCCTACCTAAGCTTATTTGTTGGTCAGTCATAATATGGGGATATTATGTGATATGTTAAATTGTTCAATTAACCCTTGTTTTGAAGCTGTATTCTAGAATGATATCTGAAATACAAGAGATGAGCAATGGAGAAATCATGAGGACAGGAAAGATGGAAGCAAGGTATTCTCAACTCTTTGAAATACTAGGTACATAAATTTTGGGGACGAAATTTTATAAGGAGGGGAGATTGTAAGACCCCGGATTTTATGAAATGAAAGTATTCAATTTTTCTTATAATTATTATTCAGTAAATGGTTAAATTGATAAAAGGTTAAAGTTAAGGGTGATATATGAATTTTTCAAAATACGCAAGTGGTTATAAAATATTCATTGTTGTCGGGAATATTCGTTTGGTCGTGGAATATTCTTTTTTGTTTGGGGAATATTCGTATGCGACGACACGTACCCATTTAGGGCCCCATAACGTAATAATGGCGTCGAATGAAGAAAAACGACAAAATTGAGTTTTTACAAATAACGGCAGTAATCGTTACAAGTAACAATCGCTGGAATACCCGGTGGATAAAGTAAAGTAATACGCGTTGTTGCATAAGAAGACACCTAGATTGCACAAAGATTTTTGAATTATTGATTCTTACGTAAGAAGACACTACTCAATAATTGTTACGATAATTACTTTATCAATATTTTATTTTATTGATTCAATAATTGTCATTGATATTTTATATTATTGTTGTTTCAATAATTATCATCGCACAAGATTTCCCATTATCGGATCAATATTTCATATTATTTGAATAATATTATTAAATAACATTATTATTAGCAATGCCTAGAAAGATCTCATCAAGGAGAGATTTGGTCACCTAATCACAAGCTACCAAGAAGGAGAAATTCTTATTGAAAGCCCCTTTTCCCTGAACTACCGCATGGTTGTCATAATTGTGATTCTGTAATATTATTTGTGAATAATTAATTATTGATTTATATGATAAGGAAATGTTTATTTTATGTGGATATAAATGATGGATATATTTATTTTTATGTGGATAAAAATGAAGGAATTAATGCTGAGGTGTTTTATCATTATTTTATCGGTGTGGAGGTATTAAAAAGCATCCGTTTATGGATTTCGGATATTTTTGGTTTGGAATTTGGAAAAACTCAAAGTTACAAAGTTGTAGAGAATTCGATTTCAGTCAGAATGGACATAAAATTCATATTTTTCTGAAAACCGGACTATTTTCTATGAATTGTTGAAGTTTCAGAAAATAAAATGATTTTTATTAATTTATGGGTGGGACCCACTTTTTGGTTGGTGATGAATTCACACGTGGGCTGCTGATTTTCTTTGTCAAAGGTGGTGGCTAGCTTGCATGCGTAGAAAATGGGAAAAGAAATAATATTAGTTTATTATTTAGTCTTCTTTGGCGTTCTAGCATTTTTCTATAAATAGGTGCTTATGTAAGAATTGAAAATCACACCAGAAACAAGTTTTCTTTCTCTCTATATTATCAAGTATATTTTTGAGAGTATTTAGATACTTTGAGAGTTGCTATTTAGTAGAAGTTTTTTTTGGTTTTTCATCCGATATTCCAGTCAGAAGTACTGCTCTTTGAGGTAAGGGATAGTAAGGGATTTTAAGGGTTATTATGTTTTTTAGTTTGTACTTCTTCCGACCTTCAGAAAATTCTGGAAAAATTTGAAATGATATTTTAATTACTTTTATTGATTGTGTCCAAAAATGGAGATTTTTGGATGTATAGATTAAGAGTTATGAATTTTACGGGAAAAGACTATTTTAAAAGTAACCGTTTATAACTCCTTGTGGTTAACTCCAAAATTGATGAAATTTTTATTGGGAGTACATCTATATAATATCAGTGTACTCTGTGAATTTCAGAATTTTTAGATATAAGTACAATTTATGATAAATGTCTAAATATTCGGCGGTTTTGGCCATATGAAAAATAGTAAATGAATTTTAAAAATTCTGAGAAAAATATATGTTCAATATGGGACTATATTATGCTAAATCCCAGAAAAGAGATATTTGTGGAAATGATTTGGTATTTTTCATGAAAATGGACTAGTTATGAGTAAATAAATTAAATATGTTATGTGAAGTAAGAAAATTGGAAAATATGATTTTATGGCTTGAGAATCATACATGAGTTATATGCAGATTTTTGATGAGGGTTTTGGTTATTGGTGATGAAATCTTATGAGTTTGGCATTTTAGAATGATTAAATGCATTATTTAGTAAAGTGTAAACAATTAAAATAAATTATTTATAAGTTTAAGAAATGTTATTTCAATATCATTATACCGAAATATTGGTATGGATTTTATTGTGGAATTTTTACCTTTTTGTGTCGAGTTACTATTCATGAGTTACTATTCACGAAGTTACTATTCATGTGTTACTATTCATGAGTTACTATTCATGACAAAATTGGATTCTTTTTCTAACCAAATTATAGTTGATTTATGAATATTACTCTTGAGATTAAAACTATATGTTGATCATATTATTTTTATTATCATATATAACATTTTTATAACTCTGGTGATGGAATTTCTCTTTGACTTGAGTGTAAAGATGGGTAGAATTTTGGTATGATCGTGACTATGGGTTCTCTTTGGCCAGTAGTGCAAAGTTGAATTGTTGACTGGTATGATCATAACCATTGAATTTATAATTGAATATCTTTAGCTTAAGTGCAAAGGTGAATTGATCAACATGGTTATAATTATTGTTTATATAAATTTTGAAATGATTATATATTTCTTTGAGATATTAATATATTTGGCCTGTAGTGCAATTATGAACTGTTGATGAATATATTTGGCATGTAGTGCAAATATGAACTATTGAGGAATATCTTTGGCCCGTAGTGCAAAGATGAATTATTGTTGAATATCTTTGGCGCGTAGTGCAAAGATGACCTGTTGAATATCTTTGGCCCGTAGTGCAAAGATGACCTATTGTTGAATATCTTTGGCCTGTACTGCAAAGATGACTTGTTGATGAATATCTTTGGCCCGTAGTGCAAAGATGAATTTATTAGTATGATTATGAACATGAACTGTGATTTGGTATAACCATGATCTTTGATGTTTCAGGTGATAAAAATTATCTTCATCTTGGATGCGAAGAAAAATTTAGAATCACAATTAAGATTATGAGTTATTCATATGATTGTGGACCAGAATTGTTGATTGATGTTACAGAGATAAAATATTGTTGGTGGATTTTTAACATAGAGAAGATAATTGACTTTATGGTCTATTTGACTCTTCTAATGGATTGCTCGTTCCGCTGCAACTATGGTTAAAAAGTTTTATCATCTACCATATGTTCTAAATCTCTGATTTATTATTGATGAAGGCTATTGATAATTTAATTATCTTTAGTCATGATATTCTTTACTGAGCTAGTTGTGCTCACCCTTTTGCTTCACAATTCCTTTTAGGTAATAAGAGTGTAGCTAGGTCGAACGGGGATAACAGGGAAATAGAACGGTGGTCATTATTTTGTAGTTATATTTGGTGAATCAACTAGGGTTAGGCGAACCCAGTGTTGGAAGGGTATTTTGCCACTATCATACAAGATGTCTAATGACATACAACCTTGTATCATCATAAGACAGGGTTGTGCTCATCCACTTGCTTAGTATATTTACGAGCACTACCTATATATTCTTGGTGTTTGTTTGAAGTATAATTCTCAATTAGAGACACTGGAGATAATGATAAGTCAAGAGAAGACTCACCATTGGGAAGAATATGATAGTAATCTTCTCATTTTTCTTTGGGGGTCTATTAGGCAACCAAGGATAATTACGTGGCCATATGATATCTATCATAACTTTGGAAGCACGGCCTCCCATGTACGAAGGTTTCCTTGAGCACTTCCCAAAGATTCTAATTTCTAAAACAGTTTTTGACTATACCTTTATGTAAGGTGTCATTGTGACGTGCTATCCAAGGTTGGGATGAGAGTCAAAGTTGATATATATTTGTATCCAAACTCACCGTATATGTGTTGTTATATTTTGCACGATAATTATTGTAATAAAGTTGTAGTTTTTTTCTGTACCATGTATTTGGCGACTTATAATGGGTTGGATGGAATGGACCTATTTTTGGGGCGTCACATTTGGTATTAGAGCTTAGGGATATGGTCTCTGGCGGAGATCGGGGAATATAACTAGGAGGGAAGAGATGAGTAAATTCTTCGCTAGTGTGTCCTACCTAAGCTTATTTGTTGGTCAGTCATAATATGGGGATATTATGTGATATGTTAATTTGTTCAATTAACCCTTGTTTTAAAGCTGTATTCTAAAATGATATCTGAAATACAAGAGATGAGCAATGGAGAAATCATGAGGACAGGAAAGATGGAAGCAATGTATTCTCAACTCTTTGAAATACTAGGTACGTAAATTTTAGGGACGAAATTTTATAAGAAGGGGAGATTGTAAGACCCCGGATTTTATGAAATGAAAGTATTCAATTTTTCTTATAATTATTATTCAGTAAATGGTTAAATTGATAAAAGGTTAAAGTTAAGGGTGATATATGAATTTTTCAAAATACGCAAGTGGTTATAAAATATTCATTGTTGTCGGGGAATATTCGTTTGGTCGTGGAATATTCTTTTTGTTTGAGAATATTAAATACGACCAGGCCAAAACCATTTGTGGGCCCCATAACAGAATAACTGTCGGATGAAGAAAACGACAAAAATTGAGTTTTTATAAATAACGGCGTAATCGTTACCGTTAACACTGTTGGAATACCCGGTGGATAAAGTAAAGTAATACGCGTTGTTGCGATAGACACACCAGTATTGCATGTATATTTTGAATTATTGATTCTTACGTAAGAAGACACTACTCAATAATTGTTACAATAATTACCGCTCAATATTTTATTTTATTGATTCAATAATTGCTCATTGCGTGATATTTTATATTATTGTTGTTTTAATAATTATCACTGCACAGTATTTCCCATTATCAGATCAATATTTCATATTATTTGAATAATATTATTAAATAACATTATTAGAAATGTCTAGAAAGATCTGTCAAGGAGAGGTTTGGTCACCTAATTGCGCGCCAGTAAGGAGAAATTCTTATCGAAAGCCGCCTCTTTCTGAACTACTTTGGTTGTCATAATTGTGATTCAGTAATATTATTTGTGAATAATTAATTATTGATTTATATGATAAGGAAATATTTATTTTATGTTGATATAAATGATGGATATATTTATTTTTATGTGGATAAAAATGAAGGAATTAATGCTGAGGTGTTTTATCAGTATTTTATGGGTGTGGAGGTATTAAAAATCATCCATTTATGGATTTTGGATATTTTTAGTTTGGAATTTGGAAAAACTCAAAGCTACAAAGTTGTAGAGAATTCGATTTCAGTCAGAATGGACATAAAATTCATATTTTTCTGATAATCGGATTATTTTCTATGAATTGTTGAAGTTTCAGAAAATAAAATAATTTTTATTAATTTATGGGTGGGACCCACTTTTTGGTTGGTGATGAATTCACACGTGGGCTGCTGATTTTCTTTGTCAAAGGTGGTGGCTAGGTTGCATGCGTAGAAAATGGGAAAATAAATAATAATAGTTTATTATTTAGTCTTCTTTGGCGTTCTAGCATTTTTCTATAAATAGGTGCTTATGTTAGAATTGAAAATCACACCAGAAACAAGTTTTCTTTCTCTCTATATTATCAAGTTTATTTTTGAGAGTATTTAGATACTTTGAGAGTTGCTATTTAGTAGAAGTTTTCTTTGGTTTTTCATCCGATATTCCAGTTAGAAGTACTGCTCTTTGAGGTAAGGGATAGTAAAGGATTTTAAGGGTTATTATATTTTTTAGTTTGTACTTCTTCCGACCTTCAGAAAATTCTGGAAAAATTTGAAATGATATTTTAATGACTTTTATTGATTGTGTCCAAAAATGGCGATTTTTGGATGTATAGATTAAGAGTTATGAATTTTACGGGAAAAGACTATTTTAAAAGTAACCGCTTGTAACTCCTTGTGGTTAACTCCAAAATTGATGAAATTTTTATTGGGAGTACATCTATATAATATCAGTGTACTCTGTGAATTTTAGAATTTTTAGATAAAAGTACAATTTATGATAAATGTCTAAATATTCAGCGGTTTTGGCCATATGAAAAATAGTAAATGAATTTTAAAAATTCTGAGAAAAATATATGTTCAATATGGGACTATATTATGCTAAATCCCAGAAAACAAATATTTGTGGAACTGATTTGGTATTTTTCATTAAAATAGACTAGTTGTGAGTAAATGAATTAAATATGTTATGTGAAGTAAGAAAATTGGAAAATATAATTTTATGGCTTGAGAATCATACATGAGTTATATGCAGATTTTTGATGAGGGTTTTGGTTATTGGTGATGAAATCTTATGAGTTTGGCATTTTAGAATGATTAAATGCATTATTTAGTAAAGTGTAAACAATTAAAATAAATTATTTATAAGTTTAAGAAATGTTATTTCAATATCATTATACCGAAATATTGGTATGGATTTTATTGTGGAATTTTTACCTTTTTGTGTCGAGTTACTATTCATGAGTTACTATTCACGGTTACTATTCATGTATTCTACTATTCATGAGTTACTATTCATGACAAAATTGGATTCTTTTTCTAACCAAATTATAGTTGATTTATGAATATTACTCTTGAGATTAAAACTATATGTTGATCATATTATTTTTATTATCATATATAACATTTTTATAACTCTGGTGAGGGAATTTCTCTTTGACTTGAGTGTAAAGATGGGTAGAATTTTGGTATGATCGTGACTATGGGTTCTCTTTGGCCAATAGTGCAAAGTTGAATTGTTGACTGGTATGATCATAACCATTGAATTTATAATTGAATATCTTTAGCTTAAGTGCAAAGGTGAATGGATCAACATGGTTATAATTATTGTTTATATAAATTTTGAAATGATTATATATTTCTTTGAGATATTAATATATTTGGCCTGTAGTGCAAATATGAACTGTTGATGAATATATTTGGCCTGTAGTGCAAATATGAACTATTGAGGATTATCTTTGGCCCGTAGTGCAAAGATGAATTATTGTTGAAAATCTTTGGCACGTAGTGCAAAGATGACCTGTTGAATATCTTTGGCCCGTAGTGCAAAGATGACCTATTATTGAATATCTTTGGCCTGTACTGCAAAGATGACTTGCTGATGAATATCTTTGGCCCGTAGTGCAAAGATGAATTTATTAGTATGATTATGAACATGAACTGTGATTTGGTATAACCATGATCTTTGATGTTTCAGGTGATAAAAATTATCTTCATCCTAGATGAGAAGAAAAATTTAGAATCACAATTATGATTATGAGTTATTCATATGATTGTGGAACAGAACTGTTGATTGATGTTACAGGGATAAAATATTGTTGGTGGATTTTTAACATAGAGAAGATAATAGACTTTATGGTCTATTTGACTCTTCAAATGGATTACTCGTTCCGCTGCAACTATGGATGAAAAGTTTTATCATCTACCATATGTTCTAAATCTCTGATTTATTATTGATGAAGGCTATTGATAATTTAATTATCTTTAGTCATGATATTCTTTACTGAGCTAGTTGTGCTCACCCTTTTGCTTCACAATTCCTTTCAGGTAATAAGAGTGTAGCTGGGTCGAACGGGGGTAACAGGGGAATAGAACAGTGGTCATCATTTAGTAGTTATATTTGGTGAATCAACTAGGGTTAGGCGAACCCAACGTTGGAAGGGTATTTTGTCACTATCATACAAGATGTCTAATGACATACAACCTCGTATCATCATAACACAGGGTTGTGATCATCCACTTGCTTAGTATATTTACGAGCACTACCTATATATTCTTGGTGTTTGTTTGAAGTATAATTCTCAATTAGAGACAGTGGCGATAATGATAAGTCAAGAGAAGACTCACCATTGGGAAGAATATGATAGTAATCTTCTCATTTTTCTTTGGGGTCTATTGGGTCAACCAAGGATAATTCTGTGGCCATATGATATCTATCATAACATGGAAGCATGGCCTCCCATGTACGAAGGTTTCCTTGAGCACTTCCCAAAGATTCTAATTTCTAAAACAGTTTTTGACTATACATTTATGTAAGGTGTCATTGTGACGTGCTATCCAAGGTTGGGATGAGAGTCAAAGTTGGTATATATTTGTATCCAAACTCACCGTATATGTGTTGTTATATTTTGTACGACAATTATTGTAATTAAGTTGTAGTTTTTTTCTGTACCATGTATTTGGCGACTTATAATGGGTTGGATGGAATGGACCTATTTTGGAGGCGTCACATTTGGTATTAGAGCTTAGGGATATGGTCTCTGGCGGAGATCGGGGAATATAACTAGGAGGGAAGAGATGAGTAAATCCTTCGCTAGTGTGTCCTACCTAAGCTTATTTGTTGGTCAGTCATAATATGGGGATATTATGTGATATGTTAATTTGTTCAATTAACCCTTGTTTTGAAGCTGTATTCTAAAATGATATCTAAAATACAAGAGATGAGCAATGGAGAAATCATGAGGACAGGAAAGATGGAAGCAAGGTATTCTCAACTCTTTGAAATACTAGGTACGTAAATTTTAGGGACGACATTTTATAAGAAGGGGAGATTGTAAGTCCCCGGATTTTATGAAATGAAAGTATTCAACTTTTCTTATAATTATTATTCAGTAAATGGTTAAATTGATAAAAGGTTAAAGTTAAGGGTGATATATGAATTTTTCAAAATACGCAAGTGGTTATAAAATATTCATTGTTGTCGGGGAATATTCGTTTGGTCGTGGAATATTCTTTTTGTCGGGGAATATTCGTACGACGACACAGCCATTTGTGGGCCCCATAACGTAATAAACTGTCTTGATGAAGAAAATGACAAAATTGAGTTTTTACAAATAACTACGTAATCGTTCTGTTAACAATGTTGGAATACCCGGTGGATAAAGTAAAAATAATCTGCGCGTTGTTGCCTGCATAGCACCAGATTGCACAAGATATTTTTGAATTATTGATTCTTACGTAAGAAGACACTACTCAATAATTGTTACGATAATTAATTGCTCAATATTTTATTTTATTGATTCAATAATTGCTTTGCGTTGATATTTTATATTATTGTTGTTTTAATAATTATCAACGCACAAAGATTTCCCATTATCGATCAATATTTCATATTATTTGAATAATATTATTAAATAACATTATTAGAAATGTCTAGAAAGATCTCATCAAGGAGAGGTTTGGTCACCTAATTGCGCCGCCAAGAAGGAGAAATTCTTATTGAAAGCCCCTCTTCCTGGGAACTATTCAGGTTATTCATAATTGTGATTACGTAATATTATTTGTGAATAATTAATTATTGATTTATATGATAAGGAAATATTTATTTTATGTTGATATAAATGATGGATATATTTATTTTTATGTGGATAAAAATGAAGGAATTAATGCTGAGGTGTTTTATCAGTATTTTATGGGTGTGGAGGTATTAAAAATCATCCATTTATGGATTTCGGATATTTTTGGTTTGGAATTTGGAAAAACTCAAAGCTACAAAGTTGTAGAGAATTCGATTTCAGTCAGAATGGATATAAAATTCATATTTTTCTGATAACCGGATTATTTTCTATGAATTGTTGAAGTTTCAGAAAATAAAATGATTTTTATTAATTTATGGGTGGGACCCACTTTTTGGTTGGTGATGAATTCACAGGTGGGCTGCTGATTTTCTTTGTCAAAGGTGGTGGCTAGCTTACATGCGTAGAAAATGGGAAAATAAATAATATTAGTTTATTATTTAGTCTTCTTTGGCGTTCTAGCATTTTTCTATAAATAGGTGCTTATGTTAGAATTGAAAATCACACCAGAAACAAGTTTTCTTTCTCTCTATATTATCAAGCATATTTTTGAGAGTATTTAGATACTTTGAGAGTTGCTATTTAGTAGAAGTTTTCTTTGGTTTTTCATCCGATATTCCAGTTAAATCTACTCTTTTTTGAGGTAAGGGATAGTAAAGGATTTTAAGGGTTATTATGTTTTTTAGTTTGTACTTCTTCCGACCTTCAGAAAATTCTGGAAAAATTTGAAATGATATTTTAATGACTTTTATTGATTGTGTCCAAAAATGGCGATTTTTGGATGTATAGATTAAGAGTTATGAATTTTACTTTTGAAAGACTATTTTAAAAGTAGTAACCGCTTGTACTCCTTGTGGTTAACTCCAAAATTGATGAAATTTTTATTGGGAGTACATCTATATAATATCAGTGTACTGTGAATTTTAGAATTTTTAGATAAAAGTACAATTTATGATAAATGTCTAAATATTCATGGTTTTGGCCATATGAAAAATAGTAAATGAATTTTAAAATTACGAGAAAAATATATGTTCAATATGGGACTATATTATGCTAAATCCCGAAAACAAATATTTGTGGAACCGATTTGGTATTTTCATTAAAATAGACTAGTTGTGAGTAAATGAATTAAATATGTTATGTGAAGTAAGAAAATTGGAAAATATAATTTTATGGCTTGAGAATCATACATGAGTTATATGCAGATTTTTGATGAGGGTTTTGGTTATTGGTGATGAAATCTTATGAGTTTGGCATTTTAGAATGATTAAATGCATTATTTAGTAAAGTGTAAACAATAAAAATAAATTGTTTATAAGTTTAAGAAATGTTATTTCAATATCATTATACCAAAATATTGGTATGGATTTTATTGTGAAATTTCTACCTTTTTGTGTCGAGTTACTATTCATGAGTTACTATTCACAAAGTTACTATTCATGGGTTACTATTCACGAGTTACTATTCATGACAAAATTGGTTTCTTTTTCTAACAAAATTATAGTTGATTTATGAATATTACTCTTGAGATTAAAACTATATGTTGATCATATTATTTTTATTATCATATATAACATTTTTATAACTCTGGTGATGGAATTTCTCTTTGACTTGAGTGTAAAGATGGGTAGAATTTTGGTATAATCATGACTATGGGTTCTCTTTGGCCGATGGTCTGAAAGTTGAATTGTTGGACTGGTATGATCATAACCATTGAATTTATAATTGAATATCTTTAGCTTAAGTGCAAAGGTGAATTGATCAACATGGTTATAATTATTGTTTATATAAATTCTGAAATGATTATATATTTCTTTGAGATATTAATATATTTGGCCTGTAGTGCAAATATGAACTGTTGATGAATATATTTGGCTTGTAGTGCAAATATGAACTATTGAGGAATATCTTTGGCCCGTAGTGCAAAGATGAATTATTGTTGAATATCTTTGGCGCGTAGTGCAAAGATGACCTGTTGAATATCTTTGGCCCGTAGTGCAAAGATGACCTGTTGTTGAATATCTTTGGCCTGTACTGCAAAGATGACTTGTTGATGAATATCTTTGGCCCGTAGTGCAAAGATGAATTTATTAATATGATTATGAACATGAACTATGATTTGGTATAACCATGTTCTTTGATGTTTCAGGTGATGAAAATTATCTTCGTCCTAAATGCGAAGAAAAATTTAGAATCACAATTATGATTATGAGTTATTCATATGATTGTGGACCAGAACTGTTGATTGATGTTACAGGGATAAAATATTGTTGGTGGATTATGATTATGAGTTATTCATATGATTGTGGACCAGAACTGTTGATTGATATTATTCCCGAGTTTTTGTTGTTATCTACTTAAACACGTATACGTGGATTGGTGTAGGAGAGAGATAGAGAGAGAAAGAGAGGAAAAAACAGATTTTTATTTATTTTTTTCTAAAATATTTGAAGTTTATTAGTAGAAAAGTATAGCGATCGACGGAATTTACATATATACCGTAAAGGAAGGGAAAGGGAAACGGTCTTTGAGTCTTATCCACGACAATGACAATGACACTGATCCTAGTCACCACGTGGATAGAATTTTTAACTTATCCCATCCAACGCATCACATATTTATTTATTTATTTCAATAAAAAAATATAAAATATATTCATTAAATAGTGGGAAAAAAAGGTCTACTTAGCTAGCTTTTATAACCGCTATTTTTCATGATTTTAGATCACAACATATAATTTGGTCTCTCTTTTTATTTCAGAGTAGCTAAAAAGATCAAAAAAAAATAATATTTTTTTAAGGCTAGTAGCATTGTTTGATCAATTAAGGGAATTGATTGATTGTGAAACCCATTTATTATTTTCAATTAATTGGTTATTTAAAGGCAGCATTTTGGTTCATAGGATGGAGTATTAAAATTAAAATTAAGAGTTAAGAGGGCCAAAAAGTCTTTCCCTTTTTGAGGTAGCAGTTAGCTGCTAATAAATTGAAGGTGCCACATGAAGATTGAATTGGGTTTCAATACGATGAACAACAAATGAGAAGCTTAATAACTAATTTTGAATTGGGCTTCTATACGATTTACAATTGTTTCTCAATTGGGCTTTCGTCATGGAAAGGAAAAATGCAAAAGTGGATGTTTAACCATTTGAACAAACCACTAACCATTACAAAAATCCTACTAATAAATAGTATAGGTTTTACTTTTTAGTTAGGTGTAAAAAATAATTGGCTTCTTTACATTACTATACAACAATTATAAAGTAATTATAAGATTAGTGCATCTACACAATAATTACAAAAAGAGTGCAACACAATAACCACGTCAGATCATTAAGTTTCACATAATTAAATAAGGAAACGTTCTGCGCCTATTACTAAGTCTTTGCAAATGTTCTACGATCGAGCAATCTAAACAAATCGATCATCCAAATCGAAGAGAGACTGACAATCCAGCCACGAAATCGATCAGTCTATTCAAAATCACGAAAAAAGAAGAAGCCAGAGTAGCCAAATCCAGCAAAGAGGAAATAAAAAACCGACATTCAGGAAAAGATCGAAGCATTTGGAAATCGACATTCTACTGCATAGACTGAATTTTTTTTAAGACTACTTGGTTACCCACAAAAACTAAAATGGTTACTTTTATATGAAGGTTTGTCTACCAACTGCATCATATTCAAAATAATTTTATTTTTAAAAGATTATTTATAAGTAACCATACATAAACAGTTTTTGACTATACCTTTATGTAAGGTGTCATTGTGACGTGCTATCCAAGGTTGGGATGAGAGTCACAGTTTGTATATATTTGTATCTAAATTCACCGTATATGTGTTGTTATATTTTGCACGATAATTGTTGTAATAAAGTTGTAATTGTTTTCTGTACCATGTATTTGGCGACTCATAATGGGTTGGATGGAATGGACCTATTTTGGGGGCGTCACATTTGGTATCAGAGCTTAGGGATATGGTCTCTGGCGGAGATCGGGGAATATAACTAGGAGGGAAGAGATGAGTAAATCCTTCACTAGTGTGTCCTACCTAAGCTTATTTGTTGGTTAGTCATAATATAGGGATATTATGTGATATGTTAATTTGTTCAATTAACTCTTGTTTTGAAGCTGTATTCTAGAATGATATCTAAAATACAGGAGATGAGCAATGGAGAAATCATGAGGACAGGGAAGATAGAAGCAAGGTATTCTCAACTCTTTGAAATACCAGGTACGTAAATTTTGGGGACTAAATTTTATAAAGAGGGGAGATTGTAAGACCCCGAATTCGTGCTCCCTGTATCCCTTCCCTTTTTTACACAGTCCTTCACCTTATGCTCCGTTGATCCACATCTGAAACACCCTCTATTCATCCCTGGATTGGGACAGTTGGGAGAGATATGTCCCTCCCGCCCACACTTGTAGCACACAAACTTACCCTTAAGACACTTTCCCGAGTGATTCTTTCCGCAATTTCCACACTGCGCAACTTGTTTCTTTCCACCTCCTAGCATACTTCTGGTATTCCCGAAATTATCTCCTTTTCTTTTCCCAGTCTTACTGCCACTATTTTCTTCTCCGGCTCTAGCTTGATTTTCTTCCCACCAAAAATTCGTCTCCCCTTTCATCGTATAGGTGATAAAAGCTGTCTTTTGCCCATCCATTACTCTAGTTGTCATAAACATCTCTACAGGGTCAGTTGATCCTATAAATCCTAGCAGTTCGATTGCCTTTAAGTCTTTAAAGTTTGTCGATCGATTACTTGGTTGATTTCCCGCGACTGGTATTCCGTTCTACATAGCTTGAACGTCCACATTCGCCAAATTTTGTGTTGGGTCTAGTTGTCCTTCAGCTTTGTTGACAAGTTCTTCTACCTTTTGGTTTCGTTTTCGTCTTGGCGGCATTATCTGATTAAATAAGATCATGTTCATCTAACTAATTCATCGTACTTTTCATAGCATAACATATACTGCTTTAAACATTTGTTATCCCCTTTATGACATAATAGTCGGGAATCGTTGCCACAACTTATACAAAAGTTGATAATATTACTTCACACCCATATACTTATCGTATACGCATCATAGAATCATACATATTCAAATAACACTAATACTACTCATTTCATTCGCCTTCACTAAGGATCAATTGCTTAGCATTCTATATATTCCTATTATCCTCAATAATCCATTCTCACATAACTATACCTAGTTCGTCAAACCTTCCACACATTATGAGTTTAAGAACTCACCATAAACATATGAGTTCAAGAACTCGAGCTTGATCTTTTATCATGTAACTATACTATACCTATCAGTCATAATATCATTTCGGGTCCCAGATTACACTTTCTCGTGATAATCACCTCATTGAGGTAGCTTTCAATGTGAGCCTCTATTTCAGCTATTGGCTTTGATATTGGCTCAGTTATGGAGGTTGACTCCTTCCTTATGACATGCGGGTATCTTAATCCTTATCTCACATAACATCTACACACTAACTATCTTGATTAACATATAGTATATACACACAACAATTAGTAGTTTTATAAGAGTTATCTTTTATTTTGTTTAACGATGAATTTATTCAATTCATCTTCTTGTAAACTCTATATGAGTTATCTGTATTTTCAACGTTACCCTCTGTTCTAAGGTTATAGCCTAAGGTCGATCCCACCTAAGGTTTCTAACCCTAAAGCTTTGATACCAACTCGTGACGCCCCCCAATTCGGTACTTGAAACCCGAACTCTGTGGTTTCACGATACCATTTCTATAAGTTTCTAATAATACTAATAATAATAAAAAATAATATAAATTCAAACTTAATTTACATATGCATCAAAGTTTACTCCAGTGCAGAGACCTTTAAACATTCATTTGCATCATAGATAATAAGTATCATTGTCTTAATAAACTATAACTATTACACAACATAATATAAATCTCATTCTAACAGCTTTCCTTTCCCCTTGTTCTTGCCTGAACCTTCTGGTTGATCATACTTAAATGAAAACATTTAAATTTAAAGCAAGAATGAGCATTGGATTGCCCAAATAAGTAATACCAATAATATATATTAGTTTGAAGAATTAAATATTTTCTTTGAAAGACACTTCTACAACGAATCAACAACAGTGAAGTAAAATTTGAACCAATAATAACAACATATCACTTCTATATGTAATCTTTGAAACTACGATAGACTATAACCGGAGATCGACCGACGACTATGAACATTGTTTTTCATTTTCGCTAGGGTTTAGCAGAACTTCATCCGCAAACCGTCATAACTTACGGACACGAGGGTGATTTGCCCAATATGCCCTGTATTGATTAATACTACATGCAAGAAAGATATTATCGTTCACTCTATCCACCTTAGGTTCACAAAAGTTTTCCCATATTTGGTATGTTCATACTTAGTCGGGAATCCGAACCAAAACAATCTGGTTGGATACAATAACGTTCTATCTTGTTCAACAATATTTTTATGTCTAGCGGAATCAAATAGCTTCGACGGCTTTTAAGTCAACGTATACATACTTGAAATCAATAAGTATGTATCAACATATGATTAAATACAATGGTTATCCAAGTGGGGACACTTGTCTAATCCCTATATACTGAATTAATCTAATGTAATAAATATCCAATTATACAATAATACAATGATTGGATAATATAAGAACTTGTATGAATACAAAGATTGGATACATAATCAATAATAATAGAGTTAATAATCTGGCACAATAATATGATTCTAAAACTTTCTTACTCATGTCTGTTGCATAAAGGAAATACAAAGGTAGAATACTTGCACAATGTAAATAATAGATCAGATACTTGCTCAATAATAATTGGAGTAAGTTTAGGAAACTTGCATAACATGATATACCTGTTTGCACGAAATAAAAGTAGTGCATAAGGTTTAGATACTTACTTGAACTGTTTCTTACAATAACGCAACTTAGATTAATCTTTTATACAGCGACCTATCAGTAACACTACAACAAAAATGGCCTATAGCGAAGGAAATTTTGTGAAGAAATTTATTCCTTCGCATGAGGAGTTGTTTAGCGAAGAAAAGTGAAGGAAAAAAGTATAGTGACAATATAGTTATTAGCGAAAGAAACATCCTTCACAATTTATATTTTTTTCCTCGCAAAATTGGGGCGATAGAAAGATTTTTGGAGCCAATTTATGTTGAAAATTTGCGAGGAAAAAATCTATTTAGTGAAGGAATTATTACTCACTATATATCATTATTCAGAAATTTTTTGTGAGGGATAAAATTGGTCGCTATCTTATTCTAAATAAATTTTTTTAAATTAATTGTGGTGAACATAAATACCTTAAATTTTTTACAATAGTAAATTTAATTTTAATAACACTTTTTAAGTAACTTACAATATCAACTATTTATTTTAATAAACTATAAAGTAAATAACTTTACACTATGTTAAACTTTAAAATTTCTATAAAAGTTTATTTTTATGATCATAATTAAATAAAGTTAAACTTAAATAAAAATAAAATTAAATAATCCAAAAGACTTTAAATTTTATTTTAAGTATATAATATTAATCCAAAAAAGTTTTTGGAGATTAATTTAAAGTAACTTTATTTTTGGTATTGTATTTAATATTCGCTTAAATAACAATTTGGGAGGACTTTAATTAAGAAAGACTTTTGGATTATTTAATTTTATTTTTAATTTGTTCAAGATTAAATCATAAGAAAAATCATAAAAACTTAACTTTATTTATTTGAAGTACACTACTTTGCTTGTTTTAATAAAAAAAAAAAGAGTACAAAGAAGTGTGCGCATATAAAACAAACATTGCATTTAAGTTCTTTCTTATTTTTAATAATACTTTATAAATAATTTACAATATCGACTATTTCTTTAAATTAAGTAAATAAATTTACAATAATTTAAACATTAAAATTTACACGATGCTTAAAAGTTAAAACAAAATGTGGCATCCAAATCATTCTTTTATAACCCAAAGGCCAAATCCCAAATCGCGTCTCTGCTCACCCTATCCCAAAACCCCAAATAGTGTCTCACTCTCATCTAAAACAAATGCCTCACAAATATTAATGCTACTACCGCCTCTGGTGGTTGTTTTCCTTGTGTTTATATGGCGGGCAAGAGAGGAGAAAGAGATTTCGTGCCAACTATGCCACAACTCTTGAATCATCCTCTCGCTTTCGTCGCCTTGGAGCCTAAAGAGGACGTACTTTTTGCTGCCGGTGAACAACTGCAAAATTCGTTATGACGCCACTAGATAGAATCAAGCTTCTTATGTAGGTTAATTTCCCAAATTTTGTCTTGAATTTATTATTCATTGTTGAAGTATTGACTGATTTAGTTACATTTGTTGCTAATTATTGGGATAAGATGATTATTTCTCTGCTTCCAAGTGGTTAAGTGTCTTGAATTTGTGCTCGATTTGTTCTGATTAGGAATGTAGGATCATAATTTCTGTAGTTTTAGAAATGAATTTGTTTTCCACGATAAAAAATTGTTTTATAACTATGTTAGTTAGGGTTCTGACTATGCACTTGAGTTGAAATGCTTATATTTGAGGTAGTTGGACTATTTTATTCATGGCATTGTATTTAATCAAATGATGAGTTTCTAATCTAAAATTTGTTTGATTATTCAATGTTTGTGTTTCTAATGTGGATTGAATCTTGTGCAGTTGTGCTCAGCTAAATTTAATGATTGAATAAATAAATATAAGGCTTTCACTTTTCTGAGGAACTGTTTTTACTAAATTTTCATGCAAGATTTTCACCACATACAACAAGGTTAGAACATGACGCAGATTTGGTGCAAGTAACAACTTCCTTCAATTGAGTGGGGATATGGATTTGTGATGACAAACATTTACATAGCTGCAACTTTCATGACAAGTGGGTAAGTCAAGCTCGATACCTTAGGAAATATTCGGGTAATGTTGTCTGCTTCATTGAACAATTTGTTCCCAGATGGATATGTTCCTTTGTTCTAATTAAAGGTGCAATTCTGTTTACATTACAAAAGAACTAAATAAGCATGTTTGTACTACTCTGTATAATGCAGTGACATTATGTCTATGATACAAGTTAAACTAAACACACAAAGATGAGGGCCACCGCTCACTACACAAGCCTCTCTCAAATATTCTACGATCTTTAAGGTTTATGTCAATCACTCACCAATTGGTGTCTCGATTCTAACGACTTGGGCGCTTCACTAAAGTAAAGCATATACAAGATCACACTTTTCACTAAATACGAATAAAGAAATCCATGGGAGCTCGTAAAAATAGTAAGTGAAAGCCCAATTTACCTCCTTTCATCGATTTATTCTTTTTTCATGTCTCTATGCCTTTAAACAATGATTTACTAGATGTACTTACCATGAAAACATTCAGCTTATTAGCTTATTTAACATTCAATTTATTTTTTTTATATTATTTATGATGGTGTGATGGTGAGACTTGAGAGCCTATGCATTGTCAGTATAAAGAATCATGCGAAATGATTATGTTTTAATCTTTTTTTGTTTTCTTTCTCTACCTTTTTGGTGCTTCTTTTAATGTTTTATTTAACCATCCACGTGAACATTAACAAAGAATAAAAAGGGTAGAGTACCAAGCAACAACAAAGAGAAACAAAAACAAAAACAACTCACCCAAAGAGATGTAAACAAGCAACAACGGTGAGCGGCTGACCCAATCAATAGCAAGAAGCGAGCAGCGAAGAAGAAGAAGAAGCGAGCATCATCATGCCCATCAATAATAGCGACATAACAGAGGCAAAGACATCACAACACAACGGATCGTAATCGGCAACAAAGCGAAGCGAAGCGGTACTAAAACTCATGAGGGGTAGGACCCAATGCATAAACAACCCCAACAACCACAAAGCAATTTCGGACACCCAAGCACAAAAAAAAATCGACCCATTAAGCATGCCCACTACAAACAAAAAAGCGAAATAAGACAACAAAATACAAGACCGCCTCCCACACGGACAACATGTAAAGACCGGTTTGTGACAATAACAACATGGACTCAAGAATAAACAACATAGACAAACGACCATCATAAAACCCAAGAAACTAGTGCAAACATTTCAGCCCATAACAATTAAGATGCGGTAAGTGAAACCTCTTGCTAATAATACCCATGACATGAGAGAAAAGGCTAAAAGCGGAAGAAAAGCGAAGACTAAGCTTAAAGATCCAATTACAACAAACATCAACGAGTAGTAGCGGTTATAGCATACTTGCTAATAGAAGCGCAATAACTAACGGTGACATAGTCATGCCAAATAGATAGAACTACATGCAAAGAGAACATAAGACCGAGAGGTTGATTTAGAAGAAACAACAACCTGCCGTGTTCTAGCACACCCAAACTTTTAGCAAGCGATGGCGACCATCAACTCAACAATGCTTACCGACTAGAAATACTGTAAGATATATACATTAGATCATCTAATTGAGACATTTTAGATTATTTTCGTTACTATTTTATAATGCAATTGTTATAAATGTTCCATTTATGGAAAATCTATGTTTCAAGTTAAAAAGGGCACTACACCGGAACAAAGACAAATCTATTTTAGATTGGCTTTATGAATGCTTACTAGGTATGTATTCAACTTCAGTATCATCTGAAACTAATTGGTATTTTCTTAATAGTTTTATTTGTAGAAAATAAACTTTGGCAGATTGAATTCTAAGGCTTGACTAACTACAATCCTATTAGGATCTTCTTGTCAAGGATTGTTCTCGTTTATTTGAAATAACTTAGTAACTCTTTTGTTGAAGAGACATGAAATCATACATGTCTCTTAATCATGCGTTTTCACCGTGTCCCCAAAGCTTGGTCCATGATGATGACATTTTATTGCTTGGATGTTTTGTTGTTTTATTGGTTAATTTATAATGCGTTGCATTAAATTATTTTTTTCCTTTGGTAGATGCAAATTGTTTGTTTCCCGTGATGGAAGCTCTGAGAAGCTGGCATCAGGGTTAATGAAGCCATTTGTGACACATTTAAAGATTGTAGAGGAACAAGTTGCTTTGTTTAATCAGTCAATTAAACTTGAAGTGAAATGTGGTTTACCAAGGAAACACTTAAGACATAATGCGACTTATTGATGAGATTTTACTTTGTATATGGGCTTTGATTTAATTATTCTTCTTGTTTCTAGGTTTGTGCGATTCGTTAGTACAACAGAAGTTTTTGAAATACCTTTGATGCAGAGATGTCTCAAATTTGGAATCAAAGATGTAATCTATTCACAAGTAAAATTCCACACATTTATGACCATTCATTCTTGATTATGGGATTGTATTATTGAAAATTTATGCTTCTTAGGATTGTATTGTTGTTGTTGTTGTTGTTATTCTTTGCAATTTGGTTTTGTTGTTGCTAAGTGCGTTTACTTACCGCCATTGCTTTGGTGTGTTATGGTTTTTACTTTGATAGTCTGTTGTTGCTTCTGTTTTTTTTTGAAATTTCTTGATGTTGCTATTTGTTTGGTGGGGTTTCTTTGGTTTTTGGCTTACGGGCACCACGTTCTTCTTCTTTGGTCTATTTTGTCTTCTTCACTGCTTTGTGGGCTTTGCTCTCTTCAACATGAAGTTACAAGCCCAACCTTGATTTCTTTGAAGAAAATGACGATGACGTACACTTTTTTTTTCTTCTAGTTCGTTGTTATTCTTTCAGTTTTCTTATATTAGTTAATAAATTTTGTTGGTACTATGGTCCTTGGGAGACCAAGATACAATAACAAATTTTGTAGTTATTGTGACTCAAGTATTATCTATTTATATGTGAAGTATTGATTTTATTAGCTCTTTATGCATTAGCTTGTCAATTAGTTTGAAACAAGTATGACAATATTTATATTTACTTGAAAATTAAATTTTATATTTTTATATAGATTAATAATAATAATAATAATAATAATAAATATGAAATCAATTATAATTTTCAATGAATTTTGATTATTTAGCAATTAATTTTTATTTATAAATTTATAATTTGTGAAGGAATTTTTCTCTCACTAATTTGAAAAAAGATTCTCAATTTATAATTAGTGAAGGAAAATATTCTTTCGTTAAATAAATTTGTTTTTCACAATATATTATTTGTGAGGGAATCAAGTTATTCACTAATTTCAAATAGTCCTTCTTAAAATATTATTTGTGAAGGAAACCAATCTTTCACTAAATAACAATATTCCATTACTAAATACAATTTATGAAGGAATAAGTTATTCACAATATATCCTTCACAAAAAATATTTAGTTACTACTTAGCGAAGGATACCCAATTGCGAGGAGGTCTAATGTGAGCACTCGTGTGAAGAAAATATTTCTTCGCAATAAATCACTTGTGAGAGATATAGGGCCTCTAGTGAAGGATTTGTCCTTCACTATAGGCCATTTTTGGTGTAGTGTAATAAGATCATTCGTTCAATTAGAATAATATATCATATCACATAGTACTGCTAATTGCAGTCAGCACATAACCTAATCACATTGCCACATATGTTTAAAAGTCATTACATCATAAACAAACACATATCTAGTCAAATTATCTAAGTCCAAATCAATTTATGAAATATTTCGGTGTACCGACGGCTTTATCGGGTAATTATCGAGTCTAAGACTCTATCCTACAGTTCAATAGGTGTTTAGATATTTTAAATATCAGTCATATTATTTTTCATAGCCTTATAAATTTTTTTAAATAATTATTATACTTTATCATGAATTTTCAAACTCTGAAATCATTATTAAATGATTTAAATATTAACTAATTCTATTATTATTAATATTTAATTAATATTAAACTATTAATGAAACTATTACCAAAATATTAAAGTTATTTGTAATAACTCAATATATTTTTAAAGTATTAATATTACCCTTAAATGATTTTTAAAACATTTAATATTATTTTAAATAATTACCATGAATATTAGAATATTAATTTATTATTTATCAAAATATTAAAAGTCAATAATTATAACTTAAAATATTTTTAATTCATTTATTTCCTTTTTAAATGATTTTGATTCAATAAAACTATTTTTAAACTATTTATTTAATATAATTATTAAATAAACTTAATATCATAAATATTAAATTATTAATAAAATTTACCTTTAAATATCAAAAGTTAGATTTTATAACTTAAAATATCTTTAAACTATTTATTTTCATTTAAAATGATTTTAACAATATTAAAATCATTTTTAATTAATTTATTAAATATAATTACTAAATAAATCTAATATCATTAATATTTAATAATTAATTAAACTTATCTTAAAATGTTAAAAGTTATGTTTTATAACTTAAAATATTATTAAATACCTTATTGTTATTTAAAATAATTTTTAATACAATAAAATCATTTTAATTATTTTATTTAATGTATTTATTAAATAATTTAAATACCAATAATATCCAAATAAAATTAATATTTATGAAAAATATGTCAAATTATTAAAAGTTAATTTTATATCTTAAAATAATTTTAAAACTATTTTTGTAATTTTCGAATTTATTTACTATTTTTAAATTATTTTTAGAATTTAAATTAGTTAATTATAATAAGTCATGTCATAAAGCCCTTTGGCGACATAAAGAAGTGTCATATAGGTGTTCTTGAGAAACCCAGGGACATTCAAAGTCGGTTTGAGTAGCTTACTTTGACCAAAGCTTAATTTAGTGATTATTATGTGTCCTGCTAACTAATGGTCACTCTTGTAGTATTAATGTAACAATCGCATGAAACAACAAATATCCAGTCATACTTCATCACAATCTAAAGTTATTAAGCTTTGAACTAGTCATCAGCGTGTTCATCATGATTCTGAAATTTGCCAAAAAATTTTAGTCGTGGTCAATTAACGCTTTTGTTGACCTTAAATCTGTCAATTTGTTCAAGGTAAATGTTTTACGCTTTCATTATCTGAGACAAATTATCAGAGAACATGTTTCAATCCATGGTAGAGTCTAAACATAATTAATCAAAACACGTTGGGCCTCAGAAAATCGTGTCAGAGTCTGTTCTTCATTTCTGGGTTTTCCAGAAATGAAGAACAGATCGAGAGTGCATGTTTGGGCTTCCACAACTTGTTGTACTTGCATGATTTTTGTGATCTAAGGTTTCTAGATTGTAGTCAACATGTAGGTGAAGAGATCTATTACATACAAACACAATAACAACAAACAAATCTCTAGATCCATGTCGGTCAAACCATGTCAGAGATGGTGGTCATACGTTTTCTAGGTAACCCAGAAAACATAAACGTGATCGACCTACTTGGTTTGACCGTCTTTTAAATACATCCTGTTAGTCATCTAGGTTATATAAAAGCTTTAATATGTAGTACATATACCATACTATAACATTTAAACAACAACAGAAACAAATCGACAAACACACGAGAGATTTGTACTCAAGAACTTACTGTCAGAATGTTCTAGGTAAGTTTCTGGGTTACCCAGATTTGAGAAGTCATGGTCAGTTAACGACCTTTGACTGTGATTATATGACATTATAAGCATGATCTGGTCTTGATACAAGTTCTAGATTACAGACCTCATATCACACTACATGATCAAACCTTTAAACAATAAATTACATACACAGGTTGAGATCTAGATGGTCTGACATTCATTGTCAGACCTTAAAAGGGTAAAATGCAAAGTCGACCACTGAACTTTAGAGGTTTTTGGGTATTGAGCCCTTTTCTTTTGGTCAACGCAAATTGAGCCACTTTCTATTAAAAAATTTGGACTTCGAGCCCCAGTACCACACGTATGCGACTGACACTGCGTCACGTGGGCGCTACGCATTACACACATGGCAGATCTGACGTGGACATTTTTTTATTTTATTTTACATGTGGACAGGCTGACATGGCAAATATTGAAATTAATCCTAAAAATAATGTTGCTGCTAAGATTCGAACAAAAGACCTATTCGAACACAAGACCTCTAGCTTAAAACTTCAACCCAGTGACCAACTAAGCTAAGAAGCCTAATTGTTATAATTTTGCAAGGATTAATATTTATAACTAAACAAATCATTTCTCCCAATAATAATAATAATAACAATAACAATAACAATAACAATAACAATAACAATAACAATAACAATAATAATAATAATAATAATAATAATAATAATAATAATAATAATAATAATAATAATAACCATAATAATAATAATAATAATAATAATAATAATAATAATAATAATAATAATACTATTATTATTAATGCAATTAAATAGTTTAACTATTATAGAATTTTACAATAATAAATTTTAATTGCTTCGTGGAAGAAAATTGAAAATATATAAAGAATATGTAATATCATTATTTACGTAAACGCTTCTCTCGAAAAAAGAAATAATTAATTGTTTTTGCTTATGCGTGGATACCAGTAGCAACTCTATGAGAAGCTTGAGTCGGGAAAAGATAAGCGAGTCCCGATAATATTAATTAACTTTCCAAAGAAAATAAAGAAAACGAGAATGTATGCCGTGAATACAAGCTCCCGATGGGATCCAACAAACATAAGAAAATAGTCGTATGAATCGAATAAATGTAAATATTGAAAAAGGAATTTTTTTTATTTTTTCATAATAAAATATATAAGTTATAACAATTTTTAATCTCTATAATTAATTTTTATTGACATAAATAGTCACTATATATTATTATTATCGGAAAATATTATATCCTCGTAATAAAAAATAGTAATATTTAACTTGAAAATCGAAATTAGTCCCACCCATTTGTTTCACTACAAACTACCACACGCTCTCCAATGAAATTAGCAAAATTATATTGTATAAATAAAATGTGAATTAACACGTCAATTTTCTTCCACTTTAGCAATTAAAATTTATTATTGTAAAATTCTATAATAGTTAAATTATTTAATTGCATTAACAGTAACAGTTATTACTACTACTATTATTATTATTATTATTATTATTATTATTATTATTAGTACTATTATTATTATTATTATTATTATTATTATTATTATTGTTATTGTTATTAATATTATTATTATTATTATTATTATTATTGTTGTTATTATTATTGGGGGAAATGATTTGTTTAGTTATAAATATTAAACCTTGCAAAATTATAATAGTTAGGCTTGTTAGCTTAGTTGGTCACTGGGTTCAAGTTTTAAGCTAGAGGTCTTGTGTTCGAATCTTGGCAGCAACATTATTTTTAGGATTAAGTTCAATATTTACCATGTCAGCCTGTCCACGTGTAAAATAAAATAAAAAATGTCCATGTCAGATCTGCCATGTGTGACACGTATGCAAGTCAACGCACATGTGGCGCCTGGGGCTCGATGTCCAAATTTATTAATAGAAAGGGGCTCAATTTGCGTTGACCAAAAGAAAAGGGCTCAATACCCAAAAACCCCTAAAGTTCAGTGGTCGACTTTGCATTTTACCCGACCTTAAAAACAAAATTTTCGAGTTTTTGTAAAACATCAAATCCTAGCCTCTAAATGTGATGGATCTAACATCTAGCAACCCAGATCACTTTGTTAGACTCCATACTACATATTTAACACAAAAATTTTAACATCAAACATAAGATCAAGGTCAGATTATAAAATAGGGTTCATACCTTTTTGTGAGCAAAATCTAATTTCTATGCTTCTGATCTGTTGTTGGTGTTCGTGGGGCTTGATTTGTGACTGATCTAACACTAGAATTTCGTGGGTTTGAGCTTAAGAGAGAATGGCTAGAAGTGGGTTTCACAAATGAGTAAATATTGCACTTTCTCTCTCTTGAATTCTATATAAACATGTATGCAATGTATTAGATGATCACATGGCTGAGATTTGTAGCTTGTAGGTTCATAGCTAGGTAGACTAGGGTGGCTAGCAAGATTGGATAAGATTTGTCTAGCAATAATACACCAAATGGGACAAAAAGGGTAAAATGGTAATTTTGCTTATAATCTCAAGGGTATTCTTGTCCAAGGTACTTGAATCTAGGGTTTAATCACTAGATTTTTAACCTTAAAGTTTCCCAAATAATTACTAGGGTTTGGACAATTAAAAATTAAAGGGTAGTAAAATTTTAAATTAAAACAATACTAATTAAATTAGGGTTTTAATAAAAATTAGGGTTTTTAATATAAAACTAGGGTTTAAATAATTAGGGTTCCTTAATTATCATTAGGGTTCCTAAATTGACATTAGGGTTCCTAAATTAACATCTCAATTTAATAAAATAATAATCAGGGTTTATAATTTTAAATTAGGGCTTTCAAATATTAATTGGGTTTTATCTAATTAACATTAATTCATGATATGCATGACATAAATTCTATAACACCAATACTACACAGCTTTTGATCTCATAATTGAGTTTCAAAATAGATTTTAACAAATTGATATAAGGTTTAACATTAAACACCATCATTGACCAATGTATACAATATATATTTATAACATCTTTGAAAATAATATTATATTTAATATAATATTATTATTCTCATTCATAAATCAAAATCCAGATTTAGGTTTTGGATTCCATATCCATTTATCTTTCATATATAGCATGCATTATTAATTAAGTTAGAATAATTAACTTAAAACTCTCAACTAAAATTCATATAATAAAATAGTAATTATAATAATTCCAATAATCATTTATTTAAATAATATAAAATTCATATTTTCTTAGAAATAAATAATAAAGACATTTTTATTACAAAATTAATTATTATAATTATATACTTTATAATGATCAATATTTTTAAATAAAATTGTTTGAAATTATTCATGAAATAAATAATTTTATTTATCACATATATACATACACATTACTTGACACATATTCTCATCTTTAAAATAAATAAAAAATAATATGCAAAATTTCTTATTTATTTATATAGAAAATATTCAGGTTATTACATTCACCCTCCCTTATAAGGATTCCATCCTCGGAATCACCGTTTTAAAACACACACTTACAAGGGTACATAGCATACGTAGTCTTTTCAAATAGATCTCGATCAGATTTGATCGAACCAATTTTTTAACTATTCAACATAAAGCTTGTCTATCTGATTAAACGAAAGTTCGATTGCTAAGAGAACTCAAATTCCTTCTTCAAAATATTTTTATAAAATAATTTATTATATATTGGAAAATCATATATATCGAAATATACAAGTTATACGAATAATACCTGGAGTTGCATTCTCAGCTGCCACCCTATACTGGAACGTAATATTGAAAACTCTTGCGATTGATTCTGTTGGTTTGTTTGTTGAAGTAGGTTCTGTTGTCATTAGAGTCCCGCCGCCTTTTCCTTTATTCGTGCTGCCTGTATCCCTTCTCTTTTTCGCACAGTCCTTCACCTTATGCTCCGTTGATCCACATCTGAAACACCCTCTGTTCATCCCTGGATTGGGATAGTTGGGAGAGATATGTCCCTCCTGCTCACACTTGTAGCACACAAACTTACCCTTAAGACACTTTCCCGAGTGATTCTTTCCGCAATTTCCACACTGCGCAACTTGTTTCTTTCCACCTCCTGGCATACTTCCGGTATTCCCGAAATTATCTCCTTTTTCTTTTCTCAGTCTTACTGCCACTATTTTCTTCTCCGACTCTAGCTTGATTTGCTTCCCACCAAAAATTCGTCTCCCCTTTCATCGTATAGGTGACAAAAGTTGTCTTTAGCCCATCCGTTACTCTAGTTGTCATAAACATCTCTACAGGGTCAGTTGATCCTCCAAATCCTAGCGGTTTGATTGCCTTTAAGTCTTTGAAGTTTGTCGATCGATTACTTGGTTGATTTCCCGCGGCTGGTATTCCGTTCTGCATAGCTTGAACGTCAACATTCGCCAAATTTTGTGTTGGGTCTAGTTGTCCTTCAGCTTTGTTGACAGGTTCTTCTGCCTTTTGGTTTCTTTTTCGTCTTGGCGGCATTATTTGATTAAATAAGATCATGTTCATCTAACTAATTCATCGTACTTTTCATAGCATAACACACACTGCTTTAAACATCTGTTATCCCCTTTATGACATAATAGTCGGGAATCGTTGCCATAACTTATACAAAAGTTGATAATATTACTTCACACATATATACTTATCGTATACGCATCATAGAATCATACATATTCAAATAACACTAATACTACTCATTTCATACGCCTTCACTAAGGATCAATTGCTTAGCATTCTATATATTCCTATTATCCTCAATAATCCATTCTCACATAACTATACCTAGTTCGTCAAACCTTCCACACATTATGAGTTTAAGAACTCACCACAAACATATGAGTTCAAGAACTCGAGCTTGACCTTTTATCATATAACTATACTCTACCTATCAGTCATACTATCATTTCTAGGTCCGGTACTACACTTTCCTGTATAATCACCTCATTGAGGTAACTTTCAATGTGAGCCTTTATTTCAGCTATTGGCTTTGATATTGGCTCGGTTATGGAGGTTGACTCCTTCTTTACGACCTGCGGGTATCTTAATCCTTATCTCACATAACATCTACACACTAACTATCTTGATTAACATATAGTATATACACACAACAATTAGTAGTTTTATAAGAGTTATCTTTTATTTTGTTTAACGATGAATTTATTCAATTCATCTTCTTGTAAACTCTATATGAGTTATCTGTATTTTCAACATTACCCTCTGTTCTAAGGTTATAGCCTAAGGTCGATCCCACCTAAGGTTTCTAACCCTAAAGCTTTGATACCAACTCTGGACGCTTCCAAATTCGTGCTTGAAACCCGAACTCTGGGCTTCACGATACCATTTCTATAAGTTTGAATAATACTAATAATAATAACAATAATATAAAATTCAAACTTAATTTACATATGCATCAAAGTTTACTCCTGTGTGCGAGACCTTTAAACATTCATTGCATCATGTACAATAAGTATCATTGTTTTAATAAACTATAACTATTACACAACATAATATAAATCTCATTCGAATGACTTTCCTTTCCCTTGTTCTCATCAACCTTCGGTTGATCATACTTAAATGAAAACATTTAAATTTAAAGCAAGAATGAGCATTGGATTGCCCAAACAAGTAATAACAACAATATATATTAGTGAAAAGAATTAAATGTTTTCTTTGAAAGACACTTCTATAACTAATCAACAAATTGTGAAGTAAATTTCAACCAATAATAACAACATATCACTTCTATATGTAATCTTTGAAACTACGTATAGACTATAACTGGAGATCAGTCGATAGACTATGAACATTATTTTTCATTTTCGCTAGGGTTTAGCAGAACTTCATCCACAAACCGTCATAACTTACGGACACGAGGGTGATTTGCCCAATATGCCCTGTATTGATTAATACTACATGCAAGAAAGATATTATCGTTCACTCTATCCACCTTAGGTTCACAAAAGTTTTCCCATCTTCGGGATGTTCATACTTAGTCAGGAATCCGAACCAAAACAATCTGGTTGGATACAATAACGTTCTATCTTGTTCAACAATATTTTTATGTCTAGCGAAATCAAATAGCTTCGACTGCTTTTAAGTCAACGTATACATACTTGAAATCAATAAGTATGTATCAACATATGATTAAATACAATGGTTATCCAAGTGGGGACACTTGTCTAATCCCTATATACGAATTAATGAACAGAATAAATACCTGAATTATACAATAATACAATGATTGGATAATATAAGAACTTGTATGAATACAAAGATTGGATACATAATCAATAATAATAGAGTTAATAATCTGGCACAATAATATGATTCTAAAAATTTCTTACTCATGTCTATTGCATAAAGGAAATGCAAAGGTAGAATACTTGCACAATGTAAATAATAGATCAGATACTTGCTCAATAATAATTGGAGTAAGTTTAGGAAACTTGCATAACATGATATACCTATTTGCACGAAATAAAAGTAGTGCATAAGGTTTAGATACTTGCCTGAACAGCTGCTTACAATAACGCAACTTAGATTAATCTTTTATACAGTGACCTATCAGTAACACTACACCAAAAATGGTCTATAGCGAAGGAAATTTTGTGAAGGAATTTATTCCTTCGCATGAGGAGTTGTTTAGCAAAGGAAAGTGAAGGAAAAAAGTATAGTGACAATATAGTTATTAGCGAAAGAAACATTCTTCACAATCTATATTTGTTTCCTCGCAAAATTGGGGCGATAGAAAGATTTTTGGAACCAATTTATGATGAAAATTTGCGAGAAAAAAATCTATTTAGTGAAGGAATTATTACTCACTATATATCATTATTCAGAAATTTTTTGCGAGGGATAAAATTGGTCGTTATCTTGTTCTAAATAAATTTTTTTGAATTAATTGTTGTGAATATAAATACCTTAAATTTTTTACAATAGTAAATTTAATTTTAATAACACTTTTTAAGTAACTTACAATATCAACTATTTATTTTAATAAACTATAAATTAAATAACTTTACACTATGTTAAACTTTAAAATTTCTCTATAAACGTTTATTTTTACGATCATAATTAAATAAAGTTAAACTTAAATAAAAATAAAAATAAATAATCCAAAAGACTTTAAATTTTATTTTAAGTATATAATATTAATCCAAAAAGTCTTTTGGAGATTAATTTAAAGTAACTTTATTTTTGGTATTGTATTTAACATTCAGCTTAAATAACAATTTGGGAGGACTTTAATTAAGAAAGACTTTTGGATTATTTAATTTTATTTTAATTTGTTCAAGATTAAATCATAAGAAAAAATCATAAAAACTTAACTTTATTTATTTGAAGTACACTACTTTGCTTGCTTCAATAAAAAAAAAAAAAAGAGCATGAAGTGCGTATGCATAGAAACAAACATCGGCATTTAGGTTCTTTCTTATTTTTAATAATACTTTATAAATAATTTACAATATCGACTATTTCTTTAAATTAAGTAAATAAATTTACAATAATTTAAACATTAAAATTTACACAGATGCTTAAAAGTTAAAACAAAACAGTGGCATCCAAATCATTCGGCTATAACCCAAAGTCCAAATCCCAAATCGCGTCTCTGTCTACCCTATCCCAAAACCCCAAATAATGTCTCACTCTCTGTCTGCCGAAACAAATGCCTCACAAATATTAATGCTACTACCGCCTCTGGTGGTTGTTTTCCTTATGTTTATATGGCGGGCAAGAGAGGAGAAAGAGAATTCGTGCCAACTATGCCACAACTCTTGAATCATCCTCTCGCTTTCGTCGCCTTGGTGCCTAAAGAGGCCGCACTTTTTTCCGTCGGTGAACAACTGCAAAATTCGTTATGACGCCACTCGATAGAATCAAGCTTCTTATGTAGGTTAATTTCCCAAATTTTGTCTTGAATTTATTGTTCATTGTTGAAGTATTGACTGATTTAGTTACATTTGTTGCTAATTATTGGGATAAGATGATTATTTCTCTGCTTCCAAGTGGTTAAGTGTCTTGAATTTGTGCTCGATTTGTTCTGATTAGGAATGTAGGATCATAATTTCTGTAGTTTTAGAAATGAATTTGTTTTCCACGATAAAAAATTGTTTTATAACTATGTTAGTTAGGGTTCTGACTATGCACTTGAGTTGAAATGCTTATATTTGAGGTAGTTGGACTATTTTATTCATGGCATTGTATTTAATCAAATGATGAGTTTCTAATCTAAAATTTGTTTGATTATTCAATGTTTGTGTTTCTAATGTGGATTGAATCTTGTGCAGTTGTGCTCAGCTAAATTTAATGATTGAATAAATAAATATAAGGCTTTCACTTTTCTGAGGAACTGTTTTTACTAAATTTTCATACAAGATTTTCACCACATACAACAAGGTTAGAACATGACACAGATTTGGTGCAAGTAACAACTTCCTTCAATTGAGTGGGGATATGGATTTGTGATGACAAACATTTACATAGCTGCAACTTTCATGACAAGTGGGTAAGTCAAGCTCGATACCTTAGGAAATATTCGGGTAATGTTGTTCGCTTCATCGAACAATTTGTTCCTGCATGGATATGTTCCTTTGTTCTAATTAAAGGTGCAATTACATTTACATTACAAAAAAACTAAATAAGCATGTTTGTACTACTCAGATAATGCAAAGTGACATTATGTCTATGATACAAGTTAAACTAAACACACAAAGATGAGGGCCACCGCCTACTACACAAGCCTCTCGAATATTCTACAGATCTCTAAGGTTTATGTCAATCACTCACCAATTGGTGTCTCTCGATTCTAACAACTTGGTTGCTTCACAAAGTAAAGCATATACAAGATCACACTTTTCACTAGTACGAATAAAGAAATCCAGTGGGAGCTCAGAAAAATAGTAAGTGAAAGCCCAATTTACCACCTTCATCGACGACTCTTTTTTCCATGTCTCTATGCCTTTAAACAATGATTTACTAGATGTACTTACCATGAAAACATTTAGCTTATTAGCTTCTTTAACATTCAGTTTATTTTTTTTATATTGTTTATGATGGTGTGATGGTGAGACTTGAGAGCCTATGCATTGTCAGTATAAAGAATCATGCGAAATGATTATGTTTTAATCTTTTTTGTTTTTTTTCTCTACCTTTTTTTGTGCTTCTTTTAATGTTTTATTTAACCATCCAGTGAACATTAACAAGAATAACAAGCAAGAGTACCAAGCAACAACAAGAGAAAAAAAACAAAAGCAACTCACCCAAAGATGATGTAAAAAGCAACAACAAAGCAGTAGCAAGCGATTAATTAATGAAAGAAGAAGAAGTAGGGCGGCATCATGCCCATCAATAATAGCAAGATAACAGAGGCAACACATCACAACACAACAGATCGAATCAAGAACAAAGCAGAAAGGATAAAGACTAAAACTCATGAGGGGTAGGACCCAATGCATAAACAACCCCAACAACCACAAGCACTCAGACACCCAAGCGTAAAACAAAACCAAACCATTAGCATGCCAACTACAAAGAAAAAGCGAAACAACATAGCGAGAATATAAGACCGCCTCCCACACGACAAAGATGCAAAGACCAACAGTACAACAACAACATGGACTCAAGAATAAACAACATAGACAAACAACCATCATAAAAACCCAAGAAACTAGTGCAAACATTTCGCCCATAATGAGTTAAGATGCGTATAAGTCAAACCTCTTGCTAATAATAGCCCATGACAAAGAGAAAAGGCCCAAAGCAAAGCAGTAGCGAAGACTAAGCTTAAAGATCCAATTACAACAAGCATCAACGAGTAGCAAGTAGTTATAGCATACTTGCTAATAGAAGCGCAATAATTTGATAATTACATTCTCGTGTGTTTGTCAATTTATTTCTGTTGTTGTTTAAATGTTATATTATGGTATATGTGTGACGCCCCCAAAATAGGTATACACAACACCCATTCTGAGTCGCCAAATACATGGTACAGAAACAACTACAACTTTATTATTACAACAGTAAAACTGTGAGTTTGAATACAAATATTATCTTCTAGACAATATCTATACTCAAATAAATCCTCATCACATTATTGATTCATTATTTTACAAAAATGGTGAGGACTACTAAACAACTCTCTCTAGAATCTTCATTCCATACCCCAACTAGTACTCGCTACATTCTCGCCTCCTGAGAAGAAAAATGGAACAACAAGGAAAAGGGTGAGCTCAACTAGCCCAAGAAAGAATATTATGACTAAGATAATATACAACAAATTATCGTTAGTCTTCAACAGGAAAAATCTGATAGAATACAATGTACAACAAGTTTCGGATCAATATTAGCAATGAAATAATAATTCATGTAAGAGTTACGTAGAATGAAATCTACTATAATCTATGAATTTAATAGTCCATCATCAATATTTTATCCTGTAACATCAATCAATATGCATCTCGAATCAAATATTCATCTTTGCACTACAAAGCCAAAGATATTCATCGATCGGTCATGTTCATCTCAACACTGCTCATCTTTGCACTAAAGGCCAAAGATATTCTTCAAAATCATTCATCTTTGCACTACAGCCAAAGATATTCTTCAGAAATCATTCATCTTTGCACTACAAAGCCAAAGATATTCAATAATATCATCATTTAAGACCGAGGATGATGAAAAATATTTTTAAAAGAATCGAATCCAAAGAAACAAAATGACAAGGATTAAGGATTAAGTACTTTGTTTTATCCATGTCCAACAATACCTCAAAGATAATCATAGTGGTGTAAAATTCAAGAATGATCAAAACATGGATACAATCAAAGCTAGTATCCGTATAGATATTTTGGACAAAAAGAAGAAATTTTATTTTTCTATGAATAAAGTGTCAGATATCGTGAATAGTCTGTAGATACGTGAATAAGAATCTCGACACCCAAAAGATAGAAATTCCACAAAAACATCTTCACGCTTCATGAATAGTACTCGTGAATAAGTAACTCGTGAATAAGAACTCTCGCTTAATAAGAACTCGTGAATAAGTAACTCATGAATAAGAACCCATGAATAGTAACCCCGGCATGAAAAAGTTCCAAATTTGATAAAAACTTCAGATCAATATTTCAAAGATAATGATATTGAAGAAATAATATCATTACGAAAAAATAATATCCCTTACCTCGAAAGATCAAGACTTAGCTACTAGAATAATGTATAGTCTTCAAGGAACTTGCACCGCCTAGCAATACTCAAAGTATACTCAAAATACTCACAAGAATACGCCGATAATATAGAGAGAAAACTTCAGTTTAAAGTGTGATTTTCAATTCTAACCTAAGACCCTATTTATAAAAAACGCTTTAGAACTAAAAGCGAAAAATTTAATATAATATTAATATAATTATACAAATTTTCCTTAGCCCACCTTTTGGTCAAAAACACCAGCCACACATGTTAAATGAGGTTCACAAACTCACCAAAAACGTTTTTCTCAAAATAATTAATTAAAACTCCCAAAAATCAATTATTTCTTTTCAACTTGAACTTCAATAATTCATAATAAATAGCCCTTTCATCAGAAAATTCGAATCTCATGAGTTTTTATAGGAAATTCAATTTCTACAACTTTGCAGAAGAAAGTTTTTCCAAATTCCAAACAAAATTTGACCGAAATCCACAAACGGACGATTTTTTAATGGTATAATCAAATTTCTATTAATAATTGTGTCCACCAACACACAAAACATGTGTTAAACATTTAATGCCACAAAAATACTCTTCCTCCTCATATACTCATATATCCCACATTCATTGTAAAATATCACCGTTAATATATTATTAAAATAATATATTTAAATGAATTATTTTATCGTAAAAGATAAAATATTAATTTTCAACAATTGTCATTTTAAAAATTTTCTCCATCTATATCCACATAAAATCAATATTTTCCTCATCATATAAATCAATAATTAATTATTCACAAATAATATTACAGAATCACAATATTGACAACCGTGCGCCTTCTAGAAAGAGGGGGGCTTTCCAATAAGAATTTCTTCTTATCTTTGGCGCATGATTAGATGACCAAACCTCTCTTTAGATGTAACTTTCTAGACATTGCCAATAATGTTATCTAATAATATTATTCAAATAATATGAATTATTGCTTCGATAATGAAAGATACCGTGTAAATGACAATTATCAAAACAACAAAGAATATAAAATATCAACGCAAAGAATTATTAACTCAATAAAATATCGAATGCAGAATTATCGTAACCATTATTGAGTAGTGCCTTCTCACGTAAGAATCAATAATTGGTGCAATACCGTGCTACTCGCTCAACAACGCCAGTATTAGTGTGTTTTAACCACCGGGTATTCCAACAAGATATTAATTGCAACAACTACGCCAGCTATTTAAAAACAACTTATATTTGTCGCTTTTCTTCATCCAATCGCTTTCACATATGGGGCCCACACATGGTCGCTACGTCCGCATTTAATATTCCCCGACAAAGATTTAATATTCCACGACCAAACGAATATTCCCCGACAACAATGAATATTTTATAACCACTTGCTTATTTTGAAATATTTGCGTATTTAACCCTTAACTATCCACATTAATCAAATCAACCCTTACTATTTCAAAATAAAGGAAATTCCTTTTTATTTAAAAATTTCGGGGTCTTACAACCTCCCCTCCTTATGAAATTTCGTCCTCGAAATTGACGTGCACGTACTCTGTGTTTTGAAAAGGTGAGGATACCTCGCTTTCATTTTCGCTTTCCAATTCCCTGTGTCATTTCCACTATAAAGATGGTTTCTCCACAAAACCTTAACTTGTGGTATAACCTCGGTACATAGGACATGCTCCTTCCTATCCAACATCTTGACAGGTACCTCCTCATACGTTAAGTCTTCGGCTATCTCGTCCGGTTCTAACTCTATAACGTGGTTCGGGTCTTTCACATATTTACGGGCACGATATGTGAAACACATTATGAACACGAGACATACTTGGAGGTAACACAAGTCTATAGGCTACATTTCCTACTCGGGCCAAGAATTTGAAATGGACCGATAAATCGTGGATTGAACTTTCCTCTCTTCCCAAATCTTGTAACTCCCTTCCATGGAGCAACTCAAGAACAATACATGATCCCCCACACTAAATTCCACGTCCTTTCGATGAAGATCCAGTATAACTCTTTTGTCGATCTTGTGCCATTTGTATACGTTGTCGAATCATTTGGATCTTTTCTAGTATCATACGTCTTTAAACTCGGGTCCCAACAATGTTGCTTCACCCACCTCATCCCAACATATCGAGAACGACATTTTTGTCCATATAATGCTTCAATGGAACCATGCCTATATTTGTTTAATAACTATTGTTGTATGAGAATTCCACCAATGGCAAGTACTTATCCCAACTTCCTTTGAAATCTAGGACACGAGTTTTAATATATCTTCAAGAGTTTGAGTAGTCCTTTTCCGATTGCCCATCCGCTTGAGGATGGTATGCCAAACCAGAATCAGAATTCGCGCCCATAGCTTTCTACAAACTAACCCAAAATCATGAAGTGAATCTTGGGTCACTATCTAAAACTATGGATACCGGCATGCCATGCAATCTCACAATCTCATTTACGTATATACGAGAAAGACGCTCAAGGAATAAGTTTCTCGATCGGTAAGAAATGAGTGTAGACTTGGTTAATCTATCAACAATAACCCAAATCGCATCTATGCCTTGAGAAACCTTGGGAAGATTAGTAACGAAATCCATAGTAATGTGTTCCCACTTCCATTCCTAATCTCAAGTGGTTCAGCAACGGACCCTTAGGTACAAGATGCTCCGCTTTACACGTTGGCAAGTTAAACACATCGAGATAAACTACGCGATCTCTCTCCTCATATTGCTCCACCAAAATGTATGTTGAAGATCATAATACATTTTGGTACTCCCAAGATGGATTGCAAATGGTGTATTGTGTGCCTCCATCATAATCTTGTTCTTCAAATCAGAGTCGTTAGGAACACAAAGTCTAGAGTGGACTCGAAGTATTCCTTCTTCATCAATTCTCGCCCTAATAGCTCCTTCTTGTACTTTCTTCTTCATACGATCACCTCCTGCCTGGTGGCTCGAGCAACCTTAACTTTTCTATTAAAGTTGGCTCTATGCGTATACTTGACATCATCGCACTTCGTTCCCGCATGATATGATCTTCTACTCAACGCGTCGCCTACCACGCTCGCTTTTCCAAGATGGTATGGTTAGAATATAATGTCAAATGAGTCGCCTCTTGAGCTCTTGAAAAATCTTCTCGCATTCCTCGCTCCATATGAATTTTGTATCTTTTCAAGTCACTAAGTTAATCGGAATAGCGATTCGAGAATATCCTTCAATGAATCTCCGATAATAACCAACTAAGCTTCAGAAAGCTACGTATTTCGATTCATCGACTTAGGTTGCTCTCAAATCGTGACTCATATCCCAATCTTGGATAAAGACGTCACAATGACACCTATCGCTTTACTATCGCATCGAATATGACGTCCCCTACAGAGAGTCTCGCTTAGGTGAATTCCACAAAGGAAGTCACAAGATAAAGGCTCGGTACCAAATTCTATAGTTGAATTTTTAACTCAAAGTTCAATAGAGCCATTCGATATGAGATTTTAGAAATGAGTTTTGTACCGGGTTCAAAGTCGATACAAAATTTAATATCGAAGCTTTGGGAGTAAGCCAAGAAATTCTTCGTAAAAATACGTCGAAAAATCAATAACAACAGAATATTATTCAAATCGACGTGTCTTTATTCAAATCCATAACATGGACTAAGAAAATTTGACATCCGTAATAAACGAATGACTTCATGGCTTGATATGAAAATGTTTGACTACAATGGTTTGATTGCTTGAATTCAATAACGTTGCTTAGGAATATGAAAACTAACAACCTTACGAAAATAATCAATTTTGCATGATGAGTAGTTAACCTTAAAATCACATCAAAACAAATATCTCTATAGAAATAAGGTTAACAGTAATGTGATAGTGCCAACCTCGAATCAAGCAAGATTTATAAACAAAGGATGTGATGAAAGTTTCTCCTAACGGAGTTTCCACAGATAGGTCAAAGTCTAATTTCTCCTGAGTCAAGTTTAAACGCTGAGCGCAAGTAAGAGAGAGATAAAAGAATGGGTAGAACCGATATCTAGTAAGGTATATACTTCGCAAGAATTTATAATTGACTAACCCGTGCTAACTTCGTTCGGGTTCCTTGCATTTTGACCGGCCACGACAAACGCTTCTTCCCGAAATCGTTGACTTTGACTTTTCCGGGATATCTTTTGAGTCACCGTCCCATTGAACTAGGTTTCGCTCACCGCATAATCTCGAAGCGATATGTCCTTCCTTTCCACAACTATAGCATACCTTAAACCGTTGTGGGGCGCTTTGGGGTGATATGTCCCTCTTTCCGCATTTTATAACATACTGACCGGGTGGTCGCTTCTCCTCCCTTAAAACTAGTTGCTATAGCGCCGACGCCTTCACATGGTCGTTGTTGAATCTCCTCTTTTAAAATCTCCTCCCGACTCGCTTCTTCTATTTTCATGGCCACGATTACCACCAGAGTGGTTACCGCCTTTGTCTCAGTATTCTTCTTTCTCCTCCGGTTATCGTTATTCGATGATCGCTATCTTCTTGGTATGATCCTCGGTTATGGTCCCTCGGTTGAACGTATTTCAAGTATCTCGCTTTAACAACCGAGCCCCGCTGACAACATCTCAATAGAGAGAAAATTTATGAGAAATGAGATAATCGACGTATGTCGGGTTTCAAACCTCTCTAAACATCCGCGTCATCGCTCCTCATTCTCCACCAAATGAGGTGCAACTCGATAACTCCGCGAACTTCGCCTCGTCTTTGGGACACCGCCATGTTATTCTCGCTTCTAGTCTAATAAACTCCACTTCCTTCATATGACGAATACTTTCGTGGAAGTACTTGTCATTGAATCTGCTTCTCAAACGTCTCCCACGACATCCGAAAGTGCGGTGGATGGGTACGCTTCACGATTTCCACCAAGAATCTGCCTCATACGAAACATAAAGGTGGCGAATGGAACTTTCTGTTCTCCGCATCCCAAGACATCGAATATCTTGGTAATTTGTTTGACCCACGCCTCCGCCTTTAATCGGATCCGGCTTCCCCAGCACTCGTGGTCCCAACTCTTTGAATCGCTTGGGCCATGACCACTGTGAATTGCTATCATTTCCTCCTCATTTTGAACACGAGTCTCCTTATGCGATTTTGCATGAAACCGCAAAAGCTTCTAAACATCCCTCGCTCATCATCTCGCGCTTCAATTGGTGTTGTTCACGGGAGGAACATTGCCACTGCAGTACGCTTCTCCTCGTTGTGAGAGTACAGCATCTCCACGGCCTCATTTACTCCATCATTAATATTCTCACGACATTCTCAAATCATCATAAAATAAGGGTTAATTAAGGAAATCAATATATCACATAATATCCCTATATACCCACTAACTAACAAATAAGCTTAGGTAGGACACACTAGCGAAGGATTTACTCGCCTCCCCTCCTAGTTCTATTCCCCATCTCTCGCCAAAAATCATATCCCTAAGCTCGATACCAACCGTGACGCCCCAAAATAGGTATACACAACACCCATTCTAAGTCGCCAAATACATGGTATGTAAAAACAACTACAACTTTATTATTACAACAAGAAACTGTGAGTTTGAATACAAATATTATCTTCTAGACAATATCTATACTCAAATAAATCCTCATCACATTATTGATTCATTATTTTACAAAAAATGGTGAGGACTACTAAACAACTCTCTCTAGAATCTTCATTCCATACCCCAACTAGTACTTCGCCACATTCTCGCCTCCCGAGAAGAAAAAAATGGAACAACAAGGAAAAGGGTGAGCTCAACTAGCCCAAAGAAGAATATTATGACTAAGATAATATACAACAAATTATCGTTAGTCTTCAACAGGGAAAAATCTGATGTAATACAATGTATAAACAAGTTTCAGATCAATATTCATAGCTGTGAAATAATAATTCATAGAAGAGTTACGTAAGAATGAAATCTACTATAATCTATGAATTTAACGATATTCCATCATCAATATTTTATCCTCAGAACATCAATCAATATGCATCTGAATCAAATATTCATCTTTGCACTACAGCCAAAGATATTCATCACCGGTCGTGTTCATCTCAACACTGCTCATCTTTGCACTAAAGGCCAAAGATATTCTTCAGAAATCATTCATCTTTGCACTACGGGCCAAAGATATTCTTCAGAATCATTCATCTTTGCACTACACAGCCAAAGATATTCAATAATATCATCATTTAAGATCGAGGATGATGAAAAATATTTTTAAAAAACGAATCCAAAGAAACAAAATGACAAGGATTAAGGATTCGTATTTTGTTTTATCCATGTCCAACAATACCTCAAAGATAATCATAGTGGTGTAAAATTCAAGAATGATCAAAACATGGATACAATCAAAGCTAGTATCCGTATTAGATATTTTGACAAAAAGAAGAAATTTTATTTTCTAATGAATAGTGTCAGATATCGTGAATAGTGCCGATACGTGTGAATAGTAACTCAAACACAAAAAGATAGAAATTCCACAAAAACATCTTCACGCTTCATGAATAGTACTTTCGTGAATAAGAATCGTGAATAAGAACTCATGCTTAATAGTAACTCGTGAATAAGTAACTCATGAATAGTAACCCATGAATAGTAACCCCGACATGAAAAAGTTCCAAATTTGATAAAAACTTCAGATCAACATTTCAAAGATAATGATATTGAAGAAATAATATCATTACTGAAAAAAATAATATCCCTTACCTCGAAAGATCAAGATTTCTAGCTAGAATCACCCGTATAAGTCTCAAGGAACTTGCACTGCCTAGCAATACTCAAAGTATACTCAAAATACTCACAAGAATACGCCGATATATATAGAGAGAGAAAACTTCAGCTTTACAAAAGATTTTCAATTCTAACCCAAGACCCTATTTATGTAAAATGCTTTAGAACACCAAAGCGTAAAATTTAATATAATATTAATATAATTATACAAATTTTCCTTAGCCCACCTTTTTGGTCAAAAACACCAGCCACACATGTTAAATGAGGTTCACAAACTCACCAAAAACGTTTTTCTCAAAATAATTAATTAAAACTCCCAAAATCAATTATTTGAACTTCTAACTTCAATAATTCATAATAAATAGCCTTTTCATCAGAAAATTCGAATCTCATGAGTTTTTATAGGAAATTCAATTCTCTACAACTTTGCAGAAGAAAGTTTTTCCAAATTCCAAACAAAAATTGACCAAATCCACAAACTGACGATTTTACAAGCTATAATCAAATTTCTATTAATAATTGTGTCCACCAACACACAAAACATGTGTTAAACATTTAATGCCACAAAATACTCTTCCTCCTCATATACTCATATATCCCACATTCATTGTAAAATATCACCATTAATATATTATTAAAATAATATATTTAAATGAATTATTTTATCGTAAAAAGATAAAATATTAATTTTCAACAATTGTCATTTTAAAATTTTTCCATCTATATCCACATAAAATCAATATTTTCCTCATCATATAAATCAATAATTAATTATTCACAAATAATATTACGTAATCACAATATTGACAACCAGTGCGCCTTCTGAAAGAGGGGGCTTTCCAATAAGAATTTCTTCTTCTTGCCACAAGCAATTAGATGACCAAACCTCTCCTTAGATGTAACTTTCTAGACATTGCCAATAATGTTATCTAATAATATTATTCAAATAATATGAATTATTGCTTCGATAATGAAAGATACCGTAATGACAATTATCAAAACAACAATGAATATAAAATATCAACGCAGAATTATTAACTCAATAAAATATCGAATAAGAATTATCGTAACCATTATTGAGTAGTGCCTTTCACGTAAGAATCAATAATTGGTGCAATACCGCAAAGTACCTCGCTCAACAACAACGCCAGATTAGTGTGTTTTAACCACCGGGTATTCCAACAAAGATAATCTGCAACAACTACGCCAGTTATTTAAAAACAACTTATATTTGTCGCTTTCTTCATCCAATCGCTTTCCGGTTATGGGGCCCACACATGGTCATACTGCTGCCAAATCATTTAATATTCCCCGACAAAGACGAATATTCCACGACCAAAACGAATATTCCCCGACAACAATGAATATTTTATAACCACTTGCTTATTTTGAAATATTTATGTATTTAACCCTTAACTATCCACATTAATCAAATCAACCCTTACTATTTCAAAATAAAGGAAATTCCTTTTTATTTAAAAATTTCGGGGTCTTACAACCTCCCTCCTTATGAAATTTCGTCCTCGAAATTGACGACGTATTACACTGGTGTTTTTGAAAAGGTGAGGATACCTCGCTTTCATTTTCGCTTCCAATTCCTGTGTCATTTCCTACTATAGCATGGTTTCTCCACAAAACCTTAACTTGTGGTATAACCTCATGCATAGGACATGCTCCTTCCTATCCAACATCTTGATGTGTACCTCCTCACGTTAAGTCTCTTGGCTATCTCGTCCGGTTCTAACTCTATAACGTGGTTCGGGTCTTTCACATATTTACTGAAGTACGATATGTGAAACACATTATGAACACGAGACATACTTGGAGGTAACACAAGTCTATAAGCTACATTTCCTACTCGGTCCAAGAATTTGAAATGGACCGATAAATCGTGGATCGAACTTTCCTCTCTTCCCAAATCTTGTAACTCCTTCCACGGAGCAACTCATGACAATACATGATCCCCTTACACTAAATTCCACGTCCTTTCGATGAAGATCCGTATAACTCTTTTGTCGATCTTGTGCCATTTGTATACGTTGTCGAATCATTTGGATCTTTTCGGTGAGTCATACGACTAAACTCTGGTCCCCAACAATGTTGCTTCACCCACCTCATCCCAACATATCGAGAACGACATTTTGTCCATATAATGCTTGAATGGAACCATGCCTATATTTGTTTAATAACTATTGTTGTATGAGAATTCCACCAATGGCAAGTACTTATCCCAACTTCCTTTGAAATCTAGGACACAGAGTTTTAATATATCTTCAAGAGTTTGAGTAGTCCTTTCGAATTGCCCATCCGTTTGAGGATGGTATGCCAAACCAATCAGAAATTCGCGCCCATAGCTTTCTCAAACTAACCCAAAATCATGAAGTGAATCTTGGGTCACTATCTAAAACTATGGATACTGGCATGCCATGCAATCTCACAATCTCATTTACGTACATACGAGAAAGACGTTCAAGGGAATAAGTTTCTCGTATCGGTAAGAAATGAGTAGACTTGGTTAATCTATCAACAATAACCCAAATCGCATCTATGCCTTGAGAAACCTTGGGAAGATTAGTAACGAAATCCATAGTAATGTGTTCCCACTTCCATTCCGGAATCTCAAGTGGTTGCAACGGACCCTTAGGTACAAGATGCTCCGCCTTTACACGTTGGCAAGTTAAACACATCGAGATAAACTACGCGATCTCTCTCCTCATATTGCTCCACCAAAATGTATGTTGAAGATCATAATACATTTTGGTACTCCCAGGATGGATTGCAAATGGTGTATTGTGTGCCTCCATCATAATCTTGTTCTTCAAATCAGAGTCGTTAGGAACACAAAGTCTAGAGTGGACTCGAAGTATTCCTTCTTCATCAATTCTCGCTCCTAAATAGCTCCTTCAGATCTTTCTTCTTCATACGCATCATCGGCTGCCTGGGCTTGAAAGCGACCTTAACTTTTTCTATTAAAGTTGGCTCTACGCGTATACTTGACATCATCGCTCTGCTCGTTCCGCATATGATCTTCTACTCAACGCTACGTCACCACGTTCGCTCGCTTCCAAGATGGTATGGTTAGAATATGTAATTTAAATGAGTCGCCTCTTGAGCTCTTGAAAAATCTTCTCGCATTCCTCGCTCCATATGAATTTTGTATCTTTTCAAGTCACTAAGTTAACTAATAGCGATTCGAGAATATCCTTCAACGAATCTCCGATAATAACCAACTAAGCCTGAAAGCTACGTATTTCGATTCTCGACTTAGGTTGCTCTCAATCGCGACTCATATCCCAATCTTGGATAAAGACGTCACAATGACACCTATCGCTTTACTATCGCATCTAATATGACGTCCCTACAGAGAGTTCGCTTAGGTGAATTCCACAAAGGAAGTCACAAGATAAAGGCTCGGTACCAAATTCTATAGTTGAATTTTAACTCCACGAAGTTCAATAGAGCCATTCGATATGAGATTTTAGAAATGAGTTTTGTCTGGGTTCAAAGTCGATACAAAATTTAATATCGAACTTTGGGAGTAAGCCAAGAAATTCTTCGTAAAATACGCCGGAAAAATCAATAACAACAGAATATTATTCAAATCGACGTGTCTTTATTCAAATCCATAACATGGACTAAGAAAATTTGACATCCGTAATAAACGAATGACTTCATGGCTTGATATGAAAATGTTTGACTACAATGGTTTGATTGCTTGAATTGAATAACAAAGGTTGCTTAGGAATATGAAAACTAACAACCTTACGAAAAATAATCAATTTCTACGCATGATGAGTAGTTAACCTTAAAATCACATCAAAAACAAATATCTCTATAGAAATAAGGTTAACGTGTAATGTGATAGTGCCAACCTGAATCAAGCAAGATTTATAAACAAAGGATGTGATGAAAGTTTCTCCTAACGGAGTTTCCACAGATAGGTCAAAGTCTAATTTCTCCTGAGTCAAGTTTAAACGCTTGAAATGTAAGAGAGATAAAAGAATGGGTAGAATCGATATCTAGTAAGGTATATACTTCGAAGAATTTATAATTGACTAACCTGTATAACTTCGTTCGGGTTCCTTGCATTTTGACCGGCCACGACAAACGCCTTCCCAAATCGTTGACTTTGACTTTTCTCGGAGATGATCTTTTCAGTCACCGTCCTCATTGAACTAGGTTTCGCTCTGCACCGTATAATCTCGGCGATATGTCCTTCCTTTCCACAACTATAGCATACCTTAAACTGTTGTGGGCGGTTTGAATGATATGTCCCTCTTTCCCAGATTTGTAACATACGACCGGTGGTCGTTCTCCTCCCTTAAAACTAGTTCATATAGGCGCCGACGCTTCACATGGTCGTTGTTGAATCTCCTCTTTTAAAATCTCCTCCCGACTCGCTTTCTTCTATTTTCATGGCCACGATTACCACCAGAGTGGTTACCGCTTTTGTCTCAGTATTCTTCTTTCTCTCCGGTTATCAAGTTATTCGATGATCGCTATCTTCTAGATGATCCTCGTTATGGTCCCTCGGTTGAACGTGATTTCGTTATCTCGCTCTAACAACCGAGCCTCATTGACAACATCTCGAATAGAGAGAAAATTTATGAGAAATGAGATATCGACGATGTCGGGTTTCAAACCTCTCGTAAACATCCGCGTCATACGCTTCCTCATTCTCCACCAAATGAGGTGCAACTCGATAACTCCGCGAACTTCGCCAGATCGGGACACCGCCATGTTATTCTCGCTTCTAGTCTAATAAACTCCACTTCCTTCATACGCACGTAATACTTTCGGGAAGTACTTGTCATTGAATCTGCTTCAAACGCTCCCACGACATGCCGAGTGCGGTAATTGGATGGGTACGCTTCACGATTCCCACCAATGAATCACCGCCACGAAACATAAAGGTGGCGAATGGAACTTTCTGTTCCTCCGCATCCCAAGACATCGAATATCTTGGTAATTTGTTTGACCCACGCCTCGCCTTTTAATCGGATCCGCTTTCCCAGTAATTACGTGGTCCCAACTCTTTGAATCGCTTGCATTTGTGACCACTCGTGAATTGCTATCATTTCCTCCTCAGATTTTGAACACGAGTCTCCTCATTCGATTTTGCATGAACTGCAAAAAAGCTTCTAAACATCCCTCGCTCATCATCTCGCTTTCGGTGTTGTTTCACGGAGGAACATTGCCACTGTTACAGACGTTCTCCTCGTTGGTGAGTACAGTGCATCTCCACTAGTCTCATTTACTCCATCATAATATTCTCGACGACATTCTCAAATCCGTCATAAAATAAGGGTTAATTAAGGAAATCAATATATCACATAATATCCCTATATATCGACCAACTAACAAATAAGCTTAGGTAGACACACTAAATAAGGATTTACTCGCCTCCCTCCTAGTTCTATTCCCGATCTCCGCCAAAGATCATATCCCTAAGCTCGATACCAACCGCGACGCCCCAAAATAGGTATACACAACACCCATTCTAAGTCGCCAAATACACGGTATGTAAACAACTACAACTTTATTATTACAACAAGAAACTGTGAGTTTGAATACAAATATTATCTTCTGTATAATATCTATACTCAAATAAATCCTCATCACATTATTGATTCATTATTTTACAAAAATGGTGAGGACTACTAAACAACTCTCTCTAGAATCTTCATTCCATACCCCAACTAGTACTCGCTACATTCTCGCCTCCTGAGAAGAAAAATGGAACAACAAGGAAAAGGGTGAGCTCAACTAGCCCAGTAAAGAATATTATGACTAAGATAATATACAACAAATTATCGTTAGTCTTCAACAGGGAAAAATCTGATAGAATACAATAGACAACAAGTTTCGAGATCAATATTCATAATGGAAATAATAATTCATAGAAGAGTTAGAATGAAATCTACTATAATCTATGAATTTAATACCATCATCAATATTTTATCCTCAGAACATCAATCAATATGCATCCGAATCAAATATTCATCTTTGCACTACAAAGCCAAAGATATTCATCACCGATCATGTTCATCTCAACACCTGTTCATCTTTGCACTAAAGGCCAAAGATATTCTTCAGAAATCATTCATCTTTGCACTACAGGCCAAAGATATTCTTCAGAAATCATTCATCTTTGCACTACAGGCCAAAGATATTCAATAATATCATCATTTAAGACTGAGGATGATGAAAAATATTTTTAAAGAACGAATCCAGTGAAACAAAATGACAAGGATTAAGGATTCGTACTTTGTTTTATCCATGTCCAACAATACCTCAAAGATAATCATAGTGGTGTAAAATTCAAGAATGATCAAAACATGGATACAATCAAAGCTAGTATCCAGAATAGATATTTTGGACAAAAAGAAGAAATTTTATTTTTCTGAATAATAGTCAGATATCGTGAATAGTGCCGTGATACGTGAATAGTAACTCAGACACCAAAAGATAGAAATTCCACAAAAACATCTTCACGCTTTCATGAATAGTACTCGTGAATAAGAACTCGTGAATAAGACTCATGAATAAGAATCGTGAATAAGAACTCATGAATAGTAACCCATGAATAGTAACCCCGACATGAAAAAAGTCCAAATTTGATAAAAACTTCAGATCAACATTTCAAAGATAATGATATTGAAGAAATAATATCATTACTGAAAAAAATAATATCCCTTACCTCGAAAGATCAAGATTTAGCTTAGAATCAAAGGTATATAGTCAAGAGGAACTTGCCACTGCCTAGCAATACTCAAAGTATACTCAAAATACTCACAAGAATACGCCGATAATATAGAGAGAAAACTTCAGCTTCGGTGTGATTTTCAATTCTAACCTAAGACCCTATTTATAGAAAAATGCTTAGAACACAAAAGCGAGAAAATTTAATATAATATTAATATAATTATACAAATTTTCCTTAGCCCACCTTTTGGTCAAAAACACCAGCCACACATGTTAAATGAGGTTCACAAACTCACCAAAAACGTTTTTCTCAAAATAATTAATTAAAACTCCCAAAAATCAATTATTTTAACTTGAACTTCAATAATTCATAATAAATAGCCCTTTCATCAGAAAATTCGAATCTCGCGAGTTTTTATAGGAAATTCAATTCTCTACAACTTTGCAGAAGAAAGTTTTTCCAAATTCCAAACAAAATTGACCAAATCCACAAACGGACGATTTTACAAGCTATAATCAAATTTCTATTAATAATTGTGTCCCACCAACACACAAAAACATGTGTTAAACATTTAATGCCACAAAATACTCTTCCTCCTCATATACTCATATATCCCACATTCATTGTAAAAATATCACCGTTAATATATTATTAAAATAATATATTTAAATGAATTATTTTATCGAAAAAAGATAAAATATTAATTTTCAACAATTGTCATTTTAAAATTTTCTCCATCTATATCCACATAAAATCAATATTTTCCTCATCATATAAATCAATAATTAATTATTCACAAATAATATTACGAATCACAATATCGACAACCAGTGCGGTTCAGGAGAGAGGGGGCTTTCCAATAAGAATTTCTTCTTCTTCAAGCCAATTAGATGACCAAACCTCTCCTGTATGTAACTTTCTAGACATTGCCAATAATATTATCTAATAATATTATTCAGATAATATGAATTATTGCTTCGATAATGAAAGATAATTTGTAAATGACAATTATCAAACAATGAAGAATATAAAATATCAACGCAAAGAATTATTAACTCAATAAAATATCGATGCAATTATCGTAACCATTATCGAGTAGTGCCTTCTTCACGTAAGAATCAATAATTGGTGCAATACCGCAGGTGTATCTTTTCAACAACGCGATTAGTGTGTTTTAACCACCGGGTATTCCAACAAAGATAATCTGGCAAATAACTACGCCTGCTATTTAAAAACAACTTATATTTGTCGTTTTTCATCCAATCGCTTTTTCAGTTATGGGGCTCACACACATGGTCAAGGCTTCAATTGTATTTAATATTCCCCGACAAAGATGAATATTCCACGACCAAAACGAATATTCCCGGACAACAAAATGAATATTTTATAACCACTTGCTTATTTTGAAATATTTGCTTATTTAACCCTTAACTATCCACATTAATCAAATCAACCCTTACTATTTCAAAATAAAGGAAATTCCTTTTTATTTAAAAATTTCGGGGTCTTACAATATGTACTACATATTAAAGCTTTTATATAACCTAGATGATTAACATGATGTATTTAAAAGACGGTCAAACCAAGTAGCTCGATCACGTTTATGTTTTCTGGGTAACCCGGAAAACGTATGACCACCATCTCTGACATGGTTTGACCGGCATGGATCTAGAGATTTGTTTGTTGTTATTTTGTTTATATGTAATAGATCTCTTTACCTACATGTTGACTACAATCTAAAAACCTTAGATCACAAAAATCATGCAAGTACAACAAGTTGTGGAAGCCCAAACATGCACTCTCGATCTGTTCTTCATTTCTGAAAAACCAAGAAATGAAGAACAGACTCTGACACGATTTTCTGAGAAAGAGGAAGAAAGGAACGATTTTGTGAATAAGGCTAAATTTTAATTAATTTTAAATTGATTACATAATTGGGTGAATCAACTCACTCAATTTAAAATTAATTAGGATCGAGCCTTATCCACAAAACCGTTCCTCTCTCTCTCCTCTTCCTCTTCCTCTTCCTCTTCCGCTTTCTCTTTCTCACTACCCTCACCCCTATTTCACTTCCATATACCTGTTCCCCCTTCTCTCACTCCTTTCAATTTCCCACGCCTGACTTTTGCGATTCTTTCCAATGGCTTTAACGTTTCTGTATTTCCAAAATTAGATGCAGAAAAATCGTATTCCAATTACCCTCATCTCTCTCTTTGGAATCTAGAGCTTCAATTGTAGAAAAATTGTTTGATAATCTCTCCTCCAATTAGGGCCAATAACAGCTCACGAATAATTCAACTAACGTTCTACATCAAAATCCTCTGAAAGACGGGTCAAATTTGATCTTTTTCTCTTTATTTCAGCTTTAGAGAAACCCAACAAAAGGATCTGGTGATTAGCTTCAAGTCATTTATGCATCAACTTTCTCTATCATCCGGATCGTGTCTAAACAGGGCTGCGCCCAATTTTCCTGCTCCATAGATACAAACAAGGTTTTTTTTTTCTTCTTCCCTCATCTCACTGATTTTCAATCTTCCCAACTCGATTTGGTGGCCAGATTCGTGGATTTTTGTCGGAAGGGTATATTGATGGAAAGAATGACCGGCGGCTCGACAATTGCATTCGTTATTGCATTGTTGCTGGGAAAAAGGCCCTAGAAGATATTGATCTTGGCGGAGATAAGCACTCGAAGGTTGTACTTTTATTGAATTTGTTTGTTTTTGCTATTTAATTCAGTAAATTGGGTTTGTGAGTTATGCATTTTCTGCTCAAATTTTAGACGTAAAGGTTGTTTCTTTACTCATTAGTGGTGGAATTGGACATGCAGGACAACATTAATATATAATTCGGTGGTTAAAAGTTTGATTTGGCTATCTTATTATATTGTAGTAAACATATGTAGTGACTTGGATTTGTATTTGTTATTGATTTGGGCAGGTTACTGCCAGTTTTTCTTCCGAGGGATCTATAATGATGAATGAGCTGATGTAGTGGAATGCTTTGTATGGCGAGGGAGGTTCAGAATTTGAAGCGGAAGTTGAAAAAGAATAGCAATAATGGGTATTTATAGTATCTTTCAATCTGCCAATTCATCTTCATCACAAGTTATTTTGCTATCAATTAGATGCAATCAGTGCCGGAGATTTGTTGAAGTTGAGGTCTGCTACTCCTCCCTATGAATATTCATGTTGATACTCCCAAGGACTGAAGTTTAACCTTTCTGAATGTATTCTGTGTTATGCCTTTGTACTCCATTTCCATGGCTCAGAGTATTATGCCAATCAAATCTTGCACAAATGTCAGACCTTTGGTCATTAGTATAACCTTTTGAACTTATACACGTGCTTATACGATGTGCAAATTTTATTTTCTTATACAGAAACAAATATTTTGTCCATTAATTAAAGAATATGTTTTGTGTTAATTTGCTTTTGTACGGGTAACGTGTTTCTTACCGATCCTGACTTCTTGCACTGCTGCTGTGCAGGCATTGCTATACAGGCTCTCTGGTGACTATAACCCTTTGCACTCTGATCCAGCATTTGCGGCAATAGTAGGGTTAGTGCATTAAATTATTGACCAATTGCAGAACTGAACAATTCTCTTATCGTTTTTGCAAATAAATACCCACAACTTCTTAGATAAATTCTACCTGTATCCTTTTGATAGCTTATAGCAATTCCCCACTCCCCCTTTATTCCTGATTTATTCTAAAGTTCTTTTGTATTCCTCCTGTCTTTGCCGCCCCTCCTACTTCGGTCTTCTTCACGAGGATCGTCGAAGTGGAAGATCTATGACAGCTTTTCAAGAAGCGGAAATAGGAGCATAAGTTCCCCCGCACCCTTTTCCTTTTTTTTAATAAAAAGCCAAAAAAACTAATGGTTGATTTTAACAAAGCTTGAGAGTTTAGCATGAAATGAAAACTAAATTTCAATCGGTGAAACTCAGTAAGAGCTCAAGAGCTAAGGGGCTAATAGAGTTTGTTCTAATTGTTCATTAAATATGGATATGTTTAATAAGGTTATGTAATCTAATCTTTTGTTTAAAGGTGTGATTGCTTTAAAATGTGGGTAAATACTATAGTAATTGGTCTGATTAATTGTTTTCTTTGAATTGTTGGTATGTAGGGCTGCTGTCATTTCTAGAGGGAAGGGCGGTGCTCGACTTCAAATGAAATTGGTATACAATCACTTGGCACCCTTCCTTTTGATTCTATTTCAGTGGATTAACTATTCGTGCACACGTCTACTTCCCAAATATATAAATCTTTTCCATGTCCTTATATAAGGTTGGCTCTGAGTTTATTGTTGATTTTAATTCCTTTTATCATTCTTAATACCCAAGATATAGCAGATGACTGAATGTACTATTTTTTTTCTTGATATTGTCCATTTTAATTTTTATTAATCTTATACTAAATACCCTTACTATATGTTCACCCGTAGGCCATGCGCTAAAAAGGGATACATTGCCATCCTCGCTCTCCATTCAGCTTAATTGATGACCAGATATGGTTTTCTTCAAAAAGTGTTTGGTTGTTCTCAAAACTGCAATATATGTGTATATATGTATACATGTTGGATGGTCATATGTTGTTTAATTTGAATGAATACAAGTTATTAAATTCGTAGAATCTCCCTTTAATCCTACTTTGATTTACTGATTTGGCAATATTTCACTAATGATGGGTACCCGATATATAACTTCGATTAAAATTGATATACGTGTTTACATGTTGAATGACTCTGTGTGTTTGTATGTGTGAGTTATAGTGCAGACAATTTGTATATTTAGCCGTCATTATAATGTCTTGATTTTAGATAAAGGTGTAATTCATTGTTCAAACTAGCCCGTGCATTGCACGGGCTACCAACTAGTAATAATAATAATAATAATAATAATAATAATAATCATAATAATAATAATAGTACTAATAATAATAATACTAATAATAATAATAACAATCATAATAATAATAATAATAATAATAATAATAGTACTAACAATAATAATAATAATAATAATAATAATAATAATAATAATAATAATAATAATAACTGTTATTGTTAATGCAATCAAATGGTTTAACTATTATAGAATTTTACAATAATAAATTTTAATTGCTCCGTGGAAGAAAATTGACAAATATAAAGAATATGTAATATCATTATTTACGTAAACGTTCTCTCGAAAAAAAGAAATAATTAAATGTTTTTGTTTGCGTGAGTACCTTAGCAACTCTATGAGAAGCTTGAGCTGGGAAAAGATAAGCGAGTCTGATAATATTAATTAACTTTCCAAAGAAAATAAAGAAAACGGGAACAGAAGTGCCATGAATACAAGCTCCGGTGGATCCAACAAACATAAGAAAATAGTCGTATGAATCGACAAATGCAAATATTGAAAAAAGGAATTTTTTTTTATTTTTTTCATAATAAAATATATAAGTTATAACAATTTTTTAATCTCTATAATTAATTTTTTTTATTGAACTAAATAGTCACTATATATTATTATCGGAAAATATCATATCCTGTAATAAAAAATAGTAGTACTTAACTTGACAATCGAAATTAGTCTTACCCATTTGTTTCACTACAAACTACCACACGCTCCAATGAAATTAGCAAAATTATATTGTACAAATAAAAATGTGAATTAACACGTCAATTTTCTTCCACGGTGCAATTAAAATTTATAATTGTAAAATTCTATAATAGTTAAACAATTTAATTACATTAATGAATAGCTTATTATTATTATTATTATTATTATTATTATTATTATTATTATTATTATTATTATTATTAGTACTATTATTATTACTATTATTATTACTATTACTATTATTATTATTAGTACTATTATTATTATTATTATTATTATTATTATTATTATTACTATGATTGTTATTATTATTCTTAGTACTAATATTATTATTATTATTATTATTATTATTATTATTATTATTGTTATTATTATTATTATTATTATTATTATTATTATTATTATTATTATTATTGGGGGAAATGATTTGTTTAGTTATAAATATTAAACCTTGCAAAATTATAATAGTTAGGCTTGTTAGCTTAGTTGGTCACTGGGTCGAAGTCCAAATTTTTTAATAGAAAGGGGCTCAATTTGCGTTGACCAAAAAAAAGGCTCAATACCCAAAACCCCCTAAAGTTTAGTGGTCGACTTTGCATTTTACCCGACCTTAAAAACAAATTTTTTGAGTTTTTGTAAAACATCAAATCCGAGCCACTAGATGTTATGGATCTAACATCTAGCAACCCAGATCACTTTGTTAGACTCCATACTACATATTTAACACAAAAATTTTAACATCAAACATAAGATCAATGTCAGATTATAAAATAGGGTTCATACCTTTTTGTGAGCAAAATCTAATTTCTATACTTCTGATCTGTTGTTGGTGTTCGTGGGGCTTGATTTGTCACATATATACATACACATTACTTGACACATATTCTCATCTTTAAAATAAAAAAAATTAATATGCAAAATTTCTTATTTATTTATATAGAAAATATTCAGGTTATTACAGACAACGCTTGAAACACTATTGGGGGCGGCGAGGTCGAACGGCAAAACACCTCCATCACCTTGGGAGACTTGGTGTAAGGCGGGGTAAAAGTCTAGCCGACGACTCTAAATTAAGCGCTTGGTGGGGAGGCAACCCCATCTCAGTATCAAAAATATCCTTTTTGTTTTCATTCATTTTCTTTTCTTTTAGTTATCCTAGTTTTCACTTTGTATTTCCTTATTACTTAGTATGATTGCTAGTTTTTGTATAGTGCATGTTAGTATGTTAGTGGTGTTAGAGTTTATGCCCTAGAGGCCAATTATTTGATATAATTGCTTAACGTTTTGATATTATATTTGATTGAATAAATATATGATTTTATTATGGTTTTATTTATGCGCGTAATATAATTGTTAACATAATAAAATTCCTTAGAATAGTGATACAAATTATATAATTTCAAGTATTTGACTTGAACATGAGATTATATAATTAAAATTAGTATCATTATTCTTAAATGTCCCTAATAGAGTATTATTGTTGATGGGACAACAATGATGCATTGAGTCTAGTATGTGGATTGACTGATGACCAAATCTCATTGGTCATAAATATATGAGATATTAAGTCAATGCATAGGAACATGTTGAGAACGATGTCTTTGGATGCACCCACCATGAGAATTCTATATGGAGCATTATGCGAAGTGTCATTAGCAATTCTCATAGTGACAATGATGTAATGGTCCTCCGACCTGAAATCGCTATATTACTACACGAGAATTTATGTACTTTGATATCATCAAATGTCACCTTTAATAGGGTGGACTATAAAGGTGATTATTGGGTTCATCATGAATCGTGTGAGAAATATGAGTGATCTAGATGGAATTTAACCATCTTATATATTATGGGTGATATCCATAGGCCTCTTGATTGAGTAGGACTATGAAATACATGGCCATGATCAAATAGTGATTTGTTTTATATAGTCTACTCATTGATCAAGAAAACTCAGATTAAATTATGAAGAGTATGACACATTCCATGATTCGAGTTTAATCTAGGATATTAAGGTTAAAAGGATTAAATTACATTGAAACATTGGTCACGAAAAGGTTGCATCGAATCATCGATCTTATTATTACTTGGTAGCAGCGGTGATGCATTACTAGATGCTCGCTCAACGCTTATAATTTTATAATATGATTTTAAAATTATTGCCAACGTAATAATAACCTATAGGGTCACACACAAAAGAACGTAATTAAAAGAAAATTAATTTAAATTGTAAAGATTTAAATATGTCAATATGATTGATAGAATTTTAAATTACAAATTTAAATTAATAGGATAATTTATATATAGGTATATTAATTAAGTAAGACTTAATTAAGATATATATAAATTTGAATTTTAATAATATTAGGTTTTGATTAATTCCTCCTAACTATATATATATATGATATATATCGGTCACTTTAGGTTTTACGTCAAAATACAAAACCCTAGCCGCTCTTAGAGAGAGACTAGAAAAACGACTTAAAATCCTCATCCTTGGTGGCTAGTACATCTGCCTTCCTTCTTCTGCGAGATCGTGGGACGATTCATGAGCGCTTCGTGTGGATACTAGTAGAGACGCACTCGTTTGATTGCGTTGGAGATTCGATCGTATCAATTCCAGTTTCTTAATTCGTGGATTGCGTTGGAGATTCGATCGTATCAATTTCAGTTTCTTAATCGGTATAATTTTTAACCTCTGGATTAATTGAATTTTTCGCATGGATCCTGTTTTAGGGTTTCGGAAATTGCTTTAAAAATTTTATTTCAGCTGTGCGTTTCTGTTCCGAAACCCCAACAAGTAGTTTGTGGTTAAAAGCTTATACTCCCTCCGTCCCATAGTTATAGGCTGATTTTTCATTTTGAGATGTCCCAATATATAGGCTACTTACTATTTATAAAATTTAGTTGGTTTATTGTTTTACTTTTATGCCCTTATAATAAATATTCAACCATTACTCTTTTTTTGAAGAAACAACATTCAATGTCATTATTTTTATCACCGCATTTAATGTTGTTGTATTCTCTTTGGTTAAAGTTCTATGTTTATGGACTTTAATGGTCAGTACACGTCAATCAATGAAATTGAGAGTTCCGATGTGATAAGTAAAGATTAATTAACTTATTCATTAATTCCATATTAAGGGATATATGTGGAAAATTTATGTTAAAAATTGCCACTTAAACTATGTGCCAAAAAAAATTAGCCTAAAACTATGGGACGGAGGGAGTATTAGTTAGAATGTGTTATTACAGTTTTTGCAGTTCTATTTTTGTGTTGTTCACTGATCTAGGATTTGGCTTGTTCAGAAAATTAGCTAAGTATCTAAAGTGCAGAAGCCGCACTGCAGCGCCGACCTTAGTATTGCCTTTCGCGCCGCAGGGTCAAGGCAAGAGGTTAGACACTATAATTCCGCATCTTGCAAATTTTACACTCTATGCCAAGTCTCGCACCGCGCAGTATCATGCCTCGAAATATGATATATATTTCAAATGCATATATTGTATGGTAAACCGGATACAATGTATTTTTTCGCGGCAACGCTATCCTTTACACTACCTTTTACGCTGCAACACCGAATCAAGTTGGGGCATACTTCAATTTTACGCCGCGGTGCCATCTGTAGACACTTGAAATTTTCTGCACACATGTCATTGGCATTGCAGGAGGACAAATTCGTCTTTCAGAGATAACCCTGGAAGACAGTTCACGTCAAGACCGGAAGTTCAGTCTCAACCTCGGAACACACACCGGGAGTAACCATTTTAAACTCGGAGATAACCCCGAGGCATGCAGTTCCTATACCAGAAATTCCACCAGAGAAGACCGATTAATCTCGAAGATAACCCCGAGGTATCTAGTCTCAGTCCCAACATTGGGAGTAGCGTTTACCCACTTTGGTGATAACCCCAAGGAAGGCAGTTGCAGTTCCGGCGATAACTGTAAGACCCCAACTTATTATTAATGAAATTTAATTTTCTCTATTTATTATTTTAAAATAGTAAGGGTTGATTTGATTAATGTGGATAGTTAGGGGTAAAATACGCAAATACTTCAAAATAAGCAAGTGGTTATAAAATATTCATTGTTGTCGGGGAATATTCGTTTGGTCGTGGAATATTCGTACTGTCGGGGAATATTCGTATTTACGCAGCAAGTATGCCACCATGTGGGGCCCCATAACTGAAAGCGATTGCATGAAAGAAAACGACAAATATAAGTGGTTTAAAAATAATCTACGTGAAGTTACCAAGTAATATCGTTAAAATACCCTTGGTTAAAACACAAGAAGCACACCAGTATTGCACCAATTATTGATTCTTACGTGAAGAAGGCACTACTCTCATAATGGTTACATAATTATCGCTCAAGAGATTTTATTGAGTTAATAATTGTCACGTTGATATTTTATATTCTTTGTTGTTTCAATAATTGTCATTATACAATATTTTCATTATCGAAGCAATAATTCATATTATCCTCAATAATATTATTAGATAACATTATTGGCAATGTCTAGAAAGTTCTCGCTCTAAGGAGAGGTTTGGTCACCTAATTGCGCACGTCGATGAAGAAGAAATTCTTATTGAAAGCCCCTCTTTCTGAACCTACGCGATTACAATATTGTGATTCTCAGAATATTATTTGTGAATAATTAATTATTGATTCATGTGATGAGGAAAATATTGATTTTATGTGGATATAGATGGAGAAAATTTTAATGTGACAATTGTTGAAAATTGAAATTTTATCTTTTTCTCGATAAAATAATTCATTTAAATATATTATTATATTTTAATAATATAATAATGGTGATATTTTTACAACGAATGTGGGATATATGAGTATACGAGGAGGAAGAGTATTTTTGTTGCAATAAATGTTTAAAACATGTTAAACATGCTCATGGACCCCATTTATCGATCAAATTTGATTATAAATTGTGAAAAATCGCCTGCTTTGTGGATTTCGGTCAATTTCTATTTGGAATTTGGAAAAACTTTCTTCTGCAAAGTTGTAGAGAATTGAATTTCCTATAAAAAACACGTGAGATTCTAATTTTCCGATGAAAGGGCTATTTATTATGAATTATCAAGTTCAAGTTCAAATAATTGATTTTTGGAAGTTTAAAATATTTAAAATTAGAAAAACGTTTTTTCATTATGGTGTGTTACACATGTGGGTTGAATGAGCTGAATTCAGTTCTTGGAAGGTTAGGCGTAGGAAATTTTATTATAAATAATAAAATTATATTAAATTTTCGCTTTGTGTTCTAAAGATTTTCCTATAAATAGGGTGCTTAGGTTAGAATTGAAAATCACACCGTAAATCAAGTTTTCTCTCTCTATATTATCGAAATATATTTGTGTGAGTATTTTCGAGTATACTTTGAGTATTGTTAGACGGCAAAGTTCCTTTCAAAGACTATACCCTAGATTCCAAATTAGAAGTACTAATCTTTCGAGGTAAGGGATGTTATTTTATTCGAAAATGATATTATTTCTTCAATATCATTATGCCAAAATATTGGTTAGAAATTTTTATCAAATTTGGAACTTTTCCATGCTTGGGGTTACTATTCACGAGTTACTATTCATGAGTTACTATTCACGAGTTACTATTCATGAGTTACTTATTCACGAGTTACTATTCACGAGTAGTACTATTCATGAAGCGTGAAGATATTTTTTTGTGAAATTTCTATCTTTTGGTGTCTGAGTTACTATTCACGTATACTGCAAGACTATTCACGATATACTGACTATTCACCTAAAATAAAATTTCTTCTTTTTGTCCAAAATATCTATTCGGATACTAGCTTTGATTGTATCCATGTTTTGATCATTCTTGAATTTTACACCACTATGATTATTTTTGAGGTATTTTTGAACATGGATAAAACAAAGTACGAATCCTTAATCCTTAATCCTTGTCATTTTGTTTCAATCGGATTCGCTTCTTTAAAAATATTTTTCATCATCCTCGCCTTAAATGATGATATTATTGAATATTTTTGGCACCGTAGTGCAAAGATGAATGATTTTTGAAGAATATCTTTGGTCAGAGTGCAAAGATGAACAAGTGTTTAGATGAACACGACCAATCGATGAATATCTTTGGCCCGTAGTGTAAAAGATGAATATTTGATTCCGATGTATATTGATTGATGTTACGGGGATAAAAGATGAGCGATGAACTTTTAAATTCATACATAGAAGATAGTAGTTTGCATTCTCTACTTAACTCTTCTAATGAATTATTATTTCATTATGAATATTGATTTAAAATTTGTCATCTATTGTATTCTATTAGATTTTTCCTCGTTGAAGACTAACGGTAATTTGTTGTATATTATCCTAGTCATAATATTCTTTATCGGGCTAGTTGAGCTCACCCTTTTCCTTTTTGTTCCATTTTTCTTCTCGGAGGCGAGAATATAAAAGTACGAGCCTGGGGTATGGAATGAAGGTTTTAGAAAGAATTGTTTAGTAGTCCTCACCATTTTGTAAAATAATGTATCAATAAATGTGATGAGGATTTATTTGAGTATAGATATTGTCTAGAAGATAATATTTGTATTCAAACTCACAGCTTTCTTGTTGTAATAATAAAGTTGTAGTTGTTTACGCATCATGTATTGACAACTCGTAATAGGTGATGTATACCTATTTTGGGGGCGCCACAAATAATTATCGAGCTTAGGATATGATCTCCGGCGGAGATCGGGAATAGAACTAGAGGAGAGAGATTTAAAAATCATTCGCTAAGTGTGTCCTACCTAAGCTTATTTTTTAGTTGGTCAAGATATAAGGATGTTATGTGATATATTGATTTCCTTAATTAACCCTTGTTTTATGACAAAGATTTGAGAATGTCGATCGAGAATATTAACAATGGAAATGAGACCGTGGAGACGCCTCAGACTCTCACCAACGAGGAGAACGTGTAACAGTCGGGCAATGTTCCTCCCGTGAACAACACCACTAAGCGATGATGATGAACGAGGGATGTTTAGAAGCTTTTTGCGCTCATGCAAAATCGCATTTAGGAGACTCGTGTTCAAAATACAGAGGAGAAATGATAGCAATTCACGGGTTGTCACAAACAAGCAAGCGCTTCAAAGAGTCGGGACCACCAGAATTTAAGGGAAAGCCAGATCCGATCACCATGGAAACATGGGTCAAGCAAATTACCAAGATATTCGATGTCTTGGGATGCACGGAGAACGAAGGTTCCATTCGCCACCTTTATGTTCCGTGGGCGAGGCGACCATCGGTGGGAGTCTCAGGAAGCGCACTCCATCCAAATTTCGACTCAAAGATGTCTTGGGAGACGTTTGAGAACTATTTAATGACAAATACTTTCCGAAAGTGTTCGGCATATGAAGGAAGTGGAGTTTATTAGACCGAGCGAAACAACACGACGGTGTCTCAAAGACGAGGCAAAGTTTGCAGAGAGTTATCCAGTGTTTACACCTCATTTGGTGGAGAATGAGGAACGATGACGCGGATGTTTCTTAGAGGTTTGAAACCCGGATACGCCAAGATCTCATTTCTCATAAATTTTCTCTCTATTCGATGTTAAAATAGGGCTCAATTATTAGAGCGAGATAACGAGTACGGTAACCGAGGACCACAACCAGGATCGTATCGTAGATAGCAACAATGTAATAATGATAACCAAATGGAGAAAGAAACAGACGGACAAAAATGGTAACCACTCTGGTGGTAATCATGACCATGAAAATAGAAGAAGCGAGTCAGGAGGAGATTTTAAAAAGAGGAGATTTAACAATGACCATGTGAAGACGACAAAGTCTTAAGAAAGAATCGGTTCTATGGGAGGAGAACGACCACCGGCCATATGTTACAAATGTAGAAAAGAGGGACATATCACCAAACCGCCTGCAACAGTTCAAGGTATGCTATAATTGTGGAAAGGAAGGACATATCGCTCGAGATTATACAAGATAGTGAAACCTAGTTCAATGGGGACGGTGACTCAAAAGATCGTCCCGTAAAAGTCAAAGTCAACGATTCCGGAAGAGCGTTTGTTGTGATCGGTCATAATGCGAGGAACCCAAACGAGGTGATCACGGTAAGCTATTTATAAATTCTTGCAAGTTTATACCTTACTTGATACCTGGTGCTACCCATTCATTTATCTCTCCTGCATGTGCTCAACGCTTAAACTTGACTCCCGAGAAATTAGACTTTGACCTATCTATGGAAACTCCGTTAGAGAAACTTTCATCACATCCATCGCTTATAAATCTTGTTTGATTCAAGTTGGCACCATCACCTTACCTCGCTGACCTTATCTCTTTAAAGATACTTGCTTTTGATGTGATTTTAGGGATTTATTGTTAACTACTCATCATGCCAAAATTGATTGTTTTCGTAAGGTTGTTAGTTTTCATATTCCTAACCAACCCGTTGTATGCAAATTCAAACAACTAAACCATTAAAATCAATCACCGTCATATCTAATCATAAAGCTATTCGCTTATTGAAAAACGGATGTCAAGCTTTCTTAGCCCATGTTATGGATTTGAATAAAGACACGCCAAATTTGAATAATATTCCTCATTGTTATTGACTTTCCCCGACGATTTCCCAAGAACTTCCTTGCCTACCCCCGTAACATGAAGTTGAATTCTTTATTGATCTTGAACTCCATAAAAGCCCATTTCTAAAACCCCATATCGAATGGCTCCTATTGAACTTCAGAGTTAAAGGTCCAACTACTGAGAATTGTTGGACATCGGTTTCATTCATCCTAGTACATCTCCTCGGGGTGCTCTTGCTTTATTTGTAAAGAAGAAAGATGGGAGTATGCGACTTTGTATTGACTATCGGAATTGAACCATGTCACCATCAAGAATAGGTATCCTCTACCTCGTATTGATGACTTGTTTGACCAATTGCAAAGGGGCACAATTCTTTTCAAAAAATCGATCTTCGCTCGATATCATCACCAAGATTAGAATCGAGGATATTCCAAAGACGCCTTTAGAACTTCAGACGGGCATTATGAATTCTTAGTCATGTCTTTCGGATGACTAATGCTCCCGCGCTTTCATGGATATGATGAACCGAGTATTCAAGGAATATTTGGATCGGTTTTGTTGTTGTCTTTATTGATGACATCCTTATATATTCCAAAAGTCGTGAAGATCACGAGCACCATTTGAAGTCGGTACTCCAAAGGCTTCGTGAAAACAAACTATATGCCAAATTGAAGAAATGCGAGTTCCGGCTTGAGGAAGTAGCATTCCTTGGGCACGTGGTGTCGAAACATGGAGTATTTGTTGATCCCACAAGATTGAAGCAATACAAAGTTGGGAGCAACCGAAGTCGGTGGATCAAGTACGTAGCTTTTTGGGCTTAGGTCCGGTTATTATCGAGATTCGTGGAAGGGTTTTCTCGAATCGCTACTCCATTAACTCAAATAACTCGGAAGGATACAAAATTCGCTTGGAGCGAAGAATGCGAGAAGAGTTTCCAAGAGCTTAAGAGGAGACTTATTTCGCACTGTTTTAACAATACCATCCGGTTCGGATGGATTTGTTATCTCACAAATGATGCTTCGAGCAAAGGGTTAGGATGTGTTCTCATGCAACGTGGGAAAGTCATAGCTTATGCCTCGCGACAACTTAAAGAGTATGAGAGGAATTATCCTACTCATGATCTACAGTTAAGCGGCAATAAGCCAAGCTGCTAAAAGATATGGAGGCACTATCTATATGGGAGAAAGTGGAGATATATTCGCACCATAAAAGCCTTAAATATTTCTTCACTCAAAAGAACTCAACACGCGGCAAATGACGCTGGCTCGAGCTATTGAAAGACTACGACCACACTATTCAATACCATCCCGAAAAGCGAACGTGGTAGTGACGCGTTGAGTAGAAGATCATATGCGAACGAAAAGTGCGATGATGTCAAGTATACGACAGAGCCAACTTTAATAGAAAAAGTTAAGGTTGCTCAAGCCACCGAATCGGGAAATGATGCGTATGAAGAAGAAAGTACAAGAAGGAGCTATTCCTAAGCGCGAGAATTGATGAAGAAGGAATACTTTGAGTCCACTCTAGACTTTGTGTTCCTAACGACTGATTTGAAGTACAAGATTATGATGGAGGCACACAATACACCATTTGCAATCCATCCTGGAAGTACTAAAATGTATCGTGATCTTCGACATACATTTTGGTGGAACAATATGAAGAGAGATTGCAAAGTTTATCTCAATGTGTTTAACTTGTCAACTTGTAAAGGCGAGCATCTAGTACCTAAGGGTCCGCTGCAACCACTTGAGATTCCGAAATGGAAGTGGAAACACATTACCATGGATTTCGTTACGGGTCTTCCTACGGTTTCTCGTGGCATCAATGCTATTTGGGTTATTATTGATAGATTAACCAAGTCTCGCTCATTTCTTGCCGATACGGAGACTTATTCACTTGAACGTCTTACTAGTATGTATGCGTGAATGAGATTGTGAGGTTGCATGGCATGCCTCAGATCCATAGTTTCGGATCGTGACCCAAGATTCACTTCAAGATTTTGGGTTAGCTTGCAAAAAGCTATGGGCACGGATTTATTTATTGGCCGCATACCATCCTTAAACAGACGGACAATCGAGAAAGGACTATTCAAACTCTTGAAGATTTATTAAGACTTTGTGTCCTAGACTTCAAGGGCGGTTGGGATAAGTATTTACCATCGGTGGAATTCTCCTACAACAACAGCTTATCGTGCAAGTATAGGTGTAGCTCCATTTGAAGCATTATATGGACGAAAGTGTCGCTTCCAAAGATGTTGGGACGAGGTTGGTGAAGCAACACCGTTGGGACCCGAGTTGGTACGTATGACTACGGAAAAGATCCAAATGATTCGACAAACGATACAAACCAAGCACAAGATCGACAAAAGAGTTATGCGGATCTTCATCGAAAAGACGTGGAATTTAGTGTAGGGATCATGTATTATTATGCGAGTTGCTCCATGGAAGGGAGTTACAAGATTTGGGAAGAGAGAAAAAGCTCAATCCACGATTTATCGGTCCATTTCAAATTCTTGACCGAGTAGGAAATGTAGCCTATAGACTCGCGTTACCTCCGAGTATGTCTCGTGTTCATAATGTGTTTCACATATCCGCATTTCAGAAATATGTGAAAGACCCAACCACGTTATAGAGTTAGAACCGGATGAGATAGCCAAGACTTAACGTATGAGGAGGTACTGTCAAGATTTTGGATAGGAAGGAGCATGTCCTACGCCAAGAAAGGTCATACCACAAGTTAAAGTTTTGTGGAGGAATCATGCTATATAGAGGAAATGACCGGGAATTGGAAACGGAAATGAAAGCGAGGTATCCTCACCTTTTCAAAACACTGTGCGTACGCCAATTTCGAGGACGAAAATTTCATAAGGAGGGAGGTTGTAAGACCCCAACTTATTATTAATGAAATTTAATTTTCTATTTATTATTTTAAAATAGTAAGGGTTGATTTGATTAATATGGATAGTTAGGGGTAAAATACGCAAATACTTCAAAATAAGCAAGTGGTTATAAAATATTCATTGTTGTTGGGAATATTCGTTTGGTCGTGGAATATTCAGATCGCTTCGGGAATATTCGTATGCGACGGTAGCACCATGTGTGGGCCCCATAACTGAAAAGCGATTGGATGAAGAAAACGACAAATATAAGTGGTTTAAAAAATAACGACGTAGTTATTCTTCATTATCTTGTTAAAATACCCGTGGTTAAAACACAAGAAGATACACCAGATTGCACCAATTATTGATTCTTACGTAGAAGGCACTACTCAATAATGGTTACGATAATTACTTTATTCGAAGAGATTTTATCGAGTTAATAATTGTTTGCGTTGATATTTTATATTGTTGTTATTTCAATAATTGTCATTATACAAGATTTTTCATTATCGAAGCAATAATTCATATTATCTCGAATAATATTATTAGATAACATTATTGGCAATGTCTAGAAAGTTCGTGCTAAGGAGAGGTTTGGTCACCTAATTGCGCGTCAAGAAGAAGAAATTCTTATTGAAAGCCCCTTTCCTGAACCGCCTGGTCATCAATATTGTGATTACGTAATATTATTTGTGAATAATTAATTATTGATTCATGTGATGAGGAAAATATTGATTTTATGTGGATATAGATGGAGAAAATTTTAATGTGACAATTGTTGAAAATTGAAATTTTATCTTTTTACGATAAAATAATTCATTTAAATATATTATTATATTTTAATAATATAATAATGGTGATATTTTTACAACGAATGTGGGATATATGAGTATACGAGGAGGAAGAGTATTTTTGTTGCAATAAATGTTTAAAACATGTTAAACATGCTCGGTGGACCCCATTTATTGATCGAAATTTGATTATAAATTTGTAAAATCGCCTGCTTGTGGATTTCGGTCCAATTTCTATTTGGAATTTGGAAAACTTTCTTCTCGCAGTTGTAGAGAATTGAATTTCCTATAAAAACACGCAAGATTCAATTTTCCGATGAAAGGGCTATTTATTATGAATTATTGAAGTTTGAAGCTCAAAATAATTGATTTTTGGAAGTTTAAAATATTTAAAATTAGAAAAACGTTTTTTTTTTCATTATGGTGTGTTACACATGTGGGTTGAATGAGTCAATTCAGTTCTTGGAAGGTTGGTGTAGGAAATTTTATTATAAATAATAATATTATATTAAATTTTCTCGCTTTGGTGTTCTAAGCATTTTCCTATAAATAGGGTGCTTAGGTTAGAATTGAAAATCACACCGTAAACTCAAGTTTTCTCTCTATATTATCGAATATATTCTTGTGAGTATTTTGAGATACTTTGAGTATTGTTAGACGTGCAAGTTCCTTCAAAGACTATACTTTAGATTCCAAATTTAGAAGTACTAATCTTTCGAGGTAAGGGATGTTATTTTATTCAAAAATGATATTATTTCTTCAATATCATTATGCCAAAATATTGGTTGGAAATTTTATCAAATTTGGAACTTTTCCATGTCTGGGTTACTATTCATGAGTTACTATTCATGAGTTACTATTCACGAAGTTACTATTCACGAGTTACTATTCACGAAGTTACTATTCACGAGTACTATTCATGAAGCGTGAAGATGTTTTTTATGAAATTTCTATCTTTTGGTGTTTGAGTTACTATTCACGATACGACACTATTCACGATATCTGACACTATTCACCTAAAAAATAAAATTTCTTCTTTTTGTCCAAAATATCTATTCGGATACTAGCTTTCAGTATCCATGTTTTGATCATTCTTGAATTTTACACCACTATGATTATTTTTGAGGTATTTTTGAACATGGATAAAACAAAGTACTGAATCCTTAATCCTTAATTCTTGTCATTTTGTTTCACCTTGAATTCGTTTCTTTAAAAATATTTTTCATCATCCTCGCCTTAAATGATGATATTATTGAATATCTTTGCCCAGTAGTGCAAGATGAATGATTTCAAGAATATCTTTGGTCAGTAGTGCAAAAAGATGAATAGTGTTTAGATGAACACGACCAATCGATGAATATCTTTGGCTCGTAGTGCAAAGATGAATATTTGATTCCGATGTATATTGATTGATGTTACAGGGGATAAAAGATGAGACGATGAACTTTTAAATTCATACATAAAAGATAGTAGTTTGCATTCTCTACTTAACTCTTCTAATGAATTATTATTTCATTGCGAATATTGATTTAAAATTTGTTGTCTATTGTATTCTATTAGATTTTTCCTCTGTTGAAGACTAATGGTAATTTGTTGTATATTATCTTAGTCATAATATTCTTTACCGGGCTAGTTGAGCTCACCCTTTTCCTTTTTGTTCCATTTTTCTTCTCGGGAGGCGAGAATATAATGATAGTACGTAGCCTGGGGTATGGAATGAAGGTTTTAGAAAGAATTGTTTAGTAGTCCTCACCATTTTTATAAAATAATGTATCAATAAATGTGATGAGGATTTATTTGAGTATAGATATTGTCTAGAAGATAATATTTGTATTCAAACTCACAGTTTTACTGTTGTAATAATAAAGTTGTAGTTGTTTCTGTACCATGTATTGACAACTCAGAATAGGTGATGTATACCTATTTTGGGGGCGTCACAATAACCACAGAAATGCTTGTTTCAAATGCATGCAATCAACTTCAACCTCGGCACTCACACCAAGGCACTCAGTACAAGACCCGGAGATAACATTGGGAAGATAAGCACACCTCAGAGATGACACTGAGGACCTTCAACACTTGCAGTAGTCCAACCTTAGAGATAACCCTAAGCAACGCTGCGCTTTACCAAATTTCAAACCAAATGATAACCCCAAATGAGGGGAAAATTATCATCTTGCCACTTTGACGCCACATCACGTCGTCTCAACATTCCATACATACATTTCTACACGACAATGTCCCACAAGGATCAATGGAAAACTGTAAGACCCTGAATTTTATGAAATGAAATTATTCAATTTTCTTATAATTATTATTTTATTTCGTAAATGGTTAAATTGATAAAAGGTTAAAGTTAAGGGTGATATGTGAATTTTTTTGCAAAGTAAGCAAGTTGTTATAAAATATTCGTTTGGTCGGGGAATATTCTTTTTGTCGGGAATATCCGTATGACGACACAATCATTGGTGGACCCCATAATGGAAGTATTGTCGTAGTTAGAAAACGACATAATTATCTTTTTATAAAAATAACGGCGAAAGTGTTACTGTTAAAACTGTTGAACTACCCTAGTAAAAAAATACAAGATGTCTGGCGTGGTTGCATAGTAGCACACGGTATTGATTATTGGTGCTTACGTAAGAAGTCACTCAGTTATACTCAATTATTTCTACAGTAATTGTTGCATCATATCTCTCATATTATTGATTCAATTATTGTCACAGTATCAATATTTTATATTATTAAATCAATAATTGAGACGACAAAGTTATTCATATTATTATTTGAAATATTGACATGTCTAGAATGTTACATCGAGGAGAGGTTTGGTCACCTAATTGCTTGATAAGGAGAAATCCTTATCGGAAAGCCCCCTCTTTCCTAGGAATGATCTGGTTGTTAAATATTGTGAGTTATCATATTAATGATAAATAAGTTCGTGTTGATTAAAGATGAAATTGATATTTCCATTGTGTTGGGATTATTAGTGTTAGTGGAAATCGACATCTATTCCGATAATAATTGATGTCTGGAGGTTATATTGACCAGTCGGGTAATTAATTGGATAAATGAGCAATTAATTGCTATTAAGTCACATTCTTATAACTATTTATTCACATGTATGTACAATTGATTCACATGCATGTACTATTAGGGGATGTGGTGCAAGATTGATAATACTTGCATGACTAAATTAAAATGGAGGTATAGTTGAAGGTACTATACTGTAATTAGTTTTTTCACATGATTATACTATTGAGTCACATGAATGAACTATTAATTCACATTATTTACTATTAGGGGAGGTGGTGCAAGTTTGATAATACTTGCAGGACTAAATTAAAAATGAAGAAAAAGAGGAAGGTATTATATTGTAATATTTTGAGCCCCAAAACGTGCAATTATCGAAACTATATTTTCCTATAAATAGAAACTCATTCTTCCTTCATTCTCACCAATTCACTAAGTCTCACAAGAGCAATTATAGAAGATAGAAGCTATAGAGAGAAAGAAGAAGTGAAGTCTGCTACTTCACTACTCCAGTATCCAGTCTTCATCTAAAGTAAGGGGTATTATTTATTTCATATTCTGAAGAGATATTATTTTTTCGTATTCGTATGAATATTATTTCGTTCAATATTCATAAAGGATATTATCTTCGTTCAATATTTGTAGGAATATTATCTTCGTTAAATATTCGTTGGAATATTGTTTCCGTTCAAGGGATATTATTTATGTTTAATATTCGCTCGAAATAATATTTTTTTCCATACTCTGTAGTATGTAAGTAATATTATTTCGTTTCAGATTTTGAATTTTATACTCATTTTGTTGAAGTTTTGGCTTCCATACTCCATGAAATTAGTAGAATATCCTTGATATTTGCGCTTCATCCAGTATCTTTTCATGGAAATATTATTCTGAGCTTTGTTGATAATTATTGATCTTTTCATGACGAAATACTATTCATGAGTTACTATTCACCTGATTACTATTCACTAAAATATTATTCACTCGGGTATTCGGGGCACTTTTCATGCCGAAGTACTATTCACGAGTTATTATTCACGGGTTACTATTTGCCCAATTACTATTCACTCGGGTTTTTGGGGTACTTTTCATGTCAGGGTACTATTGACGATGTACTATTCCCGAAGTACTATTCATATGATATTATTCACGTGGTACTATTTACCCAAAAAATATATTTCTTTTCTGTCCAAATTATTTTTTTGTACATGAATATTATTCTTGAATTTAACTCCACAAAGCAGTATCATGTTGAGAAATTGAACGTTATTGAATTCTGGATAAATTAAATTATAAATCTTTAAAATTTATCCTTGAACTTGTTTTATTGAATTGTTATGTCATGGTCAACATCCTCATGCTTATATTGTGATGAAAGTCATATTTGGCTTACGTGCATAGATGGACTTAGTATGATTATGACCAGGGATTATTCGGTATAATCATGACCGTAATGTAACAAATGATGTGATAAAAGTCCTCATTGGCCTGTAGTTCATTGATGGACACTTGTTGGTATGATTATGACCAGAGATTATTCGGTATAATCATGACCATTGATGATTACATGAATATCCTTGGCCATGGTGCAGGGATGATTCAATTTTATTTATTAAGCTGAGTCTCAGCGATAAAGTTGATGAAAAACTTTTTAAATCATAGAAGATAGTAGATTTTATGCTCTACTTTACTCTTCTAATGGATTGATTATTCCGCTGCAGTTGTTGATCTACAACTTGTTGTCTATTGTATTCTATCAGTTGTATTACTGTTGAAGCCTAAGGATAATTTATTATGCATTATCTTAGTCATAATATTTCTTACTGGGCTAGTTGAGCTCACCTTTTGCTTTCATTGTTCTCTCCAGGAAATGAGAATATGGCTGGGACTAGTCGGGGAACGGAGTGACGGTCCAGATGATAGCATTAGTAGTCCTCACTTTTCTGTTAAATAGTGTGACAATAAATGTAATGAGGACTCCATTGAGTGTGGATATTTTCTAGAAGGCAATATTCTTATTTAAACTCTCAGCTATGTTTTGTCGTATATTACCCGAGAGTTGTATAATTAAGTTTGTATTTGATTTATGTACCATATATTTGGCGACTCAAGATGGGTGATGGATACCTATTTTGGTGGCGTCACAGTTGGTATCAGAGCTTAGGGATATGATCCCTGGCTGAGATGTGAAACAAGAACTAGGAGGGGAGAGACGGGAAATTCATTCGCTAGTATGACCTACCTAAGTTTATTTGGTATTTAATTGGTCGGTCAGAGTATAGGGATAATATGTGATATGTCAATTAACCCTTGTTTTGTTACAGTGTTTGAGAATGACATCTGAAAATGTTGAGATCAGCAATGAAACACGTGAGACCGTTGAGTCGCCAACGATCAATACCCAGGATAATGTACAACATGAAGATAATAATCCTCAGGTATACAACAACACCGATCAGATGATGAATGATGGGATGATCAGAGGCTTTATGCAATTCATGCAACATCAGGCGAGAGAGACTCCTGTTCAAAATGTAGGTGGAAACAATGGCAACCCACGGCTGGTCACTGCTAAGCAGTTCAAGAAGCTGGGACCGCCAGAGTTTTTGGGAAAGCCAGAACCACTTAAAGCGGAGATGTGGTTAAAGCAAATCACCAAGATATTTGATGTCTTGGGATGCTCCGAGGAGCGAAAGGTTCCCATCGCCACCTTTATGTTGCGTGAAAGAGCGACATTGGTGGAAATCAGAAACGTACCACTGGCCTTTCTCAAGATGTCTTGGGAGAAGTTCCAAGAGCTGTTCAACGACAAGTACTTTCCCGAAAGTATTCGTCACATGAAGGAGGTGGAGTTTATCAAGTTGGAGCAAAATAATATGATCGTATCGCAATATGAGGCTAAATTTGCGGAGTTATCCCAGTTTGCATCCCATTTGGTCGATAATGAGGAGCGAATGACGTGAATGTTTCTAAGAAGTTCGAAACCCGATATATGTCAATACCTCATTTCTCACAAACTTTTTTTATATTCAGATGTTGTGAATAGAGCTCAGTTATTGGAGCGCGATAATGAGTCAGCACAACCAAAAGGTAACGAGCAACAACACGATAATAATCATACCGCTGACAATGGCCATCGGAACAATGATAACCATCATGGGGGAAATTATCATGCCAAGAATGGTAACCACTTCGGTGGTAATCATGGCCAAGATAATAGGAGTTGAAATTTCAAGAAGAGAAGGTTCAACAACGATGGAAAGATAGCAGCACCAACACCCGTTTTCAAGGAAGGAGAACTACCACCAATTGTATGCTTCAAATGCGGAGGGGAGGGACATATCAATCCAAGTTGCACAATGCAGTCCAAAGCATGTTACAATTGTGGAAAAGAAGATCACCTAGCCCAATTTTGTCGTGCACCAAAGTCAAGTCCAGCTGAGACGGTGGCACTAACGGCGGATACGGACAAAACAAAGTCGGTGGTTTCAGGGAGAGCGTTTTTGTGACTTCTCAAAAAGCGAGTAACCCGAACGGTTAGTTAGCAGGTTAGTTAATTATAAATTCTTGCGAAGTTTATACGTTATTGAATCTGGGTTTACCCATTTTTTCTCTCTTTTAGCGCTTAACGTTTAAATTTAACTCCGGAGAAATTAGACTTTGACTTATCGGTTGAAACTCTGTTAGGAGAAACCTTAATTACATGTGATATCCAAGTCTTGGATGAGAGTCACAGTTTTGAATGATATTTCTATTGTTAATAAATTTCCTGACGTATTCCTGAAGACTTCATAGCCTACCCCTATAGCGTGAAATCAAATTTTGTATTGACCCCAGTATAAAACCCATTTCTTAAACCCTCAAATATTTCTTCACCTAGAATGAACATAACATGCGCCAAGGATGTTGGCTCGAGTTGTTGAAGATTACGACTATACCATTCAATATCATTGTGGAAGAACGAACGTGGTAGCTGACGCATTGAGTAGAAGATCGTATGCGTTTACGAGTGCGATGTTGTTAACACAAAAACCTATTTCGTATAACTTACAAATGATGAAGATAGAGTTAAAGACTCTAGGGACCCATGTAAAGATAGCTAATATACGATTTGAACTGACTTTAAATCGATAAAGATAAAGCCGCTCAAGCTATACACCTGGAGCTGATGAATACGAGGAAGAAGGTTCAAGAGGGCGTTATTCTAGAAGCAAGAGTCGATCTCAACCCTCGATTTAGTTGGCCCATTTAAAATCCTCGATCGAGTAGGAACTGTGGCGTATAGACTCGCCTTACCACTAAGTATGTCTCATGTTCATAACATTTTTTTCCGTATCGATATTATGTAAATATGTGGACGACCCAAACCACATTATTGAATTAGAACTAAACGAGATAGCACAAGATTTAATGTATGATGAGATACGTGTTAAAATCTTGGATAAGAAGAATCATATTCGACACTCAAAGGTTATACCTCAAGAGTTAGAATCTGTCGAGGTATCCTCACCTTTTTGGCATACCAGGTACGTACGTAAATTTTGAGGGCGAAATTTCATAAGGAGGGGAGATTGTAAGACCCCAAATTTTATGAAATGAAATTATTCAATTTTCTTATAATTATTATTTTATTTCGTAAATGGTTAAATTGATAAAAGGTTAAAGTTAAGGGTGATATGTGAAAATTTTTTCAAAGTAAGCAAGTTGTTATAAAATATTCGTTTGGTCGGGGAATATTCTTTTTGTCAGAAATATCCGTACGACGACACAATCATTGGTGGACCCCACAATAGAAGTATTGTCATAGTTATAAAACGACAGAATTATCTTTTTATAAAAATAACGGCGAAAGTGTTACCGTCAAAACTATTGAACTACCCGGTTGTAAAAGTACAGTAATACGCGTGGTTGCATAGTAGCACACAGTATTGATTATTGATGCTTACGTAAGAAGTCACTCAGTTATACTCAATTATTGTTACAGTAATTGTTGCATCATATCTCTCATATTATTGATTCAATTATTGTCACAACATCATAGTATCAATATTTTATATTATTAAATCAATAATTGAGACGACAAAGTTATTCATATTATTATTTGCAATATTGACAATGTCTAGAAGTTTTGTCAAGGAGAGGTTTGGTCACCTAATTGCGCGCCAATAAGGAGAAATCCTTATCGGAAAGCCCCTTCTTTCCTGGGAATGATCTGGTTGTTAAATATTGTGAGTTATCATATTAATGATGAATAAGTTCGTGTTGATTAAAGATGAAATTGATATTTCCATTGTGTTGGGATTATTAGTGTTAGTGGAAATCTACATCTATTCCGATAATAATTGATGTCTGGAGGTTATATTAACCAATCGGGTAATTAATTAGATAAATGAGCAATTAATTGCTATTAAGTCACATTCTTATAACTGTTTATTCACATGTATGTACTATTGATTCATATGCATGTACTATTAGGGGATGTGGTGCAAGATTGATAATACTTGCATGACTAAATTAAAAATGGAGTTATAGTTGAAGGCACTATACTATAATTAGTTTTTTCACATGATTATACTATTGAGTCACATGAATGAACTATTAATTCACATGATTTACTATTAGGGGAGGTGGTGCAAGTTTGATAATACTTGCAGGACTAAATTAAAAATGAAGAAAAAGAGGAAGGTATTATATTGTAATATTTCGAGCCCCAAAACGTGCAATTATCGAAACTATATTTTCCTATAAATAGAAGCTCATTCTTCCTTCATTCTCACCAATTCACTAAGTCTCACAAGAGCAATTATAGAGATAGAAGCTATAGAGAGAAAGAAGAAGTGAAGTCTGCTACTTCACTACTCCAGTATCCAGTCTTCATCTAAAGTAAGGGGTATTATTTATTTCATATTCTGAAGAGATATTATTTTTCGTATTCGTATGAATATTATTTCGTTCAATATTCATAAAGGATATTATTGTCGTTCAATATTCGTAGGAATATTATCTTCGTTAAATATTCGTTGGAATATTATTTCTGTTCAAGGGATGTTATTTTTGTTTAATATTTGCTTAAAATAATATTTTCTTCCATACTCTATAGTATGTACGTAATATTATTTCGTTTCAGATTTTGAATTCTATACTCATTTTGTTGAAGTTTTGGCTTCCATACACCATGGAATTAGTAGAATATCCTTGATATTTGCGCTTCATCCAGTATCTTTTCATGGAAATATTATTCTGAGCTATGTTGATAATTATTGATCTTTTCATGATGGAATACTATTCATGAGTTACTATTCACCCGATTACTATTCACTAAAATATTATTCACTCGGGAATTTGGGGTACTTTTTATGCCAGAGTACTATTCACGAGTTACTATTCATGGGTTACTATTCACCCAATTACTATTCACCTGAATATTATTCACTCGGGTCTTTGGGGTACTTTTTATGTCAGGGTACTATTCACGAGGTACTATTCTCGAAGTACTATTCATAGGATATTATTCACGGGGTACTATTTACCTGAAAAATATATTTCTTTTCTGTCCAAATTATTTTTGGTACATTAATTTTATTCTTGAATTTTACTCCACAAAGCAGTATCATGTTGACAATTTGAACGTTATTGAATTCTGGATAAATTAAATTATAAATCTTTAAAATTTATCCTTAAACTTGTTTTATTGAATTGTTATATCATGGTCAACATCCTCATGCTTATATTATGATGAAAGTCATCTTTGGCTTACGTGCATAGATGGACTTGGTATGATTATGACCAGAGATTATTCGGTATAATCATGACCGTAATGTAACAAATGATGTGGTAATAGTCCTCATTGGCCTGTAGTTCATTAATGGACAGTTGTTGGTATGATTATGACCAGGGATTATTCGGTATAATCATGACCATTGATGATTACATGAATATCCTGGTAGTAGTGCGAGAGATGATTCGATTTTATTTATTAAAGTCTCAAATGATAAAGTTGATGAAAAACTTTTTAAATCATAGAAGATAGTAGATTTTATGCTCTACTTGACTCTTCTAATGGATTGATTATTTCGCTGCAGTTGTTGATCTAAAACTTGTTGTCTATTGTATTCTATCAGTTGTATTACTATTGAAGGCTAAGGATAATTTATTCTGCATTATCTTAGTCATAATATTTCTTACTGGGCTAGTTGAGCTCACCTTTTGCTTTCATTGTTCTCTTTAGGAAATGAGAATATAAATTTGGGACTAGTCGAAAAGTGGTGATGGTCCGAGATGATAGCATTAGTAGTCCTCACTTTTCTGTTAAATAGTGTGACAATAAATGTAATGAGGACTCCATTGAGTGTGGATATTGTCTAGAAGGCAATATTCTTATTTAAACTCTCAGCTATGTTTTGTCGTATATTACTTGACAGTTGTATAATTAAGTTTGTATTTGATTTATGTACCATGTATTTGGCAACTCAAGATGGGTGATGTATACCTATTTTGGAGGCGTCAGAAAAACCAATCCCGAGTGACTATTACGCAGGGTAACGGGTAGAATTTGAAGCTTGAAGACCGTAGGGCACTGTCCCATCTTCCTGACTTTGTACAACCTCTAATCCCATGCCATTGCATAACTCTCGACAACGGCGGTCCGAAATAGGTCTTACATACCTCAATCGGATGCCCGGATTGCAATTCTAAAAGTTTGAGCAGACATTATAGTGCCTGTGTGCATGTCTTCATGAGACAATGGAACCCACGGCCTTGGGAGCAACCTGTAGTCATAGATACATCTCAAGGCCTAGCCGCAAGTACACCTGTGGCTTAGGAAAGGCACCACCCAAATTCGCTCCAGTTGAAAGACCGGATTAACTTCCCATTAAGTAAATTACGATGATTTGGGAACCTTCATGCCAAAAAGCCGCAAGAGTAACCTAATATAGGTCAGCCTCTGATAAACCTAATACGGAGGAAAGTCTCTTCATGCTTTCTCATTTTAAATTACTTGTAAAATTAATTACTTGTAATTTTATTCCATATTTATCTCCATGTAATGAGAAATATGAAGAAATGTGTACACATACATATTTAATTAAAACATGCTATCATGTATCATAAAACAGCTAACATCCATTTTGCAGGATAAAATTCCTAAAACGGACACATCACATAGCATGTTATTATTTACACATTCCCTAAAGACTAAACTATGCAAGTCTTTCTCAGGGAAACAATCGGACCTACTACCAGGTCAAAATTCAAAAAGGCTGCGAGCCTTCAGTCAATTATGTCGTCATCTGACCAGATTGACCTTAATCCAGTTTCTCGCAAAGAATTAGACGGATTAGGCAAACAAATTAAAGATTTGGCTGTTCTGCTTAAAGAACTACACCAGTCTACTCAGGGTCCAAAGTTACCCGTACATGCTGAATCCTCTACACAAGGGGGAGCCCAGGTCATTACAATACCTGAACTGCAGTTGGATACAACCAACAAAACTCATGATGCCACCCATCTCACAGGAGATCAAGACGCCGGCAACATCAAAAAGAAAGTCCTCTAAATTGAAGAAACCCTTCGTGCTATCAAAGGAATTGGAACACACGGGAGTGTTTCATATGCTGACCTTTGCATTTTCCCTGGTGTTCATTATCCAGAAAAGTTTAAAACTCCTAACTTCGAAAAGTATGACGGGTTAGGAGATCCTTACACACATTTGAAGGTGTTTATTGGAGAACTTGGATCTTATGCAGAGGACGAGAAGCTCAGAATGCAGCTATTCCAGAAGAGACTGACTGGAGAAGCCCGTTCATGGTATACCAGATTAGACAACTCATAGATCCATAGTTAGGAGGAGCTAGCTCACGCCTTCCTCACTCAATACAGCTTCCAGTCTCAGATGGCTCCTGACCAGTATCAGATTACCAAGGTCAAGAAATAGTCCAACGAGTCTTTCATAGAGTATGCTCAAAGGTAGAGGCGCCTGGCTACTCAAGTTATTCCTTCCATGACAGAATCAGAAATGGTCATGACCTTCATAGATATACAAAAAGCTCCTTTCTATGAAAGAGTTTTAGCCGGCATCGGTAAACCATTTTCTAAAATGATCAAACACGGGGAGATGGGATTGAAGTAAAGAAAGATTCAAGACCTAGTTGCCCTTAAAGTTGTTGCTGAGCACATCCAATCCAGAAATTATGGAAACAACCCCCGGAGGGTCCATAAAAAGAAAGAGGATGATGTTTCCTTGATACTACAAGGTCAGAAAGGCAATCAAAATATGCCTATCCAGAGGAGAAATTACATTCCCTTTTAAGCTCAGTCTTCGAACCCTCCAATGACGAAAGGTGGAGAAGTCAAACGCCCTCAAGTGTTCACACCATTAGGGGACTCACTCGAGAATATTCTCACTCTTCTGACAACACGGATGAAAATCACGGATCTTCTTCCACCAGCCAGCCCTAATGGAAGGGGTTTCAATGCTGCTCGGAAATGTGCTTATCATGCCGGGGCACCTGGACATGATACTCAAGATTATTGGGCCTTGAAACACAAGATCCAAGACCTGATAGACAACGGGGAGATCGTGGTCACCAAACCAGATCAAACTCACGTGCAAGACAATCTTGTTCCTCAACCCAAAGAAGAAGAGGTCAACATGATTAATTGGAGCAATGGACAGAGTTCCAATTTCAACGGCGAGTCATCTCAGACCACCAAAGACGCTGTTGACAAATGGGATTATGCAAAGTTCTAGTTCGCAATGGAACGTAAGATGAAAGCTCTATGCAAGCAAATTGAGCAATTGGCAGAACTGGTGACCTATCAGCATCAAGTAACACGCTAGTTAGTCAGCCAGGAGCATGCTAGTCTCCTCCTTCTTGTCATGAATATTCCCTCGTCACCTTCAGAAAATGAAACGCTGGAGGACAAAGTGACAAAGAGAGTGAATGTCAACGCCCGTCTGGATTTTTCCAATATAAGGGAATTTATATACATGGGCCAACCTATGGAGGAAATCCTGTATATGCTAATTAATGAAGGAAGAATCACTGCCCTTCTACCTCCAACTAATCCCCGTTTAGGACGGTTCAATTCTGATGGAGTATGTCAATATCACTCCCATTCTCGCGGTCACATCACAGAAGAATGCTGGGCACTCCGCCACCTTATCTAAAATCTAATTGATAGCGGTGTCCTGCAACTAGAAGACGATGATACTGTGCTACGTGAGAGTGAGAATACCTGTCCCACAAAGGGGAAGGGATTCGTAGCAGTTATATCTACTGAGACTGATGGGACTAGCAAACCACTCACCATACCAGCAATTCAACTCAGAGGAAGCAACAATCCTTTGAAAGTGGCCGCTCTAGAGCTAATCAACTTACCATGCAGAGCACAATATCCTATTTTTAGCTTACACAAAGTTCTATGGAATTATGGAGAAGGTGAAGGATCTACCTTGCATACAGCTGCTACAGTGTCGAAGGAAAATTCACTGTATCTGCCCCAAAAGGTGATGAAGTCTACCATCAAATCAAAGGGGAAAATACCCATAGAGAAGATTGAAAAAATCCTTCGCACTATGGACCATAACGAAGCCAAGGTGGTTTTAAGCTTAACAGAAGCTCCACACCAAACTTCAATTTTGGACTTGGTCTTGACTTCTGAGGATAACCAGAAAATCTTACTGAAGGTTTTAGAAGAAGTCTATCTACCAAAATCAGTGGATGTGGAAAAATTTCATCATTTGGTTGATCACATTTTTAACAACAATGTGTTATCCTTCACTAATGATGATATACCGCCCGAAGGGACCGGTCATTGCAAGCCGTTACACATTGCGATCTTGTCCTCCAGGTATATGCTAGCTGGAGTCTTGATAGATGGAGGTTCATCTCTAAATATCTTTCCATACGCTACCTTGTTGAAGATGAATGTCAATCTCAACCGAATCCGGAGAAGCCATGCGGTTATCAAAGCTTTTGATGGAGCCCGCCGAAATTCAGTCGGAGTAATTGAGCTGCCAATTGAAATTGATCCCCATACATTCTGCGTGTCTTTTCATGTACTCAAGATAGATTCAGGATACAACCTGCTCTTGAGAAGACCATGGATTCATATGGACGGGGCAGTCCCCTCCACCCTTCATCAACAACTAAAATACATTATCAACAATAGCCTAGTCACGGTCAACACTGAACCAGAATGTCCTCAACATGGTGACATACCATACATCAACGTCAATTCTGATGTTGAACCAATAAGTTTTCATACCTTAGAAATAAGCAACGCTTAGTACCATCTTATTGGAACGCCATTTCCCGTACCCAATATTTCTGTCAAAGTAATGTCGACTACTCAAGAAATGATGTCATTAGGTCATCAGCCAGGATAAGGGCTGGGTAAAGATCACCAGGGTATCAAGCACCCCATTCAAGTATCCAGTCAAACTGGAACAACTGGACTAGGCTATTCTGCCAGTTCTAGTCATAGGAATCCTTAGAAGCATCAGTAGATTCCTTCAGCTTTCGCGCAGCATGGCAATTATCTTCATCTTCGAATTTTGAGTCCGCACAACCTCCGGTAAAGGTGCCAGCCAACGTAATGGCTATGTTATTTCCCAAGCCGGTACCGGTGAAGGTGAAAGAAGTGTTAGTTCCAGATCCCGCAGTGGAAGTAAAGGAACGAAGAGTCAAAAAAGACATCGTCAGAATGATGTCAGGCGTACGCATCATTGTCCATGATGAACATACAAATATATAAACCCCAGACGATGATTGCCCAGACGTAATGGCCATCATTCGGGATAAGGAGGATGATGACAGCCCCTCCATCACTGCAGTCCACCCGGACTTTGCCCTAGCCAATTGGGATAGCACTCCCTGCATTGGTCGGTAAGGGTAAAACGGGCAGGAACTCTTTCTACCCTGTAGATATCATATCTGCTTACTTTTCTGTACAGTATTAGCAGTCGTTTTGCCAGTACATGCTAATACTTTCTATGATCAAACCCTTTCATATATACTAAGTGAAAGCATATTTTATTTCGGACCACAATTTAGATGTCTTTGGTACTTCTCGACATAAAGGTCTCTTCTCCACAAAGATTGTAACTTTGATGTAGAGATGAATTCAGCATTGATGGAAATACATGAGGACATTGAGGTGCCTCTAGAAATTCAAGAATGGGTCAAAGACAAACCTAAACCCAACCTTGATCAAACTACTTCCTGTAATCTTGGAACCTTAGAAAGCCCTAAGTTAATCCAGATTGGTTCAGACCTTACCCCAAACCAAAGGAATGACATGGTTACGCTACTAACCCAATTCCAGGATGTGTTTGCATGCTCTCATGAAGACATGGTGGGTTTGTTAACTGACATTGTCCTTCATCGCCTTCCCATTAAAGAGGGATTCAAGCCAGTCAAGCAGAAGCTCAGGCGATTGAAACTTGAGTGGAGTTTAAAGGTGAAAGAAGAAATTGTGAAATAATTTCAAGCTGGCATCATCACGGTGTCCACATATCCTGAGTGGATATCTAACATCGTTCCTATGCCTAAACCTTGAGGAAAGGTGCGAGTTTACGTGGATTATCGGGACTTGAACAAAGCTTGCCTTAAAGATAGCTTTCCTGTGCCATTTATCCACATTCACCTTGACAATACTACTCAATACTGTATGTACTCCTTTGCTGATTGCTTTGCAGGGTACCATCAGATCATGGTTCCTGAGGAAGGTCGTGAGAAAACTACTTTCATCACGCCTTGGGGAACTTTTTGCTATAGACGGTTGTCATTCAGCCTCATTAATGCCGGAGCCACCTATCAGCGAGCTATGATGGCTCTCTGCCATGACTTAATGCATAAAGAGATCGAGATCTACATGGATGACATCATTGTCAAGTCCCAAAAGGAGGAAGACCACTTAGATCATCTCATAAAGCTATTCAACAGGTTGCGTAAGTACAACTTGAAGTTGAATCCAGCCAAGTGTGCCTTTGGCATTAAATCATGTAAGTTGCTAGGATTCCTAGTTAGCCACAAAGGGATTGAGTTGGACCCCACCAAAATCCAGGCCATCACGGAAATGCCTATTCCTCAGACAGAGAAGGAAATACGGGGATTTTTGGGAAGAATCAACTTCATTAGCAGGTTCATTTCTCAACTCACAGCAACCTGTGAGCCTATCTTCAAGTTATTAAGGAAGAACTCCTCCATGAAATGGAACGATGAGTGTCAGAAGCCTTCCTAACAATCAAATAATAGCTAGTCAAAGCTCCCATTTTGGTACCACCCAGGGATGATGTTCCCCTGTTCATGTACCTGTCCATAAGTGACAATGCTATGGGCTGCATGTTGGGATAGAAAGACGTTCGAGGCCAAGAACGAGCTATCTATTACCTCAGCAAAAGATTCAGCAGCAGTGAACACAAGTACACTCTGATTGAGAAGACTTGTTATGCTTTAGCATGGGCTTCCATAAGGTTATAACATTACCTCCATGGTCACACAACCCATCTCATATCCCGCATGGATCCTATCAAGTACATGTATAATAAACCCATGTTAAATTATTGGTTGTCCAGATGGAAGTTAATCCTACAACAATTTGACATCATCTACGTAACTCAAAAGTCCATCAAGGGTCAAGGAATTCCGGATCAACTGGTCGCCGCACCTTCAAGGGACTTCATACCCTTAGAGACATACTTCCCCGATGAAGGGGTAATGACAGTTCAGCAACACCATCAGTATGATACACGTCAAACATGGAAGATGTATTTTGATGGAGCTGTTAATATGGAAGGTTCTGGAGCTGGAGCAGTTCTAGTATTCGGTACGGGGGAGCACTATTCCGTCGCCGTTAAATTGCAGTTTGTCAGCACCAACAACACAGCTGAGTATGAAGGCTATCTCATGGGGCTAAAACTTGCTCGTTCAATGGGCATCAGGCGGTTAACTATCTTTGGAGATTCGTAGTTAGTGGTCAGACAATCCACGAGAATCTATCAAACCAAAGAGCTACATTTGCTGCCTTACCATCGGCAAGTTTTACAGATGGTTTTGGTGTTCGAAGAAATCTCCTTTCTACATATTCCTCGTAATAGGAATGACTTTCCAGATGCATTAACAACTTTGGCCTCCTTGATTCACATACCTGACAAGGGACACTTGCTAAGCCATCATAATCACTGCACAAGGCACCAAATTACTGGGAACTACGTTGGAGAAGTATTAGATGAGCTACCTCCCATCCAGCATCCTTGGTATCAACATATCAGGGAGTACCTACGAGATGGATCTACACCCGCTGAGGCGAGCCCGACTGAGAAAAGGCAGATCCATCGACTTGCTATGAAATTCTACCTGAGTGGAGATGCCCTCTATAAGAGAGATATAGGACAAGGTCTCCTCAGATGTTTAGACAAATACCAAGCTCAAAGGCTTATGGATGAGATCCATGGTGGAGTCTGTGGCCCACACATGAGTGGCCCCCTCCTTGTTAAGAAGATCCTCAAGACAGGACATTACTGGCTCTCTCTCAAAGCTGACTGCGATGACCATGTCAGGAGATGTTATCAGTGCCAAATTCATGGGAATGCCATCTATGCCCCTCCACGAGAACTCCACAATATGAGTTCGCCTTGGCCTTTCTCAATGTGGGTAATGGACGTGATCGGGCCCATTGAGCCTAAAGCCAGTAATTAACATTGATTTATCTTCACCATGATCGACTACTTCACCAAGTGGGTAGAAGAAGCCTCTTTCCCCAGGGTTACCAAAGAAGTCATCATTGCTTTCATCAGAAACAATGTTATTTGTCGATATGGACAACCCGAGGTGATTGTATCAGACAATGCTAAGAACCTCAACAACAAGATGATGGAGGAATTATGCAGTAAATTCAACATCAAACATCTTAACTCTTTCATCTATCGTCCGAAGATGAATGGTGATGTTGAAGCGACTAATAAAAACATTAAGAAGATTATACAAAAGACGTCCGCCAATCACAAAGGAAGGCCTCACTTATTGTCTCTTACCCTGTTAGCCTACAGAACCTCAATGCGCACTTCCACTGGGGCAACCCCCTACGCATTAACCTATGGGACGGAAGCAGTGCTCCCCATAGAAGTAGAAATAGAATCTCTCAGAGTGCTGATAGATGCTCAGCTGGATGAAGACCAATGGGTACAAGACAGGTATCACCAATTGTCTCTAATAGATGAAAGACGAGTTGCGTCTATCTTCCATGGTCAGTTATATCAACAAAGGATCGCCAGATCCTACAATAGAAAAGTTCGGCTATGGCAGTTTAAACAACATGACTTAGTTTTGAAGAAGATCATTGACAACCAAGATCAGTCCAAGGTAAAATTCGCTCCTAACTGGGAAGGCCCATTTGTTGTCAATGAAGTATTGACAGGAGGTGCTCTCAGATTGCAAGAAATAGACGACAATGAATTTCCACAACTCATCAACTCGGACACCGTGAAACGGTACTATGTCTGAAGTGACCATCAAGCAGACATCCTGGTGTTGGACATCAGATCACTAGTCATTCCGATTCTTTAACCCTTTACCACATACAACTTTTTTCCACATTTTACCCCTCAGAGAAACATACTTTTCAAGCCAGTAACCTGGCTTCACTGCGTTCCTACGACTTCGATCATCCCACTAGGGATTGAACCTTTCACGCTTACAATTTGTTCCCCCAAAACATGGGATCAAACTTTTCATACATGCAGTTTATCCTCAACCTAGGATCAAACTTTCTCTTCCCCACAGTCTGACCTTCACATGGGATCACGCTTTTCAACTCGTCCTGAGGGGCGGACTACGCTGACCTGATCTCCTCTTCAATAGGAGTACGTAGGCAACTATTTTACATTGCCCGAGCGCAATAAAACAAAAATAATAAAAACATTTCTACCCCCCTTCTCCTTACAAAAACAAAAACAACAAAAAATTCATACACCATTCCTGCCACATACAGCGTTGAACCTCTTACACCAGGTTCGAACTATGCAGACATGATCTCCTCTTTAATAGGAGTACGTAGGAAACCATTTATGGTTCGGTCTCACCCCTACCAAAACACAAACACTTGTCAACTGATACTGGGATCATCCTTTAATCCACTACATTTCATTCGGCTTTAGACCAAAGGGGTGGAATTACCTTAACTCCTCCCAAATAAGAGATTCGGCGACCATCTAAACTGTGGTTGTGCCTCAAAGAGCAACACCAATCCATAAGAGATGGAATTAACAAGGCTTCTCACAAATAGAAGTATTGGCGACCATCTGTGGTGCGGTCAATATCATAGAGGAAAGCCACATTCCTCTCCACATTTCCATAAAGAAACCAGTCCCAAGACACCAAAGATGGTAAGGATACACCCAGATGAATGTTCCATCCTGAACTATCCAAAGACAACTCAATGTCCATCCATCCAGGAGGAATTCAGAATACATCAAGATCACAAGTCCTGAAGAAGTTGGCAAAATATCAAGCAAATATCAGAGCATATCTAAAAGGGAAGTGATCAAAAATATATTTCCCTGCTATATATAATATTGTTTGATATACACAATGTAAACTGTACATGAAAAAATGGCTATGCTAGTCTGTGCAGGAAAATACCAGCCCATCTACAAGTCAGGGTATATGCGAGCTAGCAAGCCTAACATAGCATCCCTCTCAGAAGAAGGAGGTGAAGTTATGGTCTCCTGTACGAGGGTGTCCACACGACCCAACAGATCTGCAGCCATCTGCATGGTGACCATATGCTCATCAATGTAAGTGCTCATCTATACAATCATGTCAATGGTAAGGGACCTCACTGCAGTACTATCTATGACAGCTACATCCCGGGCAGATATAGCACTATCCCGCTCAACTATCACTGCATCTCTGGCTGATCTAGCCTCATCCTGCCCAACAACAGCGGCATCTCTGTGACCTAATGCATCGTCTCTCTCTAACAGAGTTGCGTCTCTCCCATCAAGGGCAGTCAACATCAAGGCTCTAGCCTGGTCTCTCTCGAAGGTCATCAGATGAAGACTCTGCTCAAAGTATTGTGTTGAATGCTGAATCACAACAGTACTAGTTCTGGGAGAATCTAAAGGAGATGTTGTCAACCCTGCAACTAACTCCTCATCTAGGTGGGAATCAACGTCCTCCATGGGCTCTACATCATCTGAATCACCACTCGATAATGTGGATACTATCGTAGTTAATGAAGTCTCTATCTCTATCCAAACAAAATACTCTGGCGAACAACCTGGATGGCTAATAGAGAAAACAGCTATCTCACGCTGATCCCAACAAGCATACACACGGGATGGATCCTCTACTAAAAGATAGCGAGAAGCTAAACGCTGGCCCTGCGCCCCCTCGAAAGGATGAAAATCCTAAAACTGGTCAATCTGCGACATCACGGCCATCGGGTGTTATGTAGTCATGCCCCTCAAACCAGCCAGAGGGAGGTAATCCATGCCCGAAGCATGAGTAATAAAGCTGTAAGGTGAGCTGAGCCCCGAGAACAGCAGTATGCTAAACGGATCACTGATCTCCATCAAAAATATCGACCAAGACATAGCATTCAAACACTCTGCAGGCTGAAAGGAGTATGACATGGCTATATCATGGGTGAAACAATACCCATGCCGTCTAAAAGTGCCAATCGGTCTCAAGTGTGACATAAACCACACATACAGCATGACTGAGCTGTCTATAACACTCTTGTTGGATAAGTACAGCAGTATGTAGCTGACCTCAGAGTCTCTGCTATAATCATCGGTATAATTGTACGACCCTCTCTGAGAGCTCTCACTGCCATGATAACTCCTATGTCCAACTCATCCATATACCGTGGCATATATACATATGACAGTATGCACAATAGCAGTACATCCACCCTGGCTAGACGCCAATGATCCTCCAGTGTGGTAAAATCCCCAGAATGTCATGTATAACTATCCTCGGAGCCAAATCTGTCAAACGGAAAATGCTGGGATATAACGTGGCCAGATGTAAGCTCATCCTGCACCACCCTACACCTCAATATAGTAAGGGTCATGAACCGTCGACTCATGTCACCCAAAGCCATATGCACGTAAGGTCTGCTCCAATTAAGCAAGATCGTTAACCGTGCATACTCCTTCGTAGTATGAAATCGACTCCTGCATCCCAAATCGTAAAACTCCGCCTCTCGATATACCCAAAGGTTTCTAGCATGTCATCCACGAATCTAATGGAAACTTGAAACATCAACAGTGTAAGATCTCAACTTTTATGAATAAAGATTAATTTTTTCTTGAAATATATTTTTGAATATTATGGTGTGGATTTGATATAATGTTATAGTTGTGGGTATTATTTACAAATTTTGCAAGGTAAGCAAGTGGTTATATAATATTCGATTGTTCGGGGAATATTCGTTTTAACAAGGAATATTCGTACAATGACACAATCATTAGTGAACCCCATAACGAAAGTATTGTCGTAGTTAGAAAACGACAGAATTATCTTTTTATAAAAATAACGGCGAAAGTTTTACCGTTAAACTGTTGAACTACCCAATCGATAAAAGTGCGAATGTCTGGTTGGTTGCATAGTAGCACACGGTATTGATTATTGATGCTTACGTGAGAAGTCACTCAGTTATACTCAATTATTGCTACATTAATTGTTGCATAATATCTTTCATATTATTGATTCAATAATTGTCACAGTATTATCTGCATAATATTTTATATTATTAAATCAATAATTGAGACGACAAAGTTATTCATATTATTATTTGAAATATTGACAATGTCTAGAAAGTTCTGTCAAGGAGAGGTTTGGTCACCTAATTGCACGCCAATAGGGAGAAATCCTTATCGGAAAGCCCCCTCTTTCCTGGGAATGATCTAGTTGTTAAATATTGTTAGTTATAATATTAATGATGAATAAGTTCATGTTGATTAAAGATGAAATTGATATTTCCATTATGTTGGGATTATTAGTGTTAGTGGAAATCAACATCTATTTCGATAATAATGGATGTCTGGAGGCTATATTGACCAATCGGGTAATTAATCGGATAAATGAGAAATTAATTGCTATTAATTCACATGCTTATAACTATTTGTTCACATGTGTGTACTATTGATTCACATGCATGTACTATTAGGGGAGGTGGTGCAAGATTGATAATACTTGCATGACTAAATTACAAATGGAGGTATAGATGAAGGTACTATACTGTAATTATTTTTTTCACATGATTGTATTATTGATTCACATGATTGTACTATTGATTCACAAGATGTACTATTAGGGGAGGTGGTGCAAGTTTGATAATACTTGCAGAACTAAATTAAAAATGAAGAAAAAGATGAAGGTATTATACTGTAATATTTCGAGCCCCAAAACGTGTAATTATCAAAACTATATTTTCCTACAAATAGAAGCTCATTCTTCTTTCATTCTCACCAATTCACTAAGACTCACAAGAGCATTTATAGAGAGAGAAGCTTTATAGAGAAAGTAGAGGTGAAGTCTGCTACCTCACTATTCCAGTATCCAGTCTTCTTCTGAGGTAAGGGATATTATTTTGTTCAGTATTCATAGGAATAATAATTTCTTCCATACTCTGTAGCATGTGAGTAATATTATTTCATCTCGTATTCCTGATTATACCATCATTCGGTTAAAGTGTTGCTTCTATATTTCGTGAAATTAGTAGAATATCCTTAAAATTTGCGCTTCATCTAGTTTCGCTTCACAAGGATATTTTCTGTACATTCTTGTTAAATTTTAAGTTTTTCATGTCAGAGTATTGTCCATGAGTACTATCCATTTATACAGTACTATTCACAAAAGTACTATTCACAAAGTACTATTCATAAAGTACTATTCACGAGTACTATTTACGGAGTACTATTCTCGGAGTACTATTCCCGAAGTACTATTCATGGGGTACTATTCAATCGGGTACTATTCACCCAGAGTACTATTCATAAAAAAATTGATTTCTTTTCGGTCCAAATAATTTTTGATACATTATCATTCTTGAATTTTACTCCACATAGCAGTATCATGTTGACAATTTGGACAATATTGAATTTTGGATAAAGTAAATTATAAATTTTTAAAAATTTATCCTTGAACTTGTTTTATTGAATTCTTATATCATTGTCATTATCCTCATGTTTATATTATGTTGAAAGTCATATGTGGTATGTAGTGCATAGATGGACTTGGTATGATTATGACTGTGGATTATTCGGATAATCATGACCGTAATGTTACAAATGATGTGGTAAAAGTCCTCATCGTCCCGTGAGTGCATTGATGGATAGTGCATTGGCATGATCATGACCATTGATGAATACACGAATATCCTTGGCCAGTGGTGTATGGATAATTTGTGGTCGTGATACTAAAGAATATCCTCGGCAGTAGTGCGGGGTGATTCGATGATGTGGATTATTTATTAAAATTTGAGTCTCAAATGATAAATGTGATGAAAATCTTTTAAATCATAGAAGATAGTAGATTTTATGCTTTACTTGACTCTTCTAATGGATTGTTTGTTCCGCTGTAGTTAAACTTGATGTTTGTTATATTTTATCAGTTTAACACTATTAAGGCTAACGATAAATTATTCTGCATTATCTTAGTCATAATATTTTTTACTGGGCTAGTTGAGCTCACCCTTTTGCTTTCATTGTTCTCTTCAGGAAATGAGAACGTGGCTGGGACTAGTCGGGGAACAGAGTGATAGTCCAGATGATAGCATTAGTAGTCCTCACTATTCTATGAAATAGTGTGATAATAAATGTATTGAGGACTCCATTTGAGTTAAATACTGTCTAGAAGACAATATTCGTATTAAAACTCTCACTTTATGTTTTGTCATATTTTACACGACAGTTGTATTATTAAGTTGTATTTGAATTTTGTACCATATATTTGGAGACTCAAGACGGGTGATGTATACCTATTTTGGGGGCGTCAAAAACAGGGTCATAGTATGCTGCAACAAGTGATCTACGGTCACCCTGTCTGATGGTGACATACTGTCATACCACGATCACATACCAGATGCCACCAATAATGGTGGGGTATGATCAATACGGCTAACTGTCGAAGAAGACATCTGTATGGGCCGTGTCATAAGACCATCCAGGGGTCAATACTGAATATCTCTGGAAATACATACACATGCATAACATGATAAATGCATTATAGGTAATAGATAGCAATATGATATAGGGAATGGAAAACTGTACATACATTCCTAAGTATATCATCATCTACATATATCATCTCTGTACAACTAAAAATACAGGGAAATGGGGCACAGACGCCCTACTACTAACAGAGGCCTATCAAAAGATATAGCGAGAATGTGGCACAGCCACCCAATAGCTAACAGAGGACTATCAAAAGAGATAAAGATAATACACATCAGAAAAAGACAATGGTGTCAATATCTACATCATCAATCCTATCCACCTGATGTAACTCCTCCTGAGTCACTAGAACTCTATCAACAGGGATGTCAGGCCTATACAGAGGAGGATTTGCACCGGCAAAGCCAAATGGGTCATCTGAGGGGCCAGCTCCTGAGCTGCAAGGATCAAACGAATCTGCCTCTGTCAGATCTCTACCCAAATGCCGGATAAAGAAATGTGCCCGGTCCAGTCGCTGGGTCAAACTGTCAATCTGTGTCACATGAGTCGGATCTCGGACACAAGCTAGCCAATCCGTTATCATCACGGATCCTAGAACCATATCCCCCATGAACTTAGTGGCGCGGCGGGTCTGGGCTCCAATAGTGAGAGGGAACCACCAACGCTGGTATATCTCCTGAGTGCAGGGACCCTCTGATAAAGCAAAACCGTCAACCCCCAACAATGGGATGTCAGTGACGGGTGACTGCGACACAGGTCAGTGACCCCTGGAAGGAGGTAAGATCGGCATACGGATCTCCTATAGTGCTCCTAATAGCACGCTCTCCTAAATAGAGCTCCTATCCTCCATCAATGAAAAGAGGAACCCTATGGGTGGAAATCACATACTTGACGCCAGTCGGGTACCCATCCTCAAAACCGATAGCCAAGTGTTCCCCAGAATAGGAAATCCGTGTAATAATGTCAGCTGTCAACAACTCCAACTGTAGACGGCAATGAGTGAAACCCTTATCTATAGGGACCTCCGCCAATATGGAATGTTGTCATCGTCGTCCGTGTGGATAGGTATCTAAACCTAACACGCTCACAGGGTACAAACATGGAAGCCTCTCATAAGCCCAAAACTGGCAACACAAAGGCAAACATCTGCGGTCAGTAAACACTCTTAACCTATATATGGCAAACTACAAAAGAAATACTCATCAGCAGAAATGGGTAGAAACCTAACCAAGCCTCAGTCAAACCCTGCGAGCGCATACGCATGCCCCTGAGGAAATAGGCGAAGGTGTAGGAACCCAAATCATACTCTCCAATACGGTCCACATGACGCGTGGTGCTGAACAAAGCGAACGACACCGTAGAAGAGTTATCTGCTATGAAGCAGCCTCTAATGATCATCAGGAACAGTCGCCGAAGAATGTGATCTCTGACTCTGACATCATCTGGCATGGGCTCACTCAAAAGCCCACTCATAACATCCACGCTCAAAGGACCCGTACGGACGGTCCTGCCCTTGAGCGCCTTCGCCGGAACTCCTAGCAAGGATCTAACGGTAGTAGGGGTAATATCCTCCATGCAAGGCACTGGTGCCCCTCCAAACTCCATACCTGTGATAAACTGTCAATCCATCGGCGTCATCATCACCTCATAGTCCAAAGAATGGAGTAGTGACCGAGTCCGGTGAAACCAAATACGACAATGCCTTGAGGTAACCCTCAGGGGGCAACGGCGGGAAGGATGGAAAAGAATGCTCCAAATCCCCAGTCATGCACAATCGCTCTATAGTCAGGATAAAGAGCCTGGTACATGGAGTGTATGTTAAACCAGTTCCCTCGAGGCTGTGTAAAGCCGGGAACCTACATAAAGTGCAGATCAACATCAAAATCCTTAACTCCTCGTCAATAGGAAAGAAGGAAGATCAAGATCAAATGACATACCTCGTTAGCATGCAAATACATTGAGGGATGTCAACTCAAGTCACCCAGAAGCTCTAGGTTTGCCACCTGAATACTTGGAAGGTCCTTACGGGAAACATGTGTAGCAGGAGCGGAGTCTACAACCGGAACATCCTTTTCCTCGTCCTCGACGTCCGGCATATCAACCTGGACTGACGTATCACCGCCTCCACAAACCCACGAGGCTGTCTAACAGAACAGGGTCAAGGCACTTTAGAAGCCCTCCTCCGTATACCAGAAGTGGTCCTACGGGAACTACTCGGCTAATCCGAATCCATAATATCTAGACAACAAGTCTCCAAATCACCTCAGAAAGGGTGTGGTATTTTCTAAATTGGAGCTATTCAAAATGCATTTTATGACTATATGCATGCATTACTTTAACATACCTTTATAGTACAGTTAAAAATACATGATTAATCAAATGCCTACACTTTGGAAAAAAATTTCCATAGTCCCCTTTGTAAATTAGACAATCCACATGCACATAGGCATGATTAGGTGGCCATTCAGTAGCACACCTGCCCACAGTCATATACATAATATATGCATTAAAAATCAAAGTCATCAATACATAAGGTTAACCTCAATACCAGAAGTACTTTACCTTTTTACCTTTTGCTCATTTGTCCTCAAATAGAATAAGAAATAGCAGAAAAAGGTACCAATTTGACTGTCTCAGAAGTTAAATTTTTTCACATCATTATGTTCAACATGGTTTAATACAAACATTTACTATGTTGAATATTTTTTTAGCAAGTCATTTGAGCATACATAATCACTACTATGTGTTTAGATGCATTTCATGTGATAAGTCATTTTCCAACGGATAAAAACTGGAAAAAATACAGGCATACGTTACCAGGATAATGTAGAACACTTGTACGGTAACATAATTTGCAGAAAGTCACCCGAACTCAGCAGATCTGAAGAAGAGCTCTCAGATTTCCTTCGCGGCGCAACTTGAAATTGACTTATAAAAGCAACCTGTTGGTCTTTAGTATCCACAGTTGGCCGCAGGTCCATCTGCGGCTGAAGCAGGTGTACCTGCGGTACCCCTATGTGGGTCCTACCCCTCCGGCTCGATCTGGTTCGAGTTGCAAAGGAGTTCTCACAGACTGAGAATGTTAAATCAGGAATAAAACGCTACGCGATTGAGCAGAATGGCTTACAAATCTTGGTCTTCTCAGATTGAACCTTGGGTTTGCACGTCACTCATTGGTATTCGCCCAAGCACATGGTACACTATGCCAATTGTAAGACCCCAACTTTTATGAATAAAGAATAAATTTTTTAAAATAGATTTTTGAATATTATGGTGTGGATTTGATATAATGTTATAGTTGTGGGTAATATTTACAAATTTTACAAAGTAAGCAAGTGGTTATATAATATTCGATTAGTCAGGGAATATTCATTTTAACAGGGAATATTCGTACGACAACACAATAATTGGTGGACCTCATAACGGAAGTATTGTCGTAGTTAGAAAACGACAAAAATATCTTTCTATAAAAATAACGACGGAGGTGTTACCGTTAAAACTGTTGAACTACCCTAGTAAAAGTACGATGTCTACGTGGTTGCATAGTAGTACACGGTATTGATTATTGATGCTTACATGAAAAGTCACTCAGTTATACTCAATTATTGCTACAGTAATTGCTGCATCATATCTCTCATATTATTGATTCAATTATTGTTACAGTATCATCTACATAATATGATATATTATTAAATCAATAATTGAGACGACAAAGTTATTCATATTATTATTTGCAATATTGACAATGTCTAGAAGTTTTGTCAAGGAGAGATTTACCTGTTTATGTGAAGTATCGCATACATAGTGAAATTCTTCTAATATTCTGTTCTTTATTATTCTGTCGGAATATCATGTCTGTGCATTTACGCCGGACCTGGTTCCATTATTTATTATTCGTAGAATATCCTGCGTACATGCGTTTACGTAACACAGTTCCATTATTTATTATTACGTCAGTAATATCCTGCTTTGTGCGTTCTGGCGGGACTGGTTCCATTATTTATTATTCTCATAGAATAACACATCGGTCAAGTAATCTATCGCATTTACGGTGAATCCTTCTGTTATTCCATTCTTTATTATTCTGTTGGAATTACATGTCTATGTGGATTACCACATGCATGGTCAATGATCCTGTGTATTCATTCTTTATTAAATTATGGAAATGATCTGTATACGTGGATTACCGCATGGCGGGTGAAAATCCATTTACATTTTCATATATTATATTATACTCAGTTGATTAAAGCTTTGGCTTCTATACTCCATGAAATTAGTGGAATATCCTTGATATTTGCGCTTCATCTAGTATCTTTTCATGGAAATATTCTTCTGAGCATTCTTGAATTTTACTGCACAAAGCAGTATCATGTTGATAATTTAGACATTATTGAGTTCAGGATAAATTAACTTATAAATCTTTAAATTATATTCTTGAACCTGTTTTATTGAATTGTCATCATCCTCATGCTTATATTATGTTGAAAGTCATCTTTGGCTTACGTGCATAGATGGACTTGGTATGATTATGACCAGGGATTATTCGGTATAATCATGACCGTAATGTGATAAATGATGTGGTAAAAGTCCTCATTAGCCTGTAGTTCATTGGTGGACAGTTGTTGGTATGATTATGATCAGGGATTATTCGGTATAGTCATGACCATTATGATTATATGAATATCCTTGGTCGTGGAGCAGGGATGATTCGATTTAATTTATTAAGCTGAGTCTCAGCGATAAAGTTGATGAAAAACTTTTTAAATCATAGAAGACAGTAGATTTTATACTTTACTTGACTCTTCTAATGGATTGCTTATTCTGCTGCAGTTTTTGATCTAAAACTTGTTGTCTATTATATTCTATCAGTTGTTATACTATTGAAGGCTATTGATAATTTATTATGCATTATCTTAGTCATAATATTTCTTACTGGGCTAGTTGAGCTCACCCTTTCTTTCACTGTTCTCTTCAGGAAATGAGAACGTAGCTGGGACTAGTCGGGTAACAGAGTGATGGTCCTAGATGGTGCATTAGTAGTCCTCGCTATTCTGTGAAATAGTGTGATAATAAATGTAATGAGGACTCCATTGAGTGTGGATATTGTCTAGATGACAATATTTGTATTAAAACTCACAGCCTATGTTTTGTCGTATTTCACACGACTGTTGTATAATTAAGTTGTATGCATGGATAATGCTGATCACCAAGATATTTGATGTCTTGGGATGCTTCGAGGAGCAAAAGGTTCCTTTTGCCAGCTTTATGTTGCGAGAGGAGGCAGATTACTGGTGGGAATTTGTAAAGCGTACCCAGCCCGACGCACTCAAGATGTCTTGGGAGAAGTTCCAAGAGTTGTTCAACGATAAATACTTTCCCGAAAGTATTCGTCACATGAAGGAGGTGGAGTTTGTCAAGTTGGAGCAAAACAATATGACCGTGTCGCAATACGAGGCTAAATTTGCGGAGTTATCCCAGTTTGCATCCCATTTGGTTGATAATAAGGAGCGAATGACGCGAATGTTTTTAAGAGGTTTGAAACCGAAGATACGTCAATATCTTATTTCTCATAAACTGTGTTTGTATTCAGATGTTGTAAATAGGGCTCAATTATTGGAGCGTGAACGGGTCAATGCAACCAAGAGAAAGCAAATGGCGTAATGAAAATACAATTGGTAATGATCGTTGAAGCGGTGACAAAAAAGCGTGGAGGAATCAACATGCGAAAATGGTAACCACTTGATGGTAATTATGGCCAAGACAATAAAAGTGGGAGTTTCAAGAAGAGAGATTTAGTAATGATGGAAGGACGTCGTACCAAAGACTGCACATTGTTAAGGAAGGAGAACGACCATCGGTCGTATGTTACAAATGCAGAGGGGAGGGACACATCAGTTCAAACTGTACGCAGCAGTCCAAAGCATGTTACAATTATGGAAGAGAATGTCACTTAGCCCGATTTTATCGTGCACCGAAGTCAAGTCCAGCTTGGATGGAGGCATCAAAGTTTGTCCCAGACAAGACAAAATCGGCAGTTCAAGGGAGAGCGTTTGTTGTAACCTCCCAGAAAGAAAGGAACGCAAACGAGGTCATCACGGGTAAGCTTATCATAAACTCTAGTGAAGTATATACCTTATAAAATGCACCTCTATCCATTCTTTTATTTCTCCTACTTACTCAACGCTTAAATTTGACTCAGAGAGAAATTGGACTTTGACTTATCGGTTGAAACTCTGTTGGGAGAAACCTTCATTACATCCACGGTTTATAAGTCTTGTTTGATTCAAATCGGTAACCGCACATTACCTATCGATCTTATTTCTTTAAAAATACTTGCGTTTGACGTAATTCTAGAGATTGATTGGTTAACTACTCATCATGAAAAAATTGATTATTTTCGTAAGGTTGTTAGTTTTCATATTCCTAATCAACCTATTATGTGAATTCAAGTGACCAAACCATTAAAATCAATCACGCTCATTTCAAGCCATAAAGCTATTTGTTTATTGAAAAACGTATGTCAAGCTTTCTTAGCTCATGTCACAAATTTAAACAAAAATACGTCAGTTTTAAATGATATTTCTATTGTTAATAAATTTCCTGACGTATTCCCTGAAGAACTTCCTGGCCTACCCCCAGAGCGTGAAATTAAATTTTTTATCGACCTTGAACCTGGTACAAAACCCATTTCAAAAGCCCCATATCGAATGGCTCCTATTGAACTTCAGGAGTTAAAGACCCAATTGCAGGAATTGTTAGACATTGGTTTCATTCGTCCTAGTACATCTCCTTGGGGTGCTCCTGTTCTATTCGTGAAGAAAAAAGATGAGAGTATGCGACTTTGTGTTGACTACCAAGAATTGAACCATGTCACCATCAAGAATAGGTATCCGTTACCTCGCATTGATGACCTGTTTGACCAATTGCAAGGAGCACAATTCTTTTCAAAGATCGATATTCGTTCTGGATATCATCAGCTTGAAGGTTAAAACTGAGGATATTCCAAAGACTGCCTTTAGAACTCGGTACGGGAATTATGAATTCTTGGTCATGTCTTTTGGATTGACTAATGCTCCTGTTGCCTTCATGGATATAATGAATCGAGTATTCAAGGAATATTTGGATCACTTTGTGGTTGTCTTTATTGATGACATTCTCACATATTCCAAAAGCTGTGAAGATCATGAGCAACACTTGAGGCTGATACTCCAAAAGCTTTGTGAAAACAAGCTTTATGCCAAGTTGAAGAAATATGAGTTCTGGCTTGAGGAAGTTGCATTCCTTAGGCATGTGATATCAAATCATGGAATATCTGTTGACCCAGCGAAGATTGAAGCAATTCAAAGCTGGGAACAACCAAAGTCAGTGACCGAAGTACATAGCTTTCTCGGCTTAGCTGGTTATTATCGGAGATTCGTGGAAGGATTTTCTTAAATCGCTACTCCATTAACTCAGCTGACTCGAAAAGATACAAAGCTCGGTTGGAGCGAGGAATGTGAGAAGAGTTTTCAAGAACTCAAGGGAAGACTCATTTCAGCACCTGTTTTGACAATACCATCTGGCTCAAAGGGATTTGTCATCTATAGTGATGCTTCGGGAAAAGGGCTAGGATGTGTTCTCATGCAACATGGGAAAGTCATAGCATATGCCTCTCGGTAACTCAAAGAATATGCCACTTGAAATTCCAGAATGGAAGTGGGAGCACATTACCATGGATTTCGTTACTGGTCTTCCCAAGGTTTCTCAAGGCATAGATGCAATTTGGGTCATTGTTGATAGATTGACCAAGTCTGCTCACTTCTTACCTATACGAGAAACTTATACACTTGAACGTCTTGCTCGTATGTACATAAATGAGATTATAAGACTGCATGGTATGCCAGTATCCATAGTTTCTGATCGAGACCCAAGATTCACTTCAAAATTTGGGGTTAGTTTGCAAAAACCTATGGGCACGGATTGACGAGTTAGCTCGGCATATCATCCTCAAACGGACAGGCAGCCGGAGAGGACTATTCAAACTCTTGAAGATCTATTAAGACTCTGTGTCCTTGACTTCAAAGGAAGTTGGGACAAGTTCTTACCGTTGGTGGAGTTTTCCTACAACAACAGTTATCAAGCAAGTATTGGCATGGCTCCATTTGAGGCGTTGTATGGGAGAAAGTGTCGTTCTCCAGTATGCTGGGATGAGGTGGGTGAAGCAACATTGTTGGGACTGGAGTTGGTACGTATGACCACAGAAAAGATTCAAATGATCCGACAACGTATAAAAACTTCACAAGATCAACAAAAGAGTTATGCTGATCTTCATCGAAAAGACGTAGAATTCGATATTGGAGATCATGTGTTGTTACGTGTTGATCCATGAAAAGGAGTTACGAGATTTGGAAAGAGAGGAAAGTTCAATCCTCGATTCATTGGCCCATTTTTAATTCTCGAGCGAGTAGGAACTATGGCTTATAGACTCGCCTTACCGCCAAGTATGTCTCGTGTTCATAACGTTTTTCACATATCTATGTTACGTAAATATGTGAAAGACCCGAACCACATTATTGAGTTAGAACTAGATGAGATAGAGGAAGATTTAACGTATGAAGAGTTGCCTGTTAAAATCTTGGATAAGAAGGATCATGTTCTACCCTCCAAGATTATACCTCAAGTCAAAGTTTTGTGGAGAAACCACGATGTGGAGGAAATGATTTGGGAGTTAGAATCTGAGATGAAGTCAAGGTATCCTCATCTCTTCAACATACCAGGTATGTACCCTAATTTCGAGGAAGATATTTCATAAGAAGGGGAGGTTGTAAGACCCCAACTTTTATGAATAAAGAATAAGTTTCTCGAAATATATTTTTGAATATTATGGTGTGGATTTGATATAATATTATAGCTGTGGGTAATATTTACAAATTTTGCAAAGTAAGCAAGTGGTTATATAATATTCGATTGGTCGGGAATATTCGCTTTTAACGGTAATATTAGATGACGGCACAATCATTAGTGGACCCCACAACGGAAGTATTGTCGTAGTTAAAAATGACAAAATATCTTTCTATAAAAATAACTACAGAGGTGTTACCGTTAAAACCGCTTGAACTACCCTTAGTAAAAAAATGCGATGTCTGGCGCTGCGTTGCGTAGTAGCACACGGTATTGATTATTGATGCTTACGTGAGAAGTCACTCGCTTATACTCAATTATTGCTATAGTAATTCTTTGCATCATATCTCTCGTATTATTGATTCAATTATTATTCTGATATCATCTACATAATATGATATATTATTAAATCAATAATTGGGATGACAAAGTTATTCATATTATTATTTGCAATATTGACAATGTCTAGAAGTTCATATTAAATATTGTGAATTATAATATTAATAATGAATAAGTTCGTGTTGATTAAAGATGAATTTTATAGTTCCATTGTGTTGGACTTATTGGTGTTAGTATAATTGATGTCTGGAGGTTATATTGTTTAATTGGGTATTCGGGACACTTTTCGTGTCAGAGTACTATTCACGAGTTACTATTCATGAGTTACTATTCATGAGTTACTATTCACGAGTTATTATTCATGAGTTACTATTCATGAGGTACTATTCACAAGTTACTATTCATGGTGTACTATTCACCCGTAAGATATATTTATGTTCGGTCCAAATCATTTTTTGGTACAATATTATTCCATGAGGAGATGTGCTAATTTTTTAGACCGTTGGTTGAAGATATAATAGTAAACCAATATAGACCATCCGTTTAAAAGTAAATCAATCTGGACCGTTCATGAATTAATTACTATTCAGTCCATTCTCCTATAAATAGAAGCTCATTCCTTCATTATTTCTTACGAATTCACTTAAACACTAAAGAGAGAAACTACAGAGAGAAAGAAGAAAAGTATTCTGCTACTTCACTACTTCAGTATTCAGTTTTTCTATGGTAGGGAATATTATTTATTGTACTTATAAGGGGTATTCTTTCTTTCTTATTCATGAAGAGAACTTCTGTTATTCCATTCTTTATTATTATGTTGGAATAACCTGTATACGCGGGATACCCTATACTTGGTGAAATTCTTCTGTTATTCTATTCTAATTATTCTGTTGGATTTACTTGTTTATGTGAAGTACCGCATACATGGTGAAATTCTTCTAATATTCCGTTCTTTATTATTACATCCGAATATCCTCATATACTTAACGTTTCTGGGGACTGGTTCCATTATTTATTATTCCGTCGAAATATCACATCACGTGCATTTATGCTGGGACTAGTTCCATTATTTATTATTCGCCGGAATATCCTCGTCTGCATGCATTTACGTGGGACTGGTTCCATTATTTATTATTCATTGGGAATAACACATGTCAGTGCGATCTATCGCATTTACATGGTGAATCCTTATGTTATTCCATTCTTTATTATTACATTAGAATAACTTTGCTCTATGTGGATTACCACATGCATGGTCAATGATCCTGTGAATTCATTCCTTATTAAATTGTGGAAATGATGCAGATATCGTGGATTACTGCATGGCGGTGAAAATCCATTTGCGATTTCATATATTATATTATACTCGGTTGGTTAAAGCTTTGGCTTCTATACTCCATGAAATTAGTGGAATATCCTTGATATTTGCGCTTCATCCAATATCTTTTCATGGAAATATTCTTCTGAGCATTCTTGAATTTTATCACATGAAAGCAAGATTATCATGTTGACAATTTGGACATTATTGAGTTCGTGGATAAATTAACTTATAAATCTTTAAAATTTATTCTTGAACCTGTGTTATTGAATTGTCATCATCCTCATGCTTATATTATGTTGAAAGTCATATTTGGCTTACGTGCATAGATGGACTTGGTATGATTATGACCAGGGATTATTCGGTATAATCATGACCGTAATGTGACAAATGATGTGGTAAAAGTCCTCATTGGCCTGTAGTTCATTGGTGGACTGTTGTTGGTATGATTATGATCGAGGATTATTCGGTATAGTCATGACCATTGATGATTATATGAATATCCTTGGCCGTGGGAGCGTGGATGATTCAATTTTATTTATTAAGTCGAGTCTCAAATGATAAAGTTGATGAAAACTTTTTAAATCATAGAAGGCGAGATTTTATACTTTACTTGACTCTTCTAATGGATTGCTTATTCTGCTGCAGCTTTTGATCTAAAACTTGTTGTCATTATATTCTATCGGTTGTTATCTTTGTTGAAGGCTATTGATAATTTATTATGCATTATCTTAGTCATAATATTTCTTCTTGGGCTAGTTGAGCTCACCCTTTCTTTCCTTTGTTCTCTTCGTGAAATGAGAACGTAGCTGGGACTAGTCGGCAATAGCAGTGATGGTCCTAGATGGTGCATTAGTAGTCCTCGCTATTACGTGAAATAGTGTGATAATAAATGTAATGAGGACTCCATTGAGTGTGGATATTGTCTAGATGACAATATTTGTATTAAAACTCACAGCCTATGTTTTGTCGTATTTCACACGACTGTTGTATAATTAAGTTGTATTTGTATTCAGTACCTTGTATCTAGCGACTCAAGATGGATGATGTATACCTGTTTTGGGGGCGTCACACCAATGATCTCAAATGTTACAAGTCATGCAAGGCAATACCCTAATTTTAAACGCGTACCCCGGTGGGGGTCACAACGCATTCTGAGGTTTAATCCCCGATGGGGGTTACAACGCGTACCTCGGCGGGGGTCACAACGCATTCTGAGGTTTAATCCCCGACGGGGATTACAACGCGTACCCCGGCGGGGGTCACAACGCATTCTGAGATTCAAACCCCAGTGGGGTTTACAACGCATGTTTCGTTGACACACATATCAATGAAGGTCAAGCATCCTTGACATCAGTGTAACCATTGGCAAGTAAATTCCATAAAGCATCGAAAGTCATCCGATGATTTCAGCCATTGACACATATATCAACGAAGGTCAAGCAGCCTTGACAGTCTACCCAACATGATTTTCATCCGTTGATTCACACGTCGGTGAAATACACGTCAACGAAGGTCGGGCAACCCTGACAGAAATGCTGTTGGCAGTAAATCCAACAGAACCTTGACATATATTGGCGATACAAACCAAGAAAGGTCAGCATCATCGAGGAGGATTGATGATAAGAGACACCTCTTCAAAATCAAGTCTGTATCAAGGATTAAGGACTTTGGTGATAGCCCCAACATCAACATCCTAAAAGATTTGGATCACACATCCAATCGGGTCATAGTTGTCAATCCCCAGTAGAAGCAACAGGGAACCGACAATCATCCCTAGCATGTTGGGCAACCACCCCGCACACATGCATCATATATTTGCATCATGTTCCATTTCAAGCGTCTAGGATTCTTTATCCTACCCATACATTGCATTGCATGAATATGATAAAGAGGGGAATCTGTAGACACTCAAAATTTTCTGTACACCTGTTACTAACATTGAAGGAGGGCAGATTTTTCTTTCAGAGATAACCCTAGAAGACAGTTCACGTCAAGACCGAAAGTTCAGTCGCAACCCCATTACACACACCGGGAGTAACAGTTCTAACCTCAGAGATAACCCTGAGGCATGCAGTTCCAATACCGAAAATTCCCCCGGAGAAGACCGATTAATCTCGAAAATAACCCTGAGGTATCTAGTCTCAGTCCCAATATTGGGAGTAGCGTTTACCCACCTTGGTGATAACCACAAAGAAGGTCGTTGCAGTTCCAGTGATAACCACGGAAATGCTTGTTTCAAATGCATGCAATTAGCTTCATCATCGGCACTCACACCGAGGCACTCAGTACAAGACCCAGAGATAACATCGAGAAGACAAGCACACCTCAGAGATGACACTGAGGACCTTCAACACTTGCAGCAGTCCAATCTCAAAGATAACCCTAAGCAACGTCTACTTTACCAGCCCAAACCTGCGATAACCCCGGTGAGGGGCAAAATCATCATCTTGCCACTTTGACACCACATCATGTCGTCTCAACATTCCATACATACATTTTTACACGACAATGTCCCACAAAAATCAATGGAAAACCAATCCCGAGTGACTTTTACGCAGGGTAACGTGTAGAATTTGAAGCTTGAACACCGGAGGGCACCGTCTCGTCTTCCTGACTTCGTACAACCTCTAATCCCATGCCATTGCGTAACTCTTGACAACGGCGGTCCAAAATAGGTCTTACATATCTCAATCGGATGCCTGGATTGCAATTCTAAAGTTCGAACGGACATTACGATTAAATGCGTGCACGTCTTCTGAGGCAGCGGAACCCCGTAGTAGCCAGGGTACATCATGGCCTGGCCAGCAGTACACTGCGTCTCCCCCCTCTATAAATAGAGGGCTTGGGGTGGCCTTTTATAAGAAAAAAAGGTGAGGAAGCCCTGTTAAATTTGCTCCTTACTTGCCCTATATTGAGTGCTTTCTCATTTTAAACACTTGTGAGCTCACATATAGCTACTTTTGTACCGGTGGGAGCCGAGTGCTCATCCACTTTAAAGATATAGAAGTCTTCTTTGGCAACCCACACTGTAAGCCTTCTCACACACTTTAAAGCATTTCTCTTCATCTTTACACACACCCTTCTTCACGTTAAGAGTCGTGTTACGTGTGTTTGCCCAGACTTCGGTCCGTGGTTTTATTTCAGTTTGTATATACATATATATTTTTATATTTATATTTATATATATAGACTAACATTATCGAGTTATGCATCGATTGAGCCTGAGACTTGATGCAGAGCGTTTTATTTGCTTATATATATATATATATATATATATATATATATATATATATATATGAGCCTGACTTACGTCCGGGCGTTCTTCGCTTTAATATATATATACTTATATATATATGAACCTGTAGTCGAACTCTATTTGATGAGCCCGGATTTTACATCCTATGCATTTATCGCTTTTATATATATATATATATATATATATATATATATATATATATATATATATATATATATATATATATATATATATATATCTTCGCTTGAGTTTACTTAGTGGTGGTTGATCTCTTTTACTGACTTTCTTTCGTTTAGTCCCAGCGTGGAGTTTCCTCCGTGGCGATTGATGACTTTTACAACTTTATTTATATTTTCTGATCCCCCATAGAGGTGCTTCGTGGTGGCTGATCATGTCTGTATATATATATTTCCGCTTTTATATATATATATACCTGCTTACTGCTTTCATACAAATTGCGGCATCATGTGAGCCTAGGAATTATGTGATCACAGATTCAACCTATTAGATCTAGATTTGGTTCCCGTGATGGATATTTTCAGTTGTAAGCAACTTGTAAATTTATTTGCAGTGTCTAAATTTCCTCAGATGGTTTTAATACCCACGAGAAAGTCGACATTATTTTCTCATAGATGCTTTGCATCTCAAAAAATTAAAGCAATCAAGTCGAACAATTAATAAAATTAAAGTGTAAAATGTCTACTATTGAGCACAAGGGTTTGAAGAAACCTCTTTTATAAAACATCACTGCCATATCTTGTTTAAAACTGAATTTTTACACAAATTCAAACCCTGTGTGTATATAGGTGCGAACGAGGCCTCACACTACTTCCAAATAAACAGCAAATTGACCCCCACACACACATTTAGATAACAGTTTCTTGAAAAGTGGTGGTCACCATGGTAACATGGATGTCAGGTGCCTAACACCTTCCCTCCGCATAATCAAGTCCTCGGACCCTAATGAATCTTGGTTTCACTGACCCGTTTAACAGTGTCACATCACTGGGTCAACGTGCAAACCTTTTCTCAGTTGTGTTGGTACAACCATTTAAAAAACTAACTGGCGACTCTTAACAGTCCATCGTCGACATTATACATGTCGGATATTTTTCACTTATTTTTTTAAACAAATCTCACCTAACATGAGAACACCAAAGAATAAGTAATGAAAAGGGACAACTAAAAAATCCCGACGTCGACACCATCCACTGAGCTAATTACTGCACCACAGTGCCAAGTCGCGTTGAGACACACTGTTAACTCGCGTTACAGCGCCGAGACTTACACTAATAGTCGCGTTACAACGCCAACTTAGATCAGAGATCACGCTGCAGTGCCAAGTATCGCGTCGCAACGCCACTAGCGAGATTTTGATTTTAAATAGAGCGTTTCAGTTCATTCGCAGCAGTTCCCCTCTATTCTCTCAGAACAGGTGCATTCCCACTCTCCCATTTTTTGCACCTTTTCCAATCTTCTTAATGGTTACAACCCACTCTCCCCCATGTTCACACGCTTGCATCATCTCACCTTCTCTCAACCATTCTTTCATCTCTCTTCTAGCCTTTTCAGTTGCTTTCTAGCCTATTTAAAGACATAACTCATGAGGTATGGGATTTGTATGCTCACTGAGAACCACTATTGGATTTCTTCTCTGTTGTATTATTTGGGTGTGGGAAGTTGTAGAGAAAGTAAGGGTTTGGGGAATTCATGTTGTTGGTTTTCTTTTTATGTCCTTGGAATCCAGTTACTTCAAGTGCTCTCATGGCTTCAAAGCGTTCTCGTACTAGCATAGGTCCCCCTCCTTCACCAGCAACCAGAACCCCTCCTTCTAGATGGGATGCTATGAAATTCGCAAGTGAGGAAGCTTGGAAGCGCTATTTGGTGCCAGAGAGGGGGCTAAGGCCAGATGAGAAGACGGATGGTGAAATGATGACCATGATTTTGGCTATGAAATGGGTCCATTTCACCAAGCCGCCAGAGTCTGCCATTATTTCTGTGGTCAAGGAATTCTACGCAAATGCTAGAGCTGATATCCCTTCAGTGGTGCCGGTTCAGGGTAAGTTGATCCAATTTGACAGTCGTGCCATCAATATTGTTTATGGGACTCCAAACTATGATGGTCACGACTATATGGAGGTCGAGATGCGGAGTTACAATACAGATGAGATAATAACAAAACTCTGCAAGCCTGGTACCATTTGGAAAACCAACAAATTCCACTGTGAAAAGACCTCTTTCCCCCCATCAGGACTTAAGTTGCTACGCTAAGGCTTGGTACTCCTTCATTTGCTCAAATATCATGCCAACAGGCCACCTGAGCGATCTAACAATTGATAAGGCAGTTCTGCTTTAAGAAGGACATTCGGAACAACATCATTTCGGGACTCCCTCACCCGTCCCTAATAACACAACTCTGCAAAAGAGCGGGTGTAATGTGGGAGAAAAGAAGACGTCACTCAGCCGCCTATGGCTGTAATTGATCATCACGTCATCGCCCGATATGGAGTATGCGAAGTAGCTCCAGCACACCCAAGGGGTGAGGGCTATTTACCAGCTCCGCAACCGCCACCCTCCACTAAAGCCGGTCCCTCTATGCAAGTGCCTGAGCCCCCATCATCTAAGGCTATTCCACTTGGGGCCCTAGAAGAAATATTGGGCAGTCTTAATTTTTTGCACAGCAAGGTTGATACTATTGCTCAATGGCAGAGCCAATTCTATCATTAACACGTAGAAATTGCGAATACAATTTCCAGTATCTATGCTGCTCAGGGAGGAGATGACGTAGAGTCCATGCCCTTTCAATTTCCAAAACCTCCAACTTTTGCGCCTTATCCAGCACTCTTCCCGCATAGGGAGGACGCCTGCGAGGATGAGCCAGTTGTTGATGATGATGATGGAGATGATGCTTGATGCTGCAGCACAGAGGCCATTGAGAACATTGGCAAATTTCAAGTTTGGGGGAGATTCCTTTTAATTTTAGTTATATATGAATTTCTTTTATGTTTAATCTGTGAGGGATGAGAGAGTTTCATTTAGGCTGTATAGCCTTAGACTATGTTATGATTATGTTTTAATGTTTGGTCTGGTTTGATCATGGTTTATTTTGGGATGCATATTAGTTATGAATGCTTTTGTTTATTATTTATTAATACTTTTGTTTAGTATATATGAATGCTTTTGTTTATATAAACACCATTTTGGGAATTATGATAGATATCATGTGAATTTTGGGATATCATGTTAATTCTGAGATTGTGTTGTTTATAGCAATATTTTGGGATTTACATATATGATTGGTATACTTGATGCCATGTGTTATGGCTTTACCCTATTTTGGCAAGGGTACTTTATCTTTTATTACTTCTTGCGTATTATATTTTGATTAACCCTATCCCCTGATCTGTAACTGTTCATATGTGACACCCCCAAAATTAGGTATACATCACCCATCTTGGGTAGTCAGATACATGGTACAGAATTTAAATACAACATACTAATGTAACTGTCGTGTACAATACGACATAAACTGTGAGTTTGAATACAAATATTGTCTACTAGATATTATACAACTCAAAAGGAGTCCTCATTACAATTATTATCACACTATTTCACGAGAATAGTGAGGACTACTAATGCTATCCTCTGGACCATTACTCCGTTCCCAGACTAAGTCCCGCTATATTCTCATTTCAAGAGAATAAAGAAAAAGAAAGGGTGAGCTCAACTAGCTCAAGAAGAAATATTATGACTAAGATAATGCGAGAATAAATTATCATTAGCCTACAACGATGTAAAAAGCCGATAAAATATAATGAACATCAAGTTTAACTACAAATGAACCAAAGAATCCATTAAAAGAGTCAAGTAGAAAATAAAATCTACTATCTTTTATGATTTAAAGGTTTTTCATCATTTGTTATAAGTGAGACTCGACTTTAATAAATATTCCACCACATCTAATCATCCACGTACTACTGGTCAAGAATTTTCATTAAATCATCAATGGTTATGACTATACTTAGAATAAACCCCAGTCATAATCATACCAAAAACTATTCATCAATGCTTTACACGAGCCCTTTGAGGACTTTTATCACATCATTTATAAAATTACGGTCATGATTACAAGAATAGTCTCAGTCATAATCATACCAAGTCCATCTATGCACTACAGGCCACAGATGACTTTCAACATAATATAAACATGAGGATGATGACAATGATATTCAATAAAACAAGTTCAAGAATTAATTTATCTAGGAACCAATAACATCCAAACTGTCGACATGATCTTTGCTTTGTAGAGTAAAATTCAAGAATCTTTGAGAAGAATATTTCCATGAAAGGATCTTTGGATGAAGCGCAAATATCAAAGATATTCCACTAATTTCATGGAGTATAGAAGTCAAAGTTTTAACCAACTAGGTATAATAAAGAATGGAATAACAAAAGAAATCACCATGCATGCGATAGACCCACTTGCAGGCGGTTATTCAACGAGAATAATAAATAACGAAATCCGGTCCCAAAAACGCACGCAGACGGGATATTCCAATGTAATAATAAAGAATGGAACCAAATCCGGCGTAAAACACACAAAAAAGATGTTCCAAATGAATAATAATAAAGATTTAAAAACCAGTCCTGTAAAACACACGACGTGATGTTCCAACGAGAATAATAATAAGATGGAACCAGTCCTTGTAAAACACACGATGTGATGTTCCAATGTAATAATAGAAGAATGTCACCAAGTATAGGGTAGACCAAGCGTATCGAAGTTATTCAACGAGAATAATAAAGACGGAATAATAAAAGAATGTCACCAAGTATAGGGTATTCCACATATCTGAGTTATTCCAACGAAACAATGAAGAAATGGAATAACGAAGTTCTCTTTTTGAATACAAAAGAATAATATCCCTTCTAGTAAAAGACACCTTTGGATATCAAAGTAGTGAAGTACGAATACTCTTCTTCTTTCTCTCTATAGATTTTCTCTCTATAGCTTCTCTCTATAATTTCTCTCTCTAGAGTTTCAAAGAATTAAGTAAGAAAATAATGAAGGAATGAGCTTATTTATAGGAAAATAGAATGCATAGTAATTAATCCATGAATCGGTCCAGATTGATTTACTTTAATCTGACGGTCCCATATTTAAAGCAAAATCTTTTAAATAAAATATCATATATTCTATTTATATAAAAACACTTTACTATGCAAACACTATGCAACACTATGCAAAACACTATGCAACACTATGCATAATAAAATATAATATATTCTATTTATAGAATAACTTTAATAAAGTATTACATTTTATATAAAAAGATGTTTACATTTTATTACGTTAATAATACGAATAAAACAAAAACGTCATTATCGCTATAATAATTCATATTATTAATCGACAATAATGGAATCAAACCGAGTGACTTCTCACATAAGCATCGATAATCAATACCGGTGTCTTACTATGCAACCACACGTATTCTTTGTACTTTTTTACTACTGAGGTAGTTCAACAAAGATGTCATCAAAGTAAAACTTCCGCCGTTATTTCAATAAAATATTTTTATCGTTTTCTCAATCCGATGATAATTACATTGTGGGGTCCACCAATGATTGGTAGTTATGCGAAATATTCCTCGCTAAACCGAATATTCCCAGACCAATCGAATATAATATAACCACTTGCATACTTTGCAAAATTTATAAATACCACCCACAACTATAATATTATCTCAAATTCACACCATAATATTAAAAATTATTTAAACAAAATTTAAATCTTTATTGATAAAATCACGGGGTCTCACAATCTCCCTCCTTATGGAATTTTGCCCTCGAAATTAGGGTACGTGCACTGGTATGATAAGAGGTGAGAATACCTTGAATACCTTTATCGTTGAAAACATTAAATTCATCTTTGCAATCCGGCGAAGATATTCATTAACAATTCATCTTTGCACTACGGGCCAAAGATATACAACTCAGAAACCAATAATCTTTGAGACTCGACAATAGTATCACGACCACGAATTATCCATGCACCTTCTTGGCGAGGATATTCGTGTTTTTAATCTGATCATGATTATACTTAATAATCCTCGGTCATAATCATACCAAGTCCATCAATGTACTACTTCTGACCAAAGATGACTTTTACCACATCCATGAATTAATATTTCATTCTTTGAGACTCGACTCAATAATTAATCCACATCATCGAATCATCCCCGCACTACGGCCGAGGATATTCTTTATTATCACGACCACGAATTATCCATACACTACGTGCGAAAGATAATCGTGTATTCATTAATATCGTGACCACAAATTATCCATGCACTACTGCCAAAGATAATCGTGTATTCATTAGTATCACGACCATAAATTATCCATGCACTACGGCCAAAGATAATCGTGTATTCATTAGTATCACGACCACAAATTATCCATACACTACTGCCAAAGATAATCGTGTATTCATTAGTATCACGACCACAAATTATCCATGCACTACGTGCGAAAGATAATCGTGTTTTCAATTACGGTTATGATTATACTTAGAACAATCCACGGTCATAATCATACCAAGTCCATCTATGCACGTAAGCCACGAGATGACTTTCAACACAATATAAGCGTGAGGATAATGATATAAAGAATCAATCAAATGAGATAAAGGATAAATATTAAACATTTATAATATAATTTATCCAGATTCAAGAATATCCCCATGTTATCAATCACTTAATAATCTCATAATCTAATATCATTAATATTATAACAATATTTTAATCACTTCTTAAATTTATAAACAATTTATTTCAATTGTTTACGCTTTACCCATATAATGCATTTAATCATTCAAAATGTCATACTCATAAGATATCATCACCAATGATCAAATCCTCATCAAAAAAAAAATGCATATACTCTATATAGGATTCTCTAGCCTTAAAATCCTATTTTCAACTTTGTTACTTCACATAACATATTTAACTCATATGTTAAGTAACTAAACTATTTTCATAGAAAATACCAAATCAGTCCCAAATATATTTCTTTTCTGGGATTTAGCATAATATAGTCCCATAATGAACATACATTTTTCTCGGAATTTTTAAAATTCATTTACTATTTTTCAAAAATAAATTTCTAATTAATTCCTTAAGAAATTAGCTACCTCAAGGTTAACTCCAGAAATTCCCAAATCTTGGCAGGACCTTACACATGTTAATGTGAGCCTCCAGTTTAAATTTCATGATCATCGGAGTTGTAGAACTCCGGTTATATCATTTTTTGTCGGAAAAACCTAAATATTGAAATGGTCATAACTTGCTCATTTTAAGTCAGAATAAGCTCATTTTTGGACAGGAGTTACCTTATACCATATAATTTCATTTCCCAAAAGGCTAGAATTTTTCTCATAATTTAAGTAGCCGAAAATTCCCTTTTAAAAATAAAATCAGTAGCTTTTTGAAATTTCCAGCTTTTTCATTCTTTATTAAAATCAGTCCACACGTAAATCTACAACACCTTTTCCAGTGATTCCACTTGGAGATGCTACAAAACTCATAGATCTAACTCTAGAACTTGACCACACTGAAAAATTCAAAATATATTAGGAGATATGGTCAATTGAATTTCATGTTACGTTTTTCACAAAATCTGATTTTCAACTCTTTGTGATTTCTAAGAAACTTTCATGTTTTCTCATAATAACCAACATAACTCATTATAACACTTACTAATACCACGTATACCCATGATTTTCATTAGTCCAATGCTTTTATTATGACTTTCATCATAATCCACGTAAACAGATCCTTTTAGTTGAAGAAATATTTGAGGGTTTAAGAAATGGGTTTTTGTACTGGGGTCAATACAAAATTTGATTTCACGCTCTAGGGTAGGCTAGAAAGTCTTCAAGAATACGTCAAGAAATTTATTAATGATAGAAATATCATTCAAAACTGTGACTCTCATCCAAAACTTGGATAATACGTCACATTGATACCAACTGTGACTTCTATCCTTTAACCTAGATAGCACCTCATAATGATGCCTATCAACTCGCCATCTTCTTTCATGATGTGTCTCTAGAGAAAGTCGGCCTCGGTGCATTCCACACAAGGAAGTCAACAACGAAAGGTTCAGGATCTTTACTTATGGCTTGATATGACAATGATTAACTTTAATGGTTTGGTTACTTGAATTACTGTGAACAGTCAGTTGGTTATGAATATAAAAGCTAACAACCTTACGAAAAGCATGATGATTAGTTAACCAATTGATTCCTAAAATCACATCAAAGGCTAGTATTTTTAAAAAAATAAGATCAACAAGTAATGTGAAAGTGTTTATTTGAATCAAACAAGATTTAAAAAGCGTTAGAGAGTAACAAAGGATCCTACTAACGAAGTTTCAACCATAAGTCAAAGTCTAACTTCTCCTGAGTCAAATTTAAACGTTGAACGCAAGCAAGAGAAATAAAATAATGGGTATAACCGGTATCTTATAAGGTATAGACTTACGTAATTTATAATTAACTAACTTCGTGCTAACTTCGTTCGGGTTACTCGCTTTTTGAGAAGTCACGAAAAACGCCTCCTTACACTACCGATTTTGACTTTTCTGGAACGGTCTTTGGTGCCTCCATCCTAGCTGAACTTGTCTTCGGTGAACGACAAAATCGGGCTAAGTGACCTTCTTTTCCACAATTATAACATGCTTTAGATGACATCGTGCAGTTTGGACTGATATGTCCATCCCCTCCGCATTTGAAACATTTGATAGGTGGTTGTTCTCCTTCCTTAACAACGGGTGCTGGTGCTGATGTCTTTCCATCATTGTTGAATTTCCTCTTCTTGAAATTTCCATTCCTATTATCTTGGCCATGGTTACCACTGAAATGATAATTTCCCCGATGGTTATCGTTGTTCCGATGGCCGCTGCCACCAAGATCGATTATTATTGTGTTGTTGGTCGTTACCTTTTGGTTGTGCTGACTCATTATCGCGCTCCAATAACTGAGCCCTATTCACAATATCTGAATACAAACAAAGTTTATGAGAAATTAGGTATTGACGTATATCGGGTTTCAAACCTCTTAAAACATTCGCGTCATTCGCTCCTCATTATCGACCAAATGGGATGCAAACCGAGATAACTCGGCAAACTTAGCCTCACACTGTGACACGGTCATATTATTTTGCTCCAGCTTGATAAACTCCACCTCCTTCATGTGACGAATACTTTCGGGAAAGTACTTGTCGTTGAACAGCTCTTGGAACTTCTCCCAAGACATCTTGAGTATGTCAGTCTGGGTACGTTTTATAGATTCCCACTAGTAATCTGCCTCTTCACGCAACATAAAGGTGGCAAATGGAACCTTTTTCTCCTCTGAGCATCCCAAGATATCAAATATCTTGGTGATCTGCTTTAACCACGTCTCCGCCTTAAGTGGTTCTGGCTTTCCCAAAAACTCCGGTGGTCCCAGCTCCTTGAACTGCTTAGCGGTGACCGACCGTGGGTTGCCAATATTTTCACCTTTATGAATGCGAGGGCCTTTCGTCGTCGATGTTGCATGAATTCTAAAAAACTCCTAAACGTACCGTCGTTCGTCATTTGATCAGTGTTGTTGTTTATAGGAGGATTATCGCCATCCTGTCGCACATTATCCTGATTATTGATCTGTGGAGACTCAACGGTCTCCTGTGGTCCATTGCTTATCTCAACATTTTCGGATGCCATTTTCAAATACTACCACAAAACAAGGGTTAATTAACATGTCACATATTATCCCTATACACTGACCAACCAATTAAATACTAAATAAACTTAGGTAGGTCATACTAGCGAAGGAATTTCCAGTCTCTCCCCTCCTAGTTCTTATCTCACATCTTAGCCAGGGATCATATCCCTAAGATCTGATACCAACTGTGACGCCCCCAAAATTAGGTATACATCACCCATCTTGGGTAGTCAGATACATGGTACAGAATTTAAATACAACATACTAATGTAACTATCGTGTACAATACGACATAAACTGTGAGTTTGAATACAAATATTGTCTACTAGATATTATACAACTCAAAAGGAGTCCTCATTACAATTATTATCACACTATTTCACAGAATAGTGAGGACTACTAATGCTATCCTCTGGACCATTACTCCGTTCCCCGACTCGTCCCAGCTATATTCTCATTTCACAGAAGAGAATTGAAAGAAAGGGTGAGCTCAACTAGCTCAATGAAATATTATGACTAAGATAATGCGAATAAATTATCATTAGCCTACAACGATGTAAAACCGATAAAATATAATGAACATCAAGTTTAACTACAAATGAACCAAAGAATCCATTAAAAGAGTCAAGTAGAAAATAAAATCTACTATCTTTTATGATTTAAAAGGTTTTTCATCATCATTATAGTTTGAGACTCGACTTTAATAAATATTCCACCACATCTAATCATCCTCGCATTACACGGCCAAGAATTTTCATTAAATCATCAATGGTCATGATTATACAAGAATAAACCACGGTCATAATCATACCAAAACTATTCATCAATGCTTTACAAAGCCATCGAGGACTTTTATCACATCATTTATAACATTACGGTCCATGATTACAATCGAATAGTCTCGGTCATAATCATACCAAGTCCATCTATGCACTTCTGAGCCATGTATGACTTTCAACGTAATATAAACATGAGGATGATGACAATGATATTCAATAAAACAAGTTCAAGAATTAATTTATCTAGGAACCAATAACATCCAAATCACAACATAATCTTGCTTTGTAGAGTAAAATTCAAGATTCTTGAGAAGAATATTTCCATGAAAGGATCTTGGATGAAGCCTTGAATATCAAAGATATTCCACTAATTTTATGGAGTATAGAAGTCAAAGTTTTAACCAACCGGGTATAATAAAGAATGGAATAACAAAAGAAATCACCATGCATGCGATAGACCGCATGCAAAGCGAGTTATTCCAATGAATAATAAATAACGGAACCAGTCCGGCGTAAAACGCATCTGAGACGGATATATTCCAACGAATAATAAAGAATGGAACCAGTCCGCGTAAAAACACACAAAGGATGTTCCAATGAATAATAATAAAAAGATTTTAAATTAGTCCTGTAAAACACATGCAGGATGTTCCAACGAATAATAATAAGATGGAACCAGTCCTGTGTAAAACACATGAGATGGGATGTTCAAATGAATAATAGAAGAATGTCACCAAGTATAGGGTGATCATGCGTATACGAGTTATTCCAACAGAATAATAAAGACGGAATAATAAAAGAATGTCACCAAGTATAGGGTATTCCGCGTATACAGGTTATTCCAACAGAACAATGAAGAAATGGAATAACAGAAGTTCTCTTTTTGAATACAAAAGAATAATATCCCTTACCGTAAAAGACACTGGATATCAAAGTAGTGAAGTACCAGAATACTCTTCTTCTTTCTCTCTATAGATTTTCTCTCTATAGCTTCTCTCTATAATTTCTCTCTCTAGAGTTTCAGTGAATTCGTAAGAAAATAATGAAGGAATGAGCTTCTATTTATAGGAAAATAGAATGCATAGTAATTAATCCATGAACGGTCCATATTGATTTACTTTAATCGGCGGTCCATATTTAAAGCAAAATCTTTTAAATAAAATATCATATATTCTATTTATATAAAAACATTTTACTATGCAAACACTATGCAACACTATACAAAATACTATGCAAAACACTATGCAACACTATGCATAATAAAATATAATATATTCTATTTATAGAATAACTTTAATAAAGTATTACATTTTTTATATTAAAGAAGTTTCGCATTTTATTACGTTAATAATACGAATAAAACAAAACGTCATTATCGCTATAATAATTCATATTATTAATCGAGAATAATGGAATCAAACTAAGTGACTTCTCACATAAGCATCAATAATCAATACTGTGTGCTACTATGCAACCACACGTATTACTGTACTTTTACTACCGAGTAGTTCAACAGTATCAACGGTAAAACTTCCGCCGTTATTTTAATAAAATATTTTTGTCGTTTTCTCAATCAAATAATAATTACATTAATAGGGGTCCACCAATGATTGAGTAGTTATAAATATTCCTGCTAAAAATCCCGAATATTCCCGACCAATCGAATATAATATAACCACTTGCATACTTTGTAAAATTTATAAATACCACCCACAACTATAATATTATCTCAAATTCACACCATAATATTAAAAAATTCTTTCGACAAAATTTAAATCTTTATTGATAAAATCTGGGGTCTCACATCATATGCTGGGTGAGGGTGTTATAGTTTTAATTTTTGATTGTGGCTAATGACAAGCGCCAAGTGATTATATCTTTCTCTTAGAGTCGTGTCAAGCATGTGTGAGCTAGGGGTATGTTAATTCAATAAGTTGAGACTATTTTAGATCCGTTTTTCTTAGCAAGTACTGACCAATTGTTTTAACTAGTTATGTTTTCAGATTTAGATTGTTTATTTATTGTTTTGAAAATTTGTGCACCCTGTTAAAACTCTTTTGATTTCAAGGTAATAAAAGACTTAGAGGTTTTTACATTTTCGGATCTATAGTTCTGGTAAAAAAAATACAGTCTTGTGGTGGGTCGAGATGGAGCATGAAACGCACTTGCCCATAAACGCAGACTTTTGCGAGTTAATAATCTTCTGATTTAGTAAAGTCTATTTTGACTTATGTTAATTATGTGGCCTTTGTTGCTTGAGTTATTAGATTCATAGGGGTGTTCTACACCTAGTGCCCTAAAGTCATCTGGCTTGGGAGTCATTGATCAAAAGCTTGTTAATGGGTATGCTCTGTTTAGCCTAAGGTAATTAAGCACTGTCTGAGTCAGATTTTACTTCAATAACCTTTTGATCCTTTCTTATTTTTGCGTCTTGTTCTTAATGCTTGTTAATTGTGTGAGTTGCAGAGTAAGCTTATTGGTTATCACAATAAACTGTGTTATCTTAATTTGGGCTATGATTAGTTAGGATGGTTGGTCTGCACACACACACATAGAATGGATTGAGCACAGTTTCATACTTAAAAATTGATATTAAGCCCTCATTCATATCGTGTTTGTCCTATTCTCAGAGAGGGTCTATAATTATGCTTTGAAGCCAGGATAATAGTCTATAGGATTAGTTTTCATTTGTGTCTTTCAGTAATATAGGTGTGGAAGTCAGATAGTTTGCTTGAGGACAAACAAAAGCTTAAGTTTGGGGGTATTTGATGAGTGGGATTTATATCCGCGAATCAGATCCTTTGTGGCTTAAGATGTTGCCTATTTTTTATTATTTGATTACCTTTTATATATATTATTGTTATTGTAAGACCTCAACTTATTATAAATAAAATTTAATTTCCTCTAATTATTATTGTGAATAATAAGGTATTAATTTGATATAATTCTCTGGTTATGGGTGAAATGTGCAAATTTTACAAAATAAGCAAGTGGTTATAAAATAATCATTGTTGTAGGGGAATATTCGTTTGGTCGTGGAATATTCTTTTTTTGTCGAGAATATTAAATGCGATGGTAGCGATCGATTGTGGGCCCCATAATGAATAACATCCGAATGAAGAAAACGCAAGTTTTAGTTTTTATAAATAACGGCGTAATCGTTACCGTTAACATTGTTGGATTACCTGGTGATTAAAATACAGTAATACGCGTGGTTGCACAGTAGCACACGGTATTGCATAGTATTGTTGAATTATTGATTCTTACGTAAGAATGCACTACTTAATAATTGTTACGATAATTCTTTGCTCAATATTTTATTTTATTGATTCAATAATTGATGCGTTGATATTTTATATTATTGTTGTTTCAATAATTATCAACGCATGATATTTCCCATTATCGGATCAATAATTCATATTATTTGAATAATATTATTAGATAACATTATTGGCAATGTCTAGAAAGTTACATCGATGAGAGGTTTGGTCACCTAATTGTATGCCAAAGATGAGGAGAAATTCTTATTGAAAGCCCTTCTTTTACGGGAGCACCTTTGTTGTCATAATTGTGATTCTGTAATATTATTTGAGAATAATTAATTATTAATTTATATGATAAGAAAATATTTATTTTATGTGGATATAAATGATGGATATATTTATTTTATGTGGATATAAAGGAAGGAATTTAGTATGAAATATTTGTTGAAAGTTTGACAATTATTTTCTCCGATAAAATATTCATTCAAATATATTATAATAATATTATATTAAATAATAATATTATTATAATATATATAAGCACGTGAATTTGTGGAGGTGAGAAGCTTGGTGTTTTCCTTATTTTTCAAACTCAGTGTGTTGTATTCTATTTCAAAACCATGTGTTGATGACTTATTTTCTTCCATGATACCATTTGGTTGGTGGAGAATTTTCCTGCAAAGCTTACTCTTAAATGCAAAGCTTACTTTCAAAAGGTGGGCCTCACCCTTAAAGAATTGCAAGCAAAGAAAGAAAAAAAAGGAAGGTTAGGCATAATAGTTAGGCAGGAATTAGGCAGGATGTTTTGTTTTACTACTCCGCGTTGTACTATAAATAGGGGGTAACCCCTCCTTCCTCAAACATACCAATTCATAATCAGAAATTCTTATTCTAAAGTATTGTGAGTATTTTTCTTGAGTATAAGAATATTTTGAGCGTAGTTTTTCTGCAAGATTTTTTCATAATAATATCTGATATTCCAGTCAAATCCAGTTTATACCAAGGTAAAGGATATTATTTTATTTCAATACTCGTAAGAAATATTATTTTCTTTCATACTCCATAGTATGGAAGGGATATTATTTCATTTCATATTCCTAAAATTGAACTTACTATGGTAAGTATTGTTTATAATTCTGAAATGATTAGAAATTTCGTTTCATCTAATATCATTTCATAGGAATATTGGTCCGAACTTTTATCAAATTTGGAACTTTTCATGACGGGTACTTATTCACGATTCTCGTTCACGAGTACTATTCACTTTCTTTCGTTCACTTGCATCGCTCACAAAAGAAAAAAAAATTATTTTTTTTCTTCCAAGTTATCTGTTGTGACCCTTATTCTTGAAATTAAATCTATGTTTTGATCTTCATTCTTGAATTTTACTCCACTATAGTTTATTATGGAGTATTATTGAACTTGGATAAACTAAAATATGAATCCATAATATTTGTCATTCTGTCTCACTGGATTCGTTCTTTAAAATATTTTTCATCATCCTCGGTCCTAAATGATGATATTACAACATATCTTTGGCCCGTAGTGCAAAGATGAATGATTAAGGATGAATGTCTTTGGCCCATAGTGCAAAGATGAACAGGTGTTGAGATGAACATGACCAACTGGTGATACAAATGAATATCTTTGGCCTGTAGTGCAAAGATGAATATTTGATTCAAGATGTATATTGATTGATGTTACAGGGATAAATTATTGATGATGGACTTTTAAATCTTAGAAGATAGTAGAATTCTTTCTTTACTTGACTCTTCTAATGGATTGTTGTTTCCGCTGCAGTTGTTGATCTAAAACTTGTTGTCTAATATATTTTATCAAATTTTTCCCTGTTGAAGACTAATGATAAATTGTTGTATATTATCTTAGTCATAATATTCTTTACTGGGCTAGTTGAGCTCACCCTTTTCCTTTTTGTTCCGTTTTTCTTCCCAGGAGGTGAGAACATAACAGGAACTAGCCGGGGTATGGAGTGATGGTTCAGGATAGATGTATTAGTAGTCCTCACTATTTTGTAAAATAGTGTATCAATAATTGTAATGAGGACTCCTTTTCAGTTTGTATACTCTCTATTAGACTATATTCGTATTCAAACTCACAGTATATGTGTTGTTGTATTTTGCACGACAATTGTATTCTCGGGTTATATTTGTTTCTGTACCATGTATTTGGCGACTCAGAATGGGTGTTGTATACCTATTTTGTGGGCGTCACAGTTGGTATCAAAGCTTAGGGATATGGTCTCTGGTGGAGATCGGGGAATAGAACTAGGAGGGGAGAGATGAGTAAATCTTTCGCTAGTATGTCCTACCTAATCTTATTTGTTGGTCAATCATAATATAGGGCTATTATATGATATGTTAATTTGCTTAATTAACCCTTGTTTTATGGTAGTATTTAAGGATGGCTGCTGAGAACGTTAACAATGGAGTGTATGAGACTGTGGAACAACCTTTAGTTACAAACCAGGAGAACGTGCAACAGGAAGGCAATATTCCTCCTGTAAACAACACTACTGAGGAAACGATGAATGATGGAATGTTTAGGAGCTTTTTGCAGTTCATGCAAAATCAGACGAGGGAGACTCGTGTACAAAATACGAGTGGAAGTCACTACAACAAAAAGGCTTATCAATGATCAAGATTTCGGTGACCGCGATCACGGTCAGCGAGATGGCTATCTATGACCGTATCACGATCATTGACTGATCAATCGCAGATAATCTGATCATTGGAAGGACATCGGCGACCACCAATAGCGACAAGAATTATTAAGCGACGGCGCAATTAGCGGCCGATACTGTCGCTATTATGACTTATCTTTGAGTCATTTGTCTTGCTTGACGTGTCACGCGTCGTGTGATCGATAGATAATAGCGGCCATTGCGATTAAGCTAGATTCAAGCGATCGTTGATACATTTTAGCGACGCATGTCGCGGTCGATTGATTTATTTTAAAAAATTTTTTGCCTATTTTATTGATTTCCCAAAAATAACACCTTTTTGTACACTTTTTCATCCCAACACAGGTTATATATATATATATATATATATATACAAGCATCCATATTAACATCCATCCAATACAATACAAAACATTCAAATATCCATGAATAAACATTCATCCAATACAATACAAAACATTCCTCCAACACAATATAATCGATATCGTAAACATCCATATAAACTAATACAATTGTCGAAAGAATGAATCTAAAAGAGTCTGAGGCTTTAAAATTCTAAAAAAAATAAGTCTAAGCAAGCGCTCTTCATGGATCATCAAATTAGGATCTGTAATTATCAAAGTAATAAAACATATATGTTACATATAAGTAAGACATTGACTTCGAGACTATAAATATATAAAACAATGTAGCTAAACAATAAGCGATATATATATACTGCTCTGTTGTTGTGTTCTTTGCTCCTCCTGCTGCCGCTATATCACTTGCCTCACTTGACTCATCGGGACTCGGAGGCTGCGAGATGCCCGCCAAGATATCTGAAGAAGATCACGATCTGACGGATCGCTCTCACACGATCGGCGAGGAGTATGATAAATTTGGAATACGATATTTATGTAGGCGGGTGGCGTAGTTTGCTGTGCCATCGATGGTCGAGGCGTCGTCTTTGTCCTTGGCCTTTGACATAATTTTTCTTCACGATGGGCGCCCTCTCCCATAATTCTTGATCGATCGTCGACGGACGGGGGCCTTGCCTTGAGGATAGCGCTTCGTTCATTAAGCCCTTATAAGTGTCTGTCGGAAGATGAACAATTAAATAGTTAAAATAAATAAAAAAATACTAAAGAAGGTCGTTCAATTTATAAACAACATATTAGGATAAAGTGAACTTATTACAGCTATCTGAGCGACTTCCGGGTAGACCATCATGAGTGGCCACATACACATCCAACCAATTGATAGGTTGACCTTGAGACCCAGACTCCTATAGTTCATTTCCTCATATTATTATGTAAACATATGATATTTTAGCTACAAAAGATGGTTGTAAACATAACATACGTACCACAGCGACAATGTGTTGCAATTTGTGATATCTTCTTGCCCGATCGTGCCTTTTGCCTTCTCGTAGTCGATACACGAGGATCTGCATTGGGCGGCGGTCTTTTCCTCTTGACCCGACTCTCGACTTTCCACTTTGTCACACATACGCACCCATATGGGTACATGCGCACCACCGAGGGCTATGCTTCGTGCATATCTTTCACTCACCACATCTCTGGATGGTCAATCTCGACATTGTGCGGGGCTTTTTGTCGTTCCTTGTTCAAATTATCTTTAGTTAAATGCAGTATATACGCGAGAATAGTGTCTGAATAAGCGATGCTTGTAAATCGTCCCATCTATATCGTTTACGCAAATAAAATAACAATAATAATATTAAAAAGTTATATTACTAAGCAATATTATTTGATTAACTATGTATTATCTATCGAGTGATAAAAAATATACACGAAATTATTAAATCGCATCCTTATGGGCGAGAGGTGTGCTTTCGCCCGTATGTAATCAACAGCGTGGGCGATTACATAACATAATTGTGAAATGCACTTCACAATTTTACTATCTTGAAAATCACTACAATATACAATAATTTATATTAAAACCCTATATATATATATATATATACGATGTTTAACTTACGTGCTATCTTATGGAGGAGGGCGGATCAGTATAAGAATGCGATCATCCCGGATTAGCGGGAACCTTGACACATGATTAGGGCCCCAGACCCAACCCGCTTTTCGTCTTTGCGGAGTTGGAAGACATCTATAAATAAAAAAATTACGATGTTAGTATAAGTTATAAATGAAAGGTACATAAACATGTCAGGGATATAGAGAACATCACCATGTAGACCTTAACTAACTTGGGGAACCATTTTTACATGTTATCTATAGGCAATGTATGTACTCCTCACTATCTAACAACACTAGTCACACAAATCTCCAACAGTCTACAATAGAACACATATGGTCTTTAAGCATTCCTATATATGATTCGAGGGTCCATATCTGAACACAACAAAAAACATCACATATACTCATTGCCATCACATATACACGAATGCATATATGGCCATTTGACTTATATATGAAGATTTAGACAAGTATGGATATTTTAGAAACAACTCATTAATAGTGTGATTGAAAAGAGTGCTTGTGTTTGTGTTTGTACTTTTCATTTTCTTTTCTATTCTAAGCTAAGTTATACTTATAGCATACATATTAATAGTGTGTCATTTTCTTTATCTTCTCGACTGTGAATTATGGAAAAACTTCTTTGAACCTTCTTCTTGATTGAATTATGGATAAACTTAATTCCTAGTTATGTTTTATGTTATACTCATGTTCAAGTTATATGGCCATTTGACTTATATATGAAAAAAATTCGGCAGAGTCTCCCCTATAATATGGACTATCCACATGCACGAGGGAATGCATACTTGACCAATTTCAGCAAAATATAATCCCAACACACAAAAACAGAATGTGCACAACTATAATTCAAGGCACAATTTAGGAGAATCCAATATTCACAATGTATGAGCATAAATGTATGAGCATTATAGTACAATATTCACAATGTGTTTGCATATAAACCAACTGAAATTGAAAGGTGTCGAGGTGTATGAGCTTATGAGTGCAGAAAGAACACAGAAGGGAGAGAGATAGAGAGAGATGTGATGCCAATGATAATAAGGAACTCCATAGCATAGTTTATGATGTTAATGACTTTTCATTTGCCACAAATCATGATGTCTATTATGGAGGGGGTTTCCCCATTCATTTCCAGGTATAAAGTCTTATTTTACTATTTTTTCTTTCATTTTGTGGTGTCTTATTGGATGTTATTTGTTGCTAAAAACCACCATTTCATTTTTCTTGTTGCAGGATTACTATAATCCATATTGGAGGAGTGGGGAAGGATGTGATCCGAACAATAGGAGCGGATAATATGGTCGAGTTTTTGAGATGAAATTACAGCAACAATGCCCACCTATGTCATAATATGCCACAAGTACCACCTATGTCATGCATTGGGGAACACAATTTCAATTGCCTTCTTCATTGCTTTGTCAATGAAACTATCCCATCCCAAAACTCCGAATTAGCCCAGGACTTTGATTTAAGATCTGGCGTATAGTAATTTTTACAAAATTTGAGAATTTAAAGAAATTTGTAAACTCAATCCGAAATAAGGATCAAGAGTAGTCTTGGCTTGGGCCTAACTCGTCGTCTTATATGCCTGAAAGGCTGAAACTGAAAGAGGTTGCCCTTTCTTTTTACAAGTTATAGCGAGCAATTACTCTTGAAATATTTTCAAAATAAAGGGGAAAAACATATCATTAGAGCTTAAATTACCCATATCATATATATTGGAACCTTCTTTCTTCTTTTTCTATATTTTTTTTTATCTTTTGGGTGACCACATTACATTACATTTTTAATGAAAAATGTTTTATGTTTGGAATTGAATGAAGAGTGGAATGATCCTCTCCCAAGGAACCAAACACAATTTTTTATTCCATAAGAATGAGTCATTTTATTCCCACATTCATTAATCCAATCGAATCCAATCCAAACTTAGGTAGATATTTAAAGAACTTGATGGGATAAGGAATTACTTGTTTACTTCACCGTTAGACACTCAAAAAATATTTATATCGTACATGCAACTACAAGCCAATATCACGAGAACCGCCTACCAAATACACTCAAAGATGACGATTATCCATACATGATTTATATTTTCACACATTGGCATCAAGTATTACATCAATAACTATGCTATACTCAAACCAATTTCCATATTCTTTAAACCAAGAAGGATTAAATCTCGTAAGTATCCCCAGATTTGTGTATGTGGGAAGTTATGTTTGAGAGGCTAGGACCCTTTAGTATGAATGCTCTTCTTACTTCATCTTGAATATTAGAATGATACTTTGATATTTCTTTACATGACTCAAATTGCCTTCAAGATTTACGCAAATCTACGTTATCATCATTCTTTTTTTTTTATTTTTATTAAAACACGATTCTTCAAATGCAAAAGCTTTTTGAATACAAATTTGTCCATAGATATTTGACTTATTGGTACATTTTAAAGATATGAACTTAATTACAACAAAAACAAAATCTCTTGACTATTGGGGTTTTCATTTAGATAATCTTTATGGGATTTTCATTTCATGGAAATATAAACACTCAAATATATATCTTGATATTAACCAATTACATTTCTTTAAGTAGTTGCGGTCGCATTTTATTCTTGTTATGAAAGTGTTTCTAAAAATAAATTCTTTCACAATTTATACTTCAAAAAATTGTAACTATATCATTAAAGTGAATAAAGTTTCATATTTCATTTCCTCATATTTTCTCTCCATCTCCCAAGTTCCAAACATAAAATTATTGATAATTATGCTTTAAAAAAGTATACTACTTATATTTTACTAGTATTACGTATTCAATAAGAATTCTTTTCTATTTTTGTTTTTTGTTTCCTAGCTCTTTCCTAGTTCCAAATTTCAAGTTCTAACCTATAGATTTGATAAAGAAACAAATCAAACAATCAACGCTTGCTTGTCGAAAACCAAAACCCATTAACTAAAATATAAAATCACATCGAACCCGGTGAGAAATAACAACGACCAAAACCCACAAAGTGAAACAACTAATCCATCAAATTCGGTGAAAACAAGATAAATATTAGGAAATTTTACCAAATTGGTTTGAGTATAGCATAGTTATTGATGTAATTTAAATGTACAAAAATAGAATTACATAAAGCACAATTAGTCTAATTTAGAGATTTAGGGATTAAGGGATAACTAAAAGTTTACTTTAGAGATTAATTGGGGTTACCCGGTGTGTGGGCGGGCGATGGTGCGGTGGTGCGGTGGTGCGGTGGTGCGGCAGTGCGGCAGTGGTTTCTTCTCTTCCCCCCTACTCCCTCTTCTCCCTCGTCTGTATCTCCCTCTTTTGTTTTCTTCTCTGTACTGATGTCGCGAACCAGAGTCTGATTAAGTTTATAAGAATCAGCGACCGCCATCAGCGACCGCATGCGGTCGCTAGTTTTTTATGATGTGGACATATCAGCGACCGCTGCGATCATTTGATGATATAAAAATCGTCATGCGCCAAAGTTTACGCACCAAATTTTGGGGAAATTCTTCTCGGACCGTCGATCGGCCGACCATATCTGATCATGAGATATATACTAGCGACGAGAATCCTTATCGGTCGCAGATATCGGTCGCTATTACTATTATCAGCGACCGGATAGTGCGGTCGCTGATATCATTGGTCGCAGATGGCCATTTTTCTTGTAGTGAGTGATAACAACGCGCGGTCTATCACAGCCAAGCAGTTCAAGGAGTTGGGACCACCAGAATTTATTGGAAAAGTCGGATCCGGTCAAGGCGGAAACATGGGTCAAGCATATTACCAAGATATTCGATGTCTTGGGATGCACGGAGGAACAGAAGGTTCCATTCGACACCTTTATGTTCCACAGTGAGGCAGACTACTAATGGGAGTTTGTGAAGAGTACCTAGCTTGCTGTACTCAACATGTCTTGGGAAACATTTTAGAAACTATTCAATGACAAGTACTTTCCTGAAAGTATTCGTCATATGAAGGAGGTAGAGTTTATCAAACTAGAATAAAACAATATGACAGTGTCCTAGTACGAGGCAAAATTTGCAGAGTTATCCACGTTTGCACCTCATTTGGTCGAGAATGAGGAACGAATGACAAGAATGTTTCTGAGAGGTCTAAAACCCGAGATTCGGCAATATCTTATCTCTCATAAATTTTCTTTATATTCATATGTTGTAAACAGGGCTCAATTATTAGAGCGAGATAATGAGTATGTTCAACCGAGGGACCACAACCAGGGTCATACCGGTGACAACAATCATCAAAACGATGATAACCAACGAGGAGGGAAAAATACGAACAAAGGCGGTAACCACTCGGGTGGTCATCGTGGCCATGATAATAAGAGAGGTGACTTAAGTGGAAATTTCAGAAAAAGAAGATTCAACAATGACGGGAAGACATCGGTGAAGAACACCAAAGACCAACAACAAATTCTAGGGAGGAAAAGCATCGCCAGATTAGATGTTACAAATGCGGGAAAGAGGACATATCATTGGCTCGTCCACAACAATCCAAGGTATGTTATAACTGTGGAAAGGAAGGCCACATAGCTCGGGATTATTCTATAGCAAAACCAAGTTCAACGGGGATGGTGAATCCAAGGGCTGTCCCGGATAAGTCGAAATCAGCGGTTCCTAGAAGAGCGTTTGTCATGACTAGCCAAAACGTGAGGAACCTGAACGAGGTGATCATGGGTAAGCTAATCTTGAACTCTTGCAATTTTATACCTTACTAGATACCGGTTCTACCCATTCTTTTATCTCTCATGCCTATGCTCAACGTTTAAACTTGACTCCGGAGAAATTAGACTTTGATTTATCAGTGGAGACTCCATTAGGAGAAACATTCGTTACATCCACTATTTATAAATCTTACTTAATCCAAGTTGGCACTATCACATTACCTGTTGATCTTATCTCTTTAAAGATACTTACTTTTGATGTGATTATAGGAATTCATTGGTTAACCACTCATCATGCTAAAATTGATTGTTTTCGTAAGGTTGTTAGTTTTCATATTCCTAACCAACCTGTCGTACGAATTCAAACTACTAAACCACTAAAATCAGTCACTGTTATATCAAGCCACAAAGCTATTCTTTTATTGAAAGACGGATGTCAAGCTTTCTTAGCCTATGTTATGGATTTGACCAGAGACAAGTCAGATTTGAATAATATTTCTGTTGTTAGAGAATTTCCTGATGTATTTCCTGAAGAGCTTCCCGGTCTACCCCTAGAACGTGATGTTGAATTCTTTATTGACCTTGAACCGGGTACAAAGCCCATTTCTAAAACCCCGTATCGAATGGCTCCTATCGAACTCCAGGAGTTAAAAGTCCAACTACAAGAATTGTTAGACATCGGTTTCATTCGTCCTAGTACATCTCCTTAGGTGCTCCTGTTTTATTTGTAAAGAAGAAAGACGGGAGTATGCGACTTTGTATTGACTATCGAGAATTGAACCATGTCACCATCAAGAATAGGTATCCGCTACCTCGGATTGATGACCTGTTTGACCAGTTGCAAGGAGCACAATTCTTTTCAAAGATTGATCTTCGCTTACGGATATCATCAATTTGAAGATTAAAACGAGGATATTCCAAAGACTTCCTTCGAACTTCGGTAAGGGCATTATGAATTCTTAGTCATGTCTTTTGGATTGACTAATGATCCCGCTTTGCTTTCATGGATATGATGAACCGTGTATTCAAGGAATATTTGGATCGATTTATTTGTTATCTTTATTGATGACATCCTCATATTTCCAAAAGTCGTGAAGATCATGAACACCATTTGGTCGTCGACTAGAAAGGCTTCGTGAAAACAAGCTATATGCCAAGTTGAAGAAATGCGAGTTACGGCTTGAGGAAGTAGCATTCCTTGGGCGCGTGGTGTCAAAACATGGAGTATCTGTCGACTTCGGCGAAGATTGAAGCCATACAAAGTTAGAGTATGGCAAGTCGGTGAATGAAGTGATGCGTAGCTTTACGGGCTTAGTTTGTTACTATCGGAGATTCGTGGAAGGATTTTCTTGAATCGCTACTCCGTTAACTCAGCTGACTCGTAAAGATACAAAATTCAGTTGGAGCGAGGATTGCGAGAAGAGTTTCCAAGAGCTCAAGATGAAACTCATTTTGGCACCTGTTCTGGCAATACCATCAGGTTCGGATGGATTTGTTATATACAGCGATGCTTCAGGCAAAGGGTTAGGATGTGTTCTCATGCAACATGGGAAAGTCATAGCCTATGCCTCACGACAACTCAAAGAATATGAGAGGAATTATCCTACTCATGATCTAGAGTTGGCACCAGTCGTTTTCACATTGAAAATCTGGAGACACTACCTGTATGGGGAGAAAGTGGAGATCTATACGGATCATAAAAGCCTCAAATACTTCTTCACCCAAAAGGAACTTAACTTGTGGCAATGACGTTGGCTCGAGCTATTAAAAGATTACGATCATACCATTCAATACCATCATGGAAAAGCAAACGTAGTAGCTGACGCATTGAGTTGAAGATCGTATGCGGGTACGAGTGCGATGTTGTTAGCACAAAGACCCATTTTATACGATTTACAAAGGATGGAGATTGAGTTAAAGACTCCAGGGACCCACATGATGATGACGAATATATGAGTAGAACTGACTTTAATCGATAAAGTTAAAGTTGCTCAAGCTACAGACTTGGGGTTGATACGTATGAAGAAGAAAGTGCAAGAAGGAGCTATTCTAGAAGCGAGAATCGATGAAGAAGGAATACTTAGATTCAACTCCAAACTTTGTGTTCCTAACGACTCTGATTTAAAGTATAGAATCATGATGGAGGGACAAAACACACCGTTTGCAATCCATCCTAGGAGTACCAAAATATATCATGATATTCGACATAAATTTTGGTGGAATAATATGAAGAGAGAGATCGCGGAGTTTATCTCGAGGTGTTTAACCTGTCAACGTGTAAAGGCGGAGCATCAAGTGCCAAAGGATCCATTGCAACCACTTGAGATTCCGGAATGGAAGTGGGAACAAATTACCATGGATTTCGTTACAGGTTTTCCCAAAGTTTCTCAAGGCATAGATGTTATTTGGTTTATTGTTGATAGATTAACCAATTCTGCCCATTTCTTGACGTCTGAGAAACTTATTCCTTGAACGTCTTGCTTTCGTATATCGTGAATGAGATTGTGAGATTGCATGGCATGCCAAGATCCATAGGTTCGGATCGTGACCCAACATTCACTTCAAGATTTTGGGTTAGCTTGCGAGAAAGCTATGGGCGCAGTTCTGATTGATTAAGCATACCATCCTCAAACCGGACGGACAATCGAGAGAGGACTATTCAAACCCTTGAAGATCTATTAAGACTATGTGTTCTAGATTTCAAAGGAAGTTGGGATAAGTACTTGCCACTGGTGGAATTCTCCTACAACAACAGTTATCAAGCAAGTATAGGAATGGCTCCATTTGAGGCGCTGTATGGATAAAAGTGTCGTTCTCCAGTATGTTGGGACGAGGTGGGAGAAGCAACGTTGTTGGGACAAGAATTAGTACGCATGACTACAGAAAAGATCCAAATGATTCGACAACGTATTCAAACCTCACAAGATCGACAAAAGAGTTATGCTGATCTTCATCGAAAGGACGTGGAATTTAATATTGGAGATCATGTACTATTACGTATTGCTCCATGGAAGGGAGTTACAAGATTTGGGAAGAGAGGAAAGCTCAACCCACGATTTATTGGTCTATTTGAGATTCTTAACCAAATAGGAAATGTGGCCTATAGACTCGCATTACCTCCAAGTATGTCTCGTGTTCATAATGTTTTTCACATATCCATGCTTCGTAAATATGTGAAACACCCGAACCATATTATTGCGTTAGAACCAGACGAGATAGCCGAAGATTTAACGTACGAAGAGTTACTTGTTAAGATCTTGGATAGGAAAGAGCATGTCCTACGCACCAAAGTTATACCACAAGTTAAGGTTTTGTGGAAAAACCATGCAATTGAGAAAATGACATGGGAGTTGGAATCAGAAATGAAAGCGAGGTACCCTCACCGTTTTGAAACACCAGGTACGTACGTCAATTTCGAGGATGAAATTTCATAAGGAAGGGAGGTTGTAAGACCCCAACTTATTATAAATAAAATCGAATTTTCTCTAATTATTATTGTGAATAATAAGGTATTAATTTGATATAATTCTCTGGTTATGGGTGAAATGTGCAAATTTTACAAAATAAGCAAGTGGTTATAAAATAATCATTGTTGTCGGGGAATATTCGTTTGGTCGTGGAATATTCTTTTTGTCGGGAATATTTGTACGACGACGCAGTCAATTGTGGGCCCCATAATAGAATAACGGTCGGATAAAGAAAATGATAAGTTTTAGTTTTTATAAATAACGGTGTAATCGTTCAAGTTAACATAACACCGCTGATTTACACGGTGATTAAAATACGATGTCTGGCGTGGGTTGCATAGTAGCACCAGATTGCAGCATTGTATTGTTGAATAATTGATTCATACGTGAAGAAGGCCTTTACTTTCGATAATTGTTACGAATTATTTGTTCAATATTTTATTTTATTGATTCAATATTTCTTTGCGTTGATATTTTATATTATTGTTGTTTCAATAATTATCAACGCATGATTTTTCCATTATCAGATCAATAATTCATATTATTTGAATAATATTATTAGATAGCATTATTGGCATTGTCTAGAAAATTCTGTCAAAGAGAGGTTTGGTCACCTAATTGCGCGCCAGTAAGGAGAAATTCTCATTGAAAAGCCCCCTCTTTCCTGGAAACAGCCTGGTTGTCATAATTGTGATTCTGTAATATTATTTATGGATAATTAATTATTAATTTATATGATAAGGAAATATTTATTTTATGTGGATATAAATGATGGATATATTTATTTTATGTGGATATAAAGGAAGGAATTTAGTATGAAATATTTGTTGAAAGTTTGACAATTATTTTCTCCGATAAAATATTCATTCAAATATATTATAATAATATATTATATTAAATAATAATATTATTATAATAATATATAAGCACGTGAATTTGTGGAGGTGAGAAGCTTGGTGTTTTCCTTATTTTTCAAACTCAGTGTACTGTATTCTATTTCAAAACCATATGCTGATGACTTATTTTCTTCCATGATACCATTTGGTTGGTGGAGAATTTTCCTGCAAAGCTTACTCTCAAATGCAAAGCTTACTTTCAAAAGATGGGCCTCACCCTTAAATAATTGCAGGCAAAGAAAGATAAAAAGGAAGGTTAGGCATAATAGTTAGGCAGGAATTAGGCAGGATGTTTTGTTTTACTCCTCCGCGTTGTACTATAAATAGGGGGTAACCCCTCCTTCTTCAAACACACCAATTCATAATCAGAAATTCTTATTATAAAGTATTTTGAGTTTTTTTCTTGAGTATAAAAATATTTTGAGCGTAGTTTTTCTACAAGATTTTCTCATAATAATATCTGATATTCAAGTCAAATCTAGTTTCTACCAAGGTAAATGATATTATTTTATTTCAATACTCGTAAGAAATAATATATTCTTTCATACTCCATAGTATGGAAGGGATATTATTTCATTTCATATTCCTAAAATTGAACTTACTATGGTAAGTATTGCTTCTATAACTCCTGAAATGATTAGAAATTTTGTTTCATCTAATATCATTTCATAGGAATATTAATCTGAACTTTTATCAAATTTGGAACTTTTCATGGCGGATCTTTATAGTTATTCTTCATTTTCAATCGTCTTTATTCACTTGCTATCATTCACACTGCATCGCTCACAAAAAAAAAAAATTCTTCCAAGTTATCTGTTCTGACCCTTATTCTTGAAATTAAATCCATATTTTGATCTTAAATCTTGAATTTTACTCCACTATAGTTTATTATGGAGTATTATTGAACTTGGATAAACTAAAATATGAATCCATAATATTTGTCATTCTGTCTCACTGGATTCGTTCTTTAAAATATTTTTCATCATCCTCAGTCCTAAATGATGATATTACAAAATATCTTTGGCCCGTAGTGCAAAGATGAATGATTAACTGATGAATGTCTTTGGCCCGTAGTGCAAAGATGAACAGGTGTTGAGATGAACATGATCAACTGGTGATACAAATGAATATCTTTGGCATGTAGTGCAAAGATGAATATTTGATTCAAGATGTATATTGATTGATGTTACAGGGATAAATTATTGATGATGGACTTTTAAATCTTAGAAGATAGTAGAATTCTTTCTCTACTTGACTCTTCTAATGGATTGTTGTTTTCGCTGCAGTTGTTGATCTAAAACTTGTTGTCTAATATATTTTATCAGATTTTTTCCTGTTGAAGACTAATGATAAATTGTTGTATAATATCTTAGTCATAATATTCTTTACTGGGCTAGTTGAGCTGTTCCATTTTTCTTCCCAGGAGGTGAGAACATAGCAAGAACTAGCCGGGGTATGGAGTGATGGTTCAGGATAGATGTATTAGTAGTCCTCACTATTTTGTAAAATAGTGTATCAATAATTGTAATGAGGACTCCTTTTGAGTTTGTATACTCTCTCTTAGACTATATTTGTATTCAAACTCACAGTATATGTGTTGTCGTATTTTGCACGACAATTGTATTACTGAAGTTGTATTAGTTTCTGTACCATGTATTTGGAGACTCAGAATGGGTGTTGTATACCTATTTTGGGGGCGTCACAGTTGGTATCAAAGCTTAGGGATATGGTCTCTGGTGGAGATCGGGGAATAGAACTAGGAGGGGAGAGATGAGTAAATCTTTCGCTAGTATGTCCTACCTAAGCTTATTTGTTGGTCAGTCATAATATAGGGCTATTATGTGATATGTTAATTTGTTTAATTAACCCTTATTTTATGGCAGTATTTAAGAATGGCTGCTGAGAACGTTAACAATAGAGTGTATAAGACTGTGGAACAACCTTTAGATACAAACCAGGAGAACGTGCAACAAGAAGGCAATATTCCTTCTGTAAACAACACTACCGAGGAAACGATGAATGATGGAATGTTTAGGAGCTTTTTGCAGTTCATGCAAAATCGATTTAGGAGACTTCGTGTACAAAATACGGGTGGAAGTGATAGCAACGCGCGGTCTGTCACAGCCAAGCAGTTCAAGGAGTTGGGACCACCAGAATTTATTAGAAAGTCGGATCCGATCAAGGCGGAAACATGTGTCAAGCAAATTACCAAGATATTAGATGTCTTGGGATGCACAGAGGAACAGAAGGTTCCATTTGCCACCTTTATGTTCTGTGGTGAGGCAGACTACTGGTGGGCGTCTGTGAAGCGTACCCAGCCTGCTGCACTCAACATATCTTGGGAAACATTTCAAAAACTATTCAATAACAAGTACTTTCCTGAAAGTATTCGTCATATGAAGGAGGTAGAGTTTATCAAACTGGAACAAAACAACATGACGGTGTCCCAATACGAGGCGAAGTTTGCAGAGTTATCCAGGTTTGCACCTCATTTGGTCAAGAATGAGGAACGAATGACAAGAATGTTTCTGAGAGGTCTAAAACCCGAGATTCGACAATATCTTATCTCTCATAAATTTTCTTTATATTCGGATGTTGTAAACAGAGGCTCAATTATTAGAATGAGATAATAAGTATGTTCAACCGAGGGACCACAACGAGGTTATCTGGGTGATGCAATGATCGTCAGGCGATGATAACCAACGAGGAGGAAAAATCTGAACAAAGCGGTAACCACTTTCGGGTGGTAATCGTGGCCATGTCGAGGTTATACTAGGTGACAAAGCCGTATCGTCGAGCGATGATAACCAACGAGGAGGGAAAAATACGAACAAAGGCGGTAACCACTCGGGTGGTAATCGTGGCCATGATAATATGAGAGGTGTGTCAAGTGGAAATTTCTGAAAAAGGAGATTCAACAATGACGGGAAGATATCAGCAGTAGCACCAACACCAACAACAAATTCTAGGGGAGGAGAACGACTGCCAGTTAGATGTTACAAATGCGGGAAAGAGGGACATATCAGCCCAAATTGTCCATAACAATCCAAGGTATGTTACAACTATGCAAAGGAAGGCCATATAGCTCAGGATTGTTCTGTAGCAAAACCAAGTTCAACGGGGATGGTGACTCCAAGGGCTGTCCCGGATAAGTCAAAATCAGCAGTTCCTGGAAGAGCGTTTGTCGTGACTGGCCATAACATGAGGAACCCGAACGTGGTGATCATGGGTAAGCTAATCTTGAACTCTTGCGAAGTTTATACCTTACTAGATACCGGTTCTACCCATTCTTTTATCTCTCATGCCTGTGCTCAACGTTAAAACTTGATGCCGGAGAAATTAGACTTTGATTTATCAGTGGAGACTCCATTAGGAGAAACTTTTGTTATGTCCACTGATTATAAATCTTTCTTAATCCAAGTTAGCACTATCACATTACCTGTTGATCTTATCTCTTTAAAGATACATGCTTTTTATGCGATTTTAGGAATTGATTGGTTAACCACTCATCATGCTAAAATTGATTGTTTTCGTAAGGTTGTTAGTTTTCATATTCCTAACCAACCTGTCATACGAATTCAAAATACTAAACCACTAAAATCAGTCACTGTTATATCAAGCCACAAAGCTATTCGTTTATTGAGAGACGGATGTCAAGCTTTCTTAGCCCATGTTATGGATTTGAATAGAGACAAGTCAGATTTGAATAATATTTCTATTGTTAGAGAATTTCCTGATGTATTTCCTGAAGAGCTTCCCGATCTACCCCCAGAACGTGATGTTGAATTCTTTATTGACCTTGAACCGGGTACAAATCCCATTTCTAAAACACCATATCGAATGGCTCCTATCGAACTTCAGGAGTTAAAATTCCAACTACAAGAATTGTTAGACATCGGTTTCACTCGTCCTAGTACATCTCCTTGGGGTGCTCCTGTTTTATTTGTAAAGAAGAAAGACGGGAGTATGCGACTTTGTATTGACTATCGAGAATTGAACCATGTCACCATCAAGAATAGGTATCCGCTACCTCGGATTGATGACCTATTTGACCAGTTGCAAGGAGCACAATTCTTTTTAAAGATCGATCTTCGTTCTGGATATCATTAGCTGAAGATTAAAACTGAGGATATTCCAAAGACTTCCTTCAGAACTCGGTACGGGCATTATGAATTCTTAGTCATGTCTTTTGGATTGACAAATGCTACTGCTACTTTCATGGATATGATGAACCGTGTATTCAAGGAATATTTGGATCAGTTCGTTGTTATCTTTATTGATAACATCCTCATATATTCCAAAAGTCGTGAAGATCATGAGCACTATTTGAAACTAATACTTGAAAGGCTTCGTGAAAACAAGCTATATGCCAAGCTGAAGAAATGCGAGTTCTGGTTTGAGGAAGTAGCATTCCTTGGGCACGTGGTGTCAAAACATGGAGTATCTGTCGACCCGGCAAAGATTGAAGCCATACAAAGTTGGGAGTAACCGAAATCGGGGACTGAAGTACGTAGCTTTCTGGGCTTAACTGGTTATTATCGGAGATTCGTGGAAGGATTTTCTCGAATCGCTACTCTGTTAACTCAGCTGACTCGTAAAGATACAAAATTCGGTTGGAGCGAGGATTGCGAGAAGAGTTTCCAAGAGCTCAAGAGGAGGCTCATTTCGGCACCTGTTCTGGCAATACCATCTGGTTCGGATGGATTTGTTATATACAGCGATGCATCAGGCAAAGGGTTAGGATGTGTTCTCATGCAACATGGGAAAGTCATAGCCTATGCCTCACGACAACTCAAAGAATATGAGAGGAATTATCCTACTCATGATCTAGAGTTGGCACCAGTCGTTTTCGCGTTGAAAATCTGGAGACACTACCTGTATGGGGAGAAAGTGGAGATCTATGCGGATCATAAAAGCCTCAAATACTTTTTCACCCAAAAGGAACTCAACTTGCGACAAAGACGTTGGCTCGAGCTATTGAAAGATTACGATCATACCATTCAATACCATCCTGGAAAAGCAAACATAGTAGCTGACGCATTGAGTAAAAGATTGTATGCAGGTACGAGTGCGATGTTGTTAACACAAAGACCCATTTTGTACGATTTACAAAGGATGGAGATTGAGTTAAAGACTCCAAGGACCCACATGATGATGATGAATATACGAGTAGAACCAATTTTAATCGATAAAGTTAAAGTTGCTCAAGCTACGGACCTGGGGCTGATACGTATGAAGAAGAAAGTGCAAAAAGGAGCTATTCCAAAAGTGAGAATCGATGAAGAAGGAATACTTAGATTCAACTCCAAACTTTATGTTCCTAACGACTCTGATTTAAAGCATAGAATCATGATGGAGGCACACAACACACCGTTTGCAGTCCATCCTGGGAGTACCAAAATGTATCATGATATTCAACATACATTTTGGTGGAATAATATGAAGAGAGAGATCGCGGAGTTTATCTCGAGGTGTTTAACCTGTCAACGTGTAAAGGCGGAGCATCAAGTGCCAAAGGGTCCATTGCAACCACTTGAGATTCCAAAATGGAAGTGGGAACACATTACCATGGATTTCGTTACAGGTCTTCCCAAAGTTTCTCAAGGCATATATGCTATTTGGGTTATTGTTGATAGATTAACCAAGTCTGCACATTTCTTGCCGATACGAGAAACTTATTCCCTTGAACGTTTTGCTCGTATATACGTGAATGAGATTGTGAGATTGCATGGCATGCCAGTATCCATAGTTTCGGATCGTGACCCAACATTCACTTCAAGATTTTGGGTTAGCTTGAAAAAAGCTATGGGCACGGATTTATGATTCAGTTCGGCATACCATCCTAAAACAGACGAAAAATCAGAGAGGACTATTCAAACCCTTGAAGATCTATTAAGACTATGTGTTCTAGATTTCAAAGGAAGTTGGGATAAGTACTTGCTAATGGTGGAATTCTCCTACAACAACAGTTATCAAGCAAGTATAGGCATGGCTCCATTTGAGGCATTGTATGGACGAAAGTGTCGTTCTCCAGTATGCTGGGACGAGGTGGGAGAAGCAACGTTGTTGGGACTAGAATTAGTACGCATGACTATAGAAAAGATCCAAATGATTCGACAACGTATTCAAACCTCACAAGATCGACAAAAGAGTTATGCTGATCTTCATCGAAAGGACGTGGAATTTAATATTGGAGATCATGTACTATTACGTATTGCTCCATGGAAGGGAGTTACAAGATTTGGGAAGAGAGGAAAGCTCAACCCACGATTTGTTGGTCCATTTGAGATTCTTGACCGAATAGGAAATGTGGCCTATAGATTCGCATTACCTCCAAGTATGTCTCATGTTCATAATGTTTTACACATATCCATGCTTTGTAAATATGTAAAAAACCCGAACCATATTATTGCGTTAGAACCAGACGAGATAGCCGAAGATTTAACGTACGAAGAGTTACCTGTTAAGATCTTGGATAGGAAAGAGCATGTCCTACGCACCAATGTTATACCACAAGTTAAGGTTTTGTGGAGAAACCATACAATTGAGGAAATGACATGGGAGTTAGAATCAGAAATGAAAGCGAGGTACCCTCACCTTTTCGAAACACCAGGTACGTACGTCAATTTCGAGGATAAAATTTCATAAGGAGGGGAGGTTGTAAGACCCCAACTAATTATAAATAAAATCGAATTTCCTCTAATTATTATTGTGAATAATAAGGTATTAATTTGATATAATTCTCTGGTTATGGGTGAAATGTGCAAATTTTACAAAATAAGCAAGTTGTTATAAAATAATCATTGTTGTCGGGGAATATTCATTTGGTCATGGAATATTCTTTTTGTTTGAATATATTAAACTGCAATAGCAGCTTAATTTATGGGCCCATAATAGAATAACTATTCGGATGAAGAAAATGACAAGTTTTAGTTTTTATAAATAACTACGTAACGTTATACAGAATAACACCTTGTTGGATTACTCCGGTGATTAAAATATAGTAATACGCGTGGTTGCATTGAAGAGTACACCTGCGGTATTGCACGCAGATTGTTGAATTATTGATTCAATACGTGAAGAAGCCACTACTTAATAATTGTTACGATAATTATCGCTCAATATTTTATTTTATTGATTCAATAATTGATGCGTTGATATTTTATATTATTGTTGTTTCAATAATTATCAACATATGATATTTCTCATTATCGGATCAATAATTCATATTATTTGAATAATATTATTGGATAGCATTATTGGCAATGTCTAGAAAGTTACATCGAGGAGAGGTTTGGTCACCTAATTACGCCACCAAGAAGGAGAAATTTTATTGGAAAGCCTCCTTTTCCAGGAACTACTTTGGTTGTCATAATTGTGATTCGTAATATTATTTGTGAAGTAATTAATTATTGATTTATATGATAAGGAAATATTTATTTTATGTGGATATAAATGATGGATATATTTATTTTATGTGGATATAAAGGAATGAATTTAGTATGAAATATTTGTTGAAAGTTTGACAATTATTTTCTCCGATAAAATATTCATTCATATATATTATATTAAATAATAATATTATTATAATATTTATATATATAAGCACGTGAATTTGTGGAGGTGAGAAGCTTGGTGTTTTCCTTATTTTTCAAACTCAGTGTACTGTATTCTATTTCAAAACCATGTGTTGATGACTTATTTTCTTCCATGATACCATTTGGTTGGTGGAGAATTTTCCTGCAAAGCTTACTCTCAAATGCAAAGCTTACTTTCAAAAGGTGGGCCTCACCCTTAAAGAATTGTAGGCAAAGAAAGAAACAAAGGAAGGTTAGGCATAATAGTTAGGCAGGAATTAGGCAGGATGTTTTGTTTTACTCCTCCGCGTTGTACTATAAATAGGGGGAAACCCCTCCTTCCTCAAACACACCAATTCATAATCAGAAATTCTTATTCTAAAGTATTGTGAGTATTTTTCTTGAGTATAAGAATATTTTGAGTGTAGTTTTTCTGCAAGATTTTCTCATAATAATATCTGATATTCAAGTCAAATCCAGTTTCTACCAAGGTAAAGGATATTATTTTATTTCAATACTCGTAAGAAATATTTTTTTTTTTCATACTCCATAGTACGGAAGGGATATTATTTCATTTCATATTCCTAAAATTGAACTTACTATGCTAAGTATTGCTTCTATAATTCCTGAAATGATTAGAAATTTTGTTTCATCTAATATCATTTCATAGGTATATTGGTCTGAACTTTTTATCAAATTTAGAACTTTTCATGACGGCAATCGTTCACGATTCATCGCTCACGAGTACTATTCACTTCGTAATCGTTTCACTATTCATCGCTTCACTTTCATCGCTCACAAGAGAAATTTTTTTTTTCTTCCAAGTTATCTGTTGTGACCCTTATTCTTGAAATTAAATCCATGTTTTGATCTTAATTCTTGAATTTTACTCCACTATAGTTTATTATGGAGTATTATTGAACTTGGATAAACTGAAATATGAATCCCTAATATTTGTCATTCTGTCTCACTGGATTCGTTCTTTAAAATATTTTTCATCATCCTCAGTCCAAAATGATGATATTACAAAATATCTTTGGCCCGTAGTGCAAAGATGAATGATTAACTGATGAATGTCTTTGGCCTGTAGTGCAAAGATGAATATTTGATTCAAGATATATATTGATTGATGTTACAGGGATAAATTTTTTGATGATGGACTTTTAAATCTTAGAAGATAGTAGAATTCTTTCTCTACTTGACTCTTCTAATGGATTGTTATTTTCGCTGCAGTTGTTGATCTAAAACTTGTTGTCTAATATATTTTATCAGATTTTTCCCTGTTGAAGACTAATGATAAAAATTTTTGTATATTATCTTAGTCATAATATTCTTTACTGGGCTAGTTGAGCTCACCCTTTTCCTTTTTGTTCCATTTTTCTTCCCAGGAGGTGAAAACATAGCAGGAACTAGCCGGGGTATGGAGTGATGGTTCAGGATAGATGTATTAATAGTCCTCACTATTTTGTATAATAGTGTATCAATAATTGTAATGAGAACATAGCAGGAACATAGCAAGAACATAGCAGTGAAGTTTTGTAAAACATATTTTTCAAACCCTTGTGCTTAATAGTAATTGAGACCTTGGATACTTCTATTTTATTAAATGTTCGGGTTGATTGCTTTTATTTTCGAGATGCGAAGCATCTTGAGAAAATAAGATATATAGCAGTGCCGAACTCTTTGTGGGCATGAGAGCCATCTAAGGATATTCAGACACCGTAGATAATTTACAAGCTAGTTGCTGCTGCAAAATGTCCATCACAAGAATCGAATCTAGATTCAGAAGCTGAATATGCGATCACATGATTCCTAGACTCATATGAAAAAGAAATATGTACAAAAGCTAGAAAAAGAACTAGATTTGAATAAATCTAAACCATTCAAGCTTCAACGATTCCAGTTTAGTCACTATGAACCGGTTAAAGTTAAAAATAGCCAGATTGAGGCAAATCTAGTCCGCAGGCTGAAAGATTAAATATCTACATTATGAAAGTAGTAAAACACATATTTATATAAAAGCGGTATATATATATATATATATATATATATATATATATATATATATATATATAATATATCAATCGTCACGTAAGAAACTCTGCAAGGCGGACTTTGAAATATATATATACGTGATAAGTTGATCGTTCATATATATATATATATATATATATATATATATATATATATATATATATCATTTATGATGATAATTAAAATATTGTGCATAGTAAATTAGAATGAAAAACAATTTTAAGCCAAAATGGAAACTCAGAAATTAGTATGTCAGACTATTTTTTAGCACTGTTTTGGGACGCTTAAAGAGTCCGAAATAGGGAGTTTATAATTTTTAAATATAGTCTCATATTCTATATATAACATATTTTAAATTTGTTGTAATCCGTCATATAAGCTAGAAGTAATAAAGTCAAGAAGTTAGCACGTTTTAGCAAAGCTGCTGCCCATGGCAGCATCAGTCGCTGCAGAGCAGCACGTGGGGGCCTCCTTTGCACTCCCAATTGTTATGTGTTATCCACCCAAAATGTTTGGTTGTTATTTTTATATAATATGTAGGTATACTACCTATATAATACCAAAAATTCAGTATTAATGGGTTATCCAATTGCAAGTTATAAATTGATGAAATGGGTGGTCATTAAGAAGTTGTCGCCCAGTGGGTAGCATGTAACACTAGCAGTTAAGGCTGTTTTGATGAGTCACTTTTGCTTTCGTGTTTAATTTGTTAAAATAACCCACAAAGGTTGGTTTATATTCCTGTAAATAGATGGAGACATGATTTATAACATATAAAGAATTCAACACAATTGGGTTAGTAATTTAAGATGTAAAAGCTATCAAAGAAGGGCGCCTAAACATGGTGCTATTCAGCTAATTTTGGGACTGTTAAGCTAAGCAAGGGGCTGTTATGTTTTAAAAAGTTTTTTTGGCATCATTTTGAGCCACAATAATATTTAACGCGATAGTTTATAAAAGTGAATAAGTGAATTATTACAGAAATTATAAATTACCCATACAAGTTATAATTGCACTCAAAATATAAAATATCCTATAAATTTACCTTGTACTCTTGCGTTATGTATAAGGAGCATGGAATACCTATGTATTAAGTTTCGAGTGGATTATAAATTATAATTATTATGATGTATTCGCATGCGAAAATCATATCAAAATCTATTAAAGAGAAAATTTGTTGTTGTAAGTAAAGGGATGAGATATTTGAAAAATATATAAAAGTTTCTCAAAATTAAAAACATAAACTAATGATATAGTCAATGTGATTATAAACATACAAGCTATATGATATGGATACATAGCTAATATGTTTGTATATGTGAATATGATTATATAAGATCTGTGAAAGGAAGATTAAGCTGAATTTTTATCAATAGCTCACAGTCAAGTCAAGGCAAGTATCTTAACCTTTGTATTTACTTTATGCAATGAATCTTGGTAAGCAAATATCCTATTTATGACTTCCTAAGTTCTGTACAAGCAAGTTATTGAATTTTTAGTCAATCTATTCATTGAATATGATTACAAGTATCTAAATATTTTTTTCATGTGATTCATATATAATCAAAATTGTTCTGTACTTTGTTTATTGAGTTTGGTTATGCAAGTGTCCTCACTTGTATAAATTTTTGTATTTGAGCAAGTATCCTTAAACTCAAAATTCTTTGATATAGCAAGTTTTGATACATACTATTGAATTTTAGTATGTATACACATTTTAAAGGCAGTCTAAGCCATTTGATCTGGCTAGACATAGTTTTAAATATTTCATTAAATCTTAAAATATTATTGAGATTAGATATAACTGTCCAACTAAATTGTTTAGTTTAGACTCAAATTTGAGCAGAACATCCCTGAATTGAAAAAATTTTATTTGCACTGAGGTGGTAATGATGAACGCAAATATCGTTCTTATAGCTAGTGTTGATCAACATAGGGCATAACAGGTTGATCACCCATCATGCCCGTAAGTCAGACGGTTTGTAGATGATTTTTTGTTCAAACCTTTTCGAACTTGAAAATAAAAGTTCATGGTCTAGTGACCACTCAACATCTATAGTCAATATGTCGTTTCAAAAATATAAACGATTTGTTATGATTTTAGAATTATTCTAGTTAATTCACAACTATTGATTTATTATAGAAGTATACTTACAAAAAGCATTTAATCCTTTTATATAGTGTTCATTAACTGTTATTACTTAATGAGCAATTGAATGTTCATTCTTTATTTGAAATTAAATGTTTTCAGCTAAGCAAGATCGAACAGAAGGTTCTGGCAAGGACAAGGGTAAAAGGAAACTGAATGAAAAGTTAGAAGGTGTTACTTGTAATAGTTAGTTTTATATTGTGATAATATATTATCTATCATGTAATAAAGTACTTAAAGGTCTTCGTACGTGGGAATAGACAACTCTGATATAATATTTTCAATTATTTAATATATTAAGCAATTTGTATGAATGTTATAGTGGAACATCAAGTACAAATTTCAAGTACCCAGATTTAAGGGCGTCATAATAATTAACTGAATTGATTAAAGTTTCATCTCCTTAAAATACCGTTAACTCAGCAACTAATGCCTTTGTTAATCTATTTGATATTTTTCATCTTATTTTTCAAATGCTAAATTATTAGCAACTGCATTGTAAGGCCCTGAGAATTGCTCCATTCAATCCACACAAAAAAATCTTATTTTATTTTTTAAATTTTTTAACTAAAAACCCTAAAATTTAAAGTCGATTTGAATTTATATGATTTTGATTAATACGATTATTTATATTTTAAATTAGTTAAAGTGTATAATAAAGTGCAAAATTATTATTTTAAAAATTAAAGTAAATTTAAATTACAATTCAAATTTTAAAATTTTACAAATTAATTAGAATAAACTCAAATAAAATTGGCTTAAATATAAATTACTACCCTAAACTATTGACCATTTTTCACTTCGGTGATCTACCATTCAATTTTTTTTAATCAGATGATTAAACTATCAATTTTTTCACTTTGGTTCAATTAGAACTGACATGTCACAAATTGGTGATGTGGTTAGGACACATAGGATATTTAGTGCTGATGTGTTTTCAAAAATCTTTATTTAATTTATTTTTATCCTTTTAATGTTTTAAAAGGGCAAAAACGTAATAAAGAATTTAGCAACAAAAAAATGTAATAAAGCATAATAACTAAGTAACCATATCACCGAGTAATGTAATGTCCGACCGCCAAGTATCAGCAATCCACCATTAGCATTATTAGTAACCCACTATCAAGTACCCACATCAAGCACCAAGAAACCGCCGAGTAATGTAATATCCCTACCAAAACTTAAGAATTTAGATATGGGATCCACGGAATCGAGCTCCGATTTCTCATTGAGTTTCAATTGTTTTTTCCTAATGATTTCTCTAAGAATTTCACGAACTATAGCTTTGTTGAGTTCCCTTTTTATCCCATTTGAAAAAAACCTTGTAATTTTTTAACTTTCTGTAGATCCACTACTCTTAATAATCGCCGCTAGCAAAAAAAGCCCCAATGTCTGATCGGAAAAAAAGAAGAAATAAAAAAGAAAGGAGAAGACGAAGAAAGTGCATCAAATGGAGTTTTGATTTTGAAAAAAAAATACAGTTCCTCGCACACTGCGTTTAGGTCAGGTTCATTCTCTCTCTTAGGGTTTTGTTTTTGAGACGAAACCTTTATTTAATTTGTTGACATGAGCTTTTCACCTCTTGTTTACTACCGCTCTAATTTTTGTGTTGCTTATAAGAGAGGGAAAAGATTTAGGTAAGTGAAGAATGCTTGGGGTTGTAGGGTGGTTGTTGATGGTGTTAATGGTGGTGTTGGTAACTGGTGGTGGACATGGACGCCAGTGATGTTTATGATCTATTGACTTATTTGTTTGATTATTTAAGGAGTTATTTTTATTTACATTAGTTATTTTGATTTAACTTTTTAATAATTAGTACATGTTATGTTTATTGTTTTTATACTTTTACTTAATTAAAATGATAAAAATTAAATAAATAAAAAATTTGACACATCAGAACTAAAATGTTACATGTTTGTGTCACATCATCAATTTGTGACATGACAGTTTTAATTGAACGAAAGTGAAAAAAATTGAAATTTTAATCAACTAATAGAAAAAATTAAAAAGTGGATCACCAAAGTAAAAAAATATAATAATTTAGAGTACTAATTTATATTTAAGCCAATAAAATTCTTTGAATGCAACCGAGGGAGTATTATTTTTACGATAACTTATTCATAAGTTTATGCCAACTTATACCGAGGAGCAATTCTAAAATTTTGTCTATTTTTTGGGTTTGGAAAAGTATGAATTTTGAAGAACGAAAATCATACTCATCCATGTTTGGAATGCATCTTAACTTCTATGCATCCAAATTAGTTATACTCATAAATCCACTAGCATCTCACCCATTCCGGATGCTCTTTATTCTTTAAATTCTGATTAATTTATACTCATTTGTTTTGATGTTCGAAGATTTTTGGAGGGTTACATTCCTTCCCTCCCGAGAATTTTTTTTTTAATGTTCCCTCAAAAAACTCAAGCTTAATGTCATGATTAAACTCAAGTCTTTAAATTAACCAAATGTTTCAATTGAGATTTTATGAAAATAAATAGGGCTATATATATACACACAGTTGTGTATTACACAGTAGGGCTGTGACGACGGATTTTTTGAACTATGGGGACGGTTTATCTGTCACTATGTTATAGCCCAAAAAAACGTCGTCATAAATATAGCCATCGTAGTATCTGTACTGTCTATATATTTTTCCCAAATAAATATATTATGGAATTTAAAGCAATCAAATTTTAATATAATCAGAGACACTTTCGAATTTTTACTTTTTCACTAATATTGCAGGAGGACAGATTCGTCTTTCAAGAGGGAACCCTGGAAGACAATTCATATACATTCCGGATACTACCGGAAGTTCAGCATCAACCCCAGGACACACACTGGGAGTAATAATTCCAACCTCGGAGAGAACCCCGAGTCGTGCAAATCCAATACCGGAACACACACCGGATAAGACCGATTAATCTCGGAGATAAGCCCGAGGTATCCAGTCTTAGTCCCAATCATGGGAATAGCTACCAACTTTGGTGATCACCCCAAGGAATGCAGTTCCGGCGATAACTCCGGAAATGCTTGTTTCAAATGCAATCAGCTTCAATCTCTGCGCTCACAACGAGACACCTAGTACCAACCCGGAGATAACACCGGGAGGACAGGCACACCTCAAAATTGACACTGAGGACCTTCAACATTTCATGGCGATCCAATCTCGTAATAACCACCGAGCAACGTCTCATGACAAATCATTAAATCGGCGATAACTCCGGTAAGGGGCCAAGGCATCATCTCGCCACTCTAAAGCCACATCACGTCATCTCAACATCTCATACATACATTTCTACACCACGACGTCTCACAAGAATCCAGGAAAATCAATCCCGAGTGACTATTGTGCAGGGTAATGGATAGAATTTGAAGCCTAAAGACCGGAGGGCACCATCCCATCTTCATGACTTCGTACAACCTCTAATCCCATGTCATTATACAACTCTCGACAACGGTGGTCCGAAATAGGTCCTATATACCTCAGTCGGATGCTCGGATTGCAATTCTGAAAGTTCGAGCGGACATTGTCGTGCCTACGTGCACGTACTACAAGACGACTCGACCCGAGAAACCCGGGGCAACCCGGCGACCTCAATACACACTGCGGTGGCCAGTAGAGGGTACACTCAGGCTCCCCTCTATAAATAGAGGGCTTGGGGGTGGCCATTTTGAAGAGAGAAAGAGCGAGGAAGCCCTGTCAAATTTGCTCCGTACTTGCAATATACTGAGTGCTTTCCTATTTTAAACACTTGTGAGCTCACATATAGCTACTTTTGTACCGGCGGGAGCCAATTTTCATCCACTTTAAAGTTATAGAAGTCTTCTTTGGCAGCCCATTGTAAGCCTTCTCACACATTTTAAAGTCTTTCTCTTCATCTTTGCACACACCCTTCTTCACGTTGAGAGTCATGTTGCGTGTGTTTGCCTTTAACTTCGATCCGTGATTTTATTTCAGTTTATATATATATATATATATATATATATATATATATATATATATATATATATATATATAAGCAAATAAATGCTCTAAATCAAGTTCAGGCTTAACCGAGAGCATAACTTCGATAATGTTAGTCCATATATATATATATATATATGAATCGTGTGTCTGACTGACTGCATCGATGAGCCCGGATTTTACATCCGTGCGTTTACTAAGCTTTTATATATATATATATATATATATATATATATATATATATATTAACCTTTTCGAACTCGTTCGATGAGCCTGGATTTTACATCCAGTGCATTTATCGCTTTTATATATATATATATATATATATATATATATATACATTTTCGTCCTGCGTGGAGTTCACTTCATTGGCGCTTGATTGCTTTATACAACTTTATATATGTTTCGTCCCTTTGGAGTTTCTCATATGGCGATTGATAACTTTACATCTTTATTTACATTTTTGATCCCCCATGGAGGTGCTTATATATCGTGGTGGTTGATCATATATATATATATATATATATATATATACATATATAGTGGTGGTTGATCATATATATATATATATATATATATATATATATATATATATATATATATATATAGCATATGAACTCTACGCAGATATATATATATATATATATATATATATATATATATATAAATATAAATATATGTAAATCTGTGCTATATATATATATATATATATATATATATATATTTAACTACATTAACTCGTTTCGATGAGCCCAGATTTTACATCCAAAGCATTTTTATCGCTTTTATATATATATATATATATATATATATATATATACATTTTAAATCTGCGTGGAGTTCACTTCGTGGCGCTTGATTGCTTTATACAACTTTATATATGTTTACGTCACTTTGGAGTTTCCTCCGTATGATTGATAGCTTTTACATCTTTATTTACATTTTTGATCCCCATGGAGGTGCTTCGTGGTGGTTGATCATAATACAGTATATATATATATATATATATATATATATATATATTTTTAGCTTTTATATATATACCGCTTCATCGCTTTCATATAAATTATGATATCATATGCTTTAGGAATCATGTGATCACAGATTCAGCCTATTGGGTCTAGATTCGATTCTCGTGATGGACATTTTCAGCTGTAAGCAGCTTATAAATTATTCAGCGGTGTCTGAATTTCCTCAGATGGTTTTCATACCCACGAGGAAGTCATCATTATTTTGTACATTATTTTCTTATAGATGCTTCGCATCTCGAAAATAAAATCAATCAAGCCTAACACTTAATAAAATGAAAGTGTAAAAGGTCTCAATTACTATTGAGCATCAGAGTTTGAAAAACCTCTTTATAAAACATCATTGTTATATCTTGCTAAAAACTAAATTTTTATATAAATTCAAACCTTGTGTATATAGGTACGAACGAGGACTCACACTACTTCCAAATAACAGCACATTGACCCACACACACACACATTCAGATAATAGTTTCTTGAAAAGAGGCGGTCACCGTGGTAACACGGATGTCGGGGAGTGCCTAACACCTTCCCTCCGCATAATCAAGTCCCCGGACCCTAATGAATCTCAGTTTCACCGACCCGTTTAGCAGTGTCACATCACTGGGTCAATGTGCAAACTTTTTCTCGGTTGTGTTGGTACAACCATTTAAAAAACCAACTGGCGACTCTTAACAGTCCATCATCGACATTATACATGTCGGACCATTTTCACTTGTTTTTTCAAACAAATCTCACATAAAATGAGAACACCAAAGAATAAGTAACGGAAAGGGACAATTCAAAATCCCAACGTCAACAGGTGGCGACTCAGCTGGGGACACCAGTAAGAGGACTTAAGCCGCTATTACAATCTTTTCAAAACTATTATCTGCTTGTGTATGGATGTTGCATTTACATTTATGATGAATATGTATGAATGCATTTACTTATTGCACTTAGTGTTTCATACCATATCTGCTTATGATATTAGTGATTCGCATATGTCATCATTTCCATACGCTGAGACGCGATGTATGTGAATGTATTGTTAGGTTTGTAATATTCAAGAACGCAATCAAATTGCATAAAAAGTGCGGAAACGTGTAAAATCAGAGTTTAAAAAATTTACAAACCATATACCCGGATCACCCTTTATGCATAATTATTAATTAAACGAAAAGATAAAGAATAAAATCATACCCTTGAAGATCGAGCTTCCTCATGTACAAGTTCACCTCCAATCCTTTTCGCGTTCAACTTGAATCCACCGGGTTTGGTTCCTTCCTTTGATCAACATTAGCCACCTAAATGTTTGGCCTCTAAAGGTGATCCACCAAGGAAAATATAAAATTCAAGAAGATGGTGGTTGGCTAAACCCTAGTTTTTCTATCTCTATAGAAAAAGGCGTACTCTCCAACTATTGGAATTATTACGTTATGTTGTAAAAAGTCAACAACCTCCCACCCATAATAAGACTCCTATTGTTTATAGGCGTGGGCAACCCACCTTAACAATTAAGGAATTGGGTTTTATTTAATTAATTAAATTCTTTTAATTAATTAAGCTCCCTAATCTTATTAGGAATAATTAATTAAACTCCTTTAACTAATTTTTCTTCCTAATCCAATTAGGAATAAATGAGAGTACTTATATTAAATTAATTCCTAAACTCTTTTAGAAATTAAAATAATAATAATTGTAATAATATTAATAAGACTCCTCTTATTAATTTATATTTAATATTTCTAAAATATTAAATAATAAATATTAAGCTATTTAATTTATTCTATCACCATAGATTAAATTAAATATACTTAACATATATTATTACGATTATGCCATTAACTTCTTAAATAATTATTCTTCCTTTTATGGTGTGACCCTTTAGGTTTTCCATATTAAACCTTTGTGAATAAATCAATTAGAACAATTCTAATCTTATTTAAATAAATAAATTAAACAATTAATTTATTTAAATAAATAATATTTATTCTACAATAGGATAAGCCTCCCTAGCGATCAACGACTTTCCGGATAATATAGATTTCAACATTAATCATTAAAAGAACATTTGAGTAAATAGTTACAGTATGATTCAATCCTTCCACCATACAATGTCCCAATTAAATATAAGCATATGGAATTACCGCACAAGTCTTATTTTATTTAATTATATGTATTTCGATCCTTAAATGCACAACACTAAATAATGCAAATTAGAAACTCCTTTCTAATTTCATTCTGCCGCCAAGGACTACTTTGGGTTGTCATTTATCGAATCACATAGACATTTCTCTTCTTTTATTAGAAGTGGTAGATTCTTTATTGATCATATATTATCTCCATGTACAACTTGTTATACCCAAGCATACCCTTTGATATACCCTAAGGGTCTTAAGGAATAAGTCAAAGTATAACTCATCATACACAAGATACTATGATGATCTCAAGTCCAAGGATCACTTGTATACTACTATCACTACAGAATTCCTATTGACAGCAAGTAAAACTCCATTAGGTATTCCTTAGAGAGCCACGCTCGAAGTGAACTTATTCTCTAATAAGCACCTACATACTTGCTTTTAGTGTCTCCACACAAATGATCATGAGATCAATCATCCTCATCCAATGAGCAAGCAACGTATGTACCAATCTATCCCATTCACTAATCCCCAATTTAGTAATCCAATGATTGGGAACTATTTTAGTTTTAAGCTTTCTAAGAATTTAGATCTCATTAGAATGATCATCATCATTATTCTAAAAGCATTGCTTAAAACTATGGGTTTATCACATATTATAAAACAAAGATTATGTAGATAATTAAAAGCCTTTAATAAATTAATACTTTTATTAATAAATGAATAAGATTGTTACAAAGTATATGCTTTATCATCAAACATGATTGGCTTGTGTGCATACTACTTTCAATCTCCCACTTGCACTAAAGCCAATCGTCATGGTATCTCATACTCTTCTTCTCTAAGTGACGATTATCCTGTTGTTGGATAAGCTTTAGTTAATGGATATGTAATGTTGTTCATGAGAGTCCACTATCTCTATAGTGATTTCCCATCTTTCAATGATTCTAATAATCAAATGAAAGTACCACAACACATGTTTAGATCCAAGATGAGACTTAGGAACTATTCCTAGTTCTGTAATGAACTTTTAATCCAAACAATCAACTTGCAGCTTCATTTATAGCTATATACTTTGTCTTTATCACTAAAACAACAACCTTTTGCTATTTGGAACCTTTCAAATTCAACGCACCAATTGCTCAAGATAACGCTTTACCTTAAAGTGGATTTTCTATTGCCTTTGGTCCATCTCTGAAAAACTTGAGTCCATTAAGCCCTCTAGTTTTAATTTAGACCCACCATGAATATGATCACATCCTTAGTGCTTGGTTAAGCACTTTAAGATGTTTTCAACGACTCATAGTGAACTTCTCCGAGATATGACCGATCAACATCGGTCTCGTATATTTCATTAAATACATGATTGTCACTCATGCGACCTCTCTTTTCGTGAGTCCATGGGGACTATTAAGAGAGATACACTCCATAGCTCATCGACATGAGACATCTCTTGGAGTTTGCCATGCTAAACGACTTTAGCATCAAATGAATATACGTTCCTTGGGTTAAGTCGAGCATCCTGTTGTATCTATCTATATAGATTTTATCCCCAATTAAGATACTCTTCCAAATCATTCATGGAGGAATGTTTAGACAACTTTATCTTTACTGATTGTAGCATTGGTATGTCATTCCTTATCCGTAGTATATCAACATATAGTACTAGGAATGTCACCATGCTCCCACTGACCCTTTTATACACACTAGGTTCATTCTTATTTTTGATAAAATCAAACTCTTTTGATTGCCTCATCAAAACGAATGTTCCATATTTGAGAAACTTGTTTCAATCCATTTCTCTGAGTGTCTACAACACTTACCTCATCGTATGTAACTGGATCATCATCTTCTATGATGTGTACCTCATCATCATCATCTATGATGAATCCATACCTCCCAGGTATCTTCGGTATTATTCCAAATTTACGATTCAGTTGTGGTATAATAGGTCTATCTACAGGTTCCTCTTATTTAACTTATAGTATTTTGTGGTTCTTGAACTCTTCAAGATCTATTATCCTCCCACTAGCCCCTTCAATGATAAACACCTTTATCTTAGAAGGTAGTGTATTTCGCAACAAACACCTTTTGCTAAGTAGGATTATAGAACATATACCCTAAACTTACTTTAGGATGTCCCACAAATCGACACTTATAAAATCTTGTCCCAAGCTTATCCTTTGAAAACTTTTCACGTAAGTTGGACAACCCCTTATCTTAACATACTTAAGATTAGAAATCCTCCCTGTCCATAACTTTTATGGAGTCTCGGGGCTGGATTTTGAGGTTACCTTTTCGTAGATATGCAGCCATTTCTAGGACATGATCCTAGAAGGATACTGGAATGTCGGTAAAATAATTATGGACCGTACCATGTCCAACAAGGTACGATTTTTCCTTTCAGATACATCAATCAATTATTGCGTATCAAGATGTGTCCATTATGAGAAAAACCATTTGAGATGATCTAGAAACTTATTGCACAAGTATTCCTTCCTTGATCCGATCAAAGAATCCTAATACTTTGCCAATTTGTTTCACTTTTGAATTCTTTGAACCTTTCAAATAATTCATACTTGTATTTCAGCAAATACACACATTCAACTCTTTGAATGATCATCTCCTTTTCTTATACTAATTTGTTCAATATGTAAAATTATTTTCATGTAAGTCAAGTATACAAAATTTATTAAGTAATATTCCAGTTCTATACAAAACATTATTATTATAAATAGAACAACAATTGTTCTTAATTATAATACCAAAGATTTCATTGTCCAACAATAAAATGGAAATAATATTTTTAACAAGAACTGGAATACAATAACAACTTATTGACTTAATTAATTTGCCCGTAGGCATTGCTAAACTATAAGTTTCTATGGCTAATATGGTAACCTTTGTTACATTTCCTGCACATAGGATTACTTATATTTGTTTAGCTTTCTACTTCTGCTTGGTCCCTTCATAAATCTATATTTATGATAACCAAAGTCGGTATCCAATACCCAAGTAGAACCTTGACTTAAAGAAAAATTTATTTCAATCATGAACAAAAAGCGATTGTAAATCAAACTTCACTAAGCTTCTTTGGTTAGCCTCTACAAGATGCTTCTCATGAGCTTCTTTCCAAAGTGTCCAGTGCTTATTGCGGTGGGAAGCAAACTCCATTGCTATCCGCATCGGTTTTGTTCTTATTATCCTTTGTTTTGCCTTTCTATATACCTTCTTTGAATCGTTCTTCTTTTCGTATATCCTTTGGCCCCTACCAAGAATAATACATGGTCTTTCTTGGTTGGAAAGTGACTCTCATCATTTTTCAACATGTTAAGCAAATCAGCGAGGCTGATATCTAGCTTGTTCATATGAAAAAATTCACAACAATTGTGAAAGGAGTCCGGGAGTGAGTGCAAGATCAAATCTTGGCTCAACTCTCCATCCATGACAAAACTAGTTATCCTAATTGATCAATCAAATTGATTATGTTAAGAACTTTTTATGCATCTTATAGTGCCATTGCCCATTCTAGATTGGAAGAGATCCTTAGATATCGATATCTATCGATCCCACTTTCCTCACCATCAACTACTTGATGTGCGGGAATATAGTAGAGCATCCATAGTTTCATCTTTGACGTTGAAGCTCGTTACTCATAGATGCGAGCATGATGGATTGAGCCAATCAGGCATCATCTTGCCACTTTCTAAAAGTAGCAATCTCTTCCTCGAGGCATTATGCGCAACCATTGCAGGATAGGCGTATTATGGACATAAGATAGCTTTTCACTATAAGAACTATTCTCAAATTCCTTAACCAATCCGCTTTAATTTTGCCCGGTTAATTTAGCATCTAATATGCTTCGCAGTGATAGTAATTTTAGACATTGTAAAATTCTCAGAAATGAATTTGTAATTAACAACATTTTAACATACATTCTTTTATTAATTACCAAAATAAATTAGTTCTTGTTTTAAATTGGTATCTCCCACTATTTTCTTCAAACTATATTACCTCACTTATATAGTTCGGCAAAATCTAATTAAAGATTTGCTAGTGAGAATAAGGATCCCATTTCAAATGTATATAGCCTTGTGGTGACACAACAAACTATATATAAATAAATAGGTAGACAACTTTTGTCAATTACATCAACTATCTGAACTCCTTTTATTTTGCCTCTTAGATTATTTTGATCAAGTGGTGGCACATCCGAATCAAAATTATCCAAGTTAAGTCCGAACCTAGCACTCCATATATTCAAAAAGAAAAATATCATCCTTGTGGTGACACAACAAAACAATATTGTTCAATTTTCTTTATAAGCATCAAATGTGATAAATTAACATCTTAAATACTTAATACTTGCCTTGTGGTGACACAACAAACTCATATTAAATATTTAATACTCTATTAATTTTATCATGCTAGAAGGCGACGCTCGATATTCCAAATATCTTTGAACGCTTAGGACTTAATATAAAAATTGAGGGGTTGTTATTTAATTTGTCTCATCTTGTTTAAGCTGCATGCATATATATATATATATAAAATACGCTATTATATTAATGAACATGCGAAGCATGTTTGCATAATATATAATATATATAGTATAAGCATGCACATATAGAATACTATATTCTACCTACCCGATTATGGACTTTTATTCTAGTTTGGTTCACTAGAGCCACCAAGTGAACCAAAAGGTCAAACCCTAGGGGTGCAAGAATTAATATTTAAATATAACTATTACATTTAAACCCTGCTCCATTACAAACGGGTCTTCAAGCGCTCCTTGTCCTCGATCTCCAATTCTTCAAAATAATTCTAACTATTCCTATTACAAAACTATTTAAAATAAATAGAAACCTTGATCGCCATCGGGGAAGTACATGGAGAGGACTAGAATTTACATTAAAAAATTAGAGAAGACGAGGTAGCACGCAGACCCCATTTAATAAAACCCATACATTCACGCATCCAACTAAAATAAAATCCAATCACATTGGTCAATTGTCCATAATCAATCCCATTTATTATCATACACATCACCATATGCATCAATAAATAACATTCATCTTATGAATAATAAACATTTAATATATTTATTGATATCATTTAATGGGCAAATTTACTTAGTATAAAATCTATTTTTGAATCAAAATAAACTCCTTTATTTTAATCCAAATTTAAATCAAAATAAAACTATTTTATTTTAATTTATCCAATTTTGAATAAAACAAACTATTTTATTTTAATCAAAATCTTTAATCAAAATAAACTCCTTTATTTTAATTAATTATGGAATCCAATTCCATGTAAAAAAAATCTTTAATTAAAGGAAACACTGGATATTCTTTCCTATTCACAAATAAACTCCTTTATTTTGAATAATATGAAATCTTATTTCATATCTAAATAAACTCCTTTATTTAAGGAAATTAGGATTCTCTTTCCTATTCACAAATAAACTCTTTTATTTTGAATAATATGAAATCTTATTTCATATCTAAATAAACCCCTTTATTTAAGGAAACATATAATCCAATTTCAACTCCAATTAGTTATCATGGAATCCAATTCCAACTCTAATTAGTTAGCATGAAATTCTAATTTTAAAATTAAAATAAACTCTTTTATTTTAATATTAAAATAAATCTTTTATTTTAAAATTAAAATAAACTTTTATTTTAATAATAAAATAATTAAAACCGTAATATATATATATATAAATATAAATATATATATATATATATATATATATATACAATTATATGCCTATATATATATATAATAAACTTGAGAATCTCTGTTGCTTCAAAAATAATTAAAGCTTCATGTAAAAAACTTTGAAACCATGTCATGAGATTTATTATATATATATATATATATATATATATATATATATATATATATATATATATATATAGTAGATATGCAACCCAAAGCGTGAATCATGGAATGAAGCAAAAATAAAAAGCGGCATGAACAAACAAAAAAAAAAAAATGTTCGTTCGTTCCCTTCAAGTATTCCATGCAACAAGTCCGGTTTTTTTTTTCATTAGAATGATTTCGGCCTTTTTTTTTTAATAAATTTTATACAACAAAATTATGCCCAATTAAATTGTTTTAAATACATATCAATATACATATCAAAACTGAACAATTAATAATTTGCATAAAGGTTTGGCTCTGATGCCACTGTTAGGTTTGTAATATTCAAGAACGCAATCAAATTGCATAAAAAGTGCGGAAACGTGTAAATCGAGTTTAAAAATTTACAAACCATATACCCGGATCACCCTTTATGCATAATTATTAATTAAACGAAAAGATAAAGAATAAAATCATACCCTTGAAGATCGAGCTTCCTCATGTACAAGTTCACCTCCAATCCTTTTCGCGTTCAACTTGAATCCACCGGGTTTGGTTCCTTCCTTTGATCAACATTAGCCACCTAAATGTTTGGCCTCTAAAGGTGATCCACCAAGGAAAAATAAAAATTCAAGAAGATGGTGGTTGGCTAAACCCTAGTTTTTCTATCTCTATAGAAAAAGGCGTACTCTCCCAACTATTGGAATTATTACGTATGTTGTAAAAGTCAACAACCTCCCACCCATAATAAGACTCCTATTGTTTATAGACGTGGGCAACCCACCTTAACAATTAAGGAATTGGGTTTTATTTAATTAATTAAATTCTTTTAATTAATTAAGCTCCCTAATCTTATTAGGAATAATTAATTAAACTCCTTTAACTAATTTTTCTTCCTAATCCAATTAGGAATAAATGAGAGTACTTATATTAAATTAATTCCTAAACTCTTTTAGAAATTAAAATAATAATAATTGTAATAATATTAATAAGACTCCTCTTATTAATTTATATTTAATATTTCTAAAATATTAAATAATAAATATTAAGCTATTTAATTTATTCTATCACCATAGATTAAATTAAATATACTTAACATATTATTACGATTATGCCATTAACTTCTTAAATAATTATTCTTCCTTTTATGGTGTGACCCTTTAGGTTTTCCATATTAAACCTATTGTGAATAAATCAATTAGAACAATTCTAATCTTATTTAAATAAATAAATTAAATAATTAATTTATTTAAATAAATAATATTTATTCTACAATAGGGATAAGCCTCCCTAGCGATCAATCGACTTTCCGGATAATATAGATTTCAACATTAATCATTAAAGAACATTTGAGTAAATAGTTACTGCAAATTCAATCCTTCCACCATACAATGTCCCAATTAAATATAAGACATGGAATTACTTGTCACAAGTCTTATTTTATTTAATTATATGTATTTTCGATCCTTAAATGCACAACACCAAATAATGTAAATTAGAAACTCCTTTCTAATTTCATTCTCATATAACCAAGGACTACCGGGTTTGTCATTTATCGAATCACATAGGACATTTCTCTTCTTTTATTAGAAGTGGTAGATTCTTTATTGATCATATATTATCTCCATGCACAACTTGTTATACCCAAGCATACCCTTTGATATACCCTAAGGGTCTTAAGGAATAAGTCAAAGTATAACTCATCATACATAAGATACTATGATGATCTCAAGTCCAAGGATCACTTGTACTACTATCACTACAGGAATTCCTATTGACAGGCAAGTAAAACTCCATTAGGTATTCCTTAGCGAGCCACGTTCAAAGGAACTTATTCTCTAATAAGCACCTACATACTTGCTTTAGTGTCTCCACACAAATGATCATGAGATCAATCATCCTCATCCAATGAGCAAGCAACGTATGTACCAATCTATCCTGATTCACTAATCCCCAATTTAGTAATCCAACGATTGGGAACTATTTTAGTTTTAAGCTTTCTAAGAATTTAGATCTCATTAGAATGATCATCATCATTATTCTAAAAGCATTGCTTAAAACTATGGGTTTATCACATATTATAAAACAGCATTATGTAGATAATTAAAAGCCTTTAATAAATTAATACTTTTTATTAATAAATGAATAAGATTGTTACAAAGTATATGCTTTATCATCAAATATGATTGGCTTGTGTGCATACTACTTTCATGTATATTGTGTGGTCCCTCCACCAGGAGGCTATCCTGTCGGTGTTTGATTATTGGACTCGTAGGAAGACTAATTCCCGCGAGGCTCAGGAAAGGCACCACCCAAATTTTCTCCAGTTGAAAGACCGGATTAATTTCCCATTGAGTAAATTGCGATGATTTGGGAACCTTCATGCCAAAAAGCCGCAAGAGTAATCTAAGATAGGTCAGCCTCTGATAAACCCAAAACGGAGGAAAGTCTCTTCATGCTTTCTCATTTTTAATTACTTATAAGCACAATCACTTGTAATTTCATCCATATATATCTCCATGTAATGAGAAATATGAAGAAATGTGTACACCTACATATTTAAATTAACATGCTACAAACAGCTGACATCCATTTTGCAGGATAAAATTCCTAAAATTGACACATCACATAACATGTTATTATACACACATTCCCTAAAGACTAAACTATGCAAGTCTTTCGCAGGGAACCAATCACACCTACTACCCGATCAAAATCCAAAAAGGCTGCAAGCCTACAGTCAATCATGTCGTCATTTGACCAGACTGACCTTAATCCAGTTTCTCGCAAAGATTTAACGGATTAAGAAAACAAATTACAGATTTGGCTGTTCTACTAAAAGAATTACACCAGTCTACTCAGGGTCCAAAGATACCCGTACATGCTGACTCGTCTACACAAGGGGGAGCTCAGGTCATTACAATACCTAAACTGCAGTTGGATACAACCAACAAAACTCATGATACCACCCATCTCACAGGAGATCAAGACGCCGGCGACATCAAAAAGAAAGTCCTCTAAATGGAAGAGACCCTTCGTGCTATCAAAGGAATTGGAACACACGGGAGTGTTTCATATGCTGACCTTTGCATTTTCCCTGGTGTTCATTATCCAAAAAAGTTTAAAACTCCTGACTTTGAAAAATATGACGGGTTAGGAGATCCTTACACACATTTGAAGGTGTTTATTGGAGAACTTGGATCTTATGCAGAGGACGAGAAACTCAGAATGCAGCTATTCAAGAAGAGTCTGACTGGAGAAGCCCATTCATGGTATACCAGATTAGACAATTCAAAGGTCCATAGTTGGGAAGAGCTAGCACATGCCTTCCTCAAACAATACAAATTCGGTCCTGAGATGGCTCTGACGGTATCGTCGATTACCAAGGTCAAGAAACAGTCTAACGAGTCTTTCAGAGAGTATGCTCAAAGGTGGAGACGCCTGGCTGCCCAAGTTATTCCTTCTATGACAGAATCAGAAATGGTCATGACTTTCATAGATATACAAGAAGCTCCTTTATATGAAAGAGTTTTAGCCAGAATCGGGAAACCATTTTCTAAAATGGTCAAACATGGGGAGATGGCTGAGATGGGATTGAAGTTCGAAAAAGTTCAAGACCTAGCTACCCTTAAAGCTGTTGGTGATCACATCCAATTCAGAAATTATGAAAACAACCCCCGGAGGGTCCATAAAAAGAAAGAGGAAGATGTTTCCCTGATACTACAGGGTCAAAAGGGCAATCAGAACATGCCTATTCAAAGGAGAAACTATACTCCCTTTCAAGCATAGTCTTCGAACCCTCCAATACCAAAAGGTGGAGAAGTCAAACGCCCTTGAGTGTTCACACCCTTAGTGGACTCACTCGAGAATATTCTCACTCTTCTGACAACACAGAAGAAAATTATGCATCTTCTTCCACCAGCCAACCCTAATGGACGGGGTTTCAATGCTGCTCGAAAATGTGCTTATCATGTCAGTGCACCTGGACATGATACTCAGGATTGTTGGGCCTTGAAACACAAGATCCAAGACCTGATAGACAATGGTGAGATCGTGGTCTCCAAACTAGATCAGCCTCGTGTCCAAGACAACCCTCTTCCTTAACACAAAGAAGAAGAGGTCAACATGATCAATTGGAGCAATGGACAGAGTTCCAATATCAACTACGAATCCTTTCAGACTCCCAAAGACGGTGTTGGCAAGTGGGATTATGCCAAGTTCCAGTTCGCAATGGAACGTAAGATGAAAGCTCTATGCAAGTAAATTGAGCAATTGGCAGAACGGGTGACCTATCAACATCAAGTGACACGCCAGTTAGTCAGCTAAGACTATGCTAGTCTCCTCCCTCTTGTCACAAATATACTCTCGTCACCTTAAGAAAATGAAATGCTGGAAGACAAAGTGACAAAGAGAGCGAATGCCAAAGCCTGTCGGGATTTTGGCAACAAAAGGGAATTCACATATCTGGGCCAACCTATGGAGGAAATCCTTTAGATGCTAATCAATAAAGGAAGAATCACTTCCCTTCTACCTCCAATCAATCCCCGTTCAGGATGGTACAATTCTGATGGAGTATGTCAATATCACTCCCATTCTCGCGGTCACAGCACAGAAGAATGCTGGGCACTCTGCCACCTTATCCAGAATCTCATTGACAGCGGTGTCCTGCAACTATCAGACGATGATATTGTGCTACATGGGAGTGAGAATACCTATCCTACTAAGTGAAAGGGATTGATAGCAGTTATATCTGCTGAGGCTGATGACATTGTCAAGCCGCTCACAATACCAACAATTCAACTTAGAAGAAACAACAATCCTTTGAAACTGGTCACTCCCGAGCTAATCAACTTACCATGTATAGCACAATATCCTATTGTTAGCTTGCACAAAGTGCCATGGAATTATGGAGAAGGTGAAGGATCCACCTCACATACAACGACTACAGTGTCAAAGGAAAATCCACTGTATCTTCCCCAACGGGTGATGAAGTCTACCATCAAATCAAAGGGGAAAATACCTATGGAGAAGATTGAAAATTTCCTCCGCACTATGGGTCATAACGAAGCCAAGGCAAATTTAAGCTTAAGAGAAGCTCCACAACAAATTTAAGTTTTTGACTTGGTCCTAACTTCCGAGGATCACCAGACGATCTTGCTGAAGGTTTTAAAAGAAGCCTATCTACCAACATCAGTTGATACGGAAAAATTTTAACACTTGGTTGATCATATTTTCAACAACAATGTGATATCCTTCACTGATGATGACATACCGCCCGAAGGGACCGGTCATTGAAAGCCGTTGCACATTGCGGTCTTGTCCTCCGGATACATGCTAGCTGGAGTCTTGATAGATGGAGGCTCATCTCTTAATATCTGTCCAAATGCTACCTTGGTGAAGATGAATATCAATCTCAACCGAATCCGGAGTAGCCATACTGTCATCAAAGCTTTTGATGGAGCCCGCCGAAATTCGGTCAGAGTAATTGAATTGCCAATTGAAATTGGTTCCCATACATTATGTGTATCTTTCCACGTACTCAATATAGATTCAGGATACAACCTGCTCTTGGGACGACCATGGATTCATATGGAAGGGGCAGTCCCCTCCACCCTTCATCAACAGTTAAAATACATTATCAACAATAGCCTAGTCACGGTCAACGCTGAACCAGAGTGTCCTCAACACGGGGACATGTCATTCATCAATGCCAATGCAGATGTTGAACCGGTCAGTTTTTATGCCTCAGAAGTAAGCAATACCCATTACCATGCTATTGGAATGCCATTTCCTGAACCCAAGATTTCTGCCGAGGTAATGTCGGCTACTTAAGAAATGATGTCATTGGGTCATCAGCCGGGACAAGGGCTGGGTAAAGATCGCCAGGGTATCAAATACCCAATTCAATTAACCAAACAAACTGGAACAGCTTGACTAAGCTATTCTGCCAGTTCTAGTCATAGGAATCCTCATAAGCATCAACAGATTCCTTCAGCTTCAAACGTGCGGCGTTTATCTTCGCCTTCAAACTCTGAGTCCGCACAACCTCCTGTAAAGGTGCCAGCTAGTATCATGGCTATGTTATTTCCCAAGCCGGTATCAGTGAAGGAAAAAGAAGTCTTTGTTCCAAATCCCGTAGTGGAAGAGGAGGAACGAAGAATCAAGCAAGATGTCGTCAGAATGATGTCAGGCATACGCATCATCGTTCATGATGAACATACAAATAGATATACCCCAGACGATGATTGCCCAGATGTAATGGCCATCATTCGGGAGAAGGAGGATGATGACAACCCCTCCATCACTGCAGTCCACCCGGACTTTGCCCTTGCTAATTGGAGCAGCACTCCTTGCATTAGTCGACAAGGGTAAAACGGGCAGAAACTCTTTATGTCCTGTAGATATCATAACTGCTTACTTTTTCGAACAATATTAGCAGTTTATTTTATCAGTATATGCTAACACTGTGTATGATCAAAACGTTTCATATATACTAAGTGAAAGCATATTTTGTTTCAAGACCCTAAATTTAGATGTACTTGTACTTGCTGATACGCTGCATCTTCTCCACAAGGATTGTACCTTTGATGTAGAGATGAATTCAGTCTTGATGGAAGTACATGAGGACATTGAGGTGCCTCCAAAAATTCAAGAATGGGTCAAAGACAAACCTAAACCCAACCTCGACCAAACCACCTCCTTGAATCTCGGAACCTTAGAAAGCCCTATGTTAATCCAGATTGGTTCAGACCTTACCCCAAACCAAAGGAATGACATGGTTACGCTATTAACCCAATTCCAGGATGTGTTTGCATGGTCTCATGAAAACATGGTGGGTGTAAAATCCCAAATTTTACGAATAAAGATTTAATTTTCTCAAAATATTTTTTTCAAAATTATGGTGTGGATTTGAGATAATGTTATAATTGTAGGTAATATTTATAAATTTTGAAAAATATGCAAGTTGTTGTATAATATTCGATTGGTCGAGGAATATTCGTTTTAACAGGGAATATTCGTACAATGGCACAATCATTGGTGGACCCCACAACGGAATTATTGTCGGATTGAGAAAACGACAAAAATACTTTATGAAAATAACGACGGAAGTTTTACCGTTAACTGTTGAAACACCTGGTGTTAAAAGTACAAGAATACGATGTCTGTCGCATGGTTGCATAGTACACGATTGATTATTGATGCTTACGTGAGAAGTCACTCAGTTTTGTTCAATTATTGCTATAGTAATTGCTGCATAGTATCTCACGTTAATTGATTCAATTATTGTCAATATTTTATATATTATTAAATCAATAATTGAGACGACGAAATTATTAATATTATTATTTGCAATATTAACGATGTCTAGAAGTTATGCCAATGAGAGATTTGGTCACCTAATTGCGTGCCAATAGGAAAAAATCCTTATTGGAAAGTCCCCTCTTTCTTGGGAACGACCTAGTCGATTAATATTGTGAATTATAATAATGATGATAAATGTTGTTAAATATATTGAGGTGTCTTTTTATGATGTCATGGAAGTTTATATATATAAATATATATATTATATTTATAAATTTTGTTGTATTAGTATTATTAATGTAATAAAACAGAAAAGCTTTTTATTTAAAACAGAATACTTTTATAAAGTTATTTGTTTTATTAGACAATAATTAGAATATATTATATTCTATTATGCATAGTATTTTGCATAGTAAAATCTTTTTATATAAAATGTAATACTTTTATAAAGTTATTTGTTTTATTAGACAATAATTAGAATATATTATATTCTATTATGCATACTTATTTTGCATAGTAAAATCTTTTTATATAAAACATAAGACTTTTATAAAGTTATTTGTTTTATTAGACAATAATTAAAATATATTATATTTTATTATGCATAGTGCTGCGATAGTGTTCTATAGTAAATCAATATGGACCATCCGCTTAAAAAGTAAATCAATCTGACCGTTCATGAATTAGTTACTATTCACCCATTCTCCTATAAATAGAAGCTCATTCCTTCATTATTTCTTACGAATTCATTTAAACTCTAGAGAGAATTCTTCTTCTATAATCTTGGCGTATTTCTTTAGAGTTTAAGAAAACTTTGAAGCGTAGTGCAAGTTTTCTTTAAGTATATCCCCCGCCTACCCATCTGAATACTCTTCTTTATAAGGTAAGGGATATTATTTGTTGTACTCGTAATGTGACAACCCCAAAATAGGTCCATTTCACCCAACCCATTCTCGAAGTCGCCAAATACATGGTACAAAAAAAAACTACAACTTTATTACAACAATTATCGTACAAAATACAACACAACACATATGTCATGAGTTTGGATACAAATATATACCAACCGCGACTCATGTCCCAACCATAATGTGACAAATGTCCCATCGCTGACAAAGACTCACAAAGGATACCTACATAAAGGTATAGTCAAAACCTGCTTTAGAAATTAGAATCTTTGGGAAGTGCTCAAGGAAACCTTCGTATACGGGAGGCCATGCTTCCAAGTTATGATAGATATCATATGTCCACAGAATTATCCTTGGTTGACCTAATAGACCCCCAAAGAAAAATGAGAAGATTACTATCATATTCTTTCCAATGGTGAGTCTTCTCTCGACATATCATTATCTCCACTATCTCTAATCGAGAATTATACTTCAAACAAACACCAAGATTATATAGGTAGTGCTCAGATATATACTCAAAGAAGTGGATGTGCACAACCTCGCCTTTATGATGACACGAGGTTGTATGACATTAGACATCTTGTATGATAGTGGCAAAACACCCTTCCAACGTTGGGTTCGCCTCACCCTATTTGATTCATCAAATATAACTACTAAATGATGACCACCGCTCTATTCCTCATACTTACCCCCTCCCGCTCTAACCTACACTCAGACTTATTACTCTCGAAAGAAATTGTGAAACAAAAGGGTGAGCACAACTAGCTCAAGAAAGAATATCATGACTAAAGATAATTAAATTATCAATAGCCTTCATCAATAATAAATCGTAGATTTAGAACATATGGTAGATGATAAAAAATTTTCAACCATAGTTGCAATGAACGAAGCAATCCATTAGAAGAGTCAAATAGACCATAAAGTCTATTATCTTCTCCACATTAAAAGTCCACCAACAATGTTTTATCCCCTCAGAACATCAATCAACAGCCCTTTCCACAATTATATGAATAACTCATAATCATAATTGTAATTCTAAATTCCTCTTCGCATCCGTGATTTAAGATAATTTTCATCACATGTCTTTACCTCGAAACATCAAAGATCATGGTTTATACCAAATCACAGCTCATGTTTATAATCATACTAATAATTTCATCTTTGCTACTACCCCAAAGATATTCATCAAGATATTCTTTGCACTACAGCCAAAGATATTCAACAATTCATCATCTTTTCACTTCACTACGGCCAAAGATATTCATCAACAATTCATCTTTGCACTACACGCCAAAGATATTCCTCAACAATTCATATTTGCACTACAGCCAAATATATTCATCAATATCATCATCAACAATTCATTTTCATACACTACACAAGCCAAATATATTCATCAACAGTTCATATTTTTGCACTACAGCCAAATATATTAATATCTCAAAGAAATATATAATCATTTCGAATTTATATAAACAATAATTATAACCATGTTGATCATTTCACCTTTGCACTTAAGCTAAAGATATTCAATTATAAATTCAATGGTCATGATCATACCAAATCAACAATTCAACTTTGCACATCGCCAAAGAGAACCCATAGTCATGATCATACCAAAAATCTACCCATCTTTACACTCAAGTCAAAGAGAAATATCATCATTAGGGTTATAAAAATGTTATATATAATAGTAAAATCAATATAATCAAAACATCTAGATTTAATCTCAAGAGTAATATTCATAAATCAACTATAATTTGGTTAGAAAAAGAAACCAATTTTGTCATGAATAAGTAACTCGTGAATAGTAACTCCATGAATAGTAACTTCGTGAATAGTAACTCATGAATAAGAATAACTCATGAATAGAACTCGTAATAGTAACTCATGAATAGTAAACCCGACACAAAAAAAGGTAGAAATTCCACAATAAAATCCATACCAATATTTTTGGTATAATGATATTGAAATAACATTTCTTAAACTTATAAACAATTTATTTTAATTGTTTACACTTTACTAAATAATGCATTTAATCATCCTAAAATTCCAAACTCATAAGATTTCATCACCAATAACCAAAACCCTCATCAAAAATCTGCATATATACCTCATATAGGATTCTCAAGCCATAAAATCCTATTTTCCAATTTTCTTACTTCACATAACATATTTAATTCATTTACTCATAACTAGTCCATTTTCATGAAAAATACCAAATCAGTACAAAAAAAATTTTCTTTTCTGAGATTTAGTAGAATATAGTCCCATATTGAACATATATTTTTCTCAGAATTTTTAAAATTCATTTACTATTTTTCATATGGCCAAAATAAATTTAATAATATTTAGACATTTATCATAAATTGTACTTTTATCCAAAAATTCCAAAATTTACAGTATACTTACTTCATCATATACATGTACTCTCAATAAAAATTTCACCAATTTTGGAGTTAACCACAAGGAGTTATAAGCGGTTACTTTTAAAATAGTCTTTTCTCATAAAATTCACAAATCTTAATCTATACATCCAAAAATCACCATTTTTGGACACAATCAAGAAAACTCATCAAATTATCATTTCAAAATTTTTGAAGGTCAAAAAAATAATGAAACTGAAAAACATAACAACCCTTAAAATCCCTTACTATCCCTTACCTCAAAAGAGCAGCACTTCTGACTGGATATCGGATATGACGCTTTAGGAAACTTGCACTGATGAATAGAAACTCACCAAGTATATAAATACTCACAACATACACTCGATAATCTAGAGAGAAAAAGAGAGAAAACTTATGAATTACGGTGTTTTTCAATTCTAACTTAGCCCTCTATTTATAGAAAAAATGTTATCACGCCAAGAAGATTTTCGACTCGCTAACCGATGGCTTTACTACTACTTCCATTCCACCCACCAAAAAAATCAGCCATCTTCCCCAACAACCAAAAGTGGGGCCCACCCATTTCTAGAATTTTCCACCAAAATCATTTATAAACCTAATTTCCGAATCACCACCTCTTAAAATTCATAACAAATCATTCGCTCATTTTAATCTGCTCAAAATTTGTGAACATATACTCAACTTATATATGTATAACATATCCAAAAATCACAACGATCCAACGATCGATTAAAAAAAATTATAACTCACACAATAAAGTCAAAGAACAATCGATTTGATCTTTTAATACCTCCAATCCGACAAAATACCGATAAAATACCTCAACATTAATTCCTTCATTTATAACCACATAAATAAATCCATCATTTATATCCACATCAAATAAATATTTCATTATCATATAAATCAATAATTAATTATTCACAAATAATATTACGTAATCACAATAATGACAACCAGCATAGCGCTTCCTGAAAGAGGGGGCTTTTCGATAAGGATTTCTCCTCATCGCGCGCAATTAGGTGACCAAACCTCTCCTCGATGTAAAACTTTCTAGACATTGCCAATAATGCTATCTAATAATATTATTCAAATAATATGAATTATTGATCCGATAATGGAGATATCTTGTGCGGTGACAATTATTGAAACAACAATAATATAAAATATCAACGCAAAAATTATTGATTCAATAAAATAAAATATTGATAAAGAATTATCGTAACAATTATCGAGTAGTGCCTTCTCACGTAAGAATCAATAATTGAAAAATCTATCATGCAATACCGCAGTGCTACTCGTGTAACCACGCCAGACATCGTATTTTAAACCACCGTGTATTCCAACAAAGTTAATTGGTAATAACTACGCCGTTATTTATAAAAACTCAAATTTGTCGCTTTCTTCATCCGATAGCTTATTACATTTATGGGCCCACAAATGGTCATGCACCATTGCGCATTTAATATTCCCCACGTAAAAAAGAATATTCCACGACTAAACGAATATTCCCCGACAACAATGAATATTTTATAACCACTTGCGTATTTTGAAAAAAAAAAATTCATATATCACCCTTAACTTTAACTTTTATCAATTTAACCATTTACTGAATAGTAATTATAAGAAAAATTGAATACTTTTATTTCATAAAATTCGGGGTCTTACAATCTCCCTCCTTATGAAATTTCGTCCCCCTAAATTTACGTGACTGTATTTCAAAGAGTTGAGAGAATACCTTGCTTTCATTTTAGATTCCATCTTCCCTGTCATCATGATTTCTCCATTGCTCATCTCCTGTATTTCAGATATCATTCTAGAATACAGCTTCAAAACAAGGGTTAATTGAATAAATTAACATATCACATAATATCCCGATATTATGACTAACCAACAAATAAGCTTAGGTAGGACACACTAGCGAAGGATTTACTCATCTCTCCCCTCCTAGTTCTATTCCCCGATCTCCGCCAGAGACCATATCCCTAAGCTCTGATACCAAATGTGACAACCCCAAAATAGGTCCATTCCATCCAACCTATTCTGAGTCGCCAAATACATGGTATAGAAAACAACTACAACTTTATTACAACAATTGTCGTACAAAATACAACAACACATATGCTTGTGAGTTTTTGATACAAATATATATAATCACAATGACTTCGTGTCCCAACCGTAATGTGACAAATGTCCCATCAAGGACAAAGACCTCACAATGATACCTTACATAAAGGTATAGTCAAAAACTGTTTTAGAAATTAGAATCTTTGGGAAGTGCTCAAGAAACCTTCGTATACGGGGAGGCCATGCTTCAGGTTATGATAGATATCATATGTACAGAATTATCCTTGGTCACCTAATAGACCCCAAAAGAAAAACAAGAAGATTACTATCATATTCTTTCCAATGGTGAGTCTTCTCTTGACATATCATTATCTCCACTCGCCTCTAATCGAGAATTATACTTCAAACAAACACCAAGATTATATAGGTAGTGCTCAGAGATATACTCAAGAAGTGGGATGTGCACAACCCCGCCTTTATAATGACACGAGGTTGTATGTCATTAGACATCTTGTATGATAGTGGCAAAACACCCTTCAACGTTGGGTTCGCCTTCACCCTATTTGATTCATCAAATATAACTACTAAATGATGACCACCGCTCTATTCCCCTCTTACCCCGGCCGACCCAAATACACTACACTTTATTACACGAAAAGAATTTTGAAATGTAAAAGGGTGAGCACAACTAGCTCAAGAAAAAGAATATCATGACTAAAGATAATTAAATTATCAATAGCCTTCAACAATAATAAATCGTAGATTTAGAACATATACGGTAGATGATAAAAATTTTCAACCATAGTTGCAAATGAACGAAGCAATCCATTAGAAGAGTCAAATAGACCATAAAGTCTATTATCTTCTCCACATTAAAAGTCCACCAACAATGTTTTATCCTCAGTAACATTAATCAACAGCCTTTCCACAATTATATGAATAACTCATAATCATAATTGTAATTCTAAATTCTTCTTCGCATCCGTGACGAAAGATAATTTTCATCACATGTCTTTACCTCAAACATCAAAGATCATGGTTATACCAAATCACAGCTTCTGCTTTATAATCATACTAATAATTTCATCTTTGCACTACTACCCAAAGATATTCATCAATGCACCATCTTTGCACTACAGCCAAAGATATTCAACAACAAGTGTCATCTCATCTTTTCATCTCAACACTCAAACAAAAGATATATTCATCAACAATTCATCTTTGCACTAAAGAAATATTCATCAACAATTCATCTTTGCACTACAGCCAAAAGATATTCATCAACAGTTCATATTTGCACTACAGGCCAAATATATTCATCAACAGTTCATATTTGCACTACATGCCAAATATATTAATATCTCAAAGAAATATATAATCATTTCAAAATTTATATAAACAATAATTATAACCATGTTGATCATTTCACCTTTGCACTTAAGCTAAAGATATTCAATTATAAATTCAATGGTCATGATCATACCAGTCAACAATTCAACTTTGCACTACTGGCCAAAGGAAACCCATAGTCATGATCATACCAAAAATCTACCCATCTTTACACTCAAGTCAAAGAGAAATATCATCATTAGGGTTATAAAAATGTTATATATAATAGTAAAATCAATATAATCAAAACATCTAGATTTAATCTCAAGAGTAATATTCATAAATCAACTATAATTTGGTTAGAAAAAGAAACCATTTTGTCATGAATAGTAACTCGTGAATAGTAACTCATGAATAGTAACTTCATGAATATAGTAACTCATGAATAAGAACTCATGAATAACTCGTGAATAAGTAACTCATGAATAAAAAACCCGACACAAAAAAGGTAGAAATTCCACAATAAAATCCATACCAATATTTCTAAGTATAATGATATTGAAATAACATTTCTTAAACTTATAAACAATTTATTTTAATTGTTTACACTTTACTAAATAATGCATTTAATCATCCTAAAATTCCAAACTCATAAGATTTCATCACCAATAACCAAAACCCTCATAAAAATCACATATATATACCTCATATATAGGATTCTCAAGCCATAAAATCCTATTTTCCAATTTTCTTACTTCACATAACATATTTAATTCATTTACTCATAACTAGTCCATTTTCATGAAAAATACCAAATCAAGATAAAAAAATTTTCTTTTTCTAGATTTAGTAGAATATAGTCCCATATTGAACATATATTTTTCTCTCGAATTTTTAAAATTCATTTACTATTTTTCATATATGCCAAAACAAATTTAATATTTAGACATTTATCATAAATTGTACTTTTATCCAAAAATTTCAAAATTTACAGAGTATACTTCTATCATATACATGTACTCCCAATAAAAATTTCACCAATTTTGGAGTTAACCACAAGGAGTTATAAGCGATTTACTTTTAAAATAGTCTTTTCTCATAAAATTCACAACTCTTAATCTATACATCCAAAAATCACCATTTTTGGACACAATCAAGAAAACTCATCAAATTATCATTTCAAATTTTTCCAGAATTTTGAAGGTCGAAAAAATTACTGAAACCGAAAAACATAACAACCCTTAAAATCCCTTACTATCCTTACCTCAAAAGAGCAAAGACTTCCGACCGGATATCTGATATGACAAGAAGGAAACTTGCACTCGATGAATAGAAACTCACCAAGTATCTAAATACTCACAAAATACACTCGATAATCTAGAGAGAAAAAGAGAGAAAACTTATGAATTCTGGTGTGATTTTCAATTCTAACTTAGCCCTCTATTTATAGGAAAATGTTAGCAGACGCAAGTTGACTTGACTCACCAATTCCGATGGCTTTACCTCGCTACTATTCCACCCACCAAAAATCATCCATCTTCCCCAACAACCAAAAGTGGGGCCCACCCATTTCTAGATTTTTCCACCAAAATCATTTATAAACCTAATTTCCTAATCACCACCTCTTAAAATTCATAACAAATCATTCGCTCATTTTTAACGGCTCAAAATTTGTGAACATATACTCAACTTATATATGTATAACATATCCAAAAATCACAACGATCCAACTACGATTAAAATTATAACTCACACAATAAAGTCAGTAAGAACAATGATTTGATCTTTTAATACCTCCAATCCGAAAAAATACTTGATAAAATACCTCAACATTAATTCCTTCATTTATAACCACATAAATAAATCCATCATTTATATCCACATCAAATAAATATTTCCTTATCATATAAATCAATAATTAATTATTCACAAATAATATTACGTAATCACAATAATGACAACCACGCAGTAGGTTCTCGTGAAAGAGGGGCTTTTCGATAAGAATTTCTCCTTCATCGCGCGCAATTAGGTGACCAAACCTCTCCTCGATGTAACTTTCTAGACATTGCCAATAATGCTATCTAATAATATTATTCAAATAATATGAATTATTGATCCGATAATGGAGATATCATGCAAAGACAATTATTGAAACAACAATAATATAAAATATCAACGCAAAAATTATTGATTCAATAAAATAAAATATTGAATAAGAATTATTGTAATAATTATTGAGTAGTGCCTTCTCACGTAAGAATCAATAATTGAAAAATATTGTGCAATACCGTGGTGCTATCGCAGTAAAACTACGCGTACATCGTATTTTAACCACCGTATTCCAACAAAGGTTAATTAGCAATAACTACTACTGCTATTTATAAAAACTCAAATTTGTCATTTTCTTCATCCGATAGCTTATTCTTCTATTATGGGGCCCATAAATGGTCACATACTGTCATTCGCATTTAATATTCCCTACGTGCAAAAGAATATTCCACGACTAAACGAATATTCCCCACAACAATGAATATTTTTATAACCACTTGCTTATTTTGAAAAAAAAAATTCATATATCACCCTTAACTTTAACTTTTATCAATTTAACCATTTACTGAATAGTAATTATAAGAAAATTTGAATACTTTTATTTCATAAAATTCGGGGTCTTACAATCTCCCCTCCTTATGAAATTTCATCCCCGAAATTTACGTACCTAGTATTTCAAAGAGTTGATAATACCTTGCTTTCATTTCAGATTTCATCTTTCCCGTCATCATGATTTCTCCATTGCTCATCTCCTGTATTTCAGATATCATTCTAGAATACAGCTTCAAAATAAGGGTTAATTGAACAAATTAACATATCACATAATATCCCGATATTATGACTGACCAATAAATAAGCTTAGGTAAGACACACTAACGAAGGATTTACTCATCTCTCCCCTCTTAGTTTTATTCCACGATCTCCGCCAAAGACCATATCCCTAAGCTCTGATACCAAATGTGATAACCCCAAAATAGGTCCATTTCACCCAACCTATTCTGAGTCGGCAAATACATGGTACATAAAACAACTACAACTTTATTACAACAATTGTCGTGCAAAAAATACAACAACATATATGTCATGAGTTTGATACAAATATATACCAACTGCGACTCGTGTCCCAAACCGTAATGTGATAAATGTCCCATCAAGGACAACACCTCACAACGATGATACCTACATAAAGGTATAGTCAAAAACTGCTTTTAGAAATTAGAATCTTTGGGAAGTGCTCAAGGAAACCTTTCATACATGGGAGGCCATGCTTCCAAAGTTATGATAGATATCATATGTCCACACGAATTATCCTTGGTCAATGACCTAATAGACCCCAAAGAAAAACAAGAAGATTACTATCATATTCTTTCCAATGGTGAGTCTTCTCTTGACATATCATTATCTCCACTTGCTCTAATCGAGAATTATACTTCAAACAAACACCAAGATTATATAGTAGTGCTCAGAATATACTCAAGAGTTGGATGCACAACCCCATCTTATAATGATGACACGAGGTTGTATGTCATTAGACATCTTGTATGATAGTGGCAAAAACACCTTCCAACGTTGGGTTCACCTTTCACCCTATTGGATTCATCAAATATAACTACTAAATGATGACCACCGCTTCTATTCCCCTATTACCCCCGCTTCAACCCAAATTACACTCTTATTACACCGAAAGGAATTTTGAAACGTAAGGGTGAGCACAACTAGCTCAAGAAAAAGAATATCATGACTAAAGATAATTAAATTATCAATAGCCTTCATCAATAATAAATCGTAGATTTAGAACATATGGTAGATGATAAAAATTTTCAACCATAGTTGCAAATGAACGAAAGCAATCCATTAGAAGAGTCAAATAGACCATAAAGTCTATTATCTTCTCCACATTAAAAGTCCACCAACAATGTTTTATCCTCGTAACATTAATCAACAGCCTTTCCACAATTATATGAATAACTCATAATCATAATTGTAATTCTAAATTCTTCTTCATCCGTGATCATGGTTAAGATAATTTTCATCACATGTCTTTACCTAAAACATCAAAGATCATGGTTATACCAAATCACAGCTTCTCGCTTATAATCATACTAATAATTTCATCTTTGCACTACTACGCCCAAAGATATTCATCAATCAGCCAATCTTTGCACTACTCACAGCCAAAGATATTCAACAACAAACCATCTTTGCACTACACGGCCAAAGATATTCATCAACAATTCATCTTTGCACTACATGCCAAGATATTCCTCAATTCATCTCATATTTGCATTTATTTCCTATATTCCAAATATATATTCATCAACAGTTATTTGCACTACATGCCAAATATATTCATCAACAGCATATTTGCACTATAAATATATTAATATCTCAAAGAAATATATAATCATTTCAAAATTTATATAAACAATAATTATAACCATGTTGATCATTTCACCTTTGCACTTAAGCTAAAGATATTCAATTATAAATTCAATGGTCATGATCATACCAGTCAACAATTCAACTTTGCACTACTGGCCAAAGAGAACCCATAGTCATGATCATACCAAAAATCTACCCATCTTTACACTCAAGTCAAAGAGAAATATCATCATTAGGGTTATAAAAATGTTATATATAATAGTAAAATCAATATAATCAAAACATCTAGATTTAATCTCAAGAGTAATATTCATAAATCAACTATAATTTGGTTAGAAAAAGAAACCAATTTTGTCATGAATAGTAACTCGTGAATAGTAACCCATGAATAGTAACTTCGTGAATAATAACTCATGAATAGTAACTCGTGAATAGTAACTCATGAATAGTAAACCCGACACAAAAAGGTAGAAATTCCACAATAAAATCCATACCAATATTTCTAAGATAATGATATTGAAATAACATTTCTTAAACTTATAAACAATTTATTTTAATTGTTTACACTTTACTAAATAATGCATTTAATCATCCTAAAATTCCAAACTCATAAGATTTCATCACCAATAACCAAAACCCTCATCAAAAATCTGCATATACCTCATATAGGATTCTCAAGCCATAAAATCCTATTTTCCAATTTTCTTACTTCACATAACATATTTAATTCATTTACTCATAACTAGTCCATTTTCATGAAAAATACCAAATCAGTACAAACAAATTTTTTTTTTTTCTGAGATTTAGTAGAATATAGTCCCATATTGAACATATATTTTTCTCAGAATTTTTAAAATTCATTTACTATTTTTCATATGGCCAAAACAGCCGAATATTTAGACATTTATCATAAATTGTACTTTTATCCAAAAATTCCAAAATTTACAGAGTATACTTCTATCATATACATGTACTCTCAATAAAAATTTCACCAATTTTGGAGTTAACCACAAGGAGTTATAAGCGGTTACTTTTAAAATAGTCTTTTCTCATAAAATTCACAACTCTTAATCTATACATCCAAAAATCGCCATTTTGGACACAATCAAGAAAACTCATCAAATTATCATTTCAAATTTTTCCGAATTTTTGAAGGTCGAAAAAATTACGAAAACCGAAAAACATAACAACCCTTAAAATCCTTTACTATCCCTTACCTCAAAAAGAGCAGCAAGACTTACTTGATATCGGATATAATGACTTGAAGGAAACTTGCACTGATGAATAGAAACTCACCAAGTATCTAAATACTCACAAAATACACTCGATAATCTAGAGAGAAAAAGAGAGAAAAACTTATGAATTCTAGTGTGATTTTCAATTCTAACTTAGCCCTCTATTTATAGGAAAATGTTAGCACGCCGAAGCAGACTTGACTTGACTGCTACTTTGATGGCTTTACCTCGCTACTATTCCACCCACCAAAAATCAAAATCAGCCATCTTCCCAACAACCAAAAGTGGGGCCCACCCATTTCTAGAATTTTCCACCAAAATCATTTATAAACCTAATTTCCTAATCACCACCTCTTAAAATTCCTAACAAATCATTCGTTCATTTTTAACGCTTCAAAATTTGTGAACATATACTCAACTTATATATGTATAACATATCCAAAAATCACAACGATCCAACGGTCAGATTAAAAATTATAACTCACACAATAAAGTCAGTAGAACACAACGATTTGATCTTTTAATACCTCCAATCCGACAAAATACTGATAAAATACCTCAACATTAATTCCTTCATTTATAACCACATAAATAAATCCATCATTTATATCCACATCAAATAAATATTTCATTATCATATAAATCAATAATTAATTATTCACAAATAATATTACAGAATCACAATAATGACAACCAGCAGCCCTCGTGAAAGAGGGGCTTTCGATAAGGATTTCTCCTCATTGGCGCGCAATTAGGTGACCAAACCTCTCCTCGATGTAACTTTCTAGACATTGCCAATAATGCTATCTAATAATATTATTCAAATAATATGAATTATTGATCCGATAATGGAGATATTATGCAAAGGACAATTATTGAAACAACAATAATATAAAATATCAACGCAAAGAATTATTGATTCAATAAAATAAAATATTGAATAAGAATTATCGTAACAATTATTGAGTAGTGCCTTCTCACGTAAGAATCAATAATTGAAAAAATATCGCGGCAAATACCGTGCTACTGCGAACTACGCGTATTATCGTATTTTAACCACTGTATTCCAACAATTGTTAATTCAGAATAACTACGCCAAGTATTTATAAAAACTCAAATTTATCGCTTTTCTTCCGATAGTTATTCTCACATTATGGGGCCCACAAATGGTCATGCTACCATCGCATTTAATATTCCCCGATAAAAGAGAATATTCCACGACTAAACGAATATTCCCCACAAAATAATGAATATTTTATAACCACTTCACGTATTTTGAAAAAAAAAAAATTCATATATCACTCTTAAATTTATTTTATCAATTTAACCATTTCTTGAAAAAAAGAAAAATTGATATTTTATTTCTTAAATCACCCTTAACTTTAACTTTTATCAATTTAACCATTTATATTTTATTATATAGTGTTTATAAGAAAAATTTTGCATAGAATACTTATTTATTTCATAAAATTCTTTGACACAGTTCCGTTATTATTATTCTGTTGGAATAACTTTATTCTGTCTGAAATCGTATGCATGGTGATTTCTTTTGTTATTCCATTCTTTATTATACTCAGTTAGTTAAAGTTTTGACTTCTATACTCCATGAAATTAGTGGAATATCCTTGATATTTGCGCTTCATGCAGTATCTTTTCATGAAAATATTCTTCTGAGCATTCTTAAATTTTACTGCACAAAGCAGTATCATGTTGACAATTTGGACGTTATCAGTTCCTAGATAAATTAAATCTTGAACTTGTTTTATAGAATTCTTATATCATTGTCATCATCCTCATGTTTATATTTTTTTGAAAGTTATCTATGGCCTGTAGTGCATAGATGGACTTGATATGATTATGACCAGGGATTATTCAGTGTAATCATAACCGTAATGTTATAAATGATGTGGAAAAAGTCATCATTGGCCCGTAGTGCATTGATGGACAGTTTTTGGTATGATTATGGCTATGGATTCTCTTTGGTCGTAGTGCAAAGATGAATTATTTTATGGCATGATCAGGACCGTTGATGAAAACATGATTATCTTGAGTAGTAGTGCATGGATAATTCATGGTCGTGATACTAAAGGATATCCTTGGCTCAGTAGTAGTGCGGGGATGATTTGATGATGTGGATTATTTATTAAGTCGAGTCTCAAATGATAAAAGTGATGAAAACCTTTTAAATCATAGAAGATAGTAGATTTTATTCCTACTTGACTCTTCTAATGGATTGCTTGTTTCATTTAGTTATTAAACTTGATAGTTATTATATTTTATAAGTTTAACACTGTTGAAGGCTAACGATAAATTATTCTGCATTATCTGAGTCATAATATTTCTTACTAGGCTAGTTGAGCTCACCCTTTCTTTCACTGTTCTCTTCAGGAAATGAGAACGTAGATGGGACTAGTCGGGGAACAGAGTGATGGTCTTAGATGGTGCATTAGTAGTCCTCACTATTCTGTGAAATAGTGTGACAATAATTGTAATGAGGACTCCTTTTGAGTTTATATACTCTCTAGTAGACAATATTTGTATTCAAACTCACAGTTTATGTTTTGTCGTATTGTACACGACAGTTGTATTATTAAGTTATATTTGAATTCTGTACCATGTATCTGGCGACTCAAGATGGGTGATGTATACCTAATTTTGGGGGCATCACAGTTGGTATCAAAGCTTAGGGATATGATCCCTGGCTGAGATGTGAGACAAGAACAAGGAGGGGAGAGACGGGGAATTCATTCGCTAGTATGACCTACCTAAGTTTATGTGGTATTTAATTGGTCGGTCAGAGTATAGGGATAATATGTGGCATATTAATTAACCCTTGTTTTGTGGCAGTGTTTGCGAATGACATCTAAAAATATTGAGATAAGCAATAAAGCACATGTGACCGTTGAGTCAGCTCAACCAAAAGGTAACGACCAATAACACGATAATAATCATACCGGTGGCAACGGCCATCGGAACAATAATAACCATCGTGGGGGAAATTATCATGCCAAGAATGGTAACCACTTCGGTGGTAATCACGGCCAAGATAATAGAAGTGGAAATTTCAAGAAGAGTAGGTCAGTTAGCTCGATTTTGTCGTATAGTGAAGTCAAGTCCAGCTGGAGCGATGGCACCAAAGGCGGATACGGACAAAACAAATTCTGTGGTTTCAGGAAGAGCGTTTTTCGTGACTTCTCAAAAGCGAGTAACCCGAACGAAGTTAGCACGAGTTAGTTAATTATAAATTCTTGCGAAGTCTATACCTTATTAGATACCGGTTCTACCCATTCTTTTATCTCTCTTGCTTGCGCTCAACGTTTAAATTTGACTTTGGAGAAATTAGACTTTGACTTATTGGTTAAAACTTTGATAGTAGAAACCTTCATTACCTCCACTGTTTATAGATCTTGTTGATTCAAAATTGACACTTTCACGTTACCTATCGATCTTATCTCTTTGAAAATACTTGCCTTTGATGTGATTTTAGGAATCGATTGGTTAACTACTCATCAAGCTTTTTGTAAGGTTGTTAGCTTTCATATTCCTAACCAACCTATTATGCGAATTCAAGCAACCAAACCACTAAAGTCAATCATTGTCATATCAAGTCATAAGTAAAGACCCCCGGTCCTTTCGTTGTTAACTTCCTTGTGTAGAATGCATCGAAGCCACTTTCTGTAGGCGACGTCGTGAATGACGATGGCAAGTTGATAGGTATCAATGTGACGTACTATCCAAGTCTTGGATGAGGGTCACAGTTTTGAATGATATTTCTATTGTTAATGAATTTCCTGACGTATTCTTGAAGACTTCTTAGCCTACCCCTAGAGCGTGAAATCGAATTTTGTATTGACCCCAGTACAAAACCCATTTCTAAAACCCTCAAATATTTTCTTCACCTAAAACGAACGTATAACGTGCCAAAGACGTTGACTCGAGCTGTTGAAGATTACGATCGTACCATTCAATACCATTGTGGGAATGCGAATGTGGTAGCTGACGTGTTGATTAGATCTCGGCGCGTTTTGAATGCGATGTTGTTAACACAAAGACTCATTTCGTATAACTTACAAGTGATGAAGATAGAGTTAAAGACTCTAGGGACCCACGTGAAGATAACGAATATACAAGTAGAATCGACTTTAATCGATAAAGTTAAAGTCACTCAAGAGATACACCCGGAGCTGATGAATGTGAAGAAGAAGGTTCAAGATGGCGTTATTCTAGAAGCAAGAATCGGCGAAGAGAGGAAATCTCAACCCTCGATTTAATTGGCCCATTTGAAATCCTCGATGAAGTAGGAACTGTGGCATATAGACTGGTTTTACCGCCAAGTATGTTGCGTGTTCAGAACATTTTTTTTTCCGTATGGATGTTACGTAAATATGTGGACGACCCGAACCACATTAGTAAATTAGAACTAAACAATATAGCAGAAGATTTAACGTATGAGGAGATACGTGTTAAAATCTTGGATAAGAAGGATCGTATTCAACACTCAAAGGTTATACCTCAAGAATTAGAATCTGAAATGAAGTCAAGGGATCCTCACCTCTTCTAAGATACCAGTGTATCGCATTTAAATTTCGAGGGAGAAATTCCATAAGGAGGGAGATTGTGAGACCCCAGATTTTATGAATAAATATTTAATTTTCTCAAAATAATTTTTTTTAATATTATGGTGTGTATTTGAGATAATGTTATAGTTGTGGGTAGTATTTATAAATTTTGCAAAGTATGCAAGTTGTCATATTATATTCGATTGGTCGGGGAATATTTGTTTTATCAGGGAATATTCATGCAATGACACAATCATTGGTGGACCCCGCAACGAAATTATTGTCGGATTGAGAAAACGACAAAAATATTTTAAGAAAATAACGGCGGAAGTTTTACCGTTAACTGCTGAAACACCCTATGTTAAAGAAAGTACAAGAATACTGCGTGGTTGCATAGTAGCACACGGTATTGATTATTGATGGTTACGTGATAAGTCACTCAGTTTTGTTTTATTGGTATTATTAATGTAATAAAATGTAATACTTTTATAAAGTTATTCTATAAATAGAATATATTATATTCTATTATGCATAGTGTTGCATAATGTCTGCATAGTGTTTTGCATAGTAAAATCTTTTTATATAAAATGTAATACTTTTATAAAGTTATTCTATAAATAGAATATATTATATTTTATTATGCATAGTGTTGCATAAATGCTGCGTAGTGTTTTGCATAGTAAAATCTTTTTATATAAAATGTGGATACCTTTATAAAGTTATCTGCTTTATTGTATAATAATTAGAATATATTATATTTTATTATGCATAGTGTTTGCATAGTCTTTGATAGTGTTTGTATAGTAAAATCTTTTATAAAGTTATTCATTTTATTAGATTATAAATAGAATATATTATATTTTTTAAAAGATTTTTCTTTAAATATGGACCGTCAGATTAAAGTGAATCAATCTGGACCGCTTCATGAGTTAGTTACTATCACGATCCATTTTTCTATAAATAGAAGCTCATTCCTTCATTATTTTCTTACGAATTCACCGAAACTCTAGAGAGAGAAACTATAGAGATAAAGAAGAAAAGTGTTCTGCTACTTCACTACTTCTATATCCAGTACTCTTCTTCTAAGGGGTACACTTTCTTTCTTATTTATGAAGAGAACTTCTGTTATTCCATTCTTTACTATTCTGTTAGAATAACCTGTATACGCGGGCTACCCTATACTTGGTGAAATTGTTCTATTATTCCATTCTTTATTATTATGTTGGAATAACTTTTGTCATGCAAAGTACTGCATACATGGTGAAATTCTTCTAATATTCCATTCTTTATTATTCTGCTGGAATATCCTCGTCAGTGTGTTTTACTGTGGGACCGGTTCCATCATTTATTATTCTCGTTGAATATCCTTTCGTACATGCGTTTTTACGTTTTAACCTAGTTCCGTTATTTATTATTTTGTTGGAATATCCTATCGGTGCGAATTTTGCCTGACCTAGTTCTGTTATTATTATTCTGTTGGAATAACCTGTCTATGCGAAGTATCGTATGCATGGTGATTTCTTTTGTTATTCCATTCTTTATTATACTCAGTTGGTTAAAGATTTGACTTCTATACTCCATGAAATTAGTGGAATATCCTTGATATTTGCGCTTCATCCAGTATCTTTTCATGAAAATATTCTTCTGAGCATTCTTGAATTTTACTGCACAAAGCAGTATCATGTTGACAATTTGGACATTATCAGTTCCTAGATAAATTAATTCTTGAACTTGTTTTATTGAATTCTTATATCATTGTCATCATCCTCATGTTTATATTTTTTTGAAAGTCATCTGTGGCCTGTAGTGCATAGATAGACTTGGTATGATTATGACCAGGGATTATTCGGTGTAATCATAACCGTAATGTTATAAATGATGTGGAAAAAGACCTCATTAGCCCGTAGTGCATTGATGGAAAGTTTTTGGTATGATCATGGCTATGGATTCTCTTTGGCCATAGTGCAAAGATGAATTGTTTTATGGCATGATCAGGATCGTTGATGAAAACATGATTATCTTGAGCCGTAGTGCATGGATAATTCGTGGTCGTGATACTAAAGAATATCCTTGGCACATGTGCGGGATGATTTGATGATGTGGATTATTTATTAAGTCGAGTCTCAAATGATAAAAGTGATGAAAAACCTTTAAATCATAGAAGATAGTAGATTTTATTCCCTACTTGACTCTTCTAATGGATTGTTTGTTCCGTTGCAGTTAAACTTGATAGTTATTATATTTTATAAGTTTAACACTGTTGAAGGCTAACGATAAATTATTCTACATTATCTTAGTCATAATATTTCTTCTTGGGCTAGTTGAGCTCACCTTTTCTTTCACCGTTTCTCTTGTGAAATGAGAACGTAGATGGGACTAGTCGGGGAACAGTGATGGTCCTAGATGGTGCATTAGTAGTCCTCACTATTCTCGTGAAATAGTGTGATAATAATTGTAATGAGGACTCCTTTTGAGTTTGTATACTCTCTAGTAGACAATATTTGTATTCAAACTCACAGCTTTATGTTTTGTCGTATTGTACCACGATAGTTGTATTATTAAGTTATATTTGAATTTTGTACCATGTATCCGGCGACTCAAGATGGGTGATGTATACCTAATTTTGGGGCGTCCATGGTTGAACATCCTGTTTGTGCGTGATTACGCATGACCAGTTCCATTCTTTATTATTATGTTGGAATCATCGCCCGCATGCGGATTACGCGTGACACGGTTCCATTCTTTATTATTCTCGTTGGAATATCACATGCATGCGGAGTTACGCATGACCTGGTTCCATTCTTTATTTTTCTGTTGGAATATCCTGTCGGTGCAAATTTCGCCTGACCTAGTTCCGTTATTATTATTCTATTAGAATAACCTGTCTATGCGAAGTACCGTATGCATGGTGATTTCTTTTGTTATTCCATTCTTTATTATACTCAGTTGGTTAAAGTTTTGGCTTCTATACTCCATGAAACTAGTGGAATATCCTTGATATTTGCGCTTCATCCAGTATTTTTTAATGGAAATATTCTTTTGAACATCCTTGAATTTTACTCCACAAAGCAGTATCATATTGACAATTTGGACGTTATTGAGTTTAGGATAAATTAACTTATAAATCTTTAAAATTTATTCTTGAACTTATTTTATTGAATTGTCATCATCCTCATGTTTATAATATGTTGAAAGTCATATGTGGCCTGTAGTGAATAGATGGACTTGGTATGATTATCACCAGGAATTATTCGGTATAAGCATGACCGTAATGTTACAAATGATGTGGTAAAAATCCTCATTGGCCGTAGTGCATTGATGGACAGTTGTTGGCATGATCATGACCATTGATGAATACACGAATATCATTGGCCCGTAGTGCGTGGATAATTTATGGTCGTGATACTAATGAATATCCTTGGTCGTAATGCAAGGGATGATGTGATTTATTTATTAAGCTGAGTCTCAGCGATAAAAGTGATGAAAAACTTTTTAAATCATAGAAGATAGTAGATTTTATTCTCTACTTGATTCTTCTAATGGATTGCTTGTTCCGCTGCAGTTAAACTTGATGTTTATTATATTTTATCAGTTTAACAGTGTTAAAGGCTAATGATAATTTATTCTGCATTATCTTAGTCATAATATTTCTTACTGGGCTAGTTGAGCTCACCCTTTCTTTCAATGTTCTCTTCAGGAAATGAGAATGTAGCCGGGACTAGTCAGGGAACAGAGTGACGATCCAGATGATAGCATTAGTAGTCCTCACTATTCTGTTAAATAGTGTGACAATAAATGTAATGAGGACTCCATTGAGTGTGGATATTTTCTAGATGACAATATTCTTATTAAAACTCTTATATTATGTTTTGTCGTATTTTACACTACTGTTGTATAATTAAGTTTTATTTTAATTTTGTACCATGTATTTGACGACTCAAGATAGGTAATGTATACCTATTTTTGGGGCATCACAGTTGGTATCAAAGCTTAGGGATATGATCCCTGGCTGAGATTTGAGACAAGAACTAGTAGGGGAGAGACGGGGAATTCCTTCGCTAGTATGACCTACATAAGTTTATTTGGTATTTCATTGGTCGGTCAGAGTATAGGGATAATATGTGATATGTTAATTAACCCTTTTTTTGTGACAGTGTTTGAAAATGGCATCTGAAAAATGTTGAGATCAGCAATGAAGCACATGAGACCGTTGAGTCACCAACGATCAATACCCAGGATAAGGTGCAATAGGAATACAATAATCCTTAGGTAAACTATAACACCGATGAAATGGTGAACGATGGGATGTTAAGAGACTTTATGAATTCATACAACATCAGGCGAGAGTGATTCCTATTTAATGTGCAGGTGGAAACAATGCAACCCATGGCTGGTCACTGCTAAGCATTTCAAGGAGTTGGGACCGCCGGAGTTTTTGGGAAAGCCAGAACCACTTAAGGCGAAGACGTGGTTAAAGTAGATCACCAAGATATTTGATGTCTTGGGATGCTCCGAGGAGCAAAAGGTTCCCTTTTCCACCTTTATGTTGCGTGAAGAGGCAGATTACTGGTGGGAATCTATAGAACGTACTCAGCCTGACGCACTAAAGATGTCTTAGGAGAAGTTCCAAGAGCTGTTCAACGACAAGTACTTTCCCGAAAGTATTCGTCACATGAAGGAGGTGGAGTTTATCAAGTTGGAGAAAAACAATATGACTGTGTCACAATACGAGGCTAAATTTGCGGAGTTATTCCGGTTTGCATTCCATTTGGTCGATAATGAGGAGCGAATGACGCGAATGTTTCTAAGAGGTTTAAAACCCGATATACATCAATACCTCATTTCTCACAAACTTTGTTTATATTCAGATGTTGTGAATAGGGCTCAGTTATTGGATCGCGATAATGAGTCAAAACAACCAAAAGGTAACGAGCAACAACATGATAATAATCATACCGGTGGCAACGGCCATCGGAACAATGATAACCATCGTGGGGGAAATTATAATGCTAAGAATGGTAACCACTTTGGTGGTAATCATGGCCAAGATAATAGAAGTGGAAATTTCAAGAAGAGAAGGTTCAATAATGATGGAAAGACAGCAGCATGAGCACCCATTTCAAAGGAAGGAGAAGGACCGCCGGTCGTATATTTTAAATGCGGAGGGGAGGGACATATCAGTCCAAACTGCGTGATGCAGTTCAAAGCATGTTACAATTGTGGAAAAGAAGGTCACCTAGCCCGATTTTGTCATGCACCAAAGTCAAGTCCAACTAAGATAGTGATGCCAAAGGATGTCTCAGACAAGTCAAAGCTAGTAGTTTAAGTGAGAGCGTTTATCAAGGAACCCGAATGAGGTTATTACGGGTAAGTTAATCATAAGCTCTTCTAAAGTCTATACCTTATTAGATACCGGTTCTACTCATTCTTTTATCTCTATTGCTTGCGCTCAAAATTTAAATTTGACTCTAGAGAAGTTAGACTTTTACTTATCGGTTGAAACTCTGTTAGGAGAAACCTTCATTACAAGTGCTATCCAAGTCTTGGATGAGAGTCATAGTTTTGAATGATATTTCTATTGTTAATAAATTTACTGACGTATTCTCTAAAGACTTCCTGGCCTATACCCCAGAGCGTGAAATCAAATTTTGTATTGACCCCAGTACAAAACCCATTTCTAAAACTCTCAAATATTTTCTTCATCCAAAACGAAAGTATAATGTGCCAAATACATTGGCTTGAGCTGTTGAAAGATTATGATAATACCATTCAATATCATCATGGAAAAGCGAACGTGGTAGCTGACGCGTTGAGTAGAAGATCGTATGCATTTATGAGTGTGAATATATGAACCTACGTGAAGATAACAAATATATGATTAGAGCCAACTTTAGTCGATAATGTTATAGTTGCTAAAGCTACAGACTCGGAGCTGATGAATACGAAGAAGAAGGTTCAAGAGGGCGTTAGTTTAAGAGCAAGAGTTACTGAAGAGAGGAAATCTCAACCTTTGATTTAATTGGCCCATTTGAAATCCTCGATTGAGTAGGAACTGTGGCTTATAGACTCATTTTACCGCCAAGTATGTCGCGTGTTCATAACGTTTTTTACGTATCGATGTTATTTAATATGTGGTCGACCCGAACCACATTATTGAATTAGAACTAGACAAGATAGCAGAAGATTTTAACGTATGAGGAGATACGTATTAAAATCTTGGATAAGAAGAATCTTATTCGACACTTAAAGGTTATACCTCAAGAGATAGAATCTGAAATAAAGTCAAGGTATCCTCATCTCTTCGGCGTCACAGTGGGTTTGTCCACTGACATTGTCTTTCATCGCCTTCCCATTAAAGATGGATTTAAGCCAGTCAAACAAAAACTCAGGCGATTAAAACCTGAGTGGAGTTTAAAGTTAAAAGAAGAAATTGTGAAATAATTTCAAGCTGGCATCATCATGGTGTCCACATATCCTGAGTCGATATCCAACATTGTTCCCGTGCCTAAACCCGGAGGGAAGGTGCGAGTCTGCGTGGATTATCAGGACTTGAACAAAGCTTTCTTAAAAGATAGCTTTCCCGTGCCATTTATCCACATTCTCATTGACAATACTACTCAATACTGCATGTACTCCTTTGCTGATTGCTTTGCGGGGTACCATCAAATCATGGTTGCTGAGGAAGATCGTGAGAAAACTGCTTTCATCACGCCTTGGGGAACCTTTTGCTATAGATGGTTGTCATTCGGCCTCATCAAAGCCGGAGCCACCTATCAGTGAGCTATGATGGCTCTCTTCCATGACTTAATGCACAAAGAGATCGAGATCTACATGAATGACATCATTGTCAAGTCCCGAAGGGAAGAGGACCACTTAGACCATCTCAAAAAACTTTTCAACAGGTTGCGTAAGTACAACTTGAAGTTGAATCCAGCCAAGTGCGCCTTTGGCGTTAAATCAGGCAAGTTGCTAGGATTTCTAGTCAGCCACAAAGGGATTAAGCTGGATCCTACCAAAATCAAGGCCATCACGAAAATGTCCATTCCTCAGACAAAGAAGGAAATACGGGGATTTTTAGGAAGAATCAACTTCATTAGCAGGTTTATCTCTCAACTCACAGCAACCTGTGAGCCAACCTTCAAGCTGTTAAGGAAGAATTCCTCCATGAAATGGAATGATGAGTGCCAAAATGCCTTCCTCACGATTAAAGAATAGCTAGTCAAAGCTCCTATTTTGGTACCACCCAGGGGTGATGTTCCCCTATTCATGTACATGTCCGTAAGTGACAACGCCATGGGCTGCATGCTGGGATAGAAAGACAATAGAGGCCAAGAACGAGCTATCTATTACCTCAGCAAAAGATTCAGCAGTAGTGAACACAAGTATACTCTGATTGAGAAGACTTGTTGTGCTTTAGCATGGGCTTCCATTAGGTTACAACATTACCTCCATGGTCACACAACCCATCTCATATCCCGCGTGCATCCTCTCAAGTACGTGTTCAATAAACCCATGTTAAATTGGTGGCTGTCCAGATGGCAATTGATCCTACAACAATTTGACATCGTATATGTGATGCAAAAGTCCATCAAAGGTCAAGGAATTGCGGATCAACTAGCCGCTGCACCTTCAGGGGATTTCAAACCCTTGGAGACATACTTCCTCGATGAAAGAGTAATGACATTCAAAGAACACCATCAAGATGCGATACACGCCAAGCATGGAAGATGTATTTCGATGGAGTCATTAATATGGAAGGTCTTGGGCTGCGGTTCTAGTATCTCGGTATGGGGAACGATATCCGTCGTGAGTCAAATTACGCTTTATCGGCACCAACAACACAGCTGAGTATGAAGGCTGTCTCATGGGGATAAAACTTGCCCGTTCAATGGGCATCAGGCTATTAACTGTCTTTGGAGATTCAGAGTTGGTAGTCAGACAATCCACCAGAATCTATCAAACCAAAGAGCTACATTTTCTGCCTTACCATCGGCAAGTTTTACATATGATTTTAAAGTTCAAAGAAATCTCCTTTCTACACGTTCCTCGTAATAGGAATGACTTTGCAGATGCATTAGCAACTTTGGCCTCCTTAATTCGCATATCTGACAAAGGACACTTGCCAAGCATCACAATTTCCCTGCATAAGGCCCCAGCCTATGGGAATTACATTGGAGAAGTATCGGATGAGCTACCTCCCATCCAGCATCCTTGGTATCAACATATCAAGGAATACCTAGGAGATGGATCTACACCGCTGAGGCGAGCCCGACTGAGAAAAGGTGAATCCATCGACTTGCTATGAAATTCTACCTGAGTGGAGATGCGCTCTACAAAAGAGATGCAAGACTAGGTCTCCTCAGATGTTTAGACAGATATCAAGCTCAAAGGCTTATGGATGAAATCCACGGGGGAGTCTGTGGCCCCCCACATGAGTGGCCCTATCCTTGTCAAGAAAGTGCTTAGGACAGGACATTATTGGATATCTCTCAAAGCTGATTGCAATGACCACGTCAGGAGATGCTATCAGTGCCAGATTCATGGGAATGCTATACATTCCCCTCCACGGGAACTCCACAATATGAGTTCACCTTGGCCCTTCTCAATGTGGGGAATAGACGTTATCGGGCCCATTGAGCCTAAAGCCAGTAATGGACATCGATTTATCTTCACCATGATCGACGACTTCACCAAGTGGGTAGAAGCAGCCTCCTTCCCCAGGGTTACCAAAGAAGTCATCATTGCTTTCATCAGAAACAATGTCATTTATCGATATGGACAACCAGAGGTGATTGTGTCAGACAATGCTAAGAACCTCAACAACAAAATGATGGAGGAATTATGCAGTAAATTCCACGTCAAACATCTTAACTCTGTCATTTATCATCCGAAGATGTTCGCCAACCACAAAGATTGGCCTGACCTATTGCCTCTTACTCTGTTAGCCTACAGAACATCAATGCGCACTTCCACTAGGGCAACCCCCTATGCATTAACCTATGGGATGGAAGTAGTGCTCCCCATAGAAGTTGACATGGAATCCCTCAGAGTGTTAATAGACACTCAGCTGGAGGAAGACTAATGGGTACAAGACATGTATCACCAATTGTCTCTATTAGACGAAAGGCGAACCGCAGCTATCTTCCATGGTAAGTTATATCAACAAAGGATCGCCCGATCCTATAACAAAAAAGTCCGGCTACGACAGTTTAAACAACATGACTTGGTTTTGAAGAAGATCATTGATAACCAAGATCAATCTAAGGGAAAATTTGCTCCTAACTGGGAAGGCCCGTTTGTTGTCAAGGAAGTATTGACAGGAGGCGCTCTCAGATTGCAAGAAATGGATGGCGATGAATTTCCCCAACTCATAAATTCGGACGCCGTGAAACGGTACTATGTCTGAAATAACCAGCAAACACCCAAGTGCTGGATCATCAGATCACCAGTCATTCCAGTTCTTTAACCCTTTCCCACGTATAACTCTCTTTCACACTTTCCCCCTCAGGGAAAACATACATTTCAAGCCAGCAACCTTGCTTCTCTGCATTTCTACGACTTAGGTCATCCCACTACGGATTGAACCTCTCGCGTTTGCAGTTTGTCTACCCATATATGGGATCAAACTTCTCATACCTTCAGTTTATCCTCAACCTAGGATTAAACTTTCTCCTCCCCGCAATCTGACCTGCACATGGGATCATGCTTTTCACCTCGCCCTGAGGGGTGAACTACGTCGACCTGCTCTCTTCAATTGGGGTACGTAGGCAACCATGTTACATGGCCCGATCACAATAAAATAAAAACGACAAAAACATTTCTATCCTTTTCTCCTTATAAAAACAAAAACAACAAAATCATTCCTATACCATTCCTGCCACATACAGCGTTGAACCTCTTACACCAGGTTTGAACTACGCAGACCTGATCTCCTCTTCAATAGGAGTACGTAGGTAGCCATTCATGGTGCGGTCTCACCCCCTACCAAAACACAAAAACTTGTCAACTGGTACTGGGATCATCCTTCAATCCACCACATTTCATTGGCTTCAGACCAAAGGGATGGAATTACCTGAACTCCTCCCAAATAGGAGATTCGACGACCATCTAAGCTGTGGTTATACCTTGAAGAGCAACACCAATCCATAAGAGATGGAATTAACTAGGCTCCTCCTGAATAGAAGGAATCTTGGCGACTATCTCGTAGTGCGGTCAATCTCGTAGAGGAAAGCCAAACTCCTCTCCACATTTCCATGCGAAACCAAATCCCCAAGACACCAAAGATGGTAGGGATACATACATATCAATGATCCATTCTGAATCGTCCGAGAGACATCTCAATGTCCATCCTCAGGAGAGGAATTCGAATACATCAAGATCATAAGCCACAAGCGGCGAGGCAAAATATCAAGCAAGTAGCAAAGCATATTTAAAAGGGAAGTGATCAAAAATATATTTCCCTGCCATATATATAATGCTGTTTGATATACATAATGTAAACTGTACATGACAAAATGGCTAAGCTAGTCTGTGCAGGAGAATATAATCTCATCTACAATTCAGGGTATATGCGAGCTAACAAGCCCAACATGGAGTCCCTCTCAGAAGAAGGAGGCGAAGCTGTGGTCTTCTGTACGAGAATATCCACACGACCCAACAGATCTGCAGTCATCTGCATGGTGACCATATGCTCATCAATTTAAGCGCTCATCTTTGCGATCATGCCAGTGGTAAGGGACCTCACTGCAGTACTATCTTTGACGGCTACATCCTGAGCAGATATGGCACTATCCCGCTCAACTATCACTGCATCTCTGGCTGATCTAGCCTCATCCCGCTCAACGATAGTGACATCTCTACGAGCTAACGCCTCATCTCTCTCTAACAAAGTTGTGTCTCTCCCATCAAGGGCAGTCAACATCGAGGCTCTAGCCTGGTCTCTCTCGAAGGTCATCAGATGGAGACTCTGCTCTAAGTATTTGTGTCGAATGCTGTATAATGACAGTGCTGGTACTGGGAGAATATAGAGGAAATGATGGCAACCCAACAATTGGCTCCTCCTCGATGTAGGAATCAATGGCCTCCACTGGCTCTAAAGGATGAAAGCCCTGAAACTGGTCAAACTGCGACATTATGGCCAGCGGGTGGTAGGTAGTCATGCCCCTCAAGCCAGCCAGAGGGAGATAGTCTATGCCCGAAGCATGAGTAATAAAGTTGTAAGGTGAGCTAAGCCCCGAGCACGGCAATATGCTAAATGGATCCCTGATATTCGCCAAGAACATAGACCAAGCCAAAGCTTCCGTACACTCCGATGGCTGAAAGGAGTATGACATGGCTATGTCATGGGTGAAACAATACCCATTCTGTCTAAAGGTGCGAATCGGTCTCAACTGTGACATAAACCACACGTATAGCATGACCGAGCTGCCCGTGAACACTCCTGTCGGATAAGTGCGTGATATATGGCGACCTCGAGTCTCTGCTATAATCATTGGTATAATGGTACGACCCTCCCTGAGAGCTCTCACTGCTCTGATGACTCCAATGTCTATCTCATCCATATATCGTGGCATATAGACATACGACGATCAGCATAATAGCGATACATCAACCACGGCTCGGCCTTGCCATGATCCTCCTCAGTGCGATGAAATCCCGTAATGTCGGTGTGTAACTATCCTCAGAGCCAAAATCTGTCAAACAGAAAATGATAGGATATAACGTGGCCAGATGTAAGCTCATCCTATACCACCTTACGCCTCAATCCAGTGAGGGTCATGAACCATCGACTCATGTCCCCTAAAGCCATATGCAAGCAAGGTCTGTCCAGCAGCAGCATCGTCAACCGTGCATACTCCTCCAGAGTGGGAGTCAACTCCTGGGTCCTAAATCGGAAAACCTGCCTCTCCGATACCAAGTGCTCCAGCATGCCATCCATGAATCCTATAGGAACCTGAAACATCAACAGGGTCATAGTATGCTGCAACAAATGATCTACGATCACCCTGCCTGATGGTGACATGCTATCATACCACGATCGCATACTAGATGCCACCAATGATGGTGGGGTATGATCAATACAGCTAACTTTTGAAGAAGACATCTGTACGGGCCGTGTCATAAGACCATCCAGGGGTCAATGCTGAATATCTCTTGAAATACATACATATGCATAACATGATACATGCATTGCAGATAATAGATGGCAATACGATATAGGGAATGAAAAAACTGTGTATACATTCCTAAGTATATCAACATCTAATACATCATCTCTGTACAACTACAAATACATGGAAATGGGGCACAGATGCCCTACTACTAACAGAGGGGTATCAAAAGATATAGCGAGAATGGGGCACAACCACCCAATAGCTAGCAGAGGCCTATCAAAAGATATAACAAAAATACACATCAGAAGAAGACAATGGTATCAATGGCCACATCATCAATCCTATCCACCTGATGTAACTCCTCTTGAGTCACTGGATCTCTATCAACAGGGATGTCAGGCCTATATAAGAGGAGGATCTGCGCCGGCAAAACCGAATGGGTCATCTGAGGGGCCAGCGCCTGAGCTGGGAGGATCAAACGAATCTGCCTCTGCTGGATCTCTACCCAAATGTCGAATAAAGAAATGTGTCTAGTCTAGTTACCGGGTCAAACTATCAATCTGTGTCACATGAGTCAGATCACGGACATAGGCTATCCAATCTGTCATCATCACGGATCCTGGAACCATATCCCCCATGAACTGAGTGGCGCGAGACTGGGCTCCAATAGTACGAGGGAACCACCAACGCTGGAATATCTCCTGAGTGCAAGAACCCTCTGATAATGCAAAGTCATCAACCCCCAACAATGGGATATCAGTAACAGGTGACTATGATACATGCAAATGACGCCTGGCAGGAGGCAAGATCGGCATGCGAATCTCCCATGTGGTGCTCCTAATAGTACGATCTCCTAAATAGAGCTCCCATCCTCCATCTGTAAAGAGAAGAACTCTCCGAGTAGAGATCATGTACTCGACGCCAGTCGGGTACCCATCCTCAAAACCGATGGCCAAATGTTCCCCAGAATAGGGAATCCATGTGATGATATCGGCTGTCAACAACTCCAGCTGCAGGCAACAATGAGTGAAACCCTCAGCTACAGGGACCTCTGCCAAAATGGAATGATCCCATCGTCGTCCTCATGGATAGGTATCTAAACCTAACACACTCAAAGGACGCAAGCATGAGAGCCTCTCATAGGCCCAAAACTGCTAATACAATGGCAAAACATCTGTGGTCATTAAACACTCTTAACCTATAAAATCCCCAATGGGGGTTATAACGTGGAACCCCGGCGGGGGTTACAACGCATGTTCATCCGTTGACACACACATCAACGAAGGTCAAGCAGCCTTGACATCATTATAACAGTTGGATGTAAATCCAACAGAGCATCGGAAGCCATTCGATGACCAGCCGCTGCTATACACATCAGCGAGGGTACAAACGTGATCCCCGACGAGGGTTACAAAGCATGCTCATTCGTTGACACACACATCAATGACGGTCAAGTAGCCTTGATGTTATTGCAGCCGATGGCAAGTAAACCCATCGAGGCATCGAAAGTTGTTCGATGATTGCGTACGTTGGTATTCATAAGTCCCTAGTGGATCCCCGGCGGGGGTCACAACGCAATGTTCCGTTGATTCACACGTCAGCGAAGGTCAAGCAGCCTTGACAATCTATCCCAAAGGGTTTTCATCCATTGATTCATATGTCGGTGAAGTATAAATCAACGAAGGTCAAGCAATCCTGACATCATCTGTTGTTGGCATTAAATCCAACAAAATCTTGACATATCCTGGCTATTCAAACCAAGAAAAAGTCAACATCATCAAGGAGGATCGATGATGGAATATGTTATATACATCCTCAAACAGACAAAGCATTATCCCCACAGATCTCTTACACATAAGAGGTACCTCTTCGGAATTAAGTCTGTATCAAGGCTTCAGGACTTTGGTGATAACTCCAACATCAACATCCTAACAGATTCTGATCACTCATCCGATCAGGTCATATTTGCCAATCCTCGGTAAACATTACAAGGATTCAACAATCATCCCAGCATGTTGGGCAACAACCCCGCACACATGCATCATACATTTGCATCATGTTGCTATATATAGTATCATGTTTGTATTATGGCATTTCAAGTGTCTAGGATTCTTTATCCTACCCATACATTGCATTGCATGAGTATGATAAAGAGGGGCATATGTAGACACTCGAAATTTTTTGCACACCAATCACTAATATTGCAGGAGGACAGATTCATCTTTCAAGAGGGAACCCTGGAAGACAATTCATATTCATTCCAGATACTACCGGAAGTTCAGCATCAACCCCAGGACACACACTGGGAGTAACAATTCCAACCTCAGAGATAACCCCGATGCGTGCAGATCCAATACCGAAACACACACCGGATAAGACTGATTAATCTCGGAGATAACCCCGAGGTATCCAGTCTCAGTCCCAATCATGGGAATAGCTACCAACCTTGGTGATCACCCCCAAGGAATGCAGTTCCGGCGATAACCCCGGAAATGAAACCAGCTTCAATCTCGACGATCACAACGAGACACCTAGTACCAACCCTGAGATAACACCGAGAGGATAGGCACACTTCAGAATTGACACTGAGGACCTTCAACATTTGCGCGATACAATCTCAATCTCAAAGAATAACCCCGAGCGTCGTCGCTTTATCATTGAATCGGCGATAACTCCGGTAAGGGGCCAAGGCATCATCTCACCACTCTAAAGCCACATCACGTCGTCTCAACATCTCATACATACATTTCTACACCACGACGTCCCACAAGAATTCAGGAAAACCAATCCTGAGTGACTATTGTGCAGGGTAACGGATAGAATTTGAAGCCTGAAGATCGGAGGGCACCGTCCCATCTTTATGACTTCGTAAAAAATCTCGAATCCCATGCCATTGTACAACTCTCGACAACGGCGGTCCAAAATACGTCCTATATTCCTCAGTCGAATGCCCGAATTACAATTCTGAAAGTTCGAGTGGACATTGGTGTGCCTACGTGCACGTACTACGAGACAACCCAACCCGAGAAACACGGGGTAACCCGCGACCTCGGTACATCTGCGGTGGTCAGTAGTACCTCAAGGCTCCCCTCTATAAATAGAGGGCTTGGGGTAGCCATTTTGAAGAGAGAAAGAGCGAGGAAACCCTGTCAAATTTGCTCCGTACTTGCAATATACTGAGTGCTTTCCCATTTTAAACATTTGTGAGCTCACATATAGCTACTTTTGTACCGGCGGGAGCCGATTTTCATCCACTTTAAAGATATAGAAGTCTTCTTTGGCAGCCCACTATAAGCCTTCTCACACACTTTAAAGCCTTTCTCTTCATCTTTGCACACACCCTTCTTCACGTTGAGAGTCGTGTTGCGTGTATTTTCCCGGACTTCGATCCGTGGTTTTATTTCAGTTTGTATATGTGTGTATATATATATATATATGTATATATATATATTTATATATGGACTAACATTATCGAGTTATGCCTCGGTTGAGCCTGACTTGATGCAGAGCATTTATTTGCTTATATATATATATATATATATATATATATATATATATATATATATATATATATATATATATATATGAACTGTTGTCAACTACATTACGATGAGCCCGGATTTTACATCCGGTGCATTTACTCGCTTTTTATATATATACTTATATATATAAACTATTGTCGAACTCTGTTCGATGAGCCTGGATTGTACATCCGGTGCGTTTATCGCTTTTATATGTATATATATATATATATATATATATATATATACATTCGCTCTTTCTGGAGTTCACTTCATTGGCGCTTGATTGCTTTATGCTGACTTTATTTACGTTTAAATCCCTTTGGAGTTTCCTCCGTGGCGGTTGATAACTTTTACAGCTTTATTTACATTTTCCGATCCCCCGTGGAGGTGCTTCGTGGTGGCTGATCATGACTGTATATATATATATTTATAGCTTTTTATATATATACATGCTTACAGCTTTCATACAAATTGTGGTATCATGTGCGCCTAGGAATCATGTGATCACAGATTCAGCCTATTGGATCGAGATTCGGTTCCCGTGATGGACATTTTCAGCTGTAAGCAGCTTGTAAATTATTATGTAGTGTCTGAATTTCCTCAGATGGTTTTCATATCCACGAGGAAGTCAGTATTATTTTGTACATTATTTTCTTATAGATGCTTCACATCTCGGAAATAATCAATCAAGCCGAACACTTAATAAAATGGAAGTGTAAAAGGTCTCAATTACTATTGAGCATCAGGATTTGAAAAACCTCTTTTATAAAACATCATTGCTATATCTTGCTAAAAACTAAATTTTTACATAAATTCAAACCCTGTGTATATAGGTACGAATGAGGCCTCACACTACTTCCAAATAACAGCACATTGACCCACACACACACACACATTCAGATAGTAGTTTCTTGAAAAGAGGCGGTCACCGTGGTAACACGGATGTTGGGGGGTGCCTAACACCTTCCTTCCACATAATCAAGTCCCCGGATCCTAATGAATCTCAGTTTCATCGACCCGTTTAGCAGTGTCACATCACTGGGTCAATGTGCAAACCTTTTCTCGGTTGTGTTGGTACAAGCATTTAAAAAACCAACTGGCGACTCTTAACAGTCCATCGTTGACATTATACATGTCGGACCTTTTTCACTTGTTTTTTTCAAACAAATCTCACCTAAAATGAGAACACCAAAGAATAATTAACGAAAAGGGACAATTCAAAATCCCGACGTCGACAGGTGGCGACTCTGCTGGGGACTCCAGTAAGAGGACTTAAACATACATCTGTTCAAAATCTCGATGTCAATATACATTAACTTTTAAGAAGTTAAGAACATACTGTATATATATTAAGTAATTTACTATTACTGTGTAAATACATCTGTTCAGGTAAAATACATCCATGACTCTTGGTTATTCATTTATTATGTAAAAACTATTATCAATCAGGTATATATATATCCCCATTCTCCAGCGAACCTTAAACAGCGAACCAAAAGTGAACCGATAATAGCGACGGTTTTTTGAGTCGTTATAGCATACAAAGCCAACGACATAGCTATGTCGACGGTTCGAACTGTTGCCATAGCCGGTTCATTTTTGGTTGATGTTTAAAGTCCCCTAGAGAAAGGAACTGTGTGTGTAACGCCCCCAAAATAGGTCCATTCCATCCAACCCATTCTGAGTCGCCAAATATATGGTACGAAAAACAACTACAACTTTATTACAACAATTGTCGTGCAAAATCTGAAATAAACAACACATATCTTTGTGAGTTTGGATACAAATATATACCAACTGTATGTACGTCACAATGACACCTTACATAAAGGTATAGTCAAAAACTGTTTTAGAAATTAGAATCTTTGGGAAGTGCTCAAGGAAACCTTCGTACATGGGAGGCCATGCTTTTAAGTTATGGTAGATATCATATGGCCACAGAATTATCCTTGGTTGACCCAATAGACCCCAAAGAAAAACGAGAAGATTACTATCATATTCTTCCCAATGGTGAGTCTTCTCTTGACATATCATTATCTCCACTGTCTCTAATTGGGTATTATACTCTAAACAAACACCAAGATTATATAGGTAGTGCTTGTAAATATACTCGAAGAAGTGGATGAGCACAACCATGTCTTATGATAACACGAGTTTGTATGTCATTAGACATCTTGTATGATAGTGACAAAACACCCTTCCAAAGTTGGGTTCGCCTCACCCTATTTAATTCACCAAAAATAACTATTAAATGATGTATAAAATACAACACACTAAAGTCCTCAATAAAATTATTTCCATACTCTTTAGGAGAGAACCTCAACAACTATAGACCACCGTTCTATTCCTTGTTATCCCCGCTCAACCCAAATACACTTTTATTACAGAAAGGAATTGTGAAACAAAAGGGTGAGCACAACTAGCTCGATAAAGAATATTATAACTAAAGATACATAAATTATCAATAGTCTTCATCAATAATAAATCGTAGATTTAGAACATATGGTAGATGATAAAACTTTTCAACCATAGTTGCGGTGAACGAGCGAATCCATTAAAAGAGTCAAATAGACTATAAAGTCTATTGTCTTCCACGTTAAAGTCCACCAACAATATTTTATCCTCAGTAACATCAATCAACGCCTTTTTCCACAATCATATGAATAACTCATAATCATAATTGTGATTCTAAATTCCTCTTCTCATCCGGGACGAAGATAATTTTCATCACCGTCTTTACCGAAAAATCAAATATCATGGTTATACCAAATCACAGCTTTACGATCATAATCATACTAAAAATTCATCTTTACCACGGGCCAAGATATTCATCAACAGCTTCATCTTTACATTACGAAGCTAAAGATATTCAACAACGAGTCATCTTTGCATTACGAGCCAAAGATATTCATCAATAATTCATCTTTTTGCTTCTGGGCTAAAGATATTCAACAACAAATCATCTTTGCATTACGAGCAAAAGATATTCATCAATAATTCATCTTTGCACTCTGAGCTAAGATATTCATCAACAAGTCATCTTTGCACAACGAGCCAAAGATATTCATATATCAAAGAAATACATAATCATTTCAGAAGTTATATAACAATAATTATAACCATGTTGATCAATTCACCTTTGCACTTAAGCTAAAAATATTCAATTGTAAATTCAATGGTCATGATCATACCAAATCAACAATTCAACTTTTGCACTCTTGGCCAAAGAGAACCTATAGTCACGATCATACCAATAATCTACCCATCTTTACACTCAAGTCAAAGAGAAATATTGTCGTTAGGGTTATAAGAATGTTATATAAAAACAATATAATCAAAACATGGTTTTAATTTCAAGAGTAAGATTCATAAATCAACGATAATTTGGTCAGAGAAGAAACCAATTTGTCGTGAATAAGACCCAAATTCGTAAATACATAGTACCGTATCGTGCATAGTAACCTCACTACGAAAAGATAAAGTTTCATAATAAAATTCATATCCATATTTATAACACCTTAATGCAAATGTTATAAATCACTTAGAAATCTCATAATCTAATATTATTAATATTACAATAATATTTTAATCATTTCTAAAACTTATAAACAATTTAATTAAATTGTTTACACTTTACTAATTAATGAATTTAATCATCATAAAATGCCAAACTCATAAGATTTCATCACCAATAACCAAAACCCTCATCCAAAAATCTTCATATACCTTATATATGATTCTCAAGCCATAAAATCATATTTTCCAATTTTCTTACTTCACATAACATATTTAATTCATTTACTCATAACTAGAATATTTTCATGAAAAATACCAAATAAGTTCCAAAAATATTTCTTTTTTGGAATTTAGCATAACATAGTCCCATATTGAACATATATTTTTCTCGAAATTTTAAAAATTCATTTACTACTTTTCATATGGCCAAAACCACCGAATATTTAAACATTTATCATAAATTATACTTTTATCCAAAAATTCTGAAATTTACGGTATACGGATATTATATAGATGTACTCCCAATAAAAATTTCATCAATTTTGGAGTTAATCACAAGGAGTTATAAGCGATTACTTTTAAAATAGTCTTTTCTCATAAAATCCATAACTCCTAATCTATACATCCAAAATCGCCATTTTGGACACAATATACAAAACTCATCAAAATATCATTTCAAATTTTTCAGAATTTTGAAGGTTCAGAAAAATTTCGAAACTAAAACATAATAACCCTTAAAATCCTTTACTATCCTTACCTCAAAAAGCGGTACTTCTAATTAGAATAACGTTGAACAAACTTGCAATCAGATAGCAACACTCAAAGTATACTCAAAATACTCAAAAGAATACTCGATAATATAGAGAGAAAAACTTGAGTTTACGGTGTGATTTTCAATTCTAACCTAAGCACCCTATTTATAGGAAAATGCTTAAAACACCAAAGCGAAAAATTTATTAAATATTATTATATTTTTCCAAAACTTCATACGCATGTTTTACCATCTGAACTCAGCCCTATCACATGTTAAATGAGGAAAACAAAATGAAAAACACGTTTTATAAATAAAAATAATTAAAACTTTCAAAAATCAATTATTTGAACTTGAACTTCAATAATTCATAATAAATAGCCCTTTTATCGAAAAATTCGAATCTGTGAGTTTTATAGGAAATTCAATTCTCCACAACTTTGCGTAAGAAAGTTTTTCCAAATTCAAACAAAAATTGACCGAGAATCCACAAACGGGTGATTTTATAAAGTTATAATCAAATTTCGGTCAATAATTGTGTACACCAACACATAAAATATGTGTTAAACATTTATTACCACAAAATACTCTTCCTCCTCATATACTCATATACCCCACATTCATTATAAAAATATCACTGTTAATATATTATTAAAATAATATATTTAAATAAATTATTTTATCAGAAAAAGACAAAATATTAATTTTCAACAATTGTCACATTAAAAATTTTCTCCATCTATGTCCACATAAAATAAATATTTTCCTCATCATAAAAATTAATAATTAATTATTCACAAATAATAATACATAATCACAATATTGACAACCAGTAGGCCTTCGGAAAGAGGGAGCTTTCCAATAAGGATCTCTCCTTACTGGCGCGCAATTAGGTGACCAAACCTCTCCTTAGACACAACTTTCTAGACATTGCCAATAATGTTATCCAATAATATTATTCAGATAATATGAATTATTGCTCTAGATAATGGAAAATCTTGTGTAATGACAATTCTTGAAACAATGATAATATAAAATATCAACGCAACAATTATTGAATCAATAAAATATAATATTGAGCGATAATTCTTCGTAACAATTATTGAGTAGTGCTTTCTTACGTAAGAATCAATAATTCAAAAATCTTTATGCAATCTGGTGTTCTAACGTACTGACAACGTGTATTACTTTACTTTACCCACCGGGTATTCCAATGCAGTTAATACAGTAATAATTACTGTTATTATTTATAAAAACTCCTTTTGTCGTTTTCTTCATCCTATGGTTATTACATTATGGGGCCCACAAATGGTCACACTACCAGTCGATGCGAATATTCCCCAACGGAAAGAATATTCCACGTCAAACGAATATTCCCAAACAATAATGAGTATTTTATAACCACTTGCTTATTTTGAAAAAATTATATATATCACCCTTAACTTTAACTTTTATCAATTTAACCATTTACTGAATAGTAATTATAAGAAAAATTGAATACTTTTATTTCATAAAATTCGGGGCCTTACAGTGTGTGTATATATATATATATATCATTGACTCTTGGTTTAATTCTTCATGAATTAAGAAAAAATTGTTTCCATTCTTAAATATAAAACTCATAATCTATCTATATATAGATCATAAAATCTGGCAAAAACTTACAAAAGAAACAATTATCATGGCTCAATCCTACAACTTCATATCAGATATTTCTCTCAACAAAGACAATTGGGTGACTAAAGTTCATGTCACTAAAAAGTGGGATAATTACAACATTCTAACAAACAAGCTCTTCAACACTCAAATCATACTTCTTGATGAAAAGGTATACTATACAGCTTTACCCGCATGTTATATATTTATCTAACTTTTGTTTACCTCTTACCAAAATGGAAATATCATTGCGGTAATTAGAAACAATCAAAGAAGAAGTTACTTCAAAGTATTTGAGGAAGGTGTGATTTACTTGATCACCAATTTCAAGGTTTTAGCCTTGCAGGAAGATTATAATGCAATCAAAGGCAACTTTTACATCAGTTTCTACTTGAACAAGCTGAAAAGAAACTAAACAACAAAACATATACTTAGGTTGTAGGATTAATTACAAATTAAACCCCCAAAGTATACACCATTTTACCATTCATACCCCGATGTTTAAACGCTCTCATTCCGCTACCTAAAGTACCGTTAAGTAAGAACAATGGACCCTATTCAGATTTTTGGTCAATTTTTTGGCAGGAAAATATTGTTGACCTTATAAATAACATAGTTGATTTAATTAATTTGTAGAAATACATTTGAAATATTAGATTAACAAAATAAAGTGTAAAATTTTCAAACAATTTGGGAATTTCATCAATCTAATTCCATTTCATTCAACAAACCAAAACAGACAACAAATTAGATCAACAAACCAAAGGGTCCTCTAATTCCATCAAATTTGGCTCATCAAACTAAAACAAAGTGAAAATCTCCATCTTTATCTCTTTCATTTTCATTTGATCTTCATCTTCATTATCAACTCAAGTGCCCTCGAATTATGGAAAATTTTTGTGAAAGATCTGGAAGATTCAAACCCAGAACTACGATTGATGTAACTGGTTTTGGTCTCGATCACCATGGATGCTTAAATCAAGCGCTCGATTAAGGTTTGATCTTACGCTTGGTGTTAGATCTGTTATGGGTTTGTTTCTTTAATTTTTCTGAGTTTTGTGTATGAGATAATAGATGGGTTTGATCTTACCCTTGGTTTCATTGATTGTGGTTTGGAATTTATAAGTGTTGAGAATTATGAAATTATGGGCTTCGGTTAACGATGAACAATTAATACTATATGGTCAGTTTGTTGGTAGTGGTCCAACCGTTGATCTTGTTTCACATTTACCAAACTTGAGTGGTGTGTAGTCCCATTTTGTCTAGCTTGAGGGTATTATATCCTATCAAACAAACATATTGGTTTAGGTTTTTGGTTATTCCTCTGCTCATGATAGGTTCTTCCTCTACTCATGAGATTTTTGAAATTCTGGGTTTGGGTTTGGGTTTGGGCTTTTGGTTCTTCCTCTTAGAGAGAGAAAATGAAATGATATTGAGACTGGGAAACTTTTTGAAGATGTTAAACGAATTGGGAATTTAGTTTGAGATTTTTGAGCTTCATGAATGGTTACGAAGGAACAAGATGAATGATTTGGGTATTTAGGATTTTAAAATTTTTGGTGAGTTCTATGGTTATGGAAGATGGGGAAGAAGAGGAAAAACAAAACAAAATTAGATTTGTAAATTTGTAATTTATTGTATTAGTATGTTTAAATGTATTAATTATTCTAATTAATCAGGTTTTCAAAGGTTTTATACGGTCAAGTGTATAAAAATCTGGCTAAATCGAACTTATACATATACCACCAGAACACGTGGCAGTTTCGACGGCTTTTTTGGCCGAAAATTACAAAAGGGTCAGTTATGGTAACTTAACGATACTTTAAGTAACGAGATTGGAGCGTTTAAACATTGGGGTACGAATAGTAAAATAGTGTATATTTCGGGGTATAATTTGCAATTAACCCTAGGTTGTATAACTCCTATTAAATTATTTTTTAACTAAGTTTTATTATTCCTTTTTCAACTTAATATGTAAAATAATATCATGATCATTAGAATGTAATTACTGTTATTAACCTTAAAGGATATATATATATATATATATATTGACTTATCTCAATTAACCAGAGCTATAGAAAATATTTGTCAAGGCTAGTACTTGGTACTATGTCCTTAAGATAATTATGCCCTCCGTATGGTGCTTAGAGTTGATAGCACTTGTCTTCCAGGATACAATGACACCGTACACTTTAGCAGCACTACTAAAAGTATACTCTTCGAACCAAAAGAAATCCTCTAACTCTCTCTAAAAATTAACTTAAAGAAACTGATAAAGAAATAAAGACTAGAATGCTCTATATGCTATAAAATGCAAGAGAATTGAATGAAAATGAAGGATGCCCCCTCTTATCACAGAACAATTCATCTCATAGAAACACCGAAGTGTTCAAATTGTAGCACAAGGCCTCATACGTTCTACCACCTTGTACAAATATCACACCTTTGCACATAAGTAAAACTTCTCAAATTCAACATATGAGAAGTTTAAGAAACTAGCATTCATTTAGAATATGAATAAAGTTAGGAAACTTGCATTACGTACAACAACAGCTTAGATTTTACGTTGAACTGCTCATTTCATATCCCTATATATCACATAAGAAAATAACACATACACCAATTAGTCATATACTTGACTTACACATTGGTTTAAAATTAACTTTACTTCTTAGGGTTCGCATTTTTGCAATCTAAGTTTACGCGACCAACTTTCTTTACCAGTTTACGACTTCATGACATACAGAGATGTCTTACTTATATGATCATCATCTTTGATGATTTACATTCTTATCTTGTTCTTATAACTTTTCTAGGACTCAGCACACATCGTGTCTCTGCTAGTATTTCATATGGTACTCTGAGTGGTTTCCCACAAACAACCAACAAACAAGTTCCCGTCTCATCTACACTATCTTTCACAGTGAGTTAGATCAGTTGCCAGTTTCGTATAGACCTCCGCTCTCTGAAGGAATTGTTAAGCCCAACTCCCATATGTCAACCATCAAAGATTACAATTGAACCACAACCTAAGCTTATCTTAACTTATCCGAACCATTAAAACTATAATGTTCGTTAAGTCAATTTCTCATTCTTTATGGCTTTCTGGCAATTAAATGCCATACCTCAGGATTCATTCCTTATCGTCTAAGTTATACAGTTTTTTAGTATGTTAAGAGAGATAGTTCAATGTTAATACTTTGCATTCATGGTGTTAAGTATTTTATATAACCTTATTCATATCTTATAACGTCCAGTTCACTCGACTCGGAACGTCATTAAATTTATAATCTTTAACTCGACTTTTTAACGTTATACGTCATTGTCTTTAATTCATTTTCTTCACTGTTCACGATTTTATTCATTAGTCTTCATTACTTTACGGTCAAACTATACACGGGGTGTAGGTTCGATCCGTTTAATCATCACGTGCACTCAACCCTCACTTCGGTTAAAGTGTTTGACGTTTACATTCTTTGTCTTTTAATAATGTTCAATCTTTCCGTTCAACCCTTACAAAAGGTTTAAATTACATGTTTAAGTGTTACATTCGATGAACAATATGTTCTTTATCTTTCATTACATTTCCCCTAGGAGTTAAGCAATTAAAAGCTCATCACTGGGTTTTGTTCTGCATCGGCGATACGACGCCGGTCCCCTTCTTAATCCTCGTGATGCAGCGCCACTCACCAGTAATTGACAGACCGGGTTGGCATTGTGGCGCTGCCTCCCAAGGCTTAACTGGCGCTGCGGTGCCAGGCATAAAACCTTGAAAAAAATTTCAAAGTGTTGAACTTGTTTGAGATGCTCACTTCATAATTTCATAACTTATTCGTTATAACTCGGAACGAGGTCGTTCCAAAGCCATTCTCTTCCTTATCTTAGGTACTTGAACTTTCCTCGGTTAGAAATTTATTTTGAATCCACTAAAATGCCATTCAATTAGCTTAAATTCCATCATTCGTTCGTTTTACGTTATTAACGTTCTTCGTTCGTTCGTTCGTAATTCAGTCATCCAAACTCGGAACTCGTTCATTCTTGAGTCCACGACTCACGTTTTCTACGTTCTCTTACATTCTTATGAAATCCTACACCTTCGGGTTCATTTACAAAATTTCTACTTTTCGTTCGTCCTTTACGAATTTTTTTGCCATAACTTCGTTCATGAATGTTTCTATCAATCCTAACCAAGCAATAAGCATCTAACTTATACGCGATGGTTTTAAACTTGTCCATCAAAAAAAGTTATATCTACGATGGTTTTAAATTTGTCCATCAACAACGTTCTTCGCGTGTTCATCGCATTCTTCGTTCGTTCTTCATTTTTAATCCATATTATGATTTCACTTTTTATTGGAATTTGGTGTTATAAGACACCAATTCTTACTTATTTCACCAAATTATTCATATAATTCTTTCGGATCGCTCAAATTCATTACGAAACTCATACTTCCTTAAGAAATTTATAACCTAAACTTTTAATTCTTATTTCTTTGTTTTCTCATGATTTCAACCATATGAAAATCATTCTTAACATCTTTTACTTCTATTCTCATTAAGCTATGTTTTTAACACATGAAACTTAAAGAAAGTTTAACTTATAAGTTAGGTTTTCAATACCTTTCTTCTTTATTTTTCTTTCTCTAGACAAAGCCAGCGATTTGCTAGCTTTTCTATTTCACGATAATCTCCGATCTGAGCATCCATGCTCTTTCTCTTCCTTCTTCTCCTCCAAGCTCAAGCGCTTTCTCTCTCGCTTTCAAAGTGTTGGTTGATTTCAAAGAAATCAACTAGCACTTCTCTTTTATAGATTTTTGAAGCTAGGGGCAAAATAGTCATTTTGCCTCTAAGGTTACTATTCAAACCTCCTTACTAAAACTCCTTACTATTCATGAAGCTTCTCCTGGAAGCTTCGTGGTTCCATCTTTCGGGATTCATCCGACAGTTTTAAAAAACTGCGATTCTCGGAATCCAAATATTTTTGGATATTTCGTGTTTCCTCTACAATTTAACTTTTACGCATTTTTCGGATCTTTGAAAAACTTAAAAACACTTTTTGATGATAAGTGTTTTCCTTCACGTTTTCCCCCAACGTAGTTAAACGAATGAAAAGTACATAACAATATTTTTCGTCGTTTTTATTTCTTCCAATTTTTGCACGTTTTTTGAGAAAAACTTTTATCGACTAACTTAACTTTTCACAACATTTTATCGTCAAATCTTCGACGGAATATAATTTCTACATACCGAACTCTCAGAAAGGCTTAGGTTATTCAAACCTAACCATTAGGTTTCGTCGGGTGAATAGTGCATATTTCGTCTTTTTCCTCGAAAATATTTTTGTTCCCAAAATTTTTTTATTTTCATCTTAAAAATTATTACTCGTTAAGTCTAGTTCGTAGCCAGAATCCTCTCGTATTATAATCATTATATGTTCTAGAATGATTAATAAACACATAGCACATAATATTATTAATAAAAATTAATTTTATTAATAACTAATTTTTTAAACTTAAATTCTGGACAAATTCGAATTTCTGGGTTGTCACACTCTTCCCAACTTAAAAAAAATTCCGTCCTCGGAATTTCTTAAAACCACACCTATACCCGGGTCATCACATTCACCCCTTCTTCAAAGAATTTCGTCCTCGAAATTTTAGCATACACATCTTCTCAACTTCTCTTCAAAGAAGTTCTTATCTTTCAATCATTCTCTAACCTTCTTAACTTATCAAGAATTATGAAGTAGAATGAATAACGAGGAACATAAGAATTCCTTTAAAACATTTCATACTTTTGCTGAGGGGTCAAATTGACCATGAACTCTTACTAGTTTAACAGCATTGCACCGTAAACCCTTCAATCACGGCCAGTTTACAATCATCAAGAAAGTAAACTACCTCTTCCATACGTAGGCGATCAACCCAACGTATAACCCATTTCGGGGTGTGTGTTGGGTAAAATCTAATTACGCACAACACGCAAGTATACGTGGTCAACAAGTAATAAAGTGTAAGTAGAGTATCGTTCCCGCGAGGAATTGTTTAATAAAAATCACCAAGTACTAACTCGTAACCAACTCAATCTTATTTAAACGAATCAATTTCAAATTATATAATTAAACTACTATTAAACTCCACTAGTTAAATTAAGATTACAGAGACTTAAGATCACAACTTCACTTATTGCTTCATTTAAATTAACACACTTCTCATCAATTATTCTCCATCATGAATTGCTAATCAAGAACAGTAAAGCAGATAAAATAATCTCTCGATGCATAAAACTCATACTCACTTAAATCCACATATGATAGAATTAAGCAAGACACCCTAATTAACTAATCCACTATATCTCTATGTGAATTACAATTAAAAAGGATTTAAAGCACAAGTTCTCTATGATTACATATGGCATAAAGGCATATCTCTATCCTAAACACGAATTATGAATTCCATCTATGCAGAAATCACAAACACATGCTATCATGATAAGATCTAAATCAATACTTCATCTCTCAAGTTCATATAGATTATCACGGTAATTGATGGCCAATCAATTAAGCAATTAAGTCCAAATCATAATAGATAATCCTCACAATAGAACATAATAATTCATAGCGAAGCTTATTAAAATAAACTACACAATAAGATCCATTGTAATCTCAAACAAAGAATTAGTTCATTATTATTGAATTAAAACTTAGAATCCACAATTGAATAAACAATAAAAGACAAAGATAGAAGAAGATGAGAAGATAGAATCTATTGTCTGTAGATTTGAAGCTCCCTCCTAGCTCCTACTTTGAATCTTCAATGGTCTCCAAGTTGCGTCAATCTCCAAATCTAATAAGAACTAGTGTTTTCTCCTATTCTACTCTAATCTAATCTAATGAATTTCTCCATCTCTCCCCATCTCTAATCCTTGTGATTCTCCTCCTTTTATAAGTCTCTTTATATGTCTTTAAGTCCTCTTGGAAGTCCTTGAGTCAATCGGATTGAACAAATCCTTCTTGGACTCAAATTTGGCCAAAATTCGTCTTTTCTGCGCTTCCCCCTCCCCGGAGGGGGTTTATACTTGTAAAGGGTATGAGACCCCAGATTTTATGAATAAAGATTTAATTTTTCGAAATATTTGTTTTTAATATTATGGTGTGGATTTGAGATAATGTTATAGTTATGGGTAGTATTTATAAATTTTGCAAAGTATGCAAGTTGTCATATTATATTCGATTGGTCAGGGAATATTTTATCAGGGAATATTCGTGCAATGGCACAATCATTGGTGGACCCCACAACAGAATTATTGTCTAATTGAGAAAAAGACAAAAATATTTTATGAAAATAACGGCGGAAGCTTTACCGTTATCTTTGTTGAACTACTTTCAGTAGTAAAGAAATGCGATGTCTGGCGTGGTTCGCATAGTAGCACACACCGGTATTAATTATTGATGCTTACGTGATAAGTCACTCAGTTTTGTTTTATTGGTATTATTAATGTAATAAAACAAAATACTTTTATAAAGTTATTCTATAAATAGAATATATTATATTTTATTATGCATAGTATTGCATAGTGTATGCGCATAGTATTTTGCGTAGTAAAATCTTTTTATATAAAATGAATACTTTTATAAAGTTATACTGCTTTTATTAGATAATAATTAGAATATATTATATTTTATTATGCATAGTATTTTCATAATTACTGCATAGTGTTTTGCATAGTAAAATCTTTTATATAAAATAGAATACTTTTATAAAGTTATCTGCTTTTATTAGACAATAATTAGAATATAATATATTTTATTATGCATAGTATTTGCATAGTATTTTGCATAGTATTTGCATAGTAAAAATCTTTTATAAAGTTATTACGTTTTATTAGATTATAAATAGAATATATTATATTTTTATTTAAAATATTTTGCTTTAAATATGGACCGTCAGATTAAAGTAAATCAATCTGACCGATTGATGAGTTAGTTACTATGCGATTCCATTTTTCTATAAATAGAAGCTCATTCATTCATTATTTACGGCAAATTCAACTTTGAAACTCTAGAGAGATAAACTATAGAGAGAAAGAAGAAAGTATTCTGCTACTTCACTATTTATATATCCAGTACTCTTCTTCTTAAGGTAGGGAATATTATTTGTTGTACTCATAAGGGGTATTATTTCTTTCTTATTCATGAAGAGAACTTCATTATTCAATTATTTATTATTACATTGGAATAACTTTGTATCTGCTGCTACCCTATACTTGGTAAAATTCTTACATTATTCAATTCTTTATTATTATGTTGGAATAACTTTGTCTATGCAAATAACGCATACATGGTAAAATTCTTCTAATATTCCATTCTTTATTATTCTGTTGGAATATCATGTCTGTGTGTTTTATGCCGGACCTGGTTCCGTTATTTATTAATCTGTTGGAATATCATGTCGGTGCGTTTTACGCTGGACCTAGTTCCGTTATTTATTATTCTGTTAGAACATCCTATCGGAGCGAATTTCGCCAGAGCTGGTTCCGTTATTTAATATTACATTGGAATAACTCTTTATCTGTCACAATCACCGCATGTATGGTGATTTCTTTTGTTATTCCATTCTTTATTATACTCAGTTGGTTAAAGTTTTGACTTCTATAATCCATGCAATTAGTGGAATATCCTTGATATTTGCGCTTCATCCAGTATCTTTTCATGGAAATATTCTTCTGAGCATTCTTGAATTTTACTCTACAAAGCAGTATCATGTTGACAATTTGGACGTTATTAGTACCTGGATAAATTAATTCTTGAACTTGTTTTATTGAATTATTATGTCATTGTCATCATCCTCATGTTTATATTATGTTGAAAGTCATCTGTGGCCTGTAGTGCATAGATGGACTTGGTATGATTATGACCAGGGATTATTCGGTATAATCATGACCTTAATGTTACAATGATGTGGAAAAAGTCCTCATTGGCCCGTAGTGCATTGATGGACAATTTTTGGTATGATTATGGCTATGGATTCTCTTCGGCCAAGGGTGCAAAGATGAATTGTTTTATGGCATGATCGGGACCGTTGATGAAAACATGATTATCTTTGGCCCGTAGTGCATGGATAATTGTGGTTGTGATACTAAAGAATATCCTTAGCCGTAGTGCAGGGGTGATTCGATGATGTGGATTATTTATTAAGCTGAGTCCCAACGATAAAAGTGATGAAAAACCTTTTAAATTATAAAAGATAGTAGATTTTATTCTCTACTTGACTCTTTTAATGGATTGCTTGTTCCGCTGCAGTTAAACTTTACTGGGCTAGTTGAGCTCACCCTTTCTTTCGTTGTTCTCTTCAGGAAATGAGAATATAGCTGGGACGAGTCAGGGAACGGAGTGATGGTCTTAGATGGTGCATTAGTAGTCCTCACTATTCTGTGAAATAGTGTGATAATAATTGTAATGAGGACTCCTTTTGAGTTTGTATACTCTCTAGTAGACAATATTTGTATTCAAATTCACAGTTTATGTTTTGTCGTATTGTACACGACAGTTGTATTATTAAGTTGTATTTGAATTCTGTACTATGTATCTAGCGACTCAAGATGGGTGATGTATACCTAATTTTGGGGGTGTCACAGTTGGTATCAAAGCTTAGGGATATGATCCCTGGCTGAGATGTGAGACAAGAACTAGGAGGGGAGAGATGGGGAATTCTTTCGCTAGTATGACCTACCTAAGTTTATTTAATATTTAATTGGTCGGTCAGAGTATAAAGATAATATGTGATATGTTAATTAACCCTTGTTTTGTGGCAGTATTTGAAAATGGCATCCGAAAATGTTAAGATAAGCAATGAAGCACATGAGACCGTTGAGACACCTTTAATCACTAACCAAAGTTAATGTGATATCGCATTTAAGAAGAAATTAGAGATATCTACGTGGTGCGTGAAGAACTAATAGTTGCACCGAGCTAGTTCAGCGAGGTAGCGACTAAGAGTGGGAAGAAGAGGAACACGAGGAGAATTTATTAGAAGAATTTTATGATCAAAATTTAGCATTACAAAATTGTATTCATGAGTTAGAAGAAATTCCTTTGCCGAAATTTGAAGAACGGCGATGATGCGTGGAGCAAAGAGATGCAACCATTCAAAATTGTGTTACCCAATGTGCGATACTTGAATGTAAGCACTCTTTGGCGAGTATAAGATATTAGAGTGGAATCGAGAATGCTATGATCAAAGTTCTGACGATGAAAGCGAAACAAATGAACGAAGGAGAATAGATGACGCGTGGGTAAAAGCCGCATCGACGACGTGTAGATATTGTAGAAAAAGACGTCGATCCAATAAAGCCAAAATAGATGAAATGGATTTTTCTTTTGGACAACAATTGGGAGAATCCAACATCGAATTGAATTACCACAATGTGCATAGCGATCAACCCCAATTCGATATGGATCGAGAATAATGATTCAAATTATTGATCGTGAATGGGGCGAAAGCGATTAAGGGTGGAATGTATCCTATAAAGAAAGTCAAATCCGATGAGTTTAAGTGAGAGCGTTTTGTCGAGGAACCCGACGAAGTTATTACGGGTAAGTTAATGATAAACTCTTGCGAAGTGTACCTTCATGTGACGCCCCAAAATAGGTATACACAACACCCATTCTGAGTCGCCAAATACATGGTACAAAAAGCAAACTACAACTTCAATAATACAAATGTCGTGTGAAATACGACAATATATCTTAATGAGTTTAAATATAATATTGTCTTCTAGACAATATCTATACTCAAATAAATCCCCATCATAATTATTGATTCATTATTTTACAAAAATGGTGAGGACTACTAAACAACTCTCTCTAAACCTTCATTCATTCCATACCCCGACTAAGTACTCGCTACATTCTCGCCTCCCCGAGAAGAAAAATGGAACAACAAGGAAAAGGGTGAGCTCAACTAACCCAATAAAAGAATATTATGACTAAGATAATATACAACAAATTATCGTTAGTCTTTAACAGGAAAAATCTGATAGAATACAATAGACAACAAGTTTCGGATCAATATTCGCAATGAAATAATAATTCATAGAAGAGTTACGTAGAAATGAAATCTACTATAATCTATGAATTTAACGATATCCATCATCAATATTTTATCCCCAGTAACATCAATCAATATACATCTGAATCAAATATTCATCTTTGCACTCTGAGCCAAAGATATTCATCGATTAATCATGTTCATTTAAACACTGCTCATCTTTTACTCTGATGCAAAAGATATTAATCAATCGGTCATGTTCATCTCAACACTGCTCATCTTTGCACTACAGTGCCAAAGATATTCTTCAGAAATCATTCATCTTTGCACTACTGGCCAAAGATATTCAATAATATCATCATTTAAGACCGAGGATGATGAAAATATTTTAAAGAAACGAATCCAAAGGAAACAAAATGACAAGGATTAAGGATTAAGGATTCGTACTTGGTTTTATCCATGTCCAAAAATACCTCAAAAATAATCATAGTGGTGTAAAATTCAAGAATGATCAAAACATGGATACAATCGAGTTAGTATCCGAATAGATGTTTTGGACGAAAAAGAAGAAATTTTATTTTTAAATTGAATAATACCAGTATACGTGAATAGTCAGATATCGTGAATAAAGGCCAAATATCGTGAATAGTAACTCAAACACCAAAAGATAGAAATTCCACAAAAATATCTTCACGCTTACATGAATAGTACTGTGAATAGTAACTCATGAATAGTAACTCATGAATAGTAACTCGTGAATAGTAACTCATGAATAAGTAACCCATGAATAGTAACTCGTGAATAGTAACTCATGAATAGTAACCCCATGAATAGTAACCCGACATGAAAAAGTTCCAAATTTGATAAAAACTTCAGATCAACATTTCAAAGATAATGATATTGAAGAAATAATATCATTACGAAAAAAAATAATATCCTTACCTCGAAAGATTAGTACTTCTAAATTGGAATACTGGGTATAGTCTTTGAAGGAACTTACACCGTCTAACAATACTCAAAGTATACTCACAAGAATACGCTCAATATATCGAGAGAGAAATAGAGAAACTTCGGTTTACGGTGTTTTTCAATTCTAACCTAAGCACCCTATTTATAGGAAATTGCTTAGAACACCAAAGCGAAAATTTAATATAATATTAATATATTTAATAAATTCTCTCGCCCATCTAGACAATCTGATCTCAGCCATCAAGCACATGTTAAAGATGGCCAACAACATTTGAAAAACGTTTTTCTTAAAAACATAATTAAAACTTCCAAAAATTAATTATTTGAAGCTTGAACTTAAATAATTCATAATAAATAGCTCTTTCATCAGAAAATTCGAATCTCGCGATTTTTATAGGAAATTCAATTCTCTACAACTTTGCGTAAGAAAGTTTTTCCAAATTCTAAATAGAAATTGACCAAAATCCACAAACCAAGCGATTTTACAGTGCTATAATCAAATTTCAATAATAAATGGGGTCCAATTTAGAGCATGTTTAACATGTTTTAAACATTTATTGCAACAAAAATACTCTTCCTCCTCGTATACTCATATATCCCACATTCGTTGTAAAAATATCACCATTAATATATTATTAAAATAATATATTTAAATGAATTATTTTATCGTAAAAAGATAAAATATTAATTTTCAACAATTGTCATTTTAAAAAATTTCTCCATCTATATCCACATAAAATCAATATTTTCCTCATCATATAAATCAATAATTAATTATTCACAAATAATATTACGAATCACAATATTGACAACCAGTGCGGCTCCTGAAAGAGGGGGGGCTTTCCAATAAGAATTTCTTCTTCTTGGCGCAATTAGGGTGACCAAACCTTTCCTTAGATGAACTTTCTAGACATTGCCAATAATGTTATCTAATAATATTATTCAGATAATATGAATTATTGCTTCGATAATGAAAGATACTGTGTAATGACAATTATTGAAACAACAGCAATATAAAATATCAACGCAGCAATTATTAACTCAATAAAATACTGAACAGTAATTACTGTAACCATTATTGAGTAGTGCCTTCTTACGTAAGAATCAATAATTGGTGCAATACCGTGTGCTACTGTTCAACAACGCGTATTAGTGTTTTTTTTAACCACCGGGTATTCCAACAGTATTAACGGTAACAACTACGCCGTTATTTAAAAACAACTTATATTTGTCGTTTTCTTCATCCAATCGCTTTCCGTTATGGGGCCCACACATGGTCACTTGCATTGGTCAATTTAATATTCCCCACAATGATCTAATATTCCACGACCAAACGAATATTCCCCGACGATAATGAATATTTTATAACCACTTGCTTAATTTGAAATATTTGCATATTTAACCCTTAACTATCCACATTAATCAAATCAACCCTTACTATTTCAAAATAATAAATAAAGGAAATTCCTTTTTATTTAAAAATTTCGGGGTCTTACATACACCTTATTAGATACCAGTTCTATCCACTCTTTTATTTCACCTAGTTGTGTTCAATGTTTGAATTTAACTCTGGAGAAGTTAGACTTTGATATATCTGTTTAAACTCAGTTAGGAGAAACCTTTGTTACCTCCATTCTTTATAAATCTTGTTCAAATCAACACTTTCACGTTACATGTCAATCTTATCTCTTTGAAAATACTTGCCTTTGATGCGATTTTAGGAATCGATTGGTTAACTACTCATCATTCTTTTCGTAAGGTTGTTAGCTTTCATATTCCTAACAAACCTGTTATGCAAATTCAAGTAACCAAACCACTAAAGTCAATCATTGTCATATCAAGCCATAAATAAAGAGCCCCAATCCTTTCGTTGTTGACTTTCTTGTGTGGGATGCACCGAAGCTAGACTTTCTGTAGGCAACATCATGACTGACGATGGCAAGTTGATAGGTATCAATGTGACGTACTATCCAAGTCTTGGATGACGGTCACAGTTTTGAACGATATTTCTATTGTTAATAAATTTCCTGACGTATTCTTGAAGACTTCTTAGCCTACCCTTAGAGCGTGAAATCGAATTTTGTATTGACCCCAGTATAAAACCAATTTCTAAAACCCTTAAATATTTCTTCAACTAAAATGAACGTAACATGCGCCAAAGACGTTGGCTTGAGCTGTTGAAGATTACGATCGTACCATACAATATCATTGTGAAAGTGCAAACGTGGTAGCTGACGCGTTGAGTAGAAGATTGTATGCGGTTACAAGTGCAAATATACGAACCCACGTAAAGATAACGAATATATAATTAGAATTGACTTTAATAGATAAAGTTAAAGATGCTCAAGCTACATACTCAGAGCTGATGAATGTGAAGAAGAAGGTTCAAGAGGGCGTTATTCTAGAAGCAAGAATCGATCGAGAGGAAATCTCAACTCGGTGCTTCACGATACCATTTCTATGAAGGCCCCGAATAATACTAATAATAATAACAATAATATAAAGATCAACTTAATTTACATATTTATTAGAGTCTGAATCCCAAGTACGTAACCTTTAAACATTCATTACAACCCATGATAGATAATATATATCATATTTGTCTTAATAAAGTTAACTATTACATAAAGTAGCATTGTGTTCATTCAGCAACCTTTCCCTTTCCCTTGTTCTTAGCAAAGCTTTCTGGTTGTTCACACTTAGCTGAAAACATTTAAATTAAGCAAGGATGAGCATTTGAGTGCCCAACAAGTAATAGCAATTATATATTTAAGCTGAAAGAATTTAAATATTTTCTTTATACTACCCTTCTACAACGATTCAACAGTTGTGAAGTAATCTGTACCAATGATAATAATATATCAATTCTATACCAAATCTTTGAAACTACGTACTGACTATAAATAGGGTTTAGGTGACATGCTATGAACATTGTTTTCAATTTTCGAATAGGTTAAATAGAAATTCATCTGCCAACCGTCATAACTTATGGGCACGGGGGGTGATCAGCCCGTTATGCCCTGTATTGATCAATACTACGTGCAAGAAAGAGGGTATCGTTCACTCTGTCTGCCTTGGGCGCATAAAAGTTTTCCCGTGTAGGGATTCATACTTGTCTGGGTTCCAAATCAAAGGTTTTATCTTGTTCAACAATAATCTATAATTCAACATATATATATATATATATAATTGATAAATATATATCAACATGTGATTAAATACATGATTATCCAAGTGAGACACAACATGTATAACCATTTATAGAAATTAACCAAGTGGGAGACATATATATATATATATATATATATATATATATATATATGAATTACTATATATAACATGTTGATAATCAATGAGCGTATATAATATAAGGTTAATAATCATATAATAATAATATAATTTAGAAATATTCTTACTCATGTCCATTGCGATAAAGAAAATGCAAAGGTAAGATACTTGCCGATCTGCTACCGCTTACAATTCAGTAACTTAGTTCTATCTTTTATATCACGACTATCATTAATCGGATCATTTTGCTTCGATTAGAACAATATATTATCACACATAATACTACTTATTGCGATCAACATATATAACCTAATCACATTATTATATATGTTTAACAAACCATCAATCACAAATAAATACTTATCTAATTAAATTATCTAAGTCCAGATCAATTTACAAATATGTTCTGCATAATCGGCAACGGTTTTATCGAATAATTATCGAGTCTAAGACTATATCCTCAGAACTTAGTATCAATCATATTATTTTTTTAAATGACTTATTATAATTTTAAAACATTTATTATAATTTATCATGAATTTTCAAACATCGAATCATTATTAAATGATTTAAATATTGAATAATTCTATTATCATTAATATTTAATTAATATTAAACTATTAATGAAATCATTTCCAAAATATTAAAGTTATTTATAATAACTTAGAATATTTTAAAGTATTAATATTACCCTTAAATGATTTTTAAAACATTTAAAATCATTTTAAATAATTACCATTAATATTAAAGTATTAATGTAATATTTATCAAAATATTAAAAGTCATTAAGTATAACTTAATAATATTTTTAATTCATTTTTATCCTTTTAAATGATTTTTAAATTAATAAAACCATTTTTAAACTATTTATTTAATATAATTATTAAATAAATAAATTTAATATCATTAATTAATACTAAATTAATAATCATTAACATTAAATTATTAATGAAATTATCCTTTAAATATTAAAAGTTATATTTTATAACTTAAAATATCTTTAAACACTTTATTTTTATTTAAAATGATTTTTATAATAATAAAATCATTTTTAAACTAATTTATTTAATATAATTATTAAATAACTTTAATATCATTAATATTAAATAATTAATAAAATTTGTCTTTAAAATATTAAAAGTTATATTTTATAACTTAAAATATTAATAAATACCTTTTATTATTTAAAATGATTTTTAATATATTAAAATCATTTTTAATTAATTTATTTAATGTATTTATTAAATAAATAAAATATCAATAATATCCAAATAAATATTAATATTTATGAAAAATATGTCAAATTATTAAAAGTTAATTTTTATAACTTAAAATAATTTTTAAAATTAATTTTATAATTTTAGAATTTATTTACTATTTTTAAATGATTTTTCAAAATTAAAATAAATATAATTATTAAATCATCATTATAGCCTTTAGCGACGAAAAAATCATGTCGCCTAAGGTGTTCTTGAGGCTCAAGAACATTCATATATAAGATTAACAAGCTAGCTACGTTTGACCACGTGTTAAACGCTTATCAAGTAGTTTTAGGCATTTTGTTGTTACGTAGCATGTAGTTCTAGTAACATACTACAAGATCCAACAACAAAAATGATCATAAATTCATAACAAAGAGATCTAATCGTCAAAAAGTGGTCATCGTTGAGTTGTTCTTCATTTTTCTCGGTTACCCGAAATGAAGAACAGATTCGACTACTGCATATTTGGGCTTCCACAACTTGTGATCTAGGTGATGTTTTAGTGATTTAAGAGATCCATGTTGTAGAACACATGTAGTACTGATCTATCACCAAACATTATCATAACAACAACATAATAGCCAAATCATGTCCGTCCAAACCATGTCGTAATCATCGCCATGAAATTTTCGGGTTACCCGAAAAGCTCATCCGTGAACTTCTACTTGGTTTGACCATCCCCAAATTCGATATGATGGTGATAAAAAGCCGATCTAAAAGCATAAGAATGTAGTATAACTATCATATAATAACCATATCACAACAACAAACACAAATCAACAATAAGTTACGAGATCAGAGGCCTCAAAATTTTTGTCAGACCATTTCTGGGCAAGATCTGGGTTACCCAGATTTTGTCCAGTCATGGTCGGTCAACGACTTTTGACTAACAATAACTTGCAATCTGTTGAAGATATGACCTTGATTCAACTTCCAGAGTAAAGATATTATATCATACTACAAGATCAAAGCTACAAACAACAAAAAGACATAACAGAGAAAGATTGGTGGCCACTGACATTCGTTGTCAGACCACTAAGAATTTTTTTTACAGTTTTTGAAGAACATTAAATCCGAGCCTCTAGATGTTATGGATCTAACATCTAGCAACCCAGATCATGATTATACACTACTAACAACATATTTTAACACTTAATCATAACATCTAACAAAGGATCGTTGGACAGATTTCAAATTAGGGTTTAATACCTTTCTTTGATAAATTTGATTTCTAGCTTCTTAATTTGTTACTGGTATGCGTGGGACTGGTCTTGGGATCTGATCTAGCAAATATTTTCGTGGGTCTTGAGCTTGAGAGAATTTGGTTGAGTGTTTGAAAAAAAAAATGGCTAACAAAATGAATTCTCTCTCTCTCTTAATCTATTTATACTACATAGATTAAATGTATCTAACATGCAAGGTGTCAAAAGAGATAAGCTTGGATGATATATAGAGCATGTGTTATAATTTAGAGTGATGACTTGCAAGATATTGATAAGATTTGCAAAAAAAAAATCCCTATCCAAAAAGGGTATTTTAGTAAACTAATAAAATATTTTAAGGGTATTCTTGTCCATGGCATTTGAATCTAGGTTTTAATCAATAGATTTTAAACCTTAAGGTTTCCCAAATAATTTCTACGGTTTGAAAAATTAAGATTAAAGTTCAATAAAATTTTAATTTAACCACACTAATTAAAATTAGGGTTTTAATAGAAAATTAGGGTTTTAAAATAATTAGGGTTCCTAAATAATAATTAGGGTTTCTAATTAACCTTAAATTCTATAATACTCAACATTAATCAAATAACACAATTTCTTACCAATCATAAACTCTAGTTTGAGTTTCAAACTACGATTTAACACAATAAAATTAGGGTTTTCAAATATTGTACCATTATTGACGAATCATTAACAATATGTATATATCATATATATATATTATATATAATTTTAAAATCAAAATATAATATTATTATATTATTATTCTCATTCCTTGATAAAAATCCAAAATTAGGGTTTGGATTCCATATCTCGATTATTCTTCCATATTTAACCTTATTAATTAAGGTAAAATAATTAACTTAATAATCTGTACTAAAATTCATATAATAAAATAATTATTATAATTATTCAAAAAATCATTTCATATATTATTTAAATAATATATAATTATATTTTCATGGAAAATAATTAATAAAAACATTTCTACAATAAAAAAGTAATTATTATAAGAATATACTTTATAATAATCAATAATTCTAAAATAAAATTATTTGTAATCATTCATGTAATAAATATATTTTTATTTACCACATAATTACATATACACATTATCTTGTACAAATCCTCATCCTTAAAATAAAAAAAAAAAAATATACTGTGAAAATTTCTTATTTATTTATATAGAAAATATCGGTTGTTACATTCACCTCCCTTATAAAGATTCCGCCCCTAATCACCGCTTTTAAAACCTATACATACAAGGGTACATAGCATACATAATCATTGCAAGTAGATCTTGATCAACTTTGATCGAATCGATCTTTAACTATCCACATAAAGCTTGTCTTTTCGATTAAATAAAATTTAATTTCTAAAAGAACTCAAATTCCTCCCTCAAAATTTCTTTAAAAATAATTTACTATATATAGGAAAATCATGCAAAAGAAAATAAAGAGTTATAATGAATAATACACGGAGTTGCATTACCAAATGCCATCGTATCCTCGACGATCGTGTTGTAGACCCTCTGCTTGTTGATTTTGTTGGTTTGTTTGACGAGGTCGGTCCCGGTGATTGATTGCTAAAGTCCCACCTTGCTGTGCGATATTCCCACTTCCCCGCCTCCGTCCTCCTCTTCGGACAATCCTTCACCTGGTGTTCAGTCGATCCGCACAAAAAACACCCACTGTTCATCCTAGGATTGGGGCGGTTGGGAGATATATAGCCTCCCCCTTCTGCACTTTTGTAGTACACGAACTTTACTTTCAAACATTCCCCTGAGTGGTTCTTTCCACAATACTTACACTGTACTGCTGTCTTCTTAACACCTTCTTGTTTTACCTTCACACTTCCAAAACTGCTCCCCTTCCTCTTGGTACTACCACCCCTATTCCCACTATTAATTTCCACCTTCCCAGCTCCTTCGGTCTTACCCTTATTATTCCTCTCCTTATTGTAGAGGCTCATGGCCTCACTTCCCTCCTCAGCTATAATTGTTTTCTCCATGAGTGCTGCAAATGTAGGGATCTGCAACATTGCCACCTTGTTGTAGAGCCAGGGTTTTAATCCCAGCTCAAACCTTCTAGCTTTCCTAGCCTCCGTATCAACTTGATGCGGAGCAAACCTAGCTAATTCATTAAATTTAGCGGCGTATTTTGACACCCTCATGTTTTCCTGCTTCAACTCTAAAAATTTCACCTCCATCCTAGCCTGCATACTAAGTGAAAAATAATTTTTGAAAAATAAAGTTTTGAACCTATCCCATATAACTACACCTTCTCCTGCCCTCACCTGATTCGCTTCCCACCAAAAGTTTGCCTCTGCCTTCATCATATAGGTCGCAAAAGCGGTCTTTTGCCCCTCAGCTACCCTAGCTACCACAAACGCTTTTTCAATCTCTTTAACCCAAGTCTGGGCTTCAACAGGGTCAGTTGTACCTTTAAATTTTGGCGGTCCCTACAAACCTTTAAAGTCTTTGAAGTTCACTAAGCGGTTGTCCTACCGGTTTCCGATGGATCGGTATTCCTTCTTTGCATAGCTTGTGCTACCATGTTTGCAAAGTGATGCATCGGATCTGCTTGTTGTTGTCCCTCAACGTTGTTGACAGATTCTTCTGCCCTTTGGTTTCGAGTTCGACGTCTTGGCGGCATTATCTGGTTAAATAAAATCATAAATTTAACTTACATTCTAAATCTTATCGCATAAGATGAGTATATCAAACTCGTTTCATTACTCAAACATAGGTTCATATTCATTTAACGAATATTTTACATAGCATAACACATAATACTTTAAACATCAGTTATCCCTTTGGGACCACAAAAGTCGGGATTTAGAGTCTTGACTAATACAAAAGTTGGAAACATTACATTACACAGACATACTTATCATATATATTATATTAAACACACCTACACAATGAATCTATACTACCTATTTATTACACCTTTTCTTGGACAACCTTTAGCCTTGATGACCTTCATCCCATGATAAAAACATTCTCTGTTTATAGTCAGGACAATACAGAGTGGTATGTCCTTCATAGCCGCAAAGGTAACATATTTTTTTCCCTTTCTTCTTATCGGATTTTCCTAAGTCATGGTCTTCTATCTTTCTTTTCCCCTTCTTGTTCGGAGCAGCACACGATGTGTTTCTTGAGGCTCCCATATGATCAATTTGGATTTTAAGCTTATCCTGCTCTTCCATTATTTCTATTAACGCCTGTCGCAGTTGGCTATTTAACAACTTTTCTATCTCCCACAACCTTTCCAAAAAAGAAACCTTGTTCCTCAGATCCTGGACCTCCGTTGATGCTTGATCAGCTTCAACTTTAGTGTCTGAATCACTATCTGTCAGCTCCACCATCTTCGGATCTGGTACTACGTTTTCTATAATAACCACATCGTGTGAGTTATTTTCATTATGAGCCTCCATTTCAGCTCAGGTGTATGGGTTTGACCCTTCTTCATGCTATAAGCATATAACAAGCCTTTTCCACCAGACATCTACACACATAAATTATCCCGATTAGCATATAGTATATACACACATCAGACAAGAGTTTTATATAAGTTATCTTTTATTTTGTTTGACGATGAATTTATTCAATTCATCTCTTTTTAAACTCTATATGAGTTATTTATATTTTCAACGTTTCCTCTCGTTTCTAAGGTTATAGCCTAAGGTCTAACCCACCTAAGGTTTTTAACCCTAAGCTCGATACCAACTCAGAAGGCCCCCAAATTTGGGTACTTGAAACCCGAACTCTCGGTGCTTCACGATACCATTTCTATGAAATAAATAATACTAATAATAATAATAATAATATAAAGATCAACTTAATTTACATATTTATCGAGTCTCTAAATCCCAAGTACGTAACCTTTAAACATTCATTACAACCCATGATAGATAATATATATCATATTTGTCTTAATAAAGTTAACTATTACATAAAGTAGCATTGTGTTCATTCAGCAACCTTTCCATTTCCCTTGTTCTTAACAGAGCTTTCTGGTTGTTCACACTTAGCTTAAAACATTTAAATTAAGCAAGGATGAGCATTTGAGTGCCCAATAAGTAATAGCAATTATATATACAAGAAAAAAGAATTTAAATGTTTTCTTTATACTACCCTTCTACAACGATTCAACAGTTGTGAAGTAATATGTACCAATGATAATAATATATCAATTCTATACCAAATTTTTGAAACTACGTACTGACTATAAATAGGGTTTAGGTGACATGCTATGAACATTGTTTTCAATTTTCAAATAGGTTAAACAGAAATTCATCTGCAAACCATCATAACTTACGGGCACGGGGGTGATCAGCCCGTTATGCCCTGCATTGATCAATACTACGTGCAAGAACGAGGGTATCGTTCACTCTGTCCGCCTTGGGCGCATAAAAAGTTTTCCCGTGTAGGGATGTTCATACTTGTCTGGGTTCCAAATCAAAGGTTTTATCTTGTTCAACAATAATCTATAATTCAATATATATATATATATATATATATATATATATTGTAATAAAGGTATATCAACATGTGATTAAATATAATGATTATCCAAGTGGGGACACTTGTATAACCATTTATAAAATTAATTAACGAGCATATATATATATATATATATATATATAATTAATTACTATATACTAACATGTTGATAATCAATGAGCGTATATAATATAAGGTTAATAATATATATAAAGTATAATATAATTTAGAAACATTCTTACTCATGTCCATTGCATAAAGAAAATGCAAAGGTAAGATACTTGCACGATGCAATCGCTTACTTCTGATTCAGTAACTTAGTTCTATCTTTTATATCACGACTATCATTAATCGGATCATTTTTTCGATTAGAATAATATATTATAACACATATATCTTTGCTTATTATAGTCAACACATAACCTAATCACATTGTTATATATGTTTAACAACCATTGAATCACAAATAAACACTTATCTAATTAAAATATCTAAGTCCGGATCAATTTCTAAAATATGCTATGTGCGAATGTCTTAATTTTTTTATCGGGTAATTATCGAGTCTAAGACTACTATCCTCGTAACTTAGTATCAATCATATTATTTTTAAATGACTTAATATAATTTTAAAATATTTATTATAATTTATCATGAATTTTCAAACATCTAATCATTATTAAATGATTTAAATATTGAATAATTCTATTATCATTAATATTTAATTAATATTAAACTATTAATGAAATCATTTCCAAAATATTAAAGTTATTTATAATAACTTAGAATATTTTTAAAGTATTAATATTACCCTTAAATGATTTTTAAAACATTTAAAATTATTTTAAATAATTACCATTAATATTAAAGTATTAATGTAATATTTATCAAAATATTAAAAGTCATTAAGTATAACTTAATAATATTTTTAATTCATTTTATCCTTTTTAAATGATTTTTAAATTAATAAAACCATTTTTAAACTATTTATTTAATATAATTATTAAATAAATTTAATATCATTAATACTAAATTAATAATCATTAACATTAAATTATTAATGAAATTATCCTTTAAATATTAAAAGTTATATTTTATAACTTAAAATATCTTTAAACACTTTATTTTTATTTAAAATGATTTTTATAATAATAAAATCATTTTTAAACTAATTTATTTAATATAATTATTAAATAACTTTAATATCATTAATATTAAATAATTAATGAAATTTGTCTTTAAATATTAAAAGTTATATTTTATAACTTAAAATATTAATAAATACCTTTTTATTATTTAAAATGATTTTTAATATATTAAAATCATTTTTAATTAATTTATTTAATGTATTTATTAAATAAATAAAATATCAATAATATCCAAATAAATATTAATATTTATGAAAAATATGTCAAATTATTAAAAGTTAATTTTTATAACTTAAAATAATTTTTAAAATTAATTTTGTAATTTTCGTAATTTATTTACTATTTTTAAATGATTTTTCAAATTAAAATAAATATAATTATTAAATCATTCATTATAGCCTTTAGCGACAAAAATCGTCATCGTAAGGTGTTCTTGAGCCTCAAGAACATTCATATCTGATTAACGAGTAAAGCTACTTTGACCACTGATTAAACGCTTATCAAGTAGTTTCTGGGCATGTTGTTGGTCAAAGCATGTAGTTCTGATGTAGGACTACAAGATCCAACAACAAAAATGATCATATCTTTCATAACCAAAGAGATCTCAGCCTTCAAACAAGCTGCCAGAGCTGTTCTTCATTTTCTGGGTTACCTAGAAATGAAGAACAGTTCGACTGCTCATATTTGGGCTTCCACAACTTGTGATCTAGGTGATGTTTTAGTGATTTAAGAGATCCAAGTTGTAGAACACATGTAGTACTACAGATCTTTCACCAAACATTATCATAACAACAACATAATAGCCATAGCAGGTCCGGTCAAACCATGTCAGAATCCACGCTCATGAACTTTCTGGGTTACCCAGAAAGCTCATCCGTGAACTTCTGCTTGGTTTGACCATCCCCCAAATTCCAGTATAATGGTGATAAAACCGATCTAAAAGCATAAGAATGTAGTATAACTATCATATAATAACCATATCACAACAACAAACACAAATCAATAATACGTTACGAGATCAGAGGCCTCAAAATTCTTGTTAGACCATTTCTGGGCAAGATCTGGGTTACCCAGATTTTGTCCAAATCGTATTAATCGATCACGACTTTCGACTAACAATAACTTGCAATCTGTTGAAGATATGACCTTGATTCAACTTCCGAGTAAAGATATTATATCATACACAAAGATCAAAGCTACAAACAACAAAAGACATAACAGAAAGATTGGTGGCCACCTTTCGGATTCGGACCACTTTTTTTTTACAGCTTTGAAGAAATTAAATTGAGCTTCTAGATGTTATGGATCTAACATCTAAAGCCAGATCATGATTATACACTACTAACAATTGTGGCGCCCCCAAATTATGTATACATCACCCGCCTCTTGGGTGCATGGATACATGGTACGAAATTCAAATACAACTTACTAATATAACTGCCGTGTATAATACGACAAAACATAAACTATGAGTTTGAATACAAATATTATCTACTAGAGATTATACAAACTCAAAGGAGTCCAGTATATTACAATTATTATCACACTATTTCACGAATAGTGAGGACTACTAATGCTATCCTCTCGACCATCACTCCGTTCCCAGACTCGTCCCGGCTATATTCTCATTTTCTAAAGAGAAACGGTGAAAGAAAGGGTGAGCTCAACTAGCCCAAAGAAGAAATATTATGACTAGATAATGCGTAATAATTTATCGTTAGCCTTCAACAATGTTAAATTGATAAAATATAATAAATATCAAGTTTAACTAGCAAATAAACAAGCAATCCATTAAAAGAGTCAAGTAGAAAATGAAATCTACTATCTTTTATGATTTAAAAAGTTTTTCATCACTTTTATCGCTAAGACTCAGCTCAATAAATAATCCACATCATTAAATCATCCCCCGCACTTTCTGTGCCGAGGATATTCTTTAGTATCACGACCATGAATTATCCATGCACTACGGGCCAAAGATAATCGTGTTTTCATCAACGGTCCTGATCATGCCATAAAACAATTCATCTTTGCTCCCTTGGCCGAAGAGAATCCATAGTCATAATCATACCAAAAATTGTTCATCAATGCACTACGTGCCAATGAGGACTTTTAATTTTTCACATCATTTGTAACATTACGGTCATGATTACACCGCATAATCCCTGGTCATAATCATACCAAGTCCATCTATGCACTACATGCCACAGATGACTTTCAATATAATATAAACATGAGGATGATGACAATGATATAAGAATTCAATAAAACAAGTTCAAGAATTAATTTATCCATGAACCAATAACGTCCAAATTGTCAACATGATACTTCTTTGTAGAGTAAAATTCAAGAATGCTCAGAAGAATATTTCCATGGAAAGATACTGGATGAAGCGCAAATATCAAGGATATTCCACTAATTTCATGGAGTATAGAAGTCAAAATTTTAATCAACTGAGTATAATACCGAATGGAATAACAAAAGATATTACCATGTATGCGGTATTTGCATGAGCGGTTATTCAACAGAATAATAATAACGGAACGGTAAGGTGAAATTCACCTGCGACATGATGTTCCAATAGAATAATAAATGCGAATAATAAATGATGGAACCAGTCCCATGAGATATAGCATGCAATGGATATTCCGACGAATAATAATAAAGACGGAATAATAAAAATGGAACTAGGTTCTACTTATAACACGTATGTGGATATTCCGGCGTAATAATAAAGACGAATAATAGAAGAATGTCACCAAGTATAGGGTAGCCCGCGTATACAGGTTATTCCAATAGAACAATAAAGAAATGGAATAACAGAAGTTCTCTTCTTGAATACAAAAGAATAATATCCTTTGTCGTAAAATAATACTTGATATAAGAGTAGTGAAGTTGTAAAAAACTTCTCTTCTATCTCTCTATAGTCTCTCTCTATAGTTCAGTGAATTCGTAAGAAAATAATGAAGGAATGAGCTTCTATTTATAGGAAAATGGAATGCATAGTAACTAATCCATGAACTATCAGTTGATTTACTTTAATCGACGGTCCATATTTAAAGAAAAATCTTTTAAATAAAATATAATATATTCTATTTATATAAAAAGATTTTTACTATGGAAACTATATCTGGAGCACTATGCAAACCACTATGCATAATAAAATATAATATATTCTATTTATAGAATAACTTTAATAAAGTATTACATTTTTATATAAAAAGATTTTACTATGCAAAACACTATGCATAATAGAATATAATATATTCTATTTATAGAATAACTTTAATAAAGTATTCTATTTTATATAAAAAGATGTTTCTATTTTATTACGTGAATAAAAAAACTTCTAAATCAACAATAATTGAATCAAATAATGTGAGATACTATGCAAAGAACTATTGTAGCAATAATTGAACAAAACCGGGTGACTTCTCACATAAATATCAATGATCAATACCGTGTTACTACTATGCAACAACGCCAGACATTCTTTTTTTTACTATCGAGTAGTTCAACAAGATCAACCAGTAAAACTTACATCGTTATTTTCAATAAAATATTTTTGTCGTTTTCTCAATCTGACAATAATTATGTTGTGGGGTCCACCAATGATTGTGCCGTCGTACGAATATTTCCTGTTTAAAACGAATATTCCCCGACCAATCGAATATAATATGACAACTTGCATACTTTGTAAAATTTATAAATATTACCCACAACTATAACATTATCTCAAATTCACACCATAATATAAAAAAATTATTTCGAGAAAAATAATTCTTTATTCGTAAAATCTGAGGTTTCACAATCATAACATCTAACAAAGGATCGTTGGACAGATTTCGAATTAGGGTTTAATACCTTTCTTTGATAAATTTGATTTCTAGCTTCTTGATCTGTTACTGGTATGTGTGGGACTGGTCTTGGGATCTAATCTAGAAAATATTTTCGTGGGTCTTGAGCTTGAGAGAATTTGGTTGAGTGTTTGAAAAAAAATGGCTAACAAAATGAATTCTCTCTCTCTTAATCTATTTATACTACATAGATTCAATGTATCTAACACGCAAGGTGTCAAAAGAGATAAGCTTGGATGATATATAGAGCATGTGCTATAATCTAAAGTGATGACTTGCAAGATATGGATAAGATTTGCAAAAAAAAAAAACCTATCTAAAAAGGGTATTTTAGTAAACTAATAAAACATTTTAAGGGTATTCTTGTCCATGGCATTTGAATCTAGTTTTTAATCAATAGATTTTAAACCTTAAGGTTTCCCAAATAATTTTTAGGGTTTGAAAAATTAAGATTCAGGTTTAGTAAAATTTTAAATTAACCACACTAATTAAAATTAGGGATTTTAATAGAAAATTAGGGTTTTAAAATAATTAGGTTTCCTAAATAATAATTAGCGTTTCTAATTAACCTTAAATTCTATAATACTCAACATTAATCAAATAACACAATTTCTTACCAATCACAAACTCTGGTTTGAGTTTCAAGTTACGATTTAACACAGTAAATTTAGGGTTTTCAAATATTATACCATTATTGACCAATCATTAACAGTGCGTACATACCGTACATATTTATAGCACTGAAAAATCAAAATATAATATTATTATATTATTATTCTCATTCCTTGATAAAAATCCAAAATTAGGTTTTGGATTCCATATCTGATTATTCTTCCATATTTAACCTTATTAATTAAGGTAAAATAATTAACTTAATAATCAGCACTAAAATTCATATAATAAAACAATTATTATATTTATTCAAAAAATCACTTCATATATTATTTAAATAATATATGATTATATAATCATGGAAAATAATTGATAAAAACATTTCTGATATCAAAGTAATTATTATAAGAATATACTTTATAATAATCAATAATTATAAAATAAAATTATTTGTAATCATATATGTAATAAATAAATTTTTATTTACCACATAATTACATATACACATTATCTTGTACAAATCCTCATCCTTAAAATAAAAATAATTATATGCAAAATTTCTTATTTATTTATATAGAAAATATCGGGTTGTTACATTCACCCTCCCTTATAAAGATTTCATCCCCGGAATCACCGTTTTAAAAATCTATACATACAAGGGTACATAGCATACATAATCATTGCAAGTAGATCTTGATCAACTTTGATCGAATTGATCTTTAACTATCCACATAAAGCTTGTCTTTCTGATTAAGCAGAAATTTAATTTCTAAAAGAACTCAAATTTCTCCCTCAAAATTTCTTTAAAAATAATTTACTATACATAGGAAAATCATGCAAAAGAAAATAAGAGTTATACGAATAATACCTAGAGTTGCATTACCAGCTGCCATCGTATCCTGGACAGTCATGTTGTAGACCCTTGCTGTTGATTTTGTTGGTTTGTTTGACGAGGTCGGTCCGGTGATTGCTAAAGTCCCGCTGCCTGTGCCAGTATTCCCACTTCCTGCCTCCGTCCTTCTCTTCGGACAATCCTTCACCTGGTGTTTAGTCGATCCGCACAGAAAACACCCACTGTTCATCCTAGGATTGTGGCAGTTGGGAGAGATATGGTCCTCCTGCCCGCACTTGTAGCACACGAACTTTCCTTTCAAACATTCCCCCGAGTGGTTCTTTCCACAATTCTTACACTGTACTGCTGTCTTCTTAACACCTTCTTGTTTTACTTGCACACTTCCAAAAATGCTCCCCTTCCTCTTGCTACTACCACCCCTATTCCCACTATTAATTTCCACCTTCCCAGCTCCTTCGATCTTACCCTTATTCTTCATCTCCTTGTTGTAGAGGCTCATGGCCTCACTTCCCTCCTCAGCTATAATTGCTTTCTCCATGAGTGCTGCAAATGTAGGGATCTGCAACACTACCACCTTATTGTAGAGCCAGGGTTTTAATCCCAGCTCAAACCTTCTAGCTTTCCTAGCCTCTGTATCAACTTGATGCGGAGCAAACCTAGCTCACTCATTAAATTTAGCGGCGTATTCTGACACCCTCATGTTTTCCTACTTCAACTCTAAAAATTTTACCTCCATCCTAGCCTCCAAACTAGGTGAAAAATAATTTTTGAAAAACAAAGTTTTGAACCTATCCCATGTAACTACACCTTCTCCTGCCCTCACCTGATTCGCTTCCCACAAAAATTTTGCCTCCCCCTTCATCATATAGGTCGGAAAAGCGGTCTTTTTCCCCTCAACTACCCTAGTTACCACAAATGCCTTTTCAATCTCTTTAACCCAAGTTTGGGCTTCTACATGGTCAGTTGTACCATTAAATTCCGGCGGTCCTACAGCCTTAAAGTCTTTGAAGTTCGCTAAGCGATTGTCCAGCTGGTTTGCAGCGACTGGTATTCCTTGCTGCATAGCTTGTGCTACCATGTTTGCAAAATGCTGCATCAGGTCTACATGTTCTTGTCCCTCAACGTTGTTGACAGATTCTTCTACCCTTTGGTTTCGAGTTCGACGTCTTGGCGGCATTATCTGGTTAAATAAAATCATAAATTTAACTTACATTCTAAATCTTATCGCATAAGATGAGTATATCAAACTCGTTTCATTACTCAAACATAGGTTCATATTTATTTAGCAAATATTTTACATAGCATAACACATAATACTTTAAACATCAGTTATCCCTTTGAGACCACAAAAGTCGGGATTTAGAGTCTTGACTAATACAAAAGTTGGAAACATTACATTACACAGCCATACTTATCATACATATTATATTAAACACACCTATACAACAGAATCTATACTACCTATTTATTACACCGTTTTCTTGGACAACCCTTAGCCTGATGACCTTCACATGCTCCTGGTTTATAGTTAGGACAATACAGAGTGGTATGTCCTTCATAGCTCAAAGGTAACATATTCTTTTCCCTTTCTTCTTATCGAATTTTCCTAAGTCATGGTCTTCTATCTTTCTTTTCCCCTTCTTGTTCGGAGCTGCACACGATGTGTTGCTTGAGGCTCCCATCTGATCAATTTGGATTTTAAGCTTATCCTGCTCTTCCATTGTTTCTATTAACGCCTGTCGCAGTTGACTATTTAACAGCTTTTCTATCTCCCACAACCTTTCCAAAGAAGAAAACTTGTTCCTCAGATCCTGCACCTCCGTTGATGCTTGTTCAGCTTCAACTTTAGTGTCTGAATCACTATCTATCAGCTCCACCATCTCTGGATCTGGTACTACATTTTCTATAATAACCACATCGTCTGAGTTGTTTTCATTATGAGCCTCTATTTCAGCTATTGGCTTCGATATCAGCTCGGGTGTAAGGGTTTGACCCTTCTTCATGCTATAAGAATATAACAAGCCTTTTCCACCAGACATCTACACACATAAATTATCCTGATTAGCATATAGTATATACACACAACAGACAAGAGTTTTATATAAGTTATCTTTTATTTTGTTTGACGATGAATTTATTCAATTCATCTCTTTTTAAACTCTATATGAGTTATTTATATTTTCAACGTTTCCCTCTGTTCTAAGGTTATAGCCTAAGGTCTAACCCATCTAAGGTTTTTTTAACCCTAAGCTCTGATACCAACCTGTAAGACCCCAAATCTGAGTACTTGAAACCCGAACTCGGTGCTTCACGATACCATTTCTATGAGTGGAATAATACTAATAATAATAACAATAATATAAAGATCAACTTAATTTACATATTTATCAGAGTCTGAATCCTAAGTACGTTACCTTTAAACATTCATTACAACCCATGATAGATAATATATATCATATTTGTCTTAATAAAGTTAACTATTACATAAAGTAGCATTGTGTTCATTCAGCAACCTTTCCCTTTCCCTTTCCCTTGTTCTTAGCAAAGCTTTCTGGTTGTTCACACTTAGCTGAAAACATTTAAATTAAGCAAGGATGAGCATTTGAGTGCCCAGTAAGTAATAGCAATTATATATATATATAAGCTGAAAGAATATAAATGTTTTCTTTATACTACCCTTCTACAACGAGTCAACAGTTATGAAGTAATCTGTACCAATGATAATAATATATCAATTCTATACCAAATCTTTGAAACTACGTACTGACTATAAATAGGGTTTATGTGACATGCTATGAACATTGTTTTCAATATTCGAATAGGTTAAACAGAAATTCATCTGCCAACCGTCATAACTTACGAGCACGGGGGGTGATCAGCCCGTTATGCCATGCATTGATCAATACTATGTGCAAGAACGAGGGTATCGTTCACTCTGTCCGCCTTGGGCACATAAAAGTTTTCCCGTGTAGGGATGTTCATACTTGTCTGGGTTCCAAATCAAAGGTTTTATCTTGTTCAACAATAATCTATAATTCAACATATATGTATAAGGGTAATTAACAAAGGTATATCAACATGTGATTAAATACAATGATTATTCAAGTGGGGAAACTTGTATAACCATTTATAAAAATTAACGAACAAAATATATATATATATATATATATATATATATATGAATTACTATATAATAACATGTTGATAATCAATGAGCGTATATAATATAATGTTAATAATCTGTACAGTAATAATATAATTCATAATTATTCTTGCTCATGTCCATTGCATAAAGAAAATGCAAAGGTAAGATACTTGCCTTATGCGCTGCTTACAATTTGTAACTTAGTTCTATCTCTTATATCACGACCTATCATTAGTCAGATCATTCATTCGATTAGAACAATATATCTCAACACATAATACTACTTATTGCAGTCAACACATAACCTAATCATATTGTTATATATGTTTAACAACCATTGAATCACAAATAAACACTTATACAGTCAAAATATCTAAGTCCATATCAATTTCTGAAACATATATCGATGTCATAAGCGGTTTTATCGGGTAATGAACGAGTCTAAGACTCTATCCTGTAACTTAGTATCACTCATATTATTTTTAAATGACTTATTATAATTTTAAAACATTTATTATAATTTATCATAATTTTTCAAACATCGGAATCATTATTAAATGATTTAAATATTGAATAATTCTATTATCATTAATATTTAATTAATATTCAACTATTAATGAAATCATTTCCAAAATATTAAAGTTATTTATAATAACTTAGAATATTTTAAAGTATTTATATTACCCTTAAATGATTTTTAAAACATTTAAAATCATTTTAAATAATTACCATTAATATTAAAGTATTAATGTAATATTTATCAAAATATTAAAAGTCATTAAGTATAACTTAATAATATTTTTAATTCATTTTATATCTTTTTAAATGATTTTTAAATTAATAAAACCATTTTTAAACTATTTATTTAATATAATTATTAAATAAATTTAATATCATTAATACTAAATTAATAATCATTAACATTAAATTATTAATAAAATTATCCTTTAAATATTAAAAGTTATATTTTATAACTTAAAATATCTTTAAACACTTTATTTTTATTTAAAATGATTTTTATAATAATAAAATCATTTTAAACTAATTTATTTAATATATTTATTAAATAACTTTAATATCATTAATATTAAATAATTAATGAAATTTGACTTTAAATATTAAAAGTTATATTTTATAACTTAAAATATTAATAAATACCTTTTTTTATTATTTAAAATGATTTTTAATATATTAAAATCATTTTAATTAATTTATTTAATGTATTTATTAAATAAATAACATATCAATAATATCCAAATAAATATTAATATTTATGAAAAATATGTAAAATTTTTAAAAGTTAATTTTTATAACTTAAAATAATTTTTAAAATTAAGTTTGTAATTTTCGGAATTTATTTACTATTTTTAAATTATTTTTTGAAATTAAAATAAATATAATTATTAAATCTGTCGTTATAGCCTTTAGCGACAAAATCTGTCGCCTAAGGTGTTCTTGAGGCTCAAGAACATTCATATGCGCAGATTAACGAAGTGAGCACTTTGACCACTGATTAAACGCTTATCAAGTAGTTTCTTGGCATGTTGTTGGTCAGAGCATGTAGTTCTGTTACAGGAGTACAAGATCTAACAACAAAAATGATCATATCATTCATAACCAAAGAGATCTCGACCTTTAAACAAGTCAGTATCGAGTTGTTTCTTCATTTTCCGGTTACCCGAAATGAAGAAACGATTCGATACTCATATTGAGCTTCCACAACTTGTGATCTAGGTGATGTTTTAGTGATTTAAGAGATCCAAGTTGTAGAACACATGTAGTACTACAGATCTATCACCAAACATTATCATAACAACAACATAATAGCCATAACAGGTCCGGTCAAACCATGTCAGAATCCACGCTCATGAACTTTCTGGGTTACCCAGAAAGCTCATCCGTGAACTTCTACTTTGTTTGACCATCCCCCAAATTCCAGTATGATGGTGATAAAACCGATCTAAAAGCATAAGAATGTAGTATAACTATCATATAATAACCATATCACAACAACAAACACAAATCAACAATACGTTACGAGATCAGAGGCCTCAAAATTCTTGTTAGACCATTTCTGGGCAAGATCTGGGTTACCCAGATTTTGTCCAGTCATGGTCGGTCAACAACTTTTGACTAACAATAACTTGCAATATGTTGAAGATATGACCTTAATTCAACTTCCAGAGTAAAGATATTATATCATACTACAAGATCAAAGCTACAAACAACAAAAAGACATAACAGAGAAAGATTGGTGGTCACTGACATTCGTTGTCAGACCACTAAGAATTTTATTTATAGTTTTTGAAGAACATTAAATTCGAGCCTCTAGATGTTATGGATCTAACATTTAGCAACCCAGATCATGATTATACAATACTAACAACATATTTTAACACTGAATCATAACATCTAACAAAGGATCGTTGGACAGATTTCGAATTAGGGTTTAATACCTTTCTTTGATAAATTTGATTCTTAGCTTCTTGATCTATTACTGGTATGCGTGGGACTGGTCATGGAATCTGATCTAGCAAATATTTTCGTGGGTCTTGAGATTGAGAGAATTTGGTTGAGTGTTTGAAAAAAAATGGCTAACAAAATGAATTCTCTCTCTCTTAATCTATTTATACTACATAGATTCAATGTATCTAACATGCAAGGTGTCAAAAGAGATAAGCTTGGATGATATATAGAGCATGTGCTATAATCTAGAGTGATGACTTGCAAGATATGGATAAGATTTGCAAAAAATAATCTATCCAAAAAGGGTATTTTAGTAAACTAATAAAACATTTTAAGGGTATTCTTGTCCATGGCATTTGAATCTAGGTTTTAATCAATATATTTTAAACCTTAAGGTTTCCCAAATAATTTTTAGGGTTTGAAAAATTAAGATTAAAGTTCAATAAAATTTTAAATTAACCACACTAATTAAAATTATGGATTTTAATAGAAAATTAGGGTTTTAAAATAATTAGGGTTCCTAAATAATAATTAGGGTTTCTAATTAACCTTAAATTCTATAATACTCAACATTAATCAAATAACACAATTTCTTACCAATCACAAACTCCGGTTTGAGTTTCAAGTTACGATTTAACACAGTAAAATTAGGGTTTTCAAATATTATACCATTATTGACCAATCATTAACAAAGATGCGTACATACCGTATATATATTTATAGTCTTGAAAAATCAAAATATAATATTATTATATTATTATTCTCATTTCTTGATAAAAATCCAAAATTAGGGGTTTGGATTCCATATCCGATTATTCTTCCATATTTAACCTTATTAATTAAGGTAAAATAATTAACTTAATAATCAGTACTAAAATTCATATAATAAAACAATTATTATATTTATTCAAAAAATCAATTCATATATTATTTAAATAATATATGATTATATAATCATGGAAAATAATTGATAAAAACATTTCGCTATCAAAGTAATTATTATAAGAATATACTTTATAATAATCAATAATTCTAAAATAAAATTATTTGTAATCATATATGTAATAAATATATATTTTTTTCTACCACATAATTACATATACATATTATCTTGTACAAATCCTCATCCTTAAAAAAAAAAAATTGTACGCAAAATTTCTTATTTATTTATATAGAAAATATCAGGTTGTTACAATTGTGAGACCCCAGATTTTATGAATAAAGATTTAATTTTTTGAAATATTTGTTTTTACTATTATGGTGTGGATTTGAGATAATGTTATAGTTATGGGTAGTATTTATAAATTTTGCAAAGTATGCAAGTTGTCATATTATATTCGATTGGTCGGGGAATATTTTATCAGGGAATATTCGTGCAACGACACAATCATGGCGAAAGTTTATGAAAATAATGGCGAAAACAACAAAAATATTTTATGAAAATAATGGCGAAAGTTTTACCGTTAATACTGTTGAACTACTCGATAGTAAAAAATACGATGTCTGGCGTGGTTGCATATAAGAAGACACTCAGTATTAATTATTGATGCTTACGTGATAAGTCACTCGGTTTTTGTTTTATTGGTATTATTAATGTAATAAAACAAAATACTTTTATAAAGTTATTCTATAAATAGAATATATTATATTCTATTATGCATAGTATTTTGCATAGTAAAATCTTTTTATATAAAATGTAATACTTTTATAATGTTATCTGCTTTATTAGATATAATTAGAATATATTATATTTTGTTATGCATAGTGTTTGTATAATGCTCTGCATAGTGTTTTGCATAGTAAAATCTTTTATATATAAAATGTAACACTTTTATAAAGTTATCTGCATTTTATTAGACAATAATTAGAATATATTATATTTTATTATGATAGTGTTTGCATAGTGCTGCATAGTGTTTGCATAGTAAAATCTTTTATAAAGTTATTTATTTTATTAGATTATAAATAGGATATATTATATTTTTATTTAAAAGATTTTGCTTTAAATATGGATCGTCGATTAAAATAAATCAATCTGGACCGTTCATGAGTTAGTTACTTATGCATCCATTTTTCTATAAATAGAAGCTCATTCATTCATTATTTACGATTTAATTCAATTTGAAACTCTAGAGATAAACTATAGAGAGAAAGAAGAAAGTATTCTCGCTACTTCACTACTTATATATCCAGTACTCTTCTTCTTAAGGTAGGGAATATTATTTGTTGTACTCGTAAGGGGTATTCTTTCTTTCTTGTTCATGAAGAGAACTTTTGTTATTCCATTATTTATTATTCTATTAGAATAACCTGTATACGCGGGCTACCTTATACTTGGTGAAATTCTTCTGTTATTCCATTCTTTATTATTATGTTGGAATAACCTGTCTATGCAAAGTACTGCATACATGGTGAAATTCTTCTAATATTCCATTCTTTATTATTCTGTTGGAATATCCTGTCTGTGCATTTTACGCTGGACCTGGTTCCGTTATTTATTATTCTGTTGGAATATCCTGTCGGTGCGTTTTACGCCGGACCTGGTTCCGTTATTTATTATTCTGTTGGAACATCCTGTCGGTGCGAATTTCGCCTAACCTGGTTCCGTTATATAGTATTCTATTGGAATAACCAGTCTATGCGAAGTACCGCATGCATGGTGATTTCTTTTGTTATTCCATTCTTTATTATACTCAGTTGGTTAAAGTTTTGACTTCTATACTCCATGAAATTAGTGGAATATCCTTGATATTTGCGCTTCATCCAGTATCTTTTCATGGAAATATTCTTCTGAGCATTCTTGAATTTTACTCTACAGAGCAGTATCATGTTGACAATTTGGACGTTATTAGTTCCTGAATAAATTAATTCTTGAACTTGTTTTATTGAATTATTATGTCATTGTCATCATCCTAATGTTTATATTATGTTGAAAGTCATCTGTGGCCTGTAGTGCATAGATGGACTTGATATGATTATGACCGGGGATTATTCGGTATAATCATTACCGTAATTTTACAAATGATGTGGAAAAAGTCCTCATTAGCCCGTAGTACATTGATGGACAATTTTTGGTATGATTATGGCTACGGATTCTCTTCGGCCAAGGGTGCAAAGATGAATTATTTTATGGCATGATTAGGACCGTTGATGAAAACATGATTATCTTTGGCCCGTAGTGCATGGATAATTGTGCTCGTGATACTAAAGAATATCCTTGGTCGTAGTGCAGGGGTGATTCGATGATGTGGATTATTTATTAAGCTGAGTCCCAGCGATAAAAGTGATGAAAAACCTTTTAAATTATAAAAGATAGTAGATTTTATTCTCTACTTGACTCTTTTAATGGATTTCTTGTTCTGCTGTAGTTAAACTTGATGTTTTTTATATAGTATCAGTTTAACATTGTTTAAGGCTAATGATAATTTATTCTGCATTATCTTAGTCATAATATTTCTTACTGGGCTAGTTGAGCTCACCCTTTCTTTCACTGTTCTCTTCAGGAAATGAGAATATAGCTGGGACGAGTTGGGGAACGGAGTGATGGTTCTAGATGGTGCATTATTAGTCCTCACTATTCTGTGAAAGTGTGATAATAATTGTAATGAGGACTCCTTTTGAGTTTGTATACTCTCTAGTAGACAATATTTATATTCAAACTCACAGTTTATGTTTTGTCGTATTGTATACGACAGTTGTATTATTAAGTTGTATTTGAATTCTGTACCATGTATCTAGCGACTCAAGATGGGTGATGTATACCTAATTTTGGGGGCGTCACAAAGGGCCCTCCCCGGCGGGGGTTTTATGAAGAGAAAGCCCGCCCCGGCGGGGTTCCTTTTCCTGCTCTGGCGTTCTTTGGGAAAATGTTCATAACGTTTGATCCGGGAGGTGTTACGAGGTCCACCACCTATCAAATCGAATACATCGATGAGATCTACAACTTTTATTCTTTGCGAATTGACAAATAACAAACAGATGAATGTTGAAATTGGACTGGAAGTGGCTGCTATGCAAATGGCCACCCAAAACAGTGAAGTTCAATGCCCGTTGGTACAAAGATCATAAATCTTGCATCCGAACTCCGATTGGAATGATTCAAGATGTCTGAATTGCTTTTCTTTGCGATTTCATACCAATTCTTTACGATTTCAGCTCCCAAGCATATAATCTACAAAGCGAACACAAAATGCATGAAAAGTAACTAAGAAACAAGAGATTAAGCAACTAATTCTAATAACAGATACCGGATAAGTAGGTATAAAACCTACTTCTCAAATACCCCCAAACTTAAACCTTTGTTTGTCCTCAAGCAAAAACACAAAACAATAGTGTTATGCAATGCAACTAACCTACATGCCTATGAATCCAGCAGTAATGACAGAAACAAGTCTATTAACTCAACCTCAGAGAAATCAAGTAACCATGATAATACATCATATCAAAACTCATCAATAATTTATCAATCAATCATCAAATCTTAGACCATTATTACTGATATAGTGTGTGTGTGCTCAACATCCATGCTAACTGATATAATGCTAAATGCAACACATAATAGATCTCTTTAAAGGCATCATACAGTGAAAACTCACAAAATTCACGAACAAGCTAAATCCAACTAAAGTCAAACATCCACCAAATTCAAGAGTCCAATCTGGGATACTTATGCTTTACTTTGCATTACGGGTTTTTTTTTACTCTTTTCCCGTCTTATTATTTTTTTTTGTTTTATATACACATAGCTATGCAATATCTTATTCCCTTAAGCTTTTCAATGCTATCTTAACGAGCTTTCGACCAACGACTCCCAGACCATTAAGACCTTAGGGAGCTAGGTGTAAAGATAATCCCCTCGGGCTATTTACTCAAGTAACAAAGGCCACAAAACTAGACAAGCACGCCATGGTGTTTATTCATACTTTCTTTTTTTTTTCTTTTTTACCTTTTGTTTCCTTTTTTTTCCTTTTTTTATAGCTTATACACCCCAAATATTCCCCCAAACTTAGGTTCTTGTCTAACTTTAGCCATCACTACTTATTCTTGTCATTCTTTCATTTAAACTAGCGTTATCCTTTAGAATCCCATTATGTATCAATTTAAACTCAATCAATCAACAAGTTATTTTTACTATGTATTCCTTTTTATACCAGTTTCAAATAGAAAAATACTCAATTCATAACAAGAAATCACATCAAAGCTCTAATAGTCAGTACTATACTTGTCTACCCAATTCCAATCTCATCATTGGCCAAAACAAACTATAAATATCAAACAGCTGGACTCATGCAAGATGTACTAAATGCTATATAAACTTAGTAAACTAACTACTAATTTTTTCAATTTTCAATCAATTTTTTTTATTTTAAAAAACTGAATGCAAAAACTAAATGTAACTATACGAACTACAATGTAGATAACTAACTATATGCAATACGACACTAAAATGTCCCCCCAAACTTAAACTAGACATTGTCCTCAATGGCTGAAATAGAAAAAAGTAAAGCAGAGGACTTCCCTGAAAATATAGCAATCCTCCTCCTTGTCCGCTAAGTTTGGAGTGTAGGTTAGGCACATTGAACAAATTGGGCACCACACTTGAATTTGACTTGAATAAACTTTTCATAATCTTTTATCTGTCTATTGAACCTCCAATACCTGTAATTAAGAGAGACAACATATATTAGAAAAGCACTTGGATTGGTAAGAGAACTTAATAAGAAAATTAATTCCTATCTACTAAATAAACTAGTAAATCATATAAATATAAAAATTCTTTGGTTGCCTCCCAGTTAGCGCTTGAATTACAGTCTTTTAGCCTAACTTTGTCTGGTCAACGCTATCAAATTCCTCTTCGAAAGTTGAGGAACCCTCCATCCATCGAAAATAATGTGGCTTTTGGTAGGTTCCCATTTGTGATAGCCATTGCATTAAAGTGACCTAGCATGATTTGTTTAGATAAGATCACATTTGAGAATGTTGAACATCTAGGTGTTTTCTCCATTGTGTCTGCAAATAGATTCTGGTATTAAAGCTTGTCAGACACAACAATCTCTTCTTCTATCTTCTCCAGCTCATCGCACCATGGCTTCGAAGTTGTACTCGCTTTTACGTCACAAGAAGTATTATCGATGACATGACTACCTAGCGGACAAGGTTTTGAAAATCTAACTGGATCCTTGAACTTTAGTGGAGAAGGCACTTGAGGCATTAATAACATCAGCTCATCCTCATTAGTACTCATAGTTAGTTCATCCCCACTTGTCTCCTCTTTTTCAACATCTTGTGTCTCATCCAGTTGTAGATTTGGTTCGGACAATTCATCAATCTCGAAATCCTCGTCATAACACCAATTGTTTTGAGGACAGTTGTTCAGGGCTTTGAGCATTTGATCCATCTAGTTCTGCAGATTTTGAATTGATATCTCTTGATTCTGAATTGACCGCTCTTGATTAATCCTCCTCTCCTCATTTGATGCTACGAACTTGGATAATAATTCCTCCAACCTTGAATTATCTATCTCAGTCTCGGAAGCCATGTATTGAGGACCATTGGTTGAGGTAGTGACGAGTTGTTCCATCCAATTATTAAAATTTTGGGTTGACAGCTCTTGGCTAATCCTCATCTCCTCTAGGTTTGTTTTGCCCTACAATATTACATCCCTCGGATTTAGCTTTTCTTCTTGTGGACGTGGACATGAAAATTCTGGTGTGTGTGTTGGATTTCGAGCGTAGTATTCGTCTTCATAAGTATAGCTCCATGACGAATCCGGGTGATACCCCCAAACTTGATGATAATTAGCATATGTATAATCGTTGAGGTATTCACCACCGTGTTGTCCCGGCCCAAAACTAACGGTGCATTGATAACTCGGATGGTTACTAGCACAATCATTGCAATTAACTGCTATCCTTCGATTACGTTGGGCTGCAACAACGTCCAACCTCCTCGAAAGTGTCTCAAGCTGCGCTGATAATGTAGAAAATGCATTGAGACATCAATCCCCGCTCCCCTTGGCTGAGTCATTCTCGTTTACGATCATTGATAATTAAATTCCGCCATGGTGCCTAAAAAGAAAGAAAAATAGGAAGAGAATTAAATAAAAAGCAAAAAAAGTTTAAATTAAGACTAATTTGATTGAAGTTAATATTGGCAAAAATATATTAACTAATTCCTCGGCAACAGCGCCAAAAACTTATTGGGTAAAATCTAATTACGCACAACACGCAATTATACATGGTCAACAAGTAATAAAGTGTAAGTAGAGTATCGTTCTCACGAGGAATTGTTTAATAAAAATCACCAAGTACTAAGCCGTAACCAACTCAATCTTATTTAAACGAATGAATTTCAAATTATATAATTAAACTACTATTAAATTCCACTAAGTTAAATTAAGATTACGGAGACTTAAGATCACAACTTCACTTATTGCTTCATTTAAATTAACACACTTCTCATCAATTATTCTCTATCATGAATTGTTAATCAAGAACACTAAAGCAGATAAAACCATCTCTCGATGCATAAAACCCATACTCACTTAAATCCACATATGATAAAATTAAGCAAAACACCCTAATAAACTAATCCACTATATCTCTATGTGAATTACAATTAAAAAGGATTTAAAGCAGAAGTTCTCTATAAGATTACATATGGCGTAAAGACATATCTCTATCCTAAACACGAATCATGAATTCCATCTATGCCAAAATCACAAACACATGCTATCATGGTAAGATCTAAATCAATACTTCATCTCTCGAGTTCATATAAATTATCACGGTAATTGATGGCCAATCAATTAAGCAATTAAGTCCAAATCACAATAGACAATCCTCACAATAGAACATAATAATTGATAGCGAATCATATTAAAATAAACTACACAACAAGATCCATTGTAATCTCAAACAAGGAATTAGTTCATTATTATTGAATTAAAACTTAGAATCCACAATTGAATAAACAATAAAAGACAAAGATAGAAGAAGATGAGAAGATAGAATCTATTGTCTGTAGATTTGAAGCTCCATCCTTGCTCCTACTTTGAATCTTCAATGGTCTCCAAGTTACGTCAATCTCCAAATCTAATAAGAACTAGTGTTTTCTCCTATTCTACTTTAATCTAATCTAATGGAATCATCCCTCTCTCCCCATCTCTAATCCTTGTGATTCTCCTCCTTTTATAAGTCTCTTTATATGTCTTTAAGTCCTCTTGGAAGTCCTTGAGTCAATCGGATCTAACCAATCCTTCTTGGACTCAAATTTGACCAAAATTCATCTTTTCTGCGCGTACCCCCACCCTGGCGGGGGTTTATACTTGTAAAAGCCTGTTTTCCTGCTGGTACCCCTGCCCCGGCGGGGGTTTTGTGAAGAAAAATCCTGCCCCGGCGGGGGTCCTTTTCTTTCTCTGGCGTCCTTTGGAAAAATGGTCATAACGTTTGATCCAAGAGGAGTTACAAGGCCCGCTACCTATCAAATCGAAGATATCGACGAGATCTACAACTTTTATGCTTTGAGAATGGACAAATAACAAGCAGATGAAGGTCGAAATGGAACTGGAAGTGACTTTTATACAAATGGCAACCCAAAACAGTGAAGTTCAACGTCCGTTAGTACAAAGATCATAACTCTTGCATCCGAACTCCGATTGGAATGATTCAAGATGTTCCGGAAAGCTAAGAAGAAGATCTAAAATATAATCCAAGTTCCAAGCCAAAAACATGAAATAAACACGAAAGCCCAAATGATGTCCGGATTTCTTTTCTTTGCGATTTCATACCAATTCTTTGCGATTTCAGCTCCCAAGCTTATAATCTACAAAACGAACACAAAATGCATAAAAAGTAACTAAGAAACATGAGATTAAGCAACTAATTTAAGTAACAGATACCGGATAAGTAGGTATAAAACCTACTTATCAGTGTGTTCACCTCAGACTTCATCATTAGATTCCGCACCAAAGCAATTTGGTTTGGCACAACTTCTCAAAGAAAGCTAAATTTTCTTTTAAACATGACATACCATTTGTCTAGCCAAATCAAATAGCTTAGACCATACCAATAAATTGGATATCAACTTGAAACATTTGTCTATTCAAATCAATTGACATTGACTACTTCTTTAAATTCTTTTAATCATAAATTCAAAAAATTTTATAACATCATGATACCGTACCGTTTTCACAGTACGTTGAGGACTTTGTCAGTTTATGACTTCGTCATTATACATCATACCATAGCGGTTGTTGATCCTAAGATCACATCCAACACTAGGTTCTATTGCATTAATAACTTTATCTTTTTATCATCCTTGCATCTAATGCACAGATGATATAAAATTCATTTTTATATTTTAAATCAATTTTTGTCTAGCCAAAATGATTAGCATAGACATACCAAGAATAGTTCTTTTAAAAATCCATTGGTTCCAAAAGTTGAACCAATTTTTTCCTTTTCAAAACGCACATATTAGCACGATTTCAATAAAGTTCAAAATCTAGCATAGCTAGATAACTTGGAATATCCTATTTTTCCATCTTCCTTCATTGTCTTACTTGCAACAATAATTAATCTTCTCTAGCACCTTCAATGCTAAGCCTACTAAAAATACATACTTTCAGTCTAAACATTCCTATACCTTAATATAGTCCATCAACTTACCACACTTTATGTGTTTAGGAACTTTCCACAACCACATGTGTTTAAGAACTTATCTTCGCAATATGTAATCCAAGAACAAATCAAGGACTATCCATATGCTTATGGCTCAGAAACATAGCATATAACTATGAGTCACAAACTTTCCATAGGTATGAGTTTCAAGAACTCGCACATAACTTATCATTCTCTACCTATCACACATTTACATAGAAATATTCACCTTCTCGTCATATACATATTGATAGCGCGACCAACTCCAATGATTATCACTGTAATAAAATGAGTGGTTGTTACCCCAAAGCACAAACTCTTGCCCACACAAAAGTTCATACAACTCAACCATCACATGAGTCCTCAATTGAAATTTTTACAAATTCTAATTTTCTCTTTACTTAATACGAATCTTCTTTAATTCGTATGCTATCCTTTACAACTCAATCTGAGTTCTTCTTCGCGTACTAATTCATAGTACCATTCATTTATAGCATTAGCTATAAATCATCCATCGTTTAACAGATCATTTGTTATTACGACTCACTATGACCACGTGGTAATCTTTTTCCTTAATCGTTTAACTCAACGATCTTCTTAAACTCCTCTCTACGATTATAGTCTTAGGTACTCATACCTAATGTTTATAACCTATCAGGGTTGATACCAACTTGTCACGCCCCAAAATCGGGTCTATCTTCACACCCAGATTCTGTGCGTCACGAGTACATTTCCCTCCAAACATACATCATTATATAGTCAATTATAACAACATACATCCTAAAATCTCAGGTTCTAATACCTTATAACCTCATTCATTAAAAATAATGTTAATTACATTATTCTTTACATCTTACAAGAGTGACTTTCATCCGCCACCAAGGATACATAATAGTTCATTAAACTAGTCTATAGATTAATTAATCTATTATGCATTACAAGTCTTGGCTTGATCTTCATGCTCATTCATATACTGAATGGCACTTCATCTGGATACCGATCAGCTTGATCTTTACGGGATCCTTAAGTTCATCTACTCGTACGCTAAAAATGTTTTTCATTTAAAGCAAGTGTGAGCATTCACTTTCTCAGCAAGTCATAGCAGTTGAATAAATAACCTCAAGAATTTAAACATTCCTTTAGAACTTCGATAACCGAACAAAGGTTATGAAGCAGCTTGAATAATAGGAATAATTCTGATTCCTATCATTTTAAAACATTAGTCACATTCACTTGGAAATACTTTCACTCTTCTACCTTTTTCATGCACTTTCTGTCTGGCTAGAATCATTAGCGTAGACTTAACAATAATGTTTCATGAATAAATAGAACATTTTCATATTTGAACAGTTAAATCACAGAATAGTTCATCTCATAGAAACACTGAAGTGTTCAAATTGTGGCACAAGGCCTCATACGTTCTACCACCTTGTACAAATATCACACCTTCGTACATAAGTAAAACTTCTCAAATTCAACATCTAAGAAGTTAAGAAACTAGCATTCATTTAGAATATGAATGAAGTTAGGAAACTTGCCTTACGCACAGCTACAACTTAGATTTTACGATGAACTGCTCATTCCAAATCCATATATATCACATAAGAAAATAACACATACACCAATTAGTCATATACTTGACTTACGCATTGGTTTAAGCTTAACTTTACTTCTTAGGGTTCGCGTTCTTGCAATCTAAGTTTACGCGATCAACTTTCTTTACGGGTTTACGGCATCATGACATACAGAGATGCCTTACTTATACGATCATCATCTTTGATGATTTACATTCTTATCTTCTTCTTATAACTCTTCTAGAACTCAACACACTTCGTGTCTCTGCTAGTAATCCATATGGTACTCTGAGTGGTTTCCCACAAACAACCAACAAACAAGTTCCCGTCCCATCTACACTGTCTTTCACAGTGAGTTAGATCGGTTGCCAGTTTTGTATATACCTCTGCTCTCTGAAGGAATTATTTAGCCCAGCTCACATATGTCAACCATCAAAAAGATTATGATTGAACCATAACCCAAACTTATCTTAACTTATCCGAACCATTAAAACTATAATGTTTGTTAAGTCAATTTCTAATTCCTTATGGCTTTCTGGCAATTAAATGTCATACCTCAGGATTTATTCCTTATCGTCTAAGTCATAAAGTTTTTTAGTATGTTAAGAGTGATCATTCAATGGTAATACTTTGCATTCATGGCGTTAAGTATTTTACATTACCTTATTCATATCTTATAACGTCCAGTTCACTCGACTAGGAACGTTATTCAATTTATAATCTTTAACTCGGCTCCTTAACGTTATACGTCATTGTCTTTAATTCATTTTCTTCACCGTTCATGGTTTTAATCATTAGTGTTCATTACTTTACGGTCAAACCATACACGGGGTGTAGGTTCGGCCCTTTTAATCTTCACGTACACTCAACCCTCACGTCGGTTAAAGTGTTTAACGTTTACATTCTTTTTCTTTTAATCATGTTCAATCTTTCCGTTCAACCCTTACTAAAGGTTTAAATTACTTGTTTAAGTGTTACATTCGATGAACTATATGGTCTTTATCTTTTATTACATTTCCCCCAAGAATTGAGCAATTAAAAGCTCGTCACTGGGTTTTATCTCTTGCCCCAAGCTTTGGCCGGGGTCCCTTCTAATCCTCGTACTTGCAGGCTGAGCCACAATACCAAGATTTCGACAAATGGTTATTACCATGCGGTGCCGCCTCCCAAGGCTTAACTGGCACTGCGGCGCCAGGCCTAAAACCTTGAAAAAAATTTCTAAGTGTTGCACTAGTTTGAGATGCTTACTTCACAATTTCATAACTTATTCGTTATAATTCAGAACGAGGTCGTTCCAAAGCCATTCTCTTCCTTATCTTACGTACTTTAACTTTCCTTGATTAGAAATTCATTTTGAATCCACTAAGATGCCATTCAATTGGCTTAAATTCCATCCTTCATTAGTTTTGCGTTATTAACGTTCTTCGTTCGGCCGTAATTCAGTCATCCGATCTCGGAACTCATTCGTTCTTGAGTCCACGACTCACGTTTTCTACGTTCTCTTAAATTCTTATGAAAACCTTCCCCTTCGGGTTCATTTACAAAATTTTTACTTTTTATTTGTCTTTTACGAAATTTTTCGTCATAACTTCATTATAGCTAAGTTCAATTCGTTCTTCATGAACGTTTCTATCGTTTCTAACCAAGCAATAAGCATCTAACTTATATGCGGTGGTTTTATTCTTGTCGATCAACAACAAGTTATATCTACGATGGTTTTAAATTTGTCCATCAACAACATTCTTCGTGTGCTCATCGTATTCATCGTGTTCTTCGTTCGTTCTTCATTTTTAATCCATACTTTGATTATGATTTCACTTTTTCTTAGAATTTAGTGTTATAAAACACCATTCCTTACTTATTTCACCAAATCATTCAAATGATTCATTCGGATCGCTCAAATTCATTACGAAACTCATACTTCCTTAAGAAATTTATAAACTAAACTTCTAATTCTTATTTCTTTGTTTTCTCATAATTTCAACCATATGAAAATCATTCTTAACATCTTTTACTTCTATTCTCATTAAGCTATGTTTTTAACACATGAAACTTAAAGAAAGTTTAACTTATAAGTTAGGTTTTCAATACCTTTCTTCTTTATTTTTCTTCCTCTAGACAAAGCCAGCGATTTGCTAGCTTTTCTATTTCATGATCATCTCCGATCTGAGCATCCATTCTCTTTCTCTTCTTACTTCTTCTCCAAGCTCAAGAGATCTCTCTCTCTCTCTCTCTCTCAAAGTGTTGGTTGATTTCAAAGAAATCAACTAGCACTTCTCTTATATAGATTTTCAAAGGTAGGGGCAAAATAGTCATTTTTCCCCTAAGGTTACTATTCACACTAACTAACTAAACCTCCTTACTATTCATAAAGCTTCTCCTGGAAGCTTTGTGGTTCCGTCTTTCGGGATTCCTCCGACAGTTTTAAAAACTGTGATTCTCGGAATTCAAATTTTTTTGGATATTTCGTCTTTCCTCTACAGTTTAACTTTTACGCATTCTTCGGATCTTTGAAAAACTAAAAAACACTTTTTGATGATAAGCGTTTTCCTTCACGTTTTTCCCAAGCGTAGTTAAACGAATGAAAAGTACATAACAATATTTTTCGTCGTTTTTATTTTGTCTGATTTCTGCACATTTTTCGAGAAAGACTTTTATCGGCTAACTTAACTTTACACAACATTTTATCATCAAATCTTTTGATGGAATGTCATTTTGACATACTGAACTCTCAGAAAGGCTTAGGTTATTCAAACCCTAACCTTTAGGTTTTGTCGAATGAATAGTGTCTATTTCGTCTTTTTCCTCAGAAATTTTTTTGTTTCCGAAAAAAATTTTATTTTTCGTCTTGAAAATTATTACTCGTTCAGTCTAGCTCGTAGCCAGAATCCTTCTATATTATAATCATTCTAGGTTCTAGAACGATTAATAAACACATAGCACAGAATATTATTAATAAAAATTTATTTTATTAATAACTAATTCTTTAAACTTAAATTCTGGACAAATCCAAATTTTTGGGTTGTCACAGAACTCGATAATTGTAGTGCAACCTCAACGATCGTAGAGTAGGCTCGACGATCGCAGTCTTCCCAGAGGATACACTAGTTCATGGGGAGCTCAGCAGAGAATGGCACATGTTCAACTATTCAGATCGTGTGGAGATAAGGTCAAAAATGGTTTGGAAAGATGTCTTGCAGACTCACTTCAGACGTTCAGCACCCAAACTATCATGAGATACATCAGTGGTTAAGCCATGCAACTTCAATATGAGGATTAGTGTCAAATCATCAACTGAAGTATCTCTCAAAAAACGATCGTTGAGTCTACAAAGAAAATCGTAGAGTCCATAGCTACCTCAACAAGCTACTCTACGTACTGAAATAGTCAACAGAAGAAAAGTCGAATCTGAAGAACGGACATGAAGGAGGATTTATAGATGATGACTTATCAGCGACTTACAACTGTCCCACTAAGAAACGTGGAAGGAACAGTTACAAGAGGGAAATTCAAATAATTGGCAGTTTCATCTTAGCGGGGTCTTCAAAATCTGCAAGCCTATCAAATCTATACCTAAGGCAAAACCTAGCTACCTCTAAATAGCCAAAATCTCTGAACAAGTTATCAAAAGTTATCGAACCTCTCTCTCTCTCTCCTTTTTTTAAACCTTAAAACTCTCTTCAAAGCCTAAATCTATCGAACCTCAAGCTTCGCCCTAATTGTATCCAGCTACCTCTCATTAGACCCCTGAACTTAAATACCCTTCTTTGAACTCTTTAAATGGTAGATTGGTGAGTAATCACTGGCATTCAGTTTGGAACCAAGACGTTTAAGAAATCCAAAAAGAAATTCAGAGATATTCTTGAACTTGTGAAGAAGGCTGGATTCTCAGAATGTCTTGAGGCAAACACTTGAATATATGTTGAACTGGTTAAAGAGTTTTACTCAAACACAACAATAAATTCTAGAACTCTTTCCCCCAAGGTCAAAGGTCAGATTTTAAAGCTCAAATCGTCTGGCATCAATCAATACTTAGGTTTTCCTGACCTAGGACTGAAAAACCTTGATGAGATCGACACTGAACAAACAAAGGAGATTATGTTGTACAAAAGAAACTCGAGTATGAAGGATATGAAGAAAAAGGAGTTTCCTGAAGAATTTGAGTTTCTTGCTGAAATAGTGGGTAAATGTATACTATGTAAGGATACTACACACGACACTATGACTGATCAACAACTAAAGATTATGTCTGCAATAGTTCTGAAGAAGTGTATAAACTTTGGAGTTATTCTGCTCGATCAAATATCCAAATGGCTGGAAAAGGCTGAGATGAAGAAGTCTACAGATAAACCCCTTACAAAGGTTTTTCATGGAAGACTCTTGAGTATTGTACTAAAGAAGAAACTAGGAAGTAAGATAAAGGATGATGAAGGAGAACCACTGAATGTCCATAAAGTGATGTCTCCACAACTATTTATAAACTAGAAGAAAAATCCCAAGGAAAACAAGAGTCTAATAACAACTGGAAGCAGCAGTAAGGTCTCTACAAAGAAGAGGAAGGCATAAGAGGTGGAAATCTCTAAATCTGATGACTCTGTAGCAACCACACCAGCAAAGAAGAAGTCTAAGAGCGTGAAGAATATAGAGGCTCAATCAAGTCATCTCTCCACTCAAAAGAAGAGGTATAAAGCATGAGAATAAAAAGTTTCAACTGCAAAAACCCCAAAAAAGAAAAAGAAAACAAAGGTCATGAAGAAATCAATCCCAGTTCCCCAAGAAAGTTCATCTAACAAAGAAGAGGACGTAGAGTCAGAAGATTGGAAGGGAACTAAAAACCCCAAGATTGAACTGTCAAAGAGCAACCCCAGTTATGAAGAAGAAGCTGAGTCTATGAATGAAATAGCCAAGTCTAGTGGTGAAGAAGAACGTGCAAGTTATATGGATAACACTCAGAGTTGCCACTTTACTGAAGAAAGGTTGGAAGTTGAAACAATTGCATTTCCTATTGAAAATGCTCCAACAAGTTCACATGATGACTCAAAAGATGTTGAGTATGAAGAAGAAGGACCTACCCATACTAATGTTAAACATCAAGGAAGCCTGTATGGTGATTCAGAGGCTTCAGATTCTGAAGAAGAAGAAAGGTCTGACTCTCCTATAGCTGAACCTGCAAGGAGAAGAAAGAGCAACAGATTTCTTGTTAAATATTTCTCAAAAAGGATAGGAGAACACTCCACTACTGTTATTGATTTGAGTGATGATGAGTTTGAATCCACGGAAGAAGAAGATGAAGAGATAGAAAAAGATTCTAATTCTACAAACCAGGAATCAAAGGAAAACACTGATGAGTCAGATGAAGGAAGTCTACACAGGTCTAACTCCAGCCCCGAACAAAATGAAGATAGAAAAGACTCCAGTTCTGAAACAGAAGAGCCAAAAAATGTTCACATTCCTAACCCTAAGGTGATGATGACTACAAAAAATGCGCTCAACAATCATAAGGCTATGAAGCTAGACACCTCAACTATGATATATGAGCCTGAAGTTATGAAGCGTGTAATAAGGTGGTTTCACCCTCATATGCCATGGGTAAAGGCATCTCTCACTAAAGACAACAGCTATCTCACATGGGTCTTCTCTCATCTTCCCAACCTAGAGTTGGTGGCACAAAACTTTCCAAGAGTAAAGAAGTTTGCAACCAAGATGATCAAAGAAAAGCCTCACTACAAAGTCTACTGACATGCTGGAAACAACAACATTCCCTATGATCGTAGAGTGAGTTCTGATGGCAGAAGGATTATGCCCAAGTGTATTGTAGAGTCCCTTCACTCTACCATTAAAGATGTTCAAGTTTAGTTTGAGAAGTTTTCCTCTGACCAAGCACAATTGTCTGATATTCCTTCATCCTCCACCAGTGAGTGGCACTCAACAATTTATCATATTCTCACTGCTTTCGAAAATCTGTCCAAAAATGAAAATCGTGGAGTCCAATCTGGTGTTCAACAAAAGCCTGCCCAACCACATGACCAAACTCCTATGGAGCAGGAGTTAGTGAAGAATTCTGATGAATTGGCTGAGAAGATATCAATCATCACTGAAGAGTCAAAGATGTTGACAAAAATAGGAGACAATGCAGTTGAAGACAGACTTCAAGCCACTATGTCTGATATATCTCTTGAAATCAAAAAGAGAGATCAAATCTATCTGAAGGCTATGATTGATCAAAAGGAAGAAGCTCTACGAGCACAGAAGGCTAATAAAGAACAAATCATATCCCTCTCTGACAAGATTGACAATCTAAATCAGTCTCTCTCCCTACAAATTGAGCTGAGCCAACAAGAACTTAAGATTGAGGTTGGTAACTCATCTTACCTGATGGAGCAACTTATGTCCAATATGGAGCAGCTTTCATAAGTGATAATGACAAAAAGAGGGAGAAAAGAGGCATAGAAAAAGAAACTCAAGGAAGAGCAAGGAGATCAGATGAACAGAAGATAAGAAGGCCAAGAGGAAGGCAAAGAAGAAGATAGCAGCAGCAGTAGCAGAATCATTATCTGAGGGGGAGTTAAAGGATGATGATCCCATGAATACAGAGTTTGAGGGGGAGCCAGAGAAAGAAGAAGAGCATGAATCTAAGGGGGAGCAGAGAAAAGAAATGAAGTCACCATCCTAGGGGGAGAAGGAGCAAAAAGATCAAGCAGATAAGTAGTTGATCAACAGACATCCTGGAAACACACGGAGCCAAAGAGGTACATCTCTATCTAGTTAGGTATGTTCTGGATCCAGGATGTAAAGTGTCATAGTTTATGTAACTCTATATTATTATCTATGACATTCATGATTATCTATTCTAGAAATATAGTTGCTCACTGTATATAAGATTCATTCATCTCAGGCATATGCACTTATTGTTTTTGTCATAATCAAATAGGGGGAGATTGTTAGGAATAAGCATGTAATTGATATTCCTATTTATATATGATTTGATTATGATATAAATGAATGAATATGTAAGTCTGCTTGCATTAAGAAAATCTGTAAAGTCCTTTCATAGAGGATAGGAACATATGTACAAGGACTTAGAATGAATTGATCAAATATGTTAGGTTGATCCTACATAAGCAAAACAGCTTTGTAAAGTCCTTAAAAAGAAATGATGTACAAGGACTATAAAAATAGAAAGATCAAGCTTGTTAGGTTGATCTTATAATGTAATAGATACGCATGTCTGATCATCAAGTACTGCACCAGAAATCATAGTCTGCCATGAGAGTCGAGGAAAACTCGAGAGCTATCAAGGCAGAATCGTAGTCTTCAAGATAGTAGATCTCGGAGTTCGTAGACTGCTAGGATAGATGAGGAAGGATCGTACTGTATCGAGAAGAACCTCCTCGAAGCCATAGTCTGTTGAGGAATTCATATTTAGAATCGTAGAGACAGCCTGTCTAAGAGTCGACCGAGCATCTGCCAAAGCCAAGTCAAGAATCGTAGACCACACTTGGAGTCGTAGAGTTTACTGATCATATAAAAGGCAGAGATCGTAGTCGAGCTAGATCAGATGAAGACAGCAAGCTTAAGGACAGAGATCGTAGAGTGTCGACATCTAATCTTGGAGGCGTAGTGTCTGCACAACCAAAGCTAAATCATAGAGTGCAGAACTAAGGCTTCAACAGAGGTGCTCACAAGCCAATGCAAAATCGTAGAGTAAACATGATTCTCAACAAATGAGCACTCCCAGAATATCCAAAGTATGAAGTCTCTGGTCTAAGATGCAAAGATATATTCCACCTGAAGGAAACCAGAGAGCACTCAACGAATGGTATGCGAGCTAACACAAGATTTAAGCACCAACTCAATTCAACATCCAGATTAAGTTGTGAAGCCATTCAAGTTGAAGTCTTCCTCAAGTTAATCAGAAGTAGACTTCAGTAAAAGTAACTGACTAAGGAAAGTCAGTAAGTGCAGTAGCTGTCATAAGAATAGAAGACAATGGTCTTTGGATTAACCAGGATCGTAGTGTTTGCCAAACAAAGCAGGAATTGATAAAGTGTACACAGAGATACTGGTCAGCTTCTGAAGAACAAGGCTAAAGTGATTAAGCATTTGGTCAGTCCACTGATGATAGTGTGAACGGGAGATCACAAGGAGAAAGTGACATAGGCATGCCACAAATCTGAGGTGTCTTGTTATTCAGAAGAGACTAGAACAAGGAGTCAAGCTATCAGTTCCTAAGACCAGTCAAGGAAAATAGAAGTGATGAAGCGCTGCACAAATGAAGGAAGAGGTGTTCTACATTGAAGATCCAATTAACACTCTTCAGGATTGTAGTGTTATCTCAATCAGTCAATGAGCAACATTCAACAAAACACACTACGATCAGGTCCAAGAACATATGCATCAGAATCATAGAGTTTGGTCATCTGAAGATTGAAGCATTAGCAACGGTTCAAGCTAAAGACTGATATTTGAACATTGCTAGTTGAGAGCATCGATGCAAAAAAACAATCTCTGATGTTCTAATCGAGAAGTCAGAAAGAAGACATAAAGATGACTACCTGCCTAACATAGAAGGTGACAACTCTAAGGCGGTAGGTAAGTTAGCAGACTGTTGTGTCAACAAAGTCATAAAGGAGCTATCACGTCACATCAAGCAGTCTTCACCAAATAACTCGAGATCTACGAAGCAATTCAAATAGCTTTCAACGGCTATATTCCAATGGGAAGATTGGGAAGGAGTATATATCATCCAGAGCTTCAAAGATCAAGAGTTGCGAAGTTACAGAATCGTTGAGTTGTTGGAATGCTATAGTGTTGACTCTACGAGTTCCACCAGAGCTAAACAGAACTAGTCTCAATGACAGTGAGACTACAAGGTGGAAGTGAATCATCTTTAAAGAAGGACTTGAATAGACTAAAGCTTCACTCAACAAAGATGAGAATGTCACTGAAGATGGCAGCCAAGCTGAGAGCTGAAAAGGACAAGAAGATAACATTCAGAAAAGTGGCAGAGTAAAAAGAAGATCAAGAGAGCTACTCTACGAATCACCATGAACCAAAAGCTGAAAAAGAACAGATGCGGAATCATGTCTGCAAAACATTCAAGAAGGGTTCAAGGAATGCTAAGTGTTAGACGAAGTCTACCAAAAGCTCAAACACTTAGTAAACCCAAATGGTGATGATGCACAGTTGACATCAGATGAAGATGAGCATAACATAATAAAGATCAGCTACACCAGAGAAGATGTGGTCCAGACTCAAAGAAGAATGCAAAGAGGACCATGCTAAGTTGCTAAGTACAGAAAATGATCAAGCTTAAAGACATCTTAGCAGTAGGGCACCAACAACAACAACAACAACAACTAGCCAGGGCCTGAGGGGCCCTTATCCGGAGGGAATAAATGAAGTTCCAAGCCTGCTGGGCTTGAAGAGTTCCTAGGGAACTAGAGGAGTTCCAAGCCTGCTGGGCTTGAAGAGTTCTTAGTGAACTAAAGTTCCAAGGTTGCTGGCCTTGAAGGAATCTTAGTGATTCAGGGTGCTGCCCTTCCTTAGGAAAAATCATGCGAGTTAAAGCAGAAGAGTTGATTAAGTGCTTGAGTCTCTGAACCACTTAAAATTCCTTATGTCATTTTCATTATGTATCTAACTTCTATAACTGCTATGTATGTATTAACTGCTTACCACTTAACTAACTCTAAGAACAATGTATGTATGATTATGAATATATCAATGAAGGGGATATTTTACTTATTTCGTTATGCTTGAAAAGATTCTTATGTTTGTCATATGCTAATTCATTAGCAATACAAAATAAACAGGAAAAGTATTTGAAATTAAAAAGGATCTATTCAAACCCCCCTTCTAGATCTATTGTGTGCCTACATGGAACTAACATATTTAATACTTGCCTTGTGTGTGCATAACAAACTCATATTAAATATTCAATACTCTATTGTTGTTATCATGCTAGAAGGCAACGTTCGATGTTCCAAATATCTTTAAACGTTACAACTTAATATAATTTATTTGAGGGGTTTATTATTAATTTATCTCATCTTGTTTAGCGTGCGCGCATACACACACACACACACACATATATATATATATATATATATATATATATAGTATAATCATGCACATATAGAATACTAAATTCTACCCAGATTGATTATGGACTTTATTCTAGTTTGGTTCACTAGAGCTATCAAGTGAACCAAAAGGTCAAACCTAGGTGCTAGAATTAAATTTAAATATGACTATTACATTTAAATCCTAGGCTCCATTACAAACGGGTCTTCAAGCACTCATTGGTCTCCAATTCTCCAAAATTTTAATTCTAACTATTCCTACTACATAACTATTTACAATAAATAGAAAACTTGGTCAGCAGTCAAGGGAAAGTACATAGGAGGGAGATAGAATTTACATCAAGAAAAATTAGAGAAGACGAGGTACGTAGACCTCATTTAATAAAACTCATACATTCATGCATCCAACTAAAATAAAATCCAATCACATTGGTCAATATTCCATAATTAATCCAATTTATTATCATACACATCATCATGTGCATCAATAAATAACATGCATATCATGAATAATAAATTCATTCCATATATGCATCGATATCAATTTAATGGGCAATTAAAAATTTACTAGAAATCCAATTTTAAAACAGAATAAACTCCTTTATTTAAATCATAATAAACTTCTTTGTTTTATTTTATCAAGTTTTAAATAAAAATAAACTACTTTATTTTTAATCAAATTCCAAATCAAAATAAACTCCTTTATTTTAATTAACAACGAATCCAATTTCAAGTACAAAATAAACTCATTTATTTTAACATAAAATTGCTAGAAAAATAAAATATGTTGAATCATATTCCTTATCAAAATTAAACATCTATAATTTTAAGAAATATGGAATCATATTCCATATGTGAATAAACTATGTTAGTTCCCGGAGGCACAATAGTTATCTAGAGGGGGGGTTGAATAGATATTTAAAAATTCTTTTCATTTTAACTTATTAATTGTTGATGATTAAAACACAGCGGAATTTGTTTTAATCTCCCTTAAGATAGTGAGTTAATGAGAGTGAGGTAGTTATAGTAGTTATAGCAGATATAGCAGTTATTGTAAGAATGTAATAGACACAGTCATTTTAAGTGGTTCAGAGCACTTAAAGCTCCTAGTCCACTCTTCTACTCCTCGAGTAAGAAATCTACTAAGGATGTCTTTTACACTTTCTGAATCTTACAGATTCCTTCTAGACCAGCAGTCTAGGAACTTCTTAGTTCACTCTTGAACTCTTCAAGTCCAGCAGACTTGGCTCTTCACAGTTCATTTAGAACTCTTCAAGTCCTTCTGACTTGGAACTCTTACTTCAGTTGATTAGTAGTTGTTGAGTTCTTGGTTGTTGCTACTCAGTTGTTGTTAAGCACTTGTTTGAAAGAATTGAGTAGCTGAGCAAGCTTTTCTTTTTCTCAGATTGTAGAGTTGAGTGTTCTTGTGTGTTTTGTTCAATACTTGCTTAGTTCTCTCATCTGCATATGTTCTGTATATATGTGATCCTTGAAATCTGTCCGTTGAAGCCTTTTGTTGAAGCATTAAATGCGTTTGACATTTTTGATCTTTGATAAAAACTTTTCTATATATCTCCTGACTTGTATTCTGGTCCATTGACACAGCAGACTGCTTTCTCACCTAACACCTGAAAAGGTGTTTTCCTATGTCTTATGGTCCTTTCCTTAGCTTCCTGAATACGTTTCTTTTGTTATATACTAAGGATAACTTTTGTACCATTGGGACTGGTGAGGACTTCAACGTTTAAAACCCATTCCACATTGGTTGCAATTTGTCTTTCATTTAGATGGTAGGGCTCGATGCTTCTGCCACACGGCAAATGATACTCTATAATTCAGATCGCGGTTTCTTGTTACCTTGGTGCTAGGTCTGATGTTATCAAGTAAGAGCACTACGATTTCTCTTAAAGACCTGCACACTACGATCTTCACTTCCTAGTTTTGTAGGCTCTACATTTTCGAGAGCATACTACAATTTTCAAGTTGGCTCGACAAACGTTGGGACCACTCTACGATTTTTGACGAGGTCCTTCAAGGCAGGCACACTAGGATCCTTGATGCTCTACGTTTCTGCCTTGCCTTCTGTAATCTTGAACAACTAGATACACTATGATCTCTTTGAAACCTATCTATTACATCTCAAGATCAACCTAACAAGTTTGATCTTCTTTTCTATACATTCATTTACAGAATGATACACATTAAGAGTTTAGATCAACTTGACAATTTTGATCAATCACTAAGTCCTTGTACAAATATTCCTTGAAGGACTTTACAAATAATCATGAGCATTTACATTTAAACATAAAATCAAAATATGCACTCTCCCAACAATCTCCCCCTATTTGATGTTGACATAACCAAGGAGATTTGTTGTCATGATTATTAGTTTCTAGATGCAATTACAGGAAAGTAAACATGACTTAGTATTTCAGTGAGCAGCTGAAATTTCTAGAGAATAAGCATGAATTTATTGATGTTCGAAGAATATTAGAATTTAGCTTTACATCAATAAGAATTTAAACTTTCACGTATCTCTATTTCTTGATCTTTTGCGAGGTGGATTGGCATACTCCTCGGCTCTTCTTTTCCTACTTGCTTCATCCCACCTAGCTAGATCTTCCAGCTCACTAGGACTTAGCCTAGGATTTTGATCATGCCTATTCATGAATGCAGGATCTCCAGTTTGCATTCTAAGGCATGTGGTGGTGACATTTTGTGAGCTAGTAGCTGGCCCTATACTCCTTATTGGCTGAGCCATTAAAATTTCCTACTGATCAGGTCGTTGAGTCTGATGGCTGGGTCGTAGAGTCTGTTGGTGGAATTGCCTTGTAGGAGGACTCCTTAACGATTGACTTTGAAGTTGTCATTTGCCTCTGCCCTTGCCTTAAACTCCTTTTGTAACGCCCCCAAAATAGGTCCATTCCATCCAACCCATTCTGAGTCGCCAAATATATGGTACGGAAAATAACTACAACTTTATTACAACAATTGTCGTGCAAAATACAACAACACATATGCTGTGAGTTTGGATACAAATATATACCAACTGTAGCATGTCACAATGACACCTTACATAAAGGTATAGTCAAAAACTGTTTTAGAAATTAGAATCTTTGGGAAGTGCTCAAGAAAACCTTCGTACATGGGAGGCCATGCTTTTAGGTTATGGTAGATATCATATGGCCACAGAATTATCCTTGGTTGACCCAATAGACCCCAAAGAAAAACGAGAAGATTACTATCATATTCTTCCCAATGCTGAGTCTTCTCTTGACATATCATTATCTCCACTGTCTCTAATTGGGTATAATACTCTAAACAAACACCAAGATTATATAGGTAGTGCTTGTAAATATACTCAGCAAGTGGATGAGCACAACCATGTCTTATGATAACACGAGTTTGTATGTCATTAGACATCTTGTATGATAGTGACAAAACACCCTTCCAAAGTTGGGTTCGCCTCACCCTATTTAATTCACCAAAAATAACTATTAAATGATGTATAAAATCTGACACACTAAAGTCCTCAATAAAATTATTTCCATACTCTTTAGGAGAACCTCAACAACTATAGACCATAGTTCTATTCCTTGTTATCCCAACTAACCCAATTTTACACTTTTATTACACGAAAGGAATTGTGAAACAAAAGGGTGAGCACAACTAGCTCGATAAAAGAATATTATAACTAAAGATACATAAATTATCAATAGTCTTCATCAATAATAAATCGAGATTTAGAACATATGGTAGATGATAAAACTTTTCAACCATAGTTGCGGTGAGAACGAAGCGATCCATTAAAAGAGTCGAATAGACAATAAAAATCAATTGTCTTCTCCACGTTAAAAGTCCACCAACAATATTTTATCCTGTAACATCAATCAACAGTTCCTTTCCACAATCATATGAATAACTCATAATCATAATTGTGATTCTAAATTCCTCTTCTCATCCGGAGATGAAGATAATTTTCATCACTGTCTTTACACGAAATATCAAATATCATGGTTATACCAATCCACGATTCTGTTCATAATCATACTAATAAATTCATCTTTGCACCACGGGCCAAAGATATTCATCAACAGATTCATCTTTACACTACAAAGATATTCAACAAAGATATTCAACAACATGTCATCTTTGCATTCATCTGAGCCAAAGATATTCATCAATAATTCATCTTTTCATCTTTGCATTACTGGCAAAGATATTCATCAATAATTCATCTTTGCACTACATCAACAAAGATATTCATATATCAAATATTCAAATACATAATCATTTGAAGTTATATAACAATAATTATAACCATGTTGATCAATTCACCTTTGCACTTAAGCTAAAAATATTCAATTGTAAATTCAATGGTCATGATCATACCAATCAACAATTCAACTTTTGCACTCTCTTGGCCAAAGAGAACCTATAGTCACGATCATACCAATAATCTACCCATCTTTACACTCAAGTCGAAGAAATATTATCATTAGGGTTATAAGAATGTTATATAAAAACAATATAATCAAAACATGGTTTTAATTTCAAGAGTAAGATTCATAAATCAACGATAATTTGGTCGGAGAAAGAAACTAATTTGTCGTGAATAGTACCCGTGTTTGTCGTAGTCAGTGATATCGTGCGTAGTAACCTCGACACAAAAAAGATAAAGTTTAATAATAAAATCCATATCAATATTTATAACACCTTAATCCAAATGTTATAAAATCACTTAATAATATCAAAATCTTAATATTCTTAATATTACAACAATATTTAATAATTTCTAAAACTTATAAACAATTTAATTAAATTGTTTACACTTTACTAATTAATGCATTTAATCATCATAAAATGCCAAACTCATAAGATTTCATCACCAATAACCAAAACCCTCATCAAAAATCTGCATATACCTCATATATGATTCTCAAGCCATAAAATCATATTTTCCAATTTTCTTACTTCACATAACATATTTAATTCATTTACTCATAACTAGAACATTTTCATGAAAAATACCAAATCAGTTCCAAAAATATTTATTTTCTGGGATTTAGAAGAATATAGTCCCATATTGAATATATATTTTTCTCAGAATTTTTAAAATTCATTTACTATTTTTCACATGGCCAAAACCACCGAATATTTAAACATTTATCATAAATTATACTTTTGTCCAAAAAATCTGAAATTAATACAGTATACTGATATTATATAGATGTACTCCCAATAAATAATTCATCAATTTTGGAGTTAACCACAAGGAGTTATAAACAGTTACTTTTAAAATAGTCTTTTCTCATAAAATCCATAACTCCTAATCTATACATCCAAAAATCGCCATTTTTGGTCACAATCTAGAAAACTCATCAAAATATCATTTCAAATTTTTCCAGAATTTTTGAAGATCCGAAAAAATACAAAACTGAAAAACATAATCACCCTTAAAAATCCCTTACTATCCCTTACCTCAAAAGCGATACTTCTAATTAGAATAACGAATTGAACTTGCACCGTATAGCAACACTCAAAGTATACTCAAAATACTCACAAGAATAAGCTCGATAATATAGAGAGAAAACTTTAGTTTACGGTGTGATTTTCAATTCTAACCTAAGCACCTATTTATAGGAAAATGCTTTAACACCAAAAGCAAAAATTTATTAAATATTATTATATTTTTTCCAAAACTTCATACGCATGTTTTACCATCTGAACTCAGCCCCTATCACATGTTAAATGAGGAAAACAAAATGAAAAACACGTTTTTGTAAATAAAAATAATTAAAACTTTCAAAAATTAATTATTTCGGAACTTCAGAACTTCAATAATTCATAATAAATAGCCCTTTTATCAGAAAATTCGAATCACGCGAGTTTTTATAGGAAATTCAATTCTCTACAACTTTGCAGAAGAAAGTTTTTCTAAATTCCAAACAAAAAATTGACCAAAATCCACAAACGGGTGATTTTACAGGCTATAATCAAATTTCGGTCAATAATTGTGTCCACCAACACACAAAATATGTGTTAAATATTTATTACCACAAAAATACTTTTCCTCCTCATATACTCATATATCCCACATTCATTATAAAAATATCACCGTTAATATATTATTAAAATAATATATTTAAATAAATTATTTTATCAGAAAAAGACAAAATATTAATTTTCAACAATTGTCACATTAAAAATTTTCTCCATCTATGTCTACATAAAATAAATATTATCCTCATCATAAAAATTAATAATTAATTATTCATAAATAATATTACATAATCACAATATTGACACGAGGCGCGGTTCCCGAGAAGAGGGGCTTTCGATAAGGATCTCTCCTTCTTGGCGGCGCGATTAGGTGATCAAACCTCTCCTTAGACGAACTTTCTAGACATTGCCAATAATGTTATCAATAATATTATTCCGATAATATGAATTATTGCTCCCGATAATGGAAAATACTGTGTAATGACAATTCTTGAAACAACGGTAATATAAAATATCAACGCAACAATTTATTGAATCAATAAAATATAATATTGAGCGATAATTCTTGTAACAATTATTGAGTAGTGCTTTTTACGTAAGAATCAATAATTCAAAAATCTTTATGCAATCTGGTGTTCTCTTGTGTTGACAACGCGTATTACTTTACTTTACCCACCGGGTATTCCAACGATGTTAACAGTAACAATTCTGTTTATTATTTATAAAAACTCCCTTTTGTCGTTTTCTTCATCCGAAGCGATTATTACATTATGGGGCCCACAAATGGTTTCGGCTAAAATTTAATATTCCCAAGACGGAAAGAATATTCCACGACCAAACGAATATTCCCAGATAATAATGAGTATTTTATAACCACTTGCTTATTTTGAAAAAAATTATATATATCACCCTTAACTTTAACTTTTATCAATTTAACCATTTCTTGAATAGTAATTATAAGAAAAATTGAATACTTTTATTTCATAAAATTCGGGTCCTTAATCTTCCCTCCTTATGAAATTTAAGTCACAAAATTTACGTACACAGTATTTCAAAGAGTTGAGAATACCTTGCTTTCATTTGATTCTATCTCCCCCATCATCATGATTTCTCCATTGCTCATCTCTCGTATTTGGATATCATTCTAGAATCTGACTTCAAAACAAGGTTTAATTTAACAAATTAACATATCACATAATATCTCGATATTATGGTGACCAACAAATAAGCTTAGGTAGGACACACTAGCGAAGGATTTACTCATCTCTCCCTCCTAGTTCTAATCCAGATCTCATGAGAGATCATATCCTAAGCTCGATACCAAATGTAACGCCCCCCAAATAGGTCCATTCCATCCAACCCATTCTGAGTCGCCAAATATATGGTACGAAAAACAACTACAACTTTATTACAACAATTGTCGTGCAAAATACAACAACACATATCTTTGTGAGTTTGGATACAAATATATACCAAGCTGTAGCATGTCACAATGACACCTTACATAAAGGTATAGTCAAAAACTGTTTTAGAAATTAGAATCTTTGGGAAGTGCTCAAGAAAACCTTCGTACATGGGAGGCCATGCTTTTAGGTTATGGTAGATATCATATGGCCACAAAATTATCCTTGGTTGACCCAATAGACCCCAAAAGAAAAAGCGAGAAGATTACTATCATATTCTTCCCAATGGTGAGTCTTCTCTTGACATATCATTATCTCCACTTGTCTCTAATTGGGTATAATACTCCAAACAAACACCAAGATTATATAGGTAGTGCTTGTAAATATACTCAGCAAGTGGATGAGCACAACCATGTCTTATGATAACACGAGTTTGTATGTCATTAGACATCTTGTATGATAGTGACAAAACACCCTTCCAAAGTTGGGTTAGCCTCACCTATTTAATTCACCAAAAATAACTATTAAATGATGTATAAAATACACACACTAAAGTCCTCAATAAAATTATTTCCATACTCTTTAGGAGAACCTCAACAACTATAGACCACCGTTCTATTCCTTGTTATCCCCATTTCGACCCAACTACACTTTTATTACACGAAAGGAATTGTGAAACAAAAGGGTGAGCACAACTAGCTCGATAAAGAATATTATAACTAAAGATACATAAATTATCAATAGTCTTCATCAATAATAAATCGAGATTTAGAACATATGGTAGATGATAAAACTTTTCAACCATAGTTGCGGTGAACGAGCGATCCATTAAAAAGAGTCGAATAGACTATAAAGTCTATTATCTTCTCCACGTTAAAAGTCCACCAACAATATTTTATCCACAGTAACATCAATCAGCAGTTCCTTTCCACAATCATATGAATAACTTCATAATCATAATTGTGATTCTAAATTCCTCTTCTCATCCGGAATGAAGATAATTTTCATCACTGTCTTTACACGAAACATCAAATATCATGGTTATACCAAATCACAGTTCTGTTCATAATCATACTAATAAATTCATCTTTTTACACCACGGGCAAAAGATATTCATCAACAGTTCATCTTTACACTCTGAACTAAAGATATTCAACAACATGTCATCTTTGCATTCTGACGAGATATTCATCAATAATTCATCTTTAATTCATTCGACAACACTCATCTTTGCATTTCTGAAAAAGATATTCATCAAATTCATCTTTTTACAAGTCATCTTTGCATCTTTGCTTCTGAGCGAAAGATATTCATATATCAAAGAAATACATAATCATTTGAAGTTATATAACAATAATTATAACCATGTTGATCGATTCACCTTTGCACTTAAGCTAAAAATATTCAATTGTAAATTCAATGGTCATGATCATACCAATCAACAATTCAACTTTTGCACTCTTGGCGAAAGAGAACCTATAGTCACGATCATACCAATAATCTACCCATCTTTACACTCAAGTCGAAGAAATATTATCATTAGGGTTATAAGAATGTTATATAAAACAATATAATCAAAACATGGTTTTAATTTCAAGAGTAAGATTCATAAATCAACGATAATTTGGTCGGAAGAAGAAACTAATTTGTAAAGTGAATAGTACCCGTGTTAAATACATAGTCTTAGTATCGTGCGTAAGTAACCTCGACACGAAAAGATAAAGTTTAATAATAAAATCCATATCAATATTTATAACACCTTAATCCAAATGTTATAAAATCACTTAATAATATCAAAATCTAATATTCTTAATATTACAACAATATTTAATAATTTCTAAAACTTATAAACAATTTAATTAAATTGTTTACACTTTACTAATTAATGCATTTAATCATCATAAAATGCCAAACTCATAAGATTTCATCACCAATAACCAAAACCCTCATCAAAAATCTGCATATACCTCATATATGATTCTCAAGCCATAAAATCATATTTTCCAATTTTCTTACTTCACATAACATATTTAATTCATTTACTCATAACTAGAACATTTTCATGAAAAATACCAAATCAGTTCCAAAATATTTATTTTCTGGGATTTAGAAGAATATAGTCCCATATTGAATATATATTTTTCTCAGAATTTTTAAAATTCATTTACTATTTTTCACATGGCCAAAACCACCGAATATTTAAACATTTATCATAAATTATACTTTTGTCCAAAAAATCTGAAATTAATACAGTATACTGATATTATATAGATGTACTCCCAATAAATAATTCATCAATTTTGGAGTTAACCACAAGGAGTTATAAACAGTTACTTTTAAAATAGTCTTTTCTCATAAAATCCATAACTCCTAATCTATACATCCAAAAATCGCCATTTTTGGTCACAATCTAGAAAACTCATCAAAATATCATTTCAAATTTTTCCAGAATTTTTGAAGATCCGAAAAAATACAAAACTGAAAAACATAATCACCCTTAAAAATCCCTTACTATCCCTTACCTCAAAAGAGCAGTACTTCTAATTAGAATAACGCTGAACGAACTTGCACCGTATAGCAACACTCAAAGTATACTCAAAATACTCACAAGAATAAGCTCGATAATATAGAGAGAGAAAACTTTAGTTTCTGGTGTGATTTTCAATTCTAACCTAAGCACCTATTTATAGGAAAATCTTTAGAACACCAAAGCGAAAATTTATTAAATATTATTATATTTTTTTTCCAAAACTTCATACGCATGTTTTACCATCTGAACTCAGCCCCTATCACATGTTAAATGAGGAAAACAAAATGAAAAACACGTTTTTGTAAATAAAATAATTAAAACTTTCAAAAATTAATTATTTGAACTTGAACTTCAATAATTCATAATAAATAGCCCTTTTATCGAAAAATTCGAATCTCGCGAGTTTTTTATAGGAAATTCAATTCTCTACAACTTTGCGGAAGAAAGTTTTTCTAAATTCCAAACAAAAATTGACCAAAATCCACAAGCGGGTGATTTTACGTTTATAATCAAATTTGATTCGATAATTGTGTCCACCACACACAAAATATGTGTTTAAATATTTATTACCACAAAAATACTTTTCCTCCTCATATACTCATATATCCCACATTCATTATAAAAATATCACTTGATTAATATATTATTAAAATAATATATTTAAATAAATTATTTTATCGAGAAAAAACAAAATATTAATTTTCAACAATTGTCACATTAAAAATTTTCTCCATCTATGTCCACATAAAATAAATATTTTCCTCATCATAAAAATTAATAATTAATTATTCACAAATAATATTACATAATCACAATATTGTGACCGAGGCGGTTCCCGAAGAGAGGGCTTTCGATAAGGATCTCTCTCTTCTTGCGGCGCTGATTAGGTGATCAAACCTCTCCTTAGACGAACTTTCTAGACATTGCCAATAATGTTATCAATAATATTATTCGGATAATATGAATTATTGCTCCGATAATGGAAAATCTTGTGTAATGACAATTCTTGAAACAACGATAATATAAAATATCAACGCAACAATTATTGAATCGATAAAATATAATATTGAGCGATAATTCTTTGTAACAATTATTGAGTAGTGCTTTTTTTACGTAAGAATCAATAATTCAAAAATCTTGTGCAATCTGGTGTTCTCTTTTGTGCTGACAATAGCGTATTACTTTACTTTACCCACCGGGTATTCAACGATGTTAGCAGTAACAATTACTGTTATTATTTATAAAAACTCCCTTTTGTCGTTTTCTTCATCAAGCGATTATTACATTATGGGGCCCACAAATGGGCTGCGCTTACCGTCGTACGAATATTCCCAAAGCGAAAAAGAATATTCCATGACCAAACGAATATTCCCAATAATAATGAGTATTTTATAACCACTTGCTTATTTTGAAAAAATTATATATATCACCCTTAACTTTAACTTTTATCAATTTAACCATTTCTTGAATAGTAATTATAAGAAAAATTGAATACTTTTATTTCATAAAATTCGAGTCCTACAATCTTCCTCCTTATGAAATTTAAGTCCCCCAAAAATTTACGTTACACAGTATTTCAAAGAGTTGAGAATACCTTGCTTTCATTTGATTTCTATCTCCCCCATCATCATGATTTCTCCATTGCTCATCTCACGTATTTGAGATATCATTCTAGAATCTGACTTCAAAACAAGGTTTAATTTAACAAATTAACATATCACATAATATCTCGATATTATGATGACCAACAAATAAGCTTAGGTAGGACACACTTTAGCGAAGGATTTACTCATCTCTCCCCTCCTAGTTCTAATCCAGATCTCATGGAGATCATATCCTAAGCTACGATACCAAATGTAACGCCCCAAAATAGGTCCATTCCATCCAACCCATTCTGAGTGCGCCAAATATATGGTGCGAAAAACAACTACAACTTTATTACAACAATTGTCGTGCAAAATACAACAACACATATCTTTGTGAGTTTGGATACAAATATATACCAACTATAGTAGTACGTCACAATGACACCTTTACATAAAGGTATAGTCAAAAAACTGTTTTAGAAATTAGAATCTTTGGGAAGTGCTCAAGAAACCTTCGTGCATGGGAGGCCATGCTTTTAGGTTATGGTAGATATCATATGGCCCGCGAAATTATCCTTGGTTGACCCGATAGACCCCGAAAAAAAACGAGAAGATTACTATCATATTCTTCCCAATGGTGAGTCTTCTCTTGACATATCATTATCTCCACTTGTCTCTAATTGGGTATTATACTCTAAACAAACACCAAGATTATATAGGTAGTGCTTGTAAATATACTCGACAAGTGGATGAGCACAACCATGTCTTATGATAACACGAGTTTGTATGTCATTAGACATCTTGTATGATAGTGACAAAACACCCTTCCAAAGTTGGGTTAACCTCACCTATTTAATTCACCAAAAATAACTATTAAATGATGTATAAAATACTGACACACTAAAGTCCTCAATAAAATTATTTCCATACTCTTTAGGAGAACCTCAACAACTATAGACCACCGAGTTCTATTCCCTTGTTATCCCCGCTTAACCCCAACTACACTTTTATTACACGAAAAATTGTGAAACAAAAGGGTGAAACCTGAACTAGCTCGATAAAGAATATTATAACTAAAGATACATAAATTATCAATAGTCTTCATCAATAATAAATCGAGAGATTTTAGAACATATGGTAGATGATAAAACTTTTCAACCATAGTTATTGCGTGAGCGAAGCGATCCATTAAAAAGAGTCGAATAGACATAAAAGTCAATTGTCTTCTCCACGTTAAAAGTCCACCAACAATATTTTATCCTGTAACATCAATCAGCAGTTCCTTTCCACAATCATATGAATAACTTCATAATCATAATTGTGATTCTAAATTCCTCTTCTCATCCGGAATGAAGATAATTTTCATCACTGTCTTTACGAAACATCAAATATCATGGTTATACCAAATCACGGTTCTGTTCATAATCATACTAATAAATTCATCTTTGCACTACGGGCCAAGATATTCATCATTCATCTTTACACTACGTTTCATCTTTGCATTACACATCAATAATTCATCTTTTACTTACAATTAAAGATATTCAACAACATGTCATCTTTGCATTACGAGCCAAAGATATTCATCAATAATTCATCTTTGCACTACTGAAATTAAAGATATTCATCAACAAGTCATCTTTTGCACTACTGAGCGAAGATATTCATATATCAAAGAAATACATAATCATTTGAAGTTATATAACAATAATTATAACCATGTTGATCAATTCACCTTTGCACTTAAGCTAAAAATATTCAATTGTAAATTCAATGGTCATGATCATACCAATCAACAATTCAACTTTTGCACTCTTGGCCAAAGAGAACCTATAGTCACGATCATACCAATAATCTACCCATCTTTACACTCAAGTCGAAGAGAAATATTATCATTAGGGTTATAAGAATGTTATATAAAAACAATATAATCAAAACATGGTTTTAATTTCAAGAGTAAGATTCATAAATCAACGATAATTTGGTCGGAGAAGAAACTAATTTGTAAAATGAATAGTACCCGTGTTTTGTATACGTAGTCTTAGTATATCGTGCGTAGTAACCTCGACACGAAAAGATAAAGTTTCATAATAAAATCCATATCAATATTTATAACACCTTAATCCAAATGTTATAAAATCACTTAATAATATCAAAATCTTAATATTCTTAATATTACAACAATATTTAATAATTTCTAAAACTTATAAATAATTTAATTAAATTGTTTACACTTTACTAATTAATGCATTTAATCATCATAAAATGCCAAACTCATAAGATTTCATCACCAATAACCAAAACCCTCATCAAAAATCTGCATATACCTCATATATGATTCTCAAAACCATAAAATCATATTTTCCAATTTTCTTACTTCACATAACATATTTAATTCATTTACTCATAACTAGAACATTTTCATGAAAATACCAAATCAGTTCCAAAAATATTTATTTTCTGGGATTTAGAAGAATATAGTCCCATATTGAATATATATTTTCTCAAAATTTTAAAAATTCATTTACTATTTTTCATATGGCCAAAACCACCGAATATTTAAACATTTATCATAAATTATACTTTTGTCCAAAAATCTGAAATTAATACAGTATACTGATATTATATAGATGTACTCCCAATAAATAATTCATCAATTTTGGAGTTAACCACAAGGAGTTATAAATAGTTACTTTTAAAATAGTCTTTTCTCATAAAATCCATAACTCTAATCTATACATCCAAAAATCGCCATTTTGGACACAATCTAAAAACTCATCAAAATATCATTTCAAATTTTTCCAGAATTTTTGAAGGTCCGAAAAAATACAAAACTAAAAACATAATCACCATAAAAAATCCTTTACTATCCCTTACCTCAAAAAGCGATCTTACTTCTTAGAATAACATTTGAACGAACTTGCACCGTATATAGCAACACTCAAAGTATACTCAAAATACTCACAAGAATAAGCTCGATAATATAGAGAGAAAACTTTAGTTTACGGTGTGATTTTCAATTCTAACCTAGCACCTATTTATAGGAAAATCTTTAGAACACAAAGCGAAAAATTTATTAAATATTATTATATTTTTTCCAAAACTTCATACATGTGTTTTACCATCTGAACTCAGCCCCTATCACATGTTAAATGAGGAAAACAAAATGAAAAACACGTTTTTGTAAATAAAAATAATTAAAACTTTCAAAAATCAATTATTTCGGAACTTCAGAACTTCAATAATTCATAATAAATAGCCCTTTTATCAGAAAATTCGAATCTCGCGAGTTTTTATAGGAAATTCAATTCTCTACAACTTTGCAGAAGAAAGTTTTTCCAAATTCCAAACAAAAATTGACCAGAATCCACAAACGGGTGATTTTACAAAATTTATAATCAAATTTAGGTCGATAATTGTGTCCACCACACACAAAATATGTGTTAAATATTTATTACCACAAAATACTTTTCCTCCTCATATACTCATATATCCCACATTCATTATAAAAATATCACCGTTAATATATTATTAAAATAATATATTTAAATAAATTATTTTATCAGAAAAAGATAAAATATTAATTTTCAACAATTGTCACATTAAAAATTTTCTCCATCTATGTCCACATAAAATAAATATTTTCCTCATCATAAAAATCAATAATTAATTATTCACAAATAATATTACATAATCACAATATTGATGACCGGCGGGTTCCCAAGAAGAGGGGGCTTTCGATAAGGATCTCTCTTCTTGGCGCCTGATTAGGTGATCAAACCTCTCCTTAGACGAGAAACTTTCTAGACATTGCCAATAATGTTATCAATAATATTATTCGAGATAATATGAATTATTGCTCGATAATGGAAAATCTTTGTGTAATGACAATTCTTGAAACAACGGTAATATAAAATATCAACGTGACAATTATTGAATCGATAAAATATAATATTGAGCGATAATTCTTTGTAACAATTATTGAGTAGTGCTTTCTTACGTAAGAATCAATAATTCAAAATCTTTGTGCAATCTGGTGTTCTTCTGTGCAACAACGCGTATTACTTTACTTTACCCAAGGGTATTCCAACGATGTTAAATGGTAATAATTCTGTTATTATTTATAAAAACTCCTTTTTGTCGTTTTCTTCATCCGATAGTTATTACATTATGGGGCCCCAAATGAATGGTTGCTGGCAAATAAATACGAATATTCCCAAGCGGAAAAAGAATATTCCACGACCAAACGAATATTCCCAAGATAATAATGAGTATTTTATAACCACTTGCTTATTTTGAAAAAAATTATATATATCACCCTTAACTTTAACTTTTATCAATTTAACCATTTCTTGAATAGTAATTATAAGAAAAATTGAATACTTTTATTTCATAAAATTCGGGGTCCTTACAATCTTCCCTCCTTATGAAATTTAGTCCCCAAAATTTACGTTACACAGTATTTCAAAGAGTTGAGAATACCTTGCTTTCATTTCAGATTTCTATCTCCCCAATAATCATCATGATTTCTCCATTGCTCATCTCACCGTATTTGGATATCATTCTAGAATACGACTTCAAAACAAGGTTTAATTTAACAAATTAACATATCACATAATATCTCGATATTATGATGACCAACAAATAAGCTTAGGTAGGACACACTAGCGAAGGATTTACTCATCTCTCCTCCTAGTTCTAATCCAGATCTCATGGAGATCATATCCTAAAGCTCGATACCAAATGTAACGCCCCAAAATAGGTCCATTCCATCCAACCCATTCGAAGTCGCCAAATATATGAGTGCGAAAAATAACTACAACTTTATTACAACAATTGTCGTGCAAAATACAACAACACATATCTTTGTGAGTTTGGATACAAATATATACCAAGCATAGCATGTCACAATGACACCTTACATAAAGGTATAGTCAAAAACTTTTTTAGAAATTAGAATCTTTGGGAAGTGCTCAAGAAACCTTCGTGCATGGGAGGCCATGCTTTTAGGTTATGGTAGATATCATATGGCCACGAAATTATCCTTGGTTGACCCGATAGACCCCAAAGAAAAAGCGAGAAGATTACTATCATATTCTTCCCAATGGTGAGTCTTCTCTTGACATATCATTATCTCCATTTCTCTCTAATTGGGTATAATACTCCAACAAACACCAAGATTATATAGGTAGTGCTTGTAAATATACTCGGCAAGTGGATGAGCACAACCATGTCTTATGATAACACGAGTTTGTATGTCATTAGACATCTTGTATGATAGTGACAAAACACCCTTCCAAAGTTGGGTTCGCCTCACCTATTTAATTCACCAAAATAACTATTAAATGATGTATAAAATACTGACACACTAAAAAGTCCTCAATAAAATTATTTCCATACTCTTTAGGGAGAACCTCAACAACTATAGACCACCGATTCTATTCCCTTGTTATCCCCGCTTAACCCGACTACACTTTTATTACACGAAAGGAATTGTGGAACAAAAGGGTGAGCACAACTAGCTCGATAAAGAATATTATAACTAAAGATACATAAATTATCAATAGTCTTCATCAATAATAAATAAAGATTTAGAACATATGGTAGATGATAAAACTTTTCAACCATAGTTGCAGCGGAACGAGCAATCCATTAAAAGAGTCAAATAGACTATAAAGTTTATTGTCTTCTCCACGTTAAAAGTCCACCAACAATATTTTATCCCTGTAACATCAATCAACAGTTCCATTCCACAATCATACGAATAACTCATAATCATAATTGTGATTCTAAATTCCTCTTCTCATCCAGGACGAAGATAATTTTCATCACCTTTCTTTACCTGAAATATCAAATATCATGGTTATACCAAATCACAGTTCATGTTCATAATCATACTAATAAATTCATCTTTGCACCACGGGCCAAAGATATTCATCAACAGATTCATCTTTACACTACAACTAAAGATATTCAACAACAAAGTCATCTTTTGCATTACGAGCCAAAGATATTCATCAATAATTCATCTTTGCACTACTGGCAAAGATATTCAACAGATATTCAATAGTCATCTTTGCATTCTGAAGATATTCATCAATAATTCATCTTTTGCACTGAGGCTATTCATCAACAAGCCTAAAGATATTCATATATCAAAGAAATACATAATCATTTGAAGTTATATAACAATAATTATAACCATGTTGATCAATTCACCTTTGCACTTAAGCTAAAAATATTCAATTGTAAATTCAATGGTCATGATCATACCGATCGACAATTCAACTTTTGCACTCTTGGCCAAAGAGAACCTATAGTCACGATCATACCAATAATCTACCCATCTTTACACTCAAGTCGAAAGAGAAATATTATCATTAGGGTTATAAGAATGTTATATAAAAACAATATAATCAAAACATGGTTTTAATTTCAAGAGTAAGATTCATAAATCAACGATAATTTGGTGGGAAGAAAAACTAATTTGTAAAATGAATAGTACCCGTGTTTAAATACATAGTAATGCAGTATCGTGCGTAAGTAACCTCGACACGAAAAAAAGATAAAGTTTCATAATAAAATCCATATCAATATTTATAACACCTTAATCCAAATGTTATAAAATCACTTAATAATATCAAAATCTTAATATTCTTAATATTACAAAAAAAATTAATAATTTCTAAAACTTATAAACAATTTAATTAAATTGTTTACACTTTACTAATTAATGCATTTAATCATCATAAAATGCCAAACTCATAAGATTTCATCACTAATAACCAAAACCCTCATCAAAAATCTGCATATACCTCATATATGATTCTCAAGCCATAAAATCATATTTTCCAATTTTCTTACTTCACATAACATATTTAATTCATTTACTCATAACTAGAACATTTTCATGAAAAATACCAAATCAGTTCCAAAAATATTTATTTTCTGGGATTTAGAAGAATATATTCCCATATTGAATATATATTTTTCTCAAAATTTTTAAAATTCATTTACTATTTTTCACATGGCCAAAACCACCGAATATTTAAACATTTATCATAAATTGTACTTTTGTCCAAAAATTCTGAAATTAATACGGTATACTGATATTATATAGATGTACTCCCAATAAAAATTTCATCAATTTTGGAGTTAACCACAAGGAGTTATAAATAGTTACTTTTAAAATAGTCTTTTCTCATAAAATCCATAACTCCTAATCTATACATCCAAAATCGCCATTTTGGACACAATCTAAAAACTCATCAAAATATCATTTCAATTTTTCTAGAATTTTTGAAGGTCCGGAAAAATACAAAACTGAAAAATATAATCACCCTTAAAAATCCTTTCTATCCACTTACCTCAAAAAGCGATCTTCTAATTAGAATAACTTATTTGAGCGAACTTGCACCGTATAGCAACACTCAAACTATACTCAAAATACTCATAAGAATAAACGCTCGATAATATAGAGAGAAAACTTGATTTACGGTGTGATTTTCAATTCTAACCTAAACACCTTTTATTTATAGGAAAATGCTTAGAACACCAAAGCAGAAAATTTATTAAATATTATTATATTTTTTCCAAAACTTCATACGCATGTTTTACCATCTGAACTCAGCCCCTATCACATGTTAAATGAGAAAAACAAAATGAAAAACACGTTTTTGTAAATAAAAATAATTAAAACTTTCAAAAATCAATTATTTCGGAACTTCAGAACTTCAATAATTCATAATAAATAGCCCTTTTATCAGAAAATTCGAATCTCGCGTGTTTTTATAGGAAATTCAATTCTCTAAAACTTTACGGAAGAAAGTTTTTCTAAATTCCAAACAAAAAATTGACCAGAATCCACAAACGGGTGATTTTCACGGTATAATCAAATTTCTATTCGATAATTGTGTCCTGACACACAAAATATGTGTTAAACATTTATTACCACAAAAATACTCTTCCTCCTCATATACTCATATATCCCACATTCATTATAAAAATATCACCGATTAATATATTATTAAAATAATATATTTAAATAAATTATTTTATCGAGAAAAAGATAAAATATTAATTTTCAACAATTGTCACATTAAAATTTTCTCCATCTATGTCCACATAAAATAAATATTTTCCTCATCATAAAAATCAATAATTAATTATTCACAAATAATATTACATAATCATAATATTGACAACCAGGCGGTTCCGGGAAGAGGGGCTTTCGAATAAGGATCTCTCTCACTTCTTGGCCTTGATTAGGTGACCAAACCTCTCCTTAGACAGAACTTTCTAGACATTGCCAATAATGTTATCCAATAATATTATTCAGATAATATGAATTATTGCTCCGATAATGGAAAATACTGTGTAATGACAATTCTTAAAACAACAGTAATATAAAATATCAACGCAGCAATTATTGAATCAATAAAATATAATATTGAACAGTGATTACTGTAACAATTATTGAGTAGTGCTTTCTTACGTAAGTCATCTTCTGGTCTTCCTCCTTGAGCACTCCATTTATAAGGATGTACTTCTTGACTAATTTTTGTCTTGGTTTTCTAGGCTAAGTCACAGCCTCAGGACTTTCCTCGACTTGATTTCTGTCACATTGATCGGTCGAACCATCCGTGCAAAGAACTTCCTTGCTTGAGGTGATCAGTCTGGTCTCTACGATTGGTAGAGACTCGACGATAGAAGGGACAAATGGACTCTTGGACTTGTGACTAATTTTGTTCTTCTTCAGCAGCTGTGATATAGTAGCTCTATCTTCATCTGCCTTAGCCAGCTGTTCCTTTCTCCTTAGGATTCTCAGAGTCTCAATATCAAAGGACTCTATAGGTATATCAGTGGTAGACCCTTGAGGTTCTTCTACCATCCTAGTCTTTAGCTTTCTCTTGCCCTTGCTTTTTCTGATAAGGGCAGTGGGTTCTTCTTTGTTGATCTCTTCCTCTTCTTCTTCAGTCTCTTTGACGACTGACATGTTTCCTGGAATCCCTGATTCCTTTAGATCACCAGTTTTTCCACTAGACTCAGACATCATACAAACATTTTCTACTGGATTCCTTTTCCAATTTTCAAACAGTTGCTGGGTCATTCGTCTGTTTGGGTTGATGGAGTCTCCTTCATTGTCACCAATTTTGTCACCCAGAGCAGACTATAGGATGATGCTTATAAAACGCCCGTAGAGCATCTTTTGAGGGCTCTTTGTCTTCTTCGAGCTTAGGATCCATTTTCCTATCCACTCAAGCAGTAGAGCTCCATAGTTGATGTGACGCCCCCAAAATAGGTATACATCACCCATCTTGAGTCGCCAAATATATGGTACAGAATACAAATACAAACTTAAATATACAACATGAGATGTGAGTTTTAATACAAATACTGTCTTCTAGACAGTATTCAAACTCAAAATAAGTCCTCAATTCATTTATTATCACAATATTTCACGAGAATAGTGAGGACTACTAATGCGACCATCCGGACCAAATCGAATCCATTCCCCGACTAGTCCCAGCTATATTCTCATTTCCTGAATAGAACATTGAAAGAAAGGGTGGGCTCAACTAGCCCAGTAAGAAATATTATGACTAAGATAATGCAGAATAAAGACTAAAAGACAATTTGCACCCCAAACTTTACATCATTGTTGACTTTTGCACCCCAAATCGAAAAAGGTATCTAAGTACACCCCAAACTTCATTATACGTAACAAAACGCACACTTTCTTTTCACTTAACAAATTAAAAGTGACCTAAATAAAATTCAACAACACAAGTTTGGGGTGCAAATTATTTTTTAGTCTTAAAAATTGGCAAAAATAATTAATTTTAAATAAAATAAAATAATTTTAAAATAGTTAATTTTAAATAAAATAATTAATTTTAAAATAAAATAATTAAAAAAATAAAATAGATTTTTTTTTGTAAAAATTCTGTTTTCACAAATAAAATTATGTTTTTACAAAAAAATTAAAAAAATTTTGTTTTTAAAAATTATAAAATAAATTTGTGTTTAAAAAATTGTAAAATACAATTTTTATAAAAAAAATCTATCTTTACAAAAATTGTAAAAGCAGATTTTTTTTTCAATTTTTTGTAAAAATAGAATTGTAAAAGCAGATTTAAAATTGTAAAAGTTAAGTAGTATCGACAAAAAATATATGTATTGCTTGACAAAAAATAAAATTGTAAAAGTTAATTAGTATCAACAAAAGTTAATTAGTATCGACAAAAAAAGTTAATTAGAATTGTAAAAATAAAATTGTAAAAGCAGATTTAAAATTGTAAAATCTGTTTTTACAAAAAAATTCAAATAAAATTGTAAAAGCAAATTTATTTCAAAAGCAGATTTTTTTCAATTTTTTTTAAAACATAGATTTTTTATAAAAATTTTTATAAAAATAGAATTTGTTTAACATTTTTGTAAAAATAGAATTTACAAGTTTTTAAAAATTACATTTTTAAACAAAATTTTGTAAAAAAATTACATTTTTATGATTTTTTTTTATAAAAAATTGTATTTTACAATTTTGTAAACACAAATTTATTTTACAATTTTTGTAAAAACAAAAATAATTTAATTTTTTTTTTGTAAAAACAGAATATTTTTTGTGAAAACAAAATTTTTTACAAAAAAAAATTCTGTTTTATTTTTTTAATTATTTTATTTTAAAATTAATTATTTTATTTTTATTTTTAAAAATAATTATTTTATTTAAAATTAACTATTTTAAAATTATTTTATTTTATTTAAAATTATTTTATTTTATTTAAAATTAATTATTTTTGCCAATTTTTAAGACTAAAAGATAATTTGCACCCCAAACTTGTGTTACAGCCTTAGCCGGTCACTTTTGACCGGTTAAGTGAAGAAAGTGTGTGTTTTGTTACGTATAATGAAGTTTGGGGTGTACTTAGACACCTTTTTCAGTTTGGGGTGCAAAAGTCAACAATGGTGTAAAGTTTGGGGTGCAAATTGTCTTTTAGTCCAGAATAAATTATCCTTAGCCTTGATAGTATAACAAACCGATAGAGTATAATAGACAACCGGTTTTAGATCAACAACTACTGATGGAATAAGCAATCCATTAGAAGAGTCAGTAGAGCATAAAATCTACTATCTTCTATGATTTAAAGGTTTTTCATCACTTTTATCGTTGCGACTACGACAATAAATAAACCATATCATTAAATCATTCACCACTTCTGAGCCAGGATATTCTTTTGTATCACGACCACGAATTATCCGTGTACTCTACGCCAAAGATAATCATGTTTTCATTAACCGTCTGATCATGCCATAAAATAATTCATCTTTGCACCCTTGGTCAAGAGAATCCATAGCCATAATCATACCAAAAAGCGTCCCATCAATGCATTATGGGCCAATGAGGACTTTTTCCACATTATTTGTAACATTACGGTCCATGATTATACCGAATAATCCTGTTCATAATCATACCAAGTCCATCTATGCACTTTCTGAATACATATGACTTTCAACATAATATAAGCATGAGGATGATGACAATTCAATAAAACAAGTTCAAGAATTAATTTATCAAGGAACCAATAACGTCCAAATTGTCAACATGATACTTCTTTGTGGAGTAAAATTCAAGAATGCTCAGAAGAATATTTCCATGAAAAGATACTGGATGAAGCGCACATATCAAGGATATTCCACTAATTTTATGGAGTATAGAAGTCAAAGCTTCAACCAACTGAGTATAAGAGAATATATGAAACTGCAAATGAATTTTCGTCCGTCATGCGGTAATCCATTTAGACATATCATTTCCACAATTTAATAAGGAATGAATACAAAGGATCATTCACCATGCATGTGATAATCCACATAGACAGGTTATTCCAACAGAATAATAAAGAATGGAATAACAAAAGAAATCATCATGCATGCGATAGACCGCATAGACAGGTTATTCCAACAGAATAATAAAGAATGCAACGAATGTCATGCGTAATCCGCATGCATGTGATGTTCCAACAGGATAATAAAAAGAATGAACCGTGTCATGCGTAAACCACACAAAACAGGATGTTCCAGCCGAGAATAATAAAGAAGCGGAACCGTGTCGTGCTTAAACGAACAAAATGTAATGTTCCAATGAGAATAATAAAGAATGAAATAACGAAAGAATTTCACCATGTATGCAGATGCGGTTGCCATAGACAAAGTTATTCCAACATAATGATAAATAATGGAATAACAGAAGTTCTCTTCATGAAGACGAAATAAATAATTCCTCTTACCTTAGAAGAAACTGGATATAGGAGTAGTGAAGTAGCAGAATACTTTTCTTCTTTCTCTCTATAGTTTCTCTCTTTAGAGTTTCAGTGAATTCGTAAGAAATAATAATGGAATGAGCTTCTATTTATAGGAAAATGGACTGAATAGTAACTAATTCATAAACGGTCCAGATTGATTTACTTTTAAACGGATGGTCCATATTGATTTACTATGCAGTATTAATAAAATATTCTAATAAAATAAAATCTTTTAAATAAAATATAATATATTCTATTTATAATCTAATAAAACGAATAACTTTATAAAAGTATTTTGTTTTTATATAAAAAGATTTTACTATGCAAATACTATATCAGAGCCTTATCTGAACATTATGCATAATAGAATATTATATATTCTATTTATAGTCTAATAAAATAAATAACTTTATAAAAGTATTCTATTTTATATAAAAGATTTTACTATCTGGACATATACAAACACTATGCATAATAGAATATCATATATTTTATTTATTGTCTAATAAAATAAATAACTTTATAAAAGTATTACATTTTATATAAAAAGATTTTACTATCACGAGACACTTGTCACGCAAACACTTATCGCATAATAGAATATCATATATTCTATTTATAGTCTAATAAAACAAATAACTTTATAAAAGTATTCTATTTTATATAAAAAGTTTTCTGTTTTATTAAATTTATAATAATAATAAAATAAAATTTATCACATTTATTATAATTCACAATATTAATCGACCAGGTCGTTCCGATTAAAGAGGGGGCTTTCCAATAAGGATTTCTCCCTATTGGCCCGCAATTAGGTGACCAAACCTCTCATTGGCAGAACTTCTAGACATCGTTAATATTGCAAATAATAATATTAATAACTTGTCATCTCAATTATTGATTTAAGAATATATAATATCGATGATAATTGAATCACATAACGTGAGATACTATCGCGAAGAATTCTTTGTGCAATAATTGAACAAAAGCGGTGACTTCTCACGTAAGCATCAATAATCAATCACAGGTATTAACTCTTATGCGACCATGCGTATTCTTGTACTTTTAACACAAGGGTGTTTCAATGATTAACGGTAAAACTTCCACCGTTATTTTCATAAAATATTTTTGTCGTTTTCTCAATTTGACAATAATTCCGTTGTGGGGTCCACCAATTATTGTGCCGTCTGTAAGACCCCAAATTATTAATAAATGAAATTTAATTTCCTCTATTTATCATTTTGAAATAGTAAGGGTTGATTTGATTAATGTGGTTAGTTATGGGTAAAATGCGCAAATATTTTAAATAAGCAAGTGGTTATAAAATATTCATTTTTATCGGAGAATATTCATTTGGTCGTGGAATATTCTTACTGTCGGAGAATATTCATATGACGGTGTAGCCTTGTGTGGGCCCCATAACGGAAAGCGATTGGATAAAGAAAACGACAAGTATAAGTAGTTTATAAATAGCAGGCGTAGTTATTCTGAGATTATCTTGTTGGAATACCCGGTGGTTAAAACACGATGTCTGGCGTTGTTGCTGATGATAGCTACGGTATTGCGCCAATTATTGATTCTTACGTGAAGAAGGCACTACTCGATAATTATTACGATAATTCTTGTTGAGTATTTTATTTTATTGATTGATAATTGTTGCGTTGATATTCTATATTACTGTTGTTTTAATAATTGTCATTACACAGTATTTTCTATTATCGAAGCAATAATTCATATTATCTGAATAATATTATTAGATAATATTACTGGCAATGTCTAGAAAGTTCTGTCTAAGGAGAGGTTTGGTCACCTAATTGAGCGCCAGTATGGAGAAATTATTATTGGAAAGCCCCCTCTTTCCTGGGAACTGCCTGGTTGTCAGTATTGTGACTCTGTAATATTATTTGTAAATAATTAATTATTAATTTATATAATGAGGAAAATATTCATTTTATATGGATATAGATGGAGAAATTTTTTTAAAGTGACAATTGTTGAAAATCGATATTTTATCTTTTCTGATAAAATAATATTTTATTATATTATTATAATATAATAATGATGATATTTTTACAATGAATGTGGGATATATGAGTATATGAGGAGGAAGAGTATTTTTGTTGAAAAAGTTGTTTAAAACATGTTAAACATGTACGTGGGACCATTTCTTGGTGAAATTTGATTATAGCTTTGTAAAATCGTCTGTTTTTTGGATTTGATTCGATTTACATTTTGAAATTTGGAAAAACTTTCTTCTGTAAAGTTGTAGAGAATGAAATTTCCTATGGAAAAGACATGAAGTTCGAATTTTTCTGATAAAAAGGCTATTTGTTATGAATTATTGAAGTTCCAAAATTCTGAAATAATTGATTTTTGGAAGTTTTATTTATTTTTATTAATAAAAATGTTTTTTATATTTTGTGGCCTCATTAAACATGTGCTTGGTGGCTGAAATCAGTTGATAAAAGTGGGCGTAGGAATTTGTAAAATAAATAATAATATTTTATTAAATTTTTTGCTTTGGTGTTCTAAGCATTTTCCTATAAATAGGGTACTTAGGTTAAAATTGAAAATCACAACAGAAATTGAAGTTTTCTCTCTCTTTCTCTCTCGATATATTGAGCGTATTCTTGTGAGTATTTTAATACTTTGAGTGTTGCTATACGGTGCAAGTTCAAGTCATAGCTTATATCCGGTGTTTAACTAGAAATCTTGTCTTTTTACTGAGGTAAGGGATGTTATTTTCTTCATATATGATATTATTTCTTTCAATATTATTATTCCGAAGTATTGATCTGAACTTTTTATCAAATTTTGAACTTTTTATGTTGGGGTTACTATTCACGTTTACGACACTATTCACGTATCTGACACTTTATTCACGAATACTAAGACTATTCACCAAAAAAAATAAAATTTTTTTTTTTTGTCAAAATATCTAATATGGATACTAGCTTTGATTGTATCCATGTTTTGATCATTCTTGAATTTTACTCCACTATGATTATTTATGAGGTTTTTTTGACATGGAATAGTTGAAATCTGAATCCTTAATATTTATTTTTTTGTTTCCTTTGGATTCGTTTTCTTTAAAATATTTTCATCATCCTCGGTCCTAATTGATGATATTCTTGAATATCTTTGGCATGTAGTGCAAAGATGAATGATTTTCGATGAATATCTTTGGCGATGAATATCTTTTTAGATGAACATGACCAGTGAGAATATCTTTGGCAAGTGCAAAGATAAATATTTAATTCGAGATATATATTGATTGATGTTACAGGGATAAAATATCGACGATGAACTTTTAAATTCATATATAGAAGATAGTAGTTTGCATTATCTACTTAACTCTTCTAATGAATTATTATTTTCGCTACGAAGATTGATTTAAAACTGGTTGTCTATTGTACTCTATTAGATTTTTCCCTGTTGAAGACTAACGATAATTTGTTCTATGTTATCTTAGTCATAATATTCTTTACTGGGCTAGTTGAGCTCACCATTTTCCTTTTGTTCCATTTTTCTTCTCAGGAGGCGAGAATGTAGCGAATACTATTCGGGGTATGGAATGAAGGTTCTAGAAAGTCGTTTTAGTAGTCCTCACCATTTTTGTAAAATAATGTATCAATAATTGTAATGAGGACTTATTTGAGTGTGGATATTGTCTAGATGACAATATTTGTATTTAAACTCACAGTTTTTATGTTGTATTAATAAAGTTGTAGTTGTATCTGTACCATGTATTTTGACGACTCAAAATGGGTGTTGTATACCTGTTTTGGGGGCGTCACAGTTGGTATCAGAGCTTAGGGATATGATCTCTGGCGGAGATCGGGGAATATAACTAGGAAGGGAGGCGAGTAAATCCTTATTAGTGTGTCTACTAAGCTTATTTGTTGGTCGGTCGTAATATAGGGATATTATGTGATATGTTAATTTGTTAAATTAACCCTTATTTTATAGCGATGTTTGAGAATGTCGTTGAGAATGTTAACGATTGGAGTAAATGAGGCCGTGGTGGAGACACACTTGCTCACCAACGAGGAGAACGTCTGAGCGCGTGCAGCAATGTTCCTCTTGTGAACAACACCAGCGAAAGCGATGATGAGCGATTGGATATTTAGAAACTTTTTGCGATTCATGCAAAATCGACGAGGGAGACTTCGTGTTCAAAATCTGAGGAGGAAATGATAGCAATTCACGATTTGTCACGACCAAGCGATTCGAAGAGTTGGGACCACGAAATTTATTGGAAAGCCGGATCCGATCAAGGTAGAGGCGTGGGTTAAACAAATTACCAAGATATTCGATGTCTTGGGATGCGCGGAGAAACGAAGGTTCCATTCACCAACTTTATGTTTCGTGGCGAAGGCGACTCTTTGGTGGGAGTCTGTGAAGTACCACCATCCAGTACTTTCGGCATGTCTTGGGAGACATTTGAAAATTGTTCAATGACAAGTACTTTCCTGAAAGTATTAGTCATATGAAGGAGGTAGAGTTTATTAGACTGGAGCAGAATAACATGACGGTGTCCCAGTACGAGCCGAAGTTTGTAGAGTTTTCCAGGTTTGCACCCCATTTGGTGGAGAATGAGGAACGTATGACGCGGATGTTTCTGAGAGGTTTGAAACCCGACATACGTCAATATCTCATTTCTCATAAGTTTTCTCTCTATTCAGATGTTGTCAATAGGGCTCAATTATTAGAACGAGATAACGAGTATGGTCAACCGAGGGACCACAACCAGTATCATACCGATGACAGCAGTCATCAGAACAACAATAACCAGCGGAGAAAGAAAAATATAGACAAGAGCGGCAATCACTCTAGTGGTAATCATGGCCATGAGAATAGAAGAAGCGAGTCGGGAGGAGATTTTAAAATGAGGAGATTCAACAATGACAATACGAAGATGTCAGCACCAACAGCAACTAGTTCTAAGGGAGGAGAACGACCACCGGTCATATGCTATACGTGCGGAAAAGAAGGACATATCAGCCCAAACTGCCCACAATAGTTTTAAGGTATGTTATAATTGTGGAAAGGAAGGACATATCGCTTCGAGATTATCTTGTGGCGAAACCAAGTCCAACGAGGATGGTGACTCAAAAGGCTATCCCGAAAAGTCAAAGTCAGCGGTTCTGGAAGAAGCGTTTCTCGTGGTATTGTCAACATGCGAGGAACCCAAACGAGGTGATCACGGGTAAGCTAATCATAAATTCATGCGAAGTTTATACCTTACTAGAATCTGGGTGCTACCCATTCATTTATTTCTCCTGCTTGTGCTCAAAGTTTAAACTTGACTCAGGAGAAATTAGACTTTGATTTATCTGTGGAGACTCAGTTAGGAGAAACTTTCATCACATCCACTTTTTTATAAATCTTGTTTGATCCAAGTTGGCACCATCACCTTACACATTGACCTTATCTCTTTAAAGATACTTGCATTTGATGTAATTTTAGGGATTGATTGGTTAACTACTCATCATGCCAAAATTAATTATTTTAAATAAGGTTGTTAGTTTTCATATTCCTAATCAACTTTGTTATGCGAATTCAAGCAACTAAGCCATTAAAATCAATCATTTGTTATATCAAGTCATAAAAGCTATTCGTTTATTAAAAAAGCGGATGTCAAGCTTTCTTAGCCCATGTTATGGATTTGAATAAAGACACGTCGTATTTAAATAATATTCTGTTGTTATTGACTTTCTGGCGTATTTCTGAAGAACTTCCTGTCTACCCCGGAACGTGAAGTTGAATTCTTTATTGATCTTGAACTTTGGTACAAAGCCCATTTCTAAAACCCCATATCGAATGGCTCTATTGAACTTGAGGAGTTAAAGGTCCAACTACTGAGTTATTGGACATCGGTTTTTTCATCTAGTACATCTCCTTGGGGTGCTCTGTTTTTATTTGTAAAGAAGAAAGATTTTGGAGTATGCGACTTTGTATCGACTACCGGGAATTAAACCATATCACTATCAAGAATAGGTATCAACTACCTCGTATTGATGACCTGTTTGACCAGTTACAAGGAGCATAATTCTTTTCAAAGATCGATCTTCATTCTTGATATCATCAGCTGAAGGTTAAAACTGAGGATATTCCGAGGACTGCCTTCAGAACTCGGTACAGGCATTATGAATTCCTAGTCATATCTTTTGGATTGACTAATGCTCCTGCGACTTTCATGGATATGATGAACCGAGTATTCAAGGATTATTTGGATCAGTTCGTTGTTGTCTTTATTGATGACATCCTCATATATTCCAAAAGCCGTGAAGATCATGAGCACTATTTGAAGCTTGTACTCCAAAGGCTGCGTGAAAACAAGCTATATGCTAAGTTGAAGAAATGCGAGTTCTGGCTTGAGGAAGTAGCATTCATAGGACACGTGGTGTCAAAACATGGAGTATCTGTTGACCCGACGAAGATTGAAGGAATACAAAGTTGGGAGCAACCAAAGACGGTGACCGAAGCACGTAGCTTTTTGGGCTTAACTAGTTATTATCGGAGATTTGTGGAAGGATTTTCTCGAATCGCTACTCCGTTAACTCAGTTGACTCGTAAAGATACAAAATTTGTATGGAGCGAGGAATGCGAGAAGAGTTTCCAAGATCTCAAGAGGAGACTCATTTATTTTGTTTGACAATACCATCTGGTTTGGATGGATTTGTTATTTACAACGATGCTTCAGGCAAAGAGTTAGGATGTGTTCTCATGTAACATGGGAAAGTTATAGCCTATGCCTCGCAATAACTTAAAAAATATGAGAGGAATTATCCTACTCATGATCTAGAGTTGGCAGCAGTCGTTTTCACGTTAAAGATCTCGAGGCACTATCTATATGGGGAGAAAGTGGAGATATATTCAGACCATAAAAGCCTCAAATATTTCTTCACCCAAAAGGAACTCAACATGCGGCAACGACGTTGGCTCAAGCTATTGAAAGATTACGACCACACTATTCAATACCATCCAGGAAAAGCGAACATGGTTCCTGGCGCATTGAGTAGAAGATCATATGCGGGAAAGAGTGCGATGTTGTTAACACAAAGGCCTATTTTGTGTGATTTGAAAAAGATGAAGATAGAATTCAAGACTCCGGGGACCCATGCAATGATGTCAAGTATACGTATAGAACCAACTTTAATCGAAAAAGTTAAAGTTGCTCAAGCCACAGACCCGGAGCTGATGCGTATGAAGAAGAAAGTGCAAGAAGGTGCTATTCCAGAAGCAAGAATCGATGAAGAAGGAATACTTCAAGTCCACTCCAGACTTTGTGTTCCTAACGATTCTAATTTGAAGTACAAGATCATGATGGAGTCACATAATACACCGTTTGCAATCCATCCTGGAAGTACCAAAATGTATCGTGATCTTCGACATACATTTTGGTGGAACAATATGAAAAGAGAGATTGCAAAGTTTATCTCAAGGTGTTTAACTTGTCAACGTGTAAAGGCAGAGCATCAAGTGCCAAAGGGTCCATTGCAACCACTTGAGATTCTGAAATGGAAGTGGGAACACATTACCATGGATTTCGTTACAGGTTTTCCCAAATTTTCTCAAGGCATAGATGCTATTTGGGTTATTGTTGATACATTAACCAAGTTTGGCCATTTATTGCCGATACGAGAAACTTATTCCCTTGAACGTCTTACTCGTATATGCGTGAATGAGATTGTGAGATTGCATGGCATGCCATTATCCATAGTTTCGGATCATGACCCAACATTCACTTCAAGATTTTGGGTTAGCTTGCAGAAAGCTATGGGCGCAGTTCTGATTGATTCGAGTTTGACATACCATCCTCAAACGGATGGACAATCAGAGAGGACTATTCAAACCCTTGAAGATCTATTAAGACTATGTGTTCTAGATTTCACAGGAAGTTGGGATAAGTACCTACCATTGGTGGAATTCTCCTACAACAACAGTTATCAGGCAAGTATAGGTGTGGCTCCATTTGAAGCATTGTATGGACGAAAGTGTCTCTCTCCAATATGTTGGGATGAGGTGGGAGAAGCAACGTTATTGGGACCAGAGTTGGTACGAATGACTACAGAGAAGATCCAAACGATTCGACAACGTATACAAACGGATAGGATCGATAAAAGAGTTATGCGGATCTTCATCGAAAGGACATGGAATTTGACATTGGGGATCATGTATTGTTGCGTGTGGCTCCATGGAAAGGAGTTACAAGATTTGGGAAGAGAGAAAAGCTCAATCCATGATTTATTGGTCCATTTCAGATTCTTGACCGAGTAGGAAATGTGGCCTATAGACTCGCGTTACCTCCAAGTATGTCTCGTGTTCATAATGTTTTTCATGTATTCATGCTTCGTAATTATATGAAAGACCCGAACCACGTTATTGAGTTAGAACCGGATGAGATAGCCGAAGACTTAACGTATGAAGAGGTACCTGTCAAGATTTTGGATAGGAAGGAGCATGTCCTACGCACGAAGGTCATACCATAAGTTAAAGTTTTGTGGAGAAACCATGTTATTGAGTAAATGACCTGGGAGTTGGAAACGGAAATGAAAGCGAGGTATCCTCATCTTTTGAAACACACAGTACGTCGTCGATTTCGAGGATGAAATTTCATAAGGAGGAGAGGTTGTAAGACCCCAAATTATTAATAAATAAAATTTAATTTCCTCTATTTATCATTTTGAAATAGTAAGGGTTGATTTGATTAATGTGGTTAGTTATGGGTAAAATCATAAATATTTTAAATAAGCAAGTGGTTATAAAATATTCATTTTATCGGAGAATATTAGTTTGGTGGTGGAATATTCTTCTTTGTCGGGGAATATTAAATGCGACGGTAGCGACCTTGTATGGGCCCATAACGAAAAAGCGATTGGATGAAGAAAGCGACAAGTATAAGTTGTTTATAAATAACGGCGTAGTTATTCTGAATTAATCTTGTTGGAATACCGGTGGTTAAAATACGATGTCTGGCGTTGTTGCCAAGAAGCTAGCACCACGTATTGCACCAATTATTGATTCTTACGTGAAGGCACTACTCAATAATTGTTACGATAATTTATTGTTCGATATTTTATTTTATTGATTCAATAATTGTTGCATTGATATTCTATATTCTTGTTGTTTGATAATTGTCACTACGGTATTTTCCATTATCGAAGCAATAATTCATATTATCTGAAATAATATTATTAGATAACATTATTGGCAATGTCTAGAAAGTTACATCTAAGGAGAGGTTTGGTCACCTAATTGCTTGCTTGATGAGGAGAAATTCTTATTGAAAAGCCCCTCTTTCACAGGAGGCTGCACGGTTTATCGATATTGTGATTACGTAATATTATTTGTGAATAATTAATTATTGATTTATATGATGAGAAAAATATTCATTTTATGTGGATATAGATGGAGAAAATTTTTAAAGTGACAATTGTTGAAAATCGATATTTTATCTTTTACGATAAAATAATATTTTATTATATTATTATAATATAATAATGATGATATTTTTACAACGAATGTGGGATATATGAGAAGGAAGAGTATTTTTGTTGCAAAAGTTGTTTAAAACATGTTAAACATGTCTGTGGGACCATTTCTTGACTGAAATTTGATTATAGCACATAAAATCGCTTTCGTTTTGGATTTGATTAATTTTACATTTGAAATTTGGAAAACCTTTCTTCTGTAAAGTTGTAGAGAATGAAATTTCCTATCAAAAAGACATGAGGTTCAAATTTTTCTGATAAAAAGACTATTTGTTATGAATTATTGAAGTTCCGAAATTCCGAAATAACTGATTTTTGGAAGTTTTATTTATTTTTATTAATAAAAACATTTTTTTTATTTTGTGGCCTCATTAAAAATGTGCTTGGTGGCTGAAATCAGTTGATAAAAGTGGGCGTAGGAATTTGTAAAATAAATAATAATATTTTATTAAATTATCTGCTTTGGTGTTCTAAGCATTTTCCTATAAATAGGGTGCTTAAGTTAGAATTGAAAATAACAACAGAAACTGAAGTTTTCTCTCTCTTTCTCTCTCGATATATTGAGCGTATTCTTGTGAGTATTTTAATACTTTTAGTGTTGCTATACGGTGCAAGTTCAAGTCATAGCTTATATCAGGTGTTTCATTTAGAAATCTTTGTCTTTCTACGAGGTAAGGGATGTTATTTTCTTCATATATGATATTATTTCTTTCAATATTATTATGCCGAAGTATTGATCTGAACTTTTTATCAAATTTTGAACTTTTTGTGTCGGGGTTACTATTCACGTTTACGGCCTTTATTCACGTATCTGACACTATTCACGAATCTGACTTTTACTATTCATTCATAAAAAATAAAATTTTCTTTTTTTTGTCCAAAATATCTAATATGGATACTAGCTTTGATTGTATCCATGTTTTGATCATTCTTTAATTTTACTCCACTATGATTATTTATGAGTATTTTTTTGGACATGGAATAGTTGAAATACGAATCCTTAATATTTATTTTTTTGTTTCACTGGATTCGTTTTCTTTAAAATATTTTTCATCATCCTAAGTCCTAAATGATGATATTACTGAATATCTTTGGCATGTAGTGCAAAGATGAATGATTTTCTGATGAATATCTTTGGACCGTAGTGCAAAGATGAATAAGTGTTTAGATGAACATGACCAACTGATGAATATCTTTGGCCTGTAGTGTAAAGATAAATATTTAATTCCAGATATATATTGATTGATGTTACAGGGATAAAATATCAACAATGAACTTTTAAATTCATATATAGAAGATAGTAGTTTGCATTCTCTACTTAACTCTTCTAATGAATTATTATTTCCGCTGTGAAGATTGATTTAAAATTGGTTGTCTGTTGTATTCTATTAGATTTTTTCCTGTTGAAGACTAACGATAATTTGTTCTGTGTTATCTTAGTCATAATATTCTTTACTGGGCTAGTTGAGCTCACCCTTTTTCTTTTGTTCCATTTTTCTTCTCAGGAGGCGAGAATGTAGCAAGTACTAGTCGGGGTATGGAATGAAGGTTCAATAAAGTCATTTTAGTAGTCCTCACCATTTTGTAAAATAATGTATCAATAATTGTAATGAGGACTTATTTGAGTGTGGATATTGTCTAGATGACAATATTTGTATTTAAACTCACAGTTTTTATGTTGTATTAATAAAGTTGTAGTTGTATTTGTACCATGTATTTTGACGACTCAGAATGGGTGTTGTATACCTGTTTTAGGGGCGTCACACCGTCATACGAATATTCTTCGACAGAAAGAATATTTCCCGACCAATCGAATATTTTACAACAACTTGCATACTTTTCAAAATTTATAAATACTACCCACAACTATAACATTATCTCAAATCCACACCATAATTTTGAGAAAAAATATTTCGAGAAAATTAAATCTTTATTCGTAAAATTTGGGATTTTACAATCTCCCCTCCTTATGAAATTTAAGCCCTCGAAATTTACGTGCGATACACAGTATCTCAGAAGAAATGAGGACACTTAGCCAGATTCTAACTCTTGAGGTATAACCTTTGAGCGTAAAATATATTTCAAGATTTTAACAGGTACATCTTCATACGTTAAATTATCCGTTATCTCGTCCGGTTCTTAAATTAAAAATGTGGTTCGGGTCGTCCATATATTTACGTAACATCGATACGTTAAAAATGTTATGAACACGCGACATACTTAGCGGTAAAACGAGTCTATAAGCCATAGTTCCTACTCAATCGAGGATTTCAAATGGGCCAATTAAATCGAGGGTTGAGATTTCCTCTCTTCAATAACTCTTGCTTTTAAAATAATGCCCTATTGAACCTTCTTCTTCGTATTCATCAGCTCCGGGTTTGTAGCTTTAGCAGCTTTAACATTATCGACTAAAGTTGGTTCTAATAATATATTCGTTATCTTCACGTAGGTTCGTATATTCGCACTCGTAAACGCATACGATCTTCTAATCAATGTGTTAGCTACCACGTTCGCTTTTCCACGATGGTATTGAATGGTATTATCGTAATCTTTCAACAGCTCGAGCCAACATCTTTGGCGCATAATACGTTTGTTTTAGTTGAAGAAATATTTAAGGGTTTTAGAAATGGGGTTTTGTACTGTGGTCAATACAAAATTCGATTTCACGTTCTAGGGGTAGGCTAAGTCTTCAAGAATACGCCAGGAAATTTATTAACAATAGAAATATCATTCAAAACTGTGACCCTCATCCAAGACTTGGATATCACGTCACATTGATACCTATCAACTTGCCACCGTTATTCACGACGTCCCCTACGGAAAGTCTGGCTTCGTTGCATTCCACACAAGGAAGTCAACAACGAAAGGATCGGGGCTCTTTACTTATGGCTTGATATAACAGTGATTAACTTTAGTGGTTTGGTTGCTTGAATTCGCATGATAGGTTGGTTAAGAATATGAAAGCTAAAAATCTTACGAAAAGCATGATGAGTAGTTAACCAATCGATTCCTAAAATCACATCAAAGGCAAGTATTTTCAAAGAGATAAGATTGACAGGTAACGTGAAAGTGTTGATTTGAATCAAACAAGATTTATAAATAGTGGAGGTAACGAAGGTTTATCCCAACGGAGTTTCAACAGATAAGTGAATGTCTAATTTCTCAAGAGCCAAGTTCACACGTTGAACACAACTAGGTGAAATACAAGAGTGGGTAGAACTGGTATCGAATAAGGTATAGACTTCGCAAGAGTTTATAATTAACTTACTCGTAATAACTTCATTCGGGTTTCTCGACAAACGCTCTCACTTAAACTACCGGATTTGACTTTGCTGAGACATCCTTTGGCATCACTATCCCAGCTGAACTTGACTTCACTACACGACAAAATCGAGCTAGGTGACCTTCTCTTCCACAATTGAAACACAATTTGGATTGCTGCGTACAATTTGGACGGATGTGTCCTTCCTGTCCGCATTTGAAACATACGACCGGTGGTCGTTCTTCTTCCTTGAAAACGGGTGTTGGTGCTGCTGTCTTTCCATCATTATTGAACCTTCTCTTCTTAAAATTTCCACTTCTATTATCTTGGCCATGATTACCACCAAAGTGGTTACCATTCTTGGCATGATAATTTCCCCCACGATGGTTATCATTGTTCCGATGGTCGTTGCCACCGGTATGATTATTATCGTGTTGTAGGTCGTTGCCTTTTGGTTGAGCTAACTCATTATTGCGCTCCAATAACTGAGCCCTATGCACAACATCTGAATATAAACAAAGTTTGTGAGAAATGAGGTATTAACGTATCTCGGGTTTCAAACCTCTTAGAAACATCCGCGTCATTCTCTCCTCATTATCAACTAAGTGGGACGCAAATCGGGACAACTCGGCAAACTTAGCTTCGTCTTCGTGACACGGTCGCATTATTGCTTGCTCGACTTGATGAACTCTACCTCCTTCATGTGACGAATACTTTCGGGAAAGTACTTGTCGTTGAACAGTTCTTGGAACTTCTCCCAAGACATTTTGAGTGCGTCAGGCTGGGTACGTTTTACAGATTCCCACCAATGATCTGCTTCTTCACGCAACATAAAGGTGGCAAATGGAACCTTTGGTCCTCTGAGCATTCCAAGACATCAAATATCTTGGTGATCTGCTTTATCCACGTCTCTTCCTTAAGTGGTTCTAGCTTTCCCAAAAACTCCGGTGGTCCCAGCTATAAGACCCCGAATTTTATGAAATAAAAGTATTCAATTTTCTTATAATTACTATTCAGTAAATGGTTAAATTGATAAAAGTTTAAAGTTAAGGGTGATATATGAAATTTTTTTAAAATAAGCAAGTGGTTATAAAATATTCATTGTTGTCGGGGAATATTCGTTTGGTCGTGGAATATTCTTCCTGTCGGAGAATATTCATACGACGACGCAGCCTTTTGTGGGCCCCATAACAAAAAGCGATTGGATGAAGAAAATGACAAGTATAAGTTGTTTACAAATAACTACGTAGTTGTTATCGTTAATTATCTTGTTGGAATACCCGGTTTAAAACACGATGAATACTGCGTTGTTGCCTGACAAGAAGCTACGGTATTGCACCAATTATTGATTCTTACGTGAGAAGGCACTACTCAATAATTGTTACGAATTCTTGCTCAATATTTTATTTTGATTCAATAATTGTCTTTGCGTTGATATTTTATATTATTATTGTTTTAATAATTGTCAACGCATTTTTTCCATTATCAAATCAATAATTCATATTATTTGAATAATATTATTAGATAGCATTATTGGCAATGTCTAGAAAGTTACATCTAAGGAGAGGTTTGGTCACCTAATTGCGTGCGATGAAGGAAAAATTCTTATTGGAAAGCCCCTCTTTCTCAGGAGCGGCACGGTTGCCGATCTTTGTGATTCTGTAATATTATTTGTGAATAATTAATTATTAATTAATATGATGAGGAAAATATTCATTTTATGTGGATATAGATGGAAAAAATTTTTAAAGTGACAATTGTTGAAAAATTGATATTTTATCTTTTCTGATAAAATAATATTTTATTATATTATTATAATATAATAATGATGATATTTTTACAATGAATGTGGGATATATGAGTATATGAGGAGGAAGAGTATTTTTGTTGCATTAAATGATTAACACATGTTTTGTGTGTCGCTGGACCCCATTTCTTAACTGAAATTTGATTATAACTTGTAAAATCGTCAGTATGTGGATTTCGGTCAATTTCTGTTTGGAATTTGGAAAAACTTTCTTCTGTAAAGTTGTAGAGAATTGAATTTCCGAAGTTCCGAAATAATTGATTTTTGAAGTTGCAAATATTTTTTAAAAGAAAAACGTTTTCTTCATTATTGGTGGGCCCCACATGAGTGGTAAACATGCTGAATTCATAATTCAAGAGGTGGGCGTGAAAATTTTTATATAAATATATTATTTTATTAAATTTTCTGCTTTGGTGTTCTAAGCAATTTCCTATAAATAGGTGCTTAGGTTAGAATTGAAAATCACACCAGAAACTGAAGTTTTCTCTCTATTTCTCTCTCTATATTATCGAGTGTATTCTTGTGAGTATTTTGATATCTTGAGTGTTGCTATACTGAGTGCAAGTTCGTTCAAATAAGTTATTCCAAATCGAAGTCTTGCTTTTTTTGAGGTAAGGGATAGTAAGGGATGGTAAGTGATTTTAAGGGAATGTAAGGGAGATTATTTTCTCCATAAATGATATTATTTCTTCAATATCATTATGTTGAAATATTGGTTTGAACTTTTTATCAAATTTGGAACTTTTTTATGTTGGGGTAACTATTCATGAGTTACTATTCACGAGTTACTATTCACAATTTACTATTCATGAGTTACTATTCACGATGGGTTACTATTCATGAGTTACTATTCATGAGTTATTATTCATGAGTTACTATTCACGAGTTACTATTCACGGGTACTATTCACTACAAAATTGGTTTCTTTTTCTAACCAAATTATAGTTGATTTATGAATATTACTCTGGAGATTAAAACTATGTATTGATTATATTGATTTTATTATCATATATAACATTTTTATAACCCTGATGTTGAATTTCTCTTTGACTTGAGTGTAAAGATGGGTAAAGTATTGGTATGATCGTGACTATGGGTTCTCTTTGGCCAGTAGTGCAAAGTTGAATTGTTGACTAGTATGATCATGAATATTGAATTTACAATGGAATATTTTTAGCTTAAGTGCAAGGTGAATTGATCAACATGGTTATAATTATGGTTTATATAAATTCTGAAATGATTATGTATTTCTTTGAGATATGAATATTTTTGGCCTGTAGTGCAAAGATGACCTGTTGTTGAATATCTTTGGCCTGTAGTGCAAAGATGACATGTTGTTGAATATCTTTGGCCATAGTGCAAAGATGAATTTATTATTATGATTATGAACAAGAACTGTGATTTGGTATAACCATGATCTTTGATGTTTCAGGTAAAAACAGGTGATGAAAATTATCTTCGTCCTGAATGCGAAAAGGAATTTAGAACTACAATTATGATTATGAGTTATTCACATGATTGTGGACAGGAACTGTTGATTGATGTTACAGGGTTAAAATATTGTTGGTGGACTTTTAACATAGAGAAGATAATAGACTTTATGGTCTATTTGACTCTTCTAATGGATTGCTCGTTCCGCTGCAACTATGGTTGAAAAGTTTTATCATCTACCATATGTTCTAGATCTCTGATTTATTACTGTTGAAGGCTATTGATAATTTATTTATCTTTAGTCATGATATTCTTTACTGAGCTAGTTGTGTTCACCCTTTTGCTTCACAATTCCTTTCAGGTAATAAAAGTGTAGCTGGGACAAGCGAGGGATAATAGGGGAATAGAATGGTGGTCATCATTTAGTAGTTATATTTGGAGAATCAACTAGGGTGAGGTGAACCCAACTTTGGAAGGGTGTTTTGTCACTATTATACAAGATGTCTAATGACATACAACCTCGAGTCATCATAAGACAGGGATGTGCTCATCTATTTGCTGAGTATATATACGAGCACTACCTATATAATCTTGGAGTTTGGTTGAAGTATAATTTCAATTAGAGACGATGGAGGAGATAATGATATGTCGAGAGAAGACACACCATTGGGAAGAATATGATAGTAATCTTTTCGTTTTTCTTTGGGGTCTATTAGGTCAACCAAGGATAATTTTGTGGGCATATGATATCTATAATAACCTAGACGCATGGCCTCCCATGTACGAAGGTTTCCTTGAGCACTTCCCAAAGATTTTAATTTCTAAAACAGTTTTCGACTATACCTTTATGTGAGGTGTCATTATGAGGTGTTGTCCACGGTTGGGACATGAGTCATAATTGGTGTATATTTGTATTTAAACTCACAGTTTAAGTGTTGTTGTATTTTGCACGACAATTGTTGTAATAAAGTTGTAGTTGTTTTCTGTACCATGTATTTGGCTACTCAGAATGGGTTGGATGGAATGGACCTATTTTGGGGGCGTCACACCAGCTCCTTGAACTGCTTAGCGGTGACCAACCGTGGGTTGCCATTGTTTCCACCTGTATTATGAACAGGAGTCTCTCTCGTTTGGTGTTGCATGAATTCTAAAAAGCTCCTAAACGTACCATCGTTCATCATTTGATCAGTGTTGTTATTTACAGGAGGATTATCGCCATCCCAATGCACATTATCCTGGCTATTGATCAACGGTGACTCAACGGTCTCATGTGCTCCATTGCTTACCTCAACATTCTTGAATGTCATTTTCAAACACTGTCACAAAATAAGGGTTAATTGACATGTCACATATTATCCCTATAATCTGACCGACCAATTAAATACCAAATAAACTTAGGTAGGTCATACTAGCGAAGAATTCCCCATCTCTCCCCTCCTAGTTCTTGTCTCACATCTCAGCCAGGGATCATATCCCTAAGCTTTGATACCAACTATGACGCCCCCAAAATAGGTATACATCACCCATCTTGAGTCGCCAAATACATGGTACAGAATACAAATACAAACTTAAATATACAACATGAGCTGTGAGTTTTAATACAAATATTGTCTTCTAGACAGTATTCAAACTTAAAATAAGTCCTCAAGACATTTATTATCACACTATTTCACAGAATAGTGAGGACTACTAATGCAACCATCTGGACCGTCAATCCATTCCCCGACTAGTCCCAGCTGTATTCTCATTTCCTGAAGAGAACATTGAAAGAAAGGGTGAGCTCAACTAGCCCAGTAAGAAATATTATGACTAAGATAATGCAAAATAAATTATTCTTAACCTTCAACAGTATCACAACTGATAGAATATAATAGACAACCAGTTTTAGATCAACAACTGCAGTGGAATAAGCAATCCATTAGAAGAGTCAAGTAGAGCATAAAATCTACTATCTTCTATGATATAAAAGGTTTTTCATCACTTTTATCGCTGCGACTCAGCTTAATAAATAAACCATATCATTAAATCATCCCTGCACTACAGGCCAAGGATATTCTTTAGTATCACGACAACGAATTATCCATGCACTAGGGGCCAAAGATAATCATGTTTTCATCAACGGTCTTGATCATGCCATAAAACAATTCATCTTTGCACCCTTGGCCGAAGAGAATCCATAGCCATAATCATACCAAAAACTGTCCATCAATGCACTACGGGACAATGAGGACTTTTTCCACATCATTTGTAACATTTCGGTCATGATTATACCGAATAATCCATGGTCATAATCATACCAAGTCCATCTATGCACTACAGGCCACAGATGATTTTCAACATAATATAAGCATGAGGATGATGACAATTCAATAAAACAAGTTCAAGAATTAATTTATCAAGGAACCAATAACGTCCAAATTGTCAACATGATACTTCTTTGTGGAGTAAAATTCAAGATTTCTCAGAAGAATATTTCCATGAAAAGATACTGGATGAAGCGCACATATCAAGGATATTCCACTAATTTCATGGAGTATAGAAGTCAAAGCTTTAACCAACTGAGTATAAGAGAATATATGAAACTGCAAATGAATTTTCGTCCGCCGTGTGGTAATCCACTTAGACATATCATTTCCATAATTTAATAAGGAATGAATAGAAAGGATCATTCACCATGCATGTGATAATCCACATAGACAGGTTATTCCAACAGAATAATAAAGAATGAAATAATAGAAGAAATCACCATGCATGCGATAGGCCAAATGCAGACGAGTTATTCAACAAGAATAATAAAGAATGCAACTGAATCAATGCGTAATCCGCACGCAGAGCAGGATGTTCCAACGAGAATAATAAAGAATGTAACCGTGTCATGCATAAAGCGCACGCATGGGATGTTCCAACGTAATAATAAAGAATGGAACCAAATCATGCATAAACGCATGCACAAGATGTTCTAACGAATAATAAAGAATGGAATAACGTAAGAATTTCACCATGTATGCGGTGCTTGCATAAACAAAGTTATTCCAACATAATGATAAAGAATGGAATAATGAAGTTCTCTTCATGAAGATTTAAAGAAATAATTCCCTTACCTTAGAAGAAACTAGATATAGGAGTAGTGAAGTAGCGAATACTTTTCTTCTTTCTCTCTATAGTTTCTCTCTCTGAGTTTCATGAATTCGTAAGAAATAATGAAGGAATGAGCTTTTATTTATAGGAGAATGGACCTGAATAATAACTAATTCATGAACGGTCCAGATTGATTTACTTTTAAAGGAACTATCCATATTGATTTACTATGCATTATTAATAAAATATTCTAATAAAACAAAATCTTTTAAATAAAATATAATATATTCTATTTATAATCTAATATAATGAATAACTTTATAAAAGTATTACATTTTATATAAAAAAAATTACTATATGCAAAACACTATGCAGCACTTATCTGCAACATGATCATATAATAGAATATTATATATTCTATTTATAGTCTAATAAAACAAATAACTTTATAAAAGTATTACATTTTATATAAAAAGATTTTACTATATGCAACCTTATCTGAACACTATGCATAATAGAATATCATATATTTTATTTATAGTCTAATAAAATAAATAACTTTATAAAAGTATTCTATTTTATATAAAAAGATTTTATTATGCAAATACTATGCAGAACACTTATCTGAACACTATGCGTAATAGAATATCATATATTCTATTTATAGTCTAATAAAATGAATAACTTTATAAAAGTATTATGTTTTATATAAAAAGTTTTTTGTTTTATTACATTTATAATAATAATAAAATAAAACTTATCACCTTTATTATAATTCACAATATTAATTGACCCGGTCGTTCCCAGGAAAGAGTGGGCTTTCCAATAAGGATTTCTCCCTATTGGCGCGCAATTAGGTGACCAAACCTCTCCTTGGCAGAACTTCTAGACATCGTTAATATTGTAAATAATAATATTAATAACTTGTCATCTCAATTATTGATTTAATAATATATAATATCGAAATAATAATTGAATCAAATAATGTGAGATACTATCATTAATTCATCGTAGCAATAATTGAACAAAACTGAGTGACTTCTCATGTAAGCATCAATAATCAATACTGTGTGCTACTACGCAACCACGCGTATTACTGTACTTTTAACACCGGGTGTTTCAACAATTAACGGTAAAACTTTCGCCGTTATTTTCATAAAATATTTTTGTCGTTTTCTCAATCCGACAATAATTCTGTTGTGGGGTCCACCAATGATTGTGCCGTCGTACGAATATTCTCTGACAGAAAGAATATTTCCCGACCAATCGAATATTATACAATAACTTGCATACTTTTCAAAATTTATAAATATTACCCACAACTATAACATTATCTCAAATCCACATCATAATTTTGAAAAAAATATTTCGAGAAAATTAAATCTTTATTCGTAAAATTTGGGATTTTACAGTTGAGCTGTATGCCACAACTTATGGCAGTCATGGGTTTTAGCTGCACCTCATTTATTGAATCGTGGTCGGAGCTTTTGTAGTATATACACTTCCCAACAATATCAGCCAAAAATTCATACCTCTGAGGAAACTCCTTCTTCTTATATCCTTTAACATTGGGGAATTTCTTGTGATGCATCTTCTTAAGCCCTACATGGAAATCGATGCCGTCTAAAAACCAAAAGCCTTCAGATTTGAAGCCTAGGGCTAGGTTGATGTTCTCAGCCTTTAGTTTGATTTCCACGTCCTTGACTCTCTTCGTGAGGACTTCATTTTCGAATGCCCCATTTCTGTAAAACTCTTTTATTAACTTTGGGTAGATCTAGGTACTTGTACCTAGAGCATCTTCGAGACCTGCCTTCTTTATCAATGTCAGAGTTTTGTGAAATTTGGGTTCAGCAGTTTTGAACTCATCAAAACATAGTTTGTAGCCAGAGATGATGTTAGAGGCTGCCATTGATTTCTTTGCAAGAAGTATGGTTATCTGAACTATCTTAAGAGTTAAGGTTTCTGCATGTAGAGAGAGAGAGGAGAGAGATAATCTTTTTAGACTTCTGATTTCAAAAAGACATTTTCAAATTGTACTTGTAGTTTCCATCTCTCCATTTTTGTTTAGTGGGGCAGGTGTTAAATTCTGCTTGGCTCTACGAATTTGACTAAAAAGGATTGTACTGAATTGACCTTAGCTCCTTCTGAGCTAATGTGTCCTTGGAGAGGACTATGATCGTTGAGGTGGCCTTTGAGATTGTTGAGTCTGCTTAGCATTCATCGTCGTGTCTATTCAGTAATTGTCGTGTCTGAACTATGATCGTCGAGTCTGTCCAACAATCATCGTGTCTGAACTACGATCGTCGAGTCTGTCCAGCAGTCATCGTGTCTGAACTATGATCGTCGAGTCTGTCCGGATCCTTGTGATGAGTTTTTGACTTAGCATTCTTTTAAGGAAACTCATGAAGGGCCAACCTCATAGAGTGAATCAAGGGTTAGGTTTGTTCCTGAGGCGCTTATCAGAGGGATTGATTTGTTTTGAACTTTCTCATCACAGGATGCTCCTTTGTTTTGTTGATGGGGCTCTACCATCGTTAAGTCTGTGCTATGATCGTTGAGTCTGTGTTACGATCGTTGAGTCTATGTTACTGCAGCTCTGCGATCGTAGACTTCCCTTGATCATGTCTACGATTTCAACCATAGCCTTTATATCTGTATTGTTAGCACACACTAGAGCATATAATTCATGGTTGTAGATTAAGCATGTAAGACCCCAACTTTTTAAAAATAACGATTTAATTTCTCTAATTATTATTTTGAAATAGTAAGGGGTTGATTTGATTAATGTGGTTAGTTATGGGTAAAATGCGCAAATATTTTAAATAAGCAAGTGGTTATAAAATATTCATTATTGTCGGGGAATATTCGTTTGGTCGTGGAATATTCTTGCTGTCAGGGAATATTCGTATGACGGCGCAGCCTTGTGTGGGCCCCATAACGGAAAGTGATTGGATGAAGAAAACGACAAGTATAAGTTGTTTATAAATAACGGCGTAGTTATTACCGTTAATACTGTTGGAATACCCGGTGGTTAAAACACGAATGTCGCATTGTTGCACAAGAGTATACCATATTGCACCAATTATTGATTCTTACGTGAAAGGCACTACTAAATAATTATTACAATGAATTCTTTATTCAAATATTTTATTTTATTGATTCAATAATTCTTTGCGTTGATATTTTATATTACTGTTGTTTCAATAATTGTCACTACACAATATTTTCCATTATCGAAGCAATAATTCATATTATCTAAATAATATTATTAGATAACATTATTGGCAATGTCTAGAAAGTTCTGTCTAAGGAGAGGTTTGGTCACCTAATTGCGCGCCAGTAAGGAGAGATCCTTATTGGAAAGCCCCCTCTTTCTTGGGAACGGCCTGGTTGTCAGTATTGTGATTATGTAATATTATTTGTGAATAATTAATTATTGATTTATATGATGAGGAAAAATTGATTTTATGTGGATATAGATGGAGAAAATTTTTAAAGTGACATTTGTTAAAAATTGATATTTTATCTTTTCTGATAAAATAATATTTTATTATATTATATAATAATAGTGATATTTTTATAATGAATGTGGGATATATGAGTATATGAGGAGGAAGAGTATTTTTGTTGCATTAAATGATTAACACATGTTTTGTGTGTCGGTGGGCCCCATTTCTTGACTGAAATTTGATTATAGCCTGTAAAATCACCCGTTTGTGGATTTCGGTCAATTTCTGTTTGGAATTTGGAAAAACTTAAACTTACAAAGTTGTAGAGAATGAAATTTCCTATGAAAAGGACATGTGGTTCAAATTTTTCTGACAAAAGGGCTATTTATTATGAATTATTGAAGTTCCGAAGTTCCGAAATAATTGGTTTTTGGAAGTTTTAAATAATTATTTTAAGAAAAACGTTTTTTAAATGTTTGTGGGCATCATTAACATGTGCTAGGTGGCTGAAATCAGATTTCAAAGTGGGCGTGAAATTTTTTTATTTATATTAATATTTTATTAAATTTTCTACTTTGGTGTTCTAAGCATTTTCCTATAAATAGGATGTTTAGGTTAGAATTGAAAATCACACCAGAAACTGAAGTTTTCTCTCTCTTTCTCTCTCTATATTATCGAGCGTATTCTTGTGAGTATTTTTATACTTTGAGTGTTGCTATCTGATCTGAGTTCCCTTCAAAGACTATATCCAAATATTCCAATCAAAAATCTTGTTTTTTTTAGGTAAGGGATGTTATTTTTTTATAAATGATATTATTTCTTTCAATATCATTATACCGGAATATTGGTAAGATTTTTCTTGTGAAATTCTTATCTTTTCATGTCGGGGTTACTATTCACGAGTTACTATTCACGAGTTACTATTCATGAGTTACTATTCACGAGTTACTATTCACAAAGCATGATGATTTTTCTTGTGGAATTTTTACCTTTTAGTGTCGGGGTTACTATTCACGTATACGGCACTATTCACGTATACGACACTATTCATGAATACGACACTATTCACAAAAAAATTAAAAAAAAATTTCTGTGTCCAAGATTATCTGTTACGGTTTCTATCTTTGATTGGATCTATGTTTTGATCTTTATTTTTGAATTCTGCTCCACAATAGTTTATTATAGAGTATTTTTGAACATGGATAAACCAAAGTACGAATCCTTACTATTTGTTCTTTTGTCTCACTGGATTCGTTTTCTTTAAAATATATTTTTCATCATCCTCAATCCTAAATGATGATATAACTGAATATCTTTGGCCTGTAGTGCAAAGATGAATGATTTCTTGATGAATATCTTTGGCCCGTAGTGCAAAGATGAACAGGTGTTGAGATGAACATGACCGACTGATGAATATCTTTGGCCTGTAGTGCAAAGATGACTATTTGATTCAAGATGTATATTGATTGATGTTACAGGGATAAAATATCGATGATGGACTATTAAATTCGAAGATGATAGTAGATTTCATTCTCTAATTAACTCTTCTAATGAATTGTTGTTTCCACTGCAGTTGTTGATCTAAAACTTGTTGTCTATTATATTCTATCAGATTTTTCCCTGTTGAAAACTAAGGATAATTTGTTGTACATTATCTTAGTCATAATATTCTTTACTGGGCTAGTTGAGCTCACCCTTTTCCTTTTTGTTCCATTTTTCTTCTCGGAGACGAGAATATAAGCGGAACTAGTGGGGTGTGGAGTATTGGTTCAAGACAGTTGTTTTAGTAGTCCTCACTATTTTGTAAAATAGTGTATCAATAATTTTAATGAGGACTCCTTTTGAGTTTGTATACTCTCTATTAGACAGTATTTGTATTTAAACTCACAGTTTATGTGTTGTCGTATTTTGCACGAAAATTATATTAATGAAGTTGTAGTTGTTTCTGTACCATGTATTTGGCGACTCAGAATGGGTGATGTATACCTATTTTGGGGGCGTCACAAAGCATTCCTAGCTCACTTATTAACTTGTTAAATCTGGATTCATCTAGAGGCTTTGTAAAGACATCAGCAAGTTGATTTTTAGTAGGGATATATTGTAAAGATATAGTTCCATTTTGCACATGATCCCTAATGAAATGATACCTTATTTCTGTATGCTTAGTCCTAGAATACATGATAGGATTACGAGTTATAGCTATGGCACTTATGTTATCACAGTGAATAGGTATGGATTTGAATTCAAACCCATAATCTGCTAGCTGATTTTTCATCCATAGGATCTCGAAGCACACCAAATTGCCAAAGAAGAATATATTTAGCTTCCTGCAGATTGAGGTGAATCTTTGAGTTTTGCTTCTTGCTAAACCAGGACACAAGTCTGTTTCCTAGCAATTGACAGGTGCCACTGGTACTCTTTCTATCTATTTTGCAGCCTGCAAAATTAGAATATGTGTATCCTATTAGTTCAAATGAGGACTCTTTGAGATACCAAAGCTCCAAGTAAGGTGTACCCTTGAGATACCTGAAATTCCTCTTTACAGCAGTTAAATGTGATTCTTTATGGTTAGCCTGAAATCTAGCACAAATGCATGTTGCAAACATTATATTTGGTCTACTGGCAGTTATATATAAAAGAGAGCCTATCATACCTCTGTATTGAGTTATATGAATACTTTTACCTTTTTCATCTTTGTCAAGCTTGGTTGCAGGAGCAATTGTGGTTTTCATGGGAGAAGTTGATTCCATGCCATACTTCTTAAGTAAGTCTTTAATGTACTTGGCTTGGTTTATAAATATTCGTTCATCAGTCTGCATTACTTGCAGTCCAAGGAAGAAGTTCAGCTCACCCATCATGCTCATTTCAAATTTGCTCTGTATAAGCTTGGAGAATCTCTTACATAGCTTTTCATCAGTAGAACCAAAAATAATGTCATCAACATATATTTGAACCAATAAGACTTTGTCTTTATGCTTTCTAAGGAATAATGTGGTATCTACTCTACCTCTAGTGAACCTATTTTCAATAAGGAAGTTAGTTATTGTTTCATACCATGTTCTAGGTGCTTGTTTAAGACCATATAAGGCTTTGTCTAATCTATAAACATAATTAGAAAGAGATGGATTGATGAAACCTGGAGGTTGCTCTATGTAGACTTCTTCTTGAAGTTCACCATTCAGGAATGCACTTTTGACATCCATCTGAAAGACTTTGAATTTCATGTGAGCAGCAAAGGCAAGAAAGATTCTGATGGCTTCTAGTCTGGAAACAGGTGCAAATGCCTCATCGTAGTCAATGCCTTCTTCCTGAGAGTAACCCTTGGCCACTAGTCTTGCCTTGTTCCTGGTTATTACTCCATCTTCATCCATTTTGTTTCTGAAGACCCAATTAGTTCCAACGACAGGATGACTCTTTGATCTTGGTACCAATCTCCATACTTTTCTTCTTTCAAATTGGTTAAGTTCTTCCTACATGGCTTCTATCCAACTGGAGTCTTCCATAGCATCCTCTATTTTCTTAGGTTCCATTTGTGACAGGAAGCTTAGATAGAAACATTCATTCTGGGTGGCAGCTCTTGTTTTGACTCTTGTATTCGGATCTCCAATGATTAAATCTTGAGTGTGATCTCTTTCCCATCTGTTTCCTGTTGGGACATCTGTCCTTATGCCTTCTTGTCTTAGGCCCTCAAGATTTATTTCTTCTTCTTGGTGTGGAGGTTCATTTTTTTGGCATAGGCCTCTCTACGATCCCATTTCCTTGCTCAACGATTTCACTATCTGGCACTATGATTGTAGTGTTGAGCTCAACGACTGCATTCGTTGTGTATGAACTGTCGGTCGTAGTGTCTTGGAGCACTGTTTTGTCTAAGTCTGTCTCATCAAAGATGATGTGAATCGAGACTTCAACACTCAGTGTCTTCTTGTTAAACACTCTATAGGCCTTACTGTCTGTGGCATATCCAAGAAAGATTCCTTCGTCTGACTTGGGTTGAAACTTTTTCAAGTACTACTTTCCATTGTTGAGAATGTAGCATGCACAACCGAATACATGAAAGTAGCTGACACTTGGCTTTCTTCCTTTCCACAGTTCGTAGGGTGTCTTCTTGATCATAGAGTGTATGAGTGATCTGTTCTGAGTGTAGCATGCAATGTTGACAGCTTCTGCCCAGAAATATTCAGGCAGATGGGTTGCAGCTAGTAGACTTATTTCAGCCTCTATCAAAGTTCTATTCTTTCTCTCAACTACTCCATTTTGTTGAGGAGTTCGTGGAGCTGAGAAGTTATGACTGATGCCATTGTCTGCATGCGTGAGCGGTCCATTTCTCGAAAGTCAAATTCTCTTCCATGATCACTCCTTATAGCCTTGATTTTCTCTCCTTTCTCGTTCATCACCATCCTGAACATCTTGATCAGTTGAGGGCTCGTTTCATCTTTAGAGGTTAGGAAGAATACCCATGTGAACCTGGTGTAGTCGTCGACTATGACCAGTAAGTATCTCTTCCCTCCGAGACTTGTTGGAATTGGCCCGTATAAATCCATGTGGAGCAACTGCAGGGGCTTGTCAATTGAGTTGGCAGTTTTGCTTTTGAATGAGCTTTTGTTCTGCTTTCCAAGCTGACGGACATTGAATGGCCTTTCCTTGACGAAGCTGAACTTGGGTAGTCCTGCAACAAGATCTTTTAATGAGGCCAGTTTGGACATGCTTTTGATGTTGAGATGAGACAATCTTCTATGCCATAACCAGCTCATTTTATCAGATGCTTTAGCCAGAAAGCATATTGTCTCGTCTGAGCTCAGTTGACCAAGATTTACTGTGTAGACATTTCCTTCTCTCATTCCGGTTAGCTTTACAGCAGATGTCTTCAGATCTCTAACTTGACACTGATTATTGAGGAATGTTACTTGATGACCCTTATCGCAAAGTTGTCTAATGCTTAGAAGATTATGTTGTAGTCCTTCCACAGAGGCCACTCTACTGAAGGACACTGCTCCATTTCTAGCTGAGCCATATCCTCTTGTCTTGCCGGAGCCGTTGTCTCGAAAGATGACTGAGGGACCTTCCTTTTCTATGTAGTTAGACAAAAGGGATTTATTCCCAGTCATGTACCTTGAGCATCCACTGTCCAGATATCAGGTCGTGATCGTGGAGCTCTTTTCCTGTGCTAACATTAAACCTTCATTTTGGTACTCATATTTGCATGGGTCCTATTTTGTTAGTACCCTTGGGGACCCAAATCTGTTTGATCTTGGGTCTTACATGAATGGAATTGTAGTAGCACTTTGCAGCCTTGTGACCAATTTTATAGCACACAAAACATTTAATATGATGCATGTTTGTGTGTGTGAGAGAACTCATTCTCCATTTGGACTTTTGTGGTTCTTTAGTCATCCTCCTGTTAAACTGATTTTCTTTCTTCTACATGTCCTTGGGTTTCATGAATTTTGAGGAGTGTACCTTACCTCTACTGTACCTTCCCAGTTGATTCGTAGAGTCAGTCTTACTTGACTCTACGATCCTTCGAGGTTGGTGAGTGGAGGATGGGTTACTCTTCTCTTTTCTAAAACTCAGGCCAGCATGAGATCCTTTACTCATTGGAGTATGGATGGAATAAGTAGAACAGGGTTGGGCTGGTTCTTCCTTCTGTGAGGATTTCATAAATGTAATGCCTCTACTAAAACTCGAAGCATTACTAGTGCTAGTTTTCTTTATCTTTTCCACACATTGCTCTGAGGTGGATTCCCCAAAGCCTAAGCATGTTCTGTCAAATGCACTTCTCTGACTAGATTGTAGGGAGTCCATGGATAATGAGGATTTGTTCCATGTAGAGATAGTCTTTTTTAGTTCCTCAATTTTAGAGGTTAGATTGGACACTCTTTGTGCATTGAGTTCATTGGTCTATTTTAAGATTTCATTCTCAGCCTCAAGCTTGGAGAGAAAGTTAGTACTTAGAAGAGCTATTTCTAGCTCTTCTTGAACTTTCTTTTTCTCCTCTTGAAGTAGTGAATAATCCTTCGACAGAACTCTGAACCACTTCATGTATTGATGCAGATCAGTTGTTATGCCATGCAATGCAGTTCTCAAATCATTAATGTCTACATCAGGAGAGTTGAAGTCAAATACCTCATCGATACTTACTTCATGTATGTTGGAGTTCAGTTTGTCCTTTGCATGTTTGGCCATAAGGCACAGATTAGCCATTTAAGGATCTTCATCATCTCCAGATTCGGGAGTTGAGTCATTATCTGAATCACTCCACGATCCTCCAGCTACCAGGCCTTTTTCTTTCTTTGAGGCCTTTTGTTACCTTTGTATTCCTTCTTTGCATGTGATTTCTTCTTTAGTTCTTCTCTGAGAGGTTTGTTGCAGTTGGCAATAAAATGGCCAGGCTTCTTGCAGTTGTAGCATAGATCATTCATTTGCTCCTGGCTGTTATAGTTGCTGACCTTCTTTGGCTTGCTGGTTTTGCCTTGACACATGAACCTTCTTAGTCTTTTTACCAGCATTGCAAAGTTCACATCATCGTCTTCATCATAGTCAGAGTCAATTTCAGTGTTGACCTTTGAGGTACTTTCAGTTGCTTTGAGAGCAACACCATTATCCTTCTTTCTTCCTTCTGATAGAGTTTCTGCTCGTTGAGTCAGCTCCAATTCGTATGTCAGAAGGTTGCCATATAACTGTTGAACAATCATCTCATGGAGATTCTTTGACTCTCTGATAGCAGTGGTTTTGGCATCCCATTTGCTTGATAAGACTCTCATGAACTTTATGATTAGATCTTTCCATAGGCTCGTAGAGAGTTGAGCAGAACGTTGAATCTCTCATAGGTGGCAGTGACGTTCTCTCCTTGAACGTGTGCGAATATTTCATATTGTTGTGTTAGGAGAGATTGTTAATTTTCTCTTACTTCTTCTGTTCCTTCATGCATGATGAGTAGTGCTTCCCAAACCTCCTTTGTTGTTTTGCTGTTGACCACATTTTTCTAATGATTGAAACAAAATGTTCTTAGCCTTCTTGTCGAGTTGAATAGCTCTCTTCTCGTCGTCTGTCCACTCCTCTTTGACTTTGATTTGTCTTCTGTTTGGGTCGTCTGTAGTTAGTGCAAGCTTCGTTGGAACGTAGGGCCCATTCTGAACAGTTTTGAATAGATCTTCATATATGGAGCCCATGTATGTTTGCATCCGAACTTTCCGATTTGCAAATTTATCTTTGTTGCACATTGGTGGCTTACTACCTCCTCCAGTCCTTGATTCGCTTGGTAAGTGTGTCATTGGATCTAGTTAAGCTTTGAAGGCTATATAATAGAACCTGCTTTGATACCAATTGTTAGTTCCCGGAGGCACAATAGTTATCTAGAAGGGGGGGTTGAATAGATATTTAAAAATTCTTTTTGTTTTAACTTATTAATTGTTGATGATTAAAATACAGTGGAATTTGTTTTAATCTCCCTTAAGATAGTGAGTTAATGAGAGTGAGGCAGTTATAGCAGTTATAGCAAATATAGCAGTTATTGTAAGAATGTAATAGACACAGTCGTTTTAAGTGGTTCAGAGCACTTAAAGCTCCTAGTCCACTCTTCTACTCCTCGAGTAGAAAATCCACTAAGGATGTCTTTTACACTATCTGAATCTTATAGATTCCTTCTAGACCAACAGTCTAGGAACTTCTTAGTTCACACTTGAACTCTTCAAGTCCAGCAGACTTGGTTCTTCACAGTTCACTTAGAACCCTTCAAGTCCTTCTGACTTGGAACTCTTACTTCAGTTGATTAGTAGTTGTTGAGTTCTTGGTTGTTGCTACTCAGTTGTTGTTAAGCACTTATTCGAAAGAACTGAGTAGCTGAGCAAGCTTTTCTTTTTCTCAGATCGTAGAGTTGAGCGTTGAGTGTTCTTGTGCGTTTTGTTCAATACTTGCTTAGTTCTCTCATCTGCATATGTTCTGTATATATGTGATCCTTGAAATCTGTCCGTTGAAGCCTTTTGTTGAAGCATTAAATGCGTTTGACATTTCTGATCTTTGATGGAGACTTTTCTGCATATCTCCTGACTTGCATTCTGGCCCACTGACACAGCAGACTGCTTTCTCACCTAACACCTGAAAAGGTATTTTCCTCTGTCCTATGGTCCTTTCCTTAGCTTCCTGAATACGTTTCTTTTGTTATATACTAAGGATAACTTTTGTACCATTGGGACTGGTGAGGACTTCAATGTTTAAAACCCATTCCACATTGGTTGCAATTTGTCTTTCATTCAGATGGTAGGGATCGATGCTTCTGACACATGGCAGATGATACTCTACGATTCAGATCGTGGTGTCTTGTTACCTTGGTGCTAGGTCTGATGTTATCAAGCAAGAGCACTACGATTTCTCTTAAAGACCTGCACACTACGATCTTCACTTGCTGGTTTTGCAGGCTCTACGTTTCCGAGAGCACACTACGATTTTCAAGTTGGCTCGGCAAACGTTGGGACCACTCTACAATTTTTGACGAGGTCCTTCAAGGCAGGCACACTACGATCCTTGATGCTCTACGTTTCTGCCTTGCCTTCTGTAATCTTGATCAGCTAGATACACTATGATCTCTTCAAAACCTATCTATTACATCTCAAGATCAACCTAACAAGTTTGATCTTTTTTTCTATACATTCATTTACAAAATGATACACATTAAGAGTTTAGATCAACCTGACAATTTTGATCTATCACTAAGTCCTTGTATAAATATTCCTTGAAGGACTTTACAAATAATCATGAGCATTTACATTTAAACATCAAATCAAAATATGCACTCTCCCAACAAACTCCTTTATTATAGAAAACATGGAATCATATTCCATATGTGAATAAACTTTTTTATTCAACCGAACGTGGAATCCAATTCCAAGTTAATATAAAACTTTTTGAATAAACTCTTTTACTCAAGCGAACGTGGAATCCAATTCCAAGTTAATATAAAACTTTTATTTTTAAAATAAATTCCGATTAAAAATAAATATTTTATCTTAACTTAAATAAATAAATAAATAAATAATTCAAATTCTAGTGTTGGGCGCGACCGCTTCTAGAATGAACTTGATCTGCTAATTGCTACCGCAACCCCTAAACGTTTTCAAGGTTAGAAGCGGCGGTGCTCGAAATTAATCGGAGGTGGCGCTTGGCCATGCGTAATTCAACCAGAAAATAATTTTCTTACCCAGAAAATTCGATCCAATTACATACCATACATACATGGAATCATAAAGATCGATAATTATCACAAAGTTAGGCTTTGCTACCACTGTTAGGTTTGTATATAGCGCAGTCATGCAATCAAATTACATATAAGGTGCGGAAGCGCGATAAAACAAAATTTAAAATTTTTCATACAAACCATCACCATAATCATACTTGTGCATAATTATCAATCAATAGAAAAAAGATGGAGATCAGATTCATACCCTTGTAGAAACGAGCTTACTCAGGTACGAGTTCACCTCCAATTCCTTTTCACGTTCAACTTGAATTCACCAGGTTTGTTCATTTCTTTGATCAACATTAGCCACCCAAGTGTTTGGCCTCTAGAGGTGATCCACCAAGGAAGAACAACTATTCAAGAAGATGGGTGTTTGGCAAAAGCGTAGATTCTATCTCTATAGAATTATGTATACTCTCCCAACTCTTGGAATTGTCCTTAACCCCAAATCAAAATAAGACTCTTCTTATTTATAGATGTGGGCAACCCTCCTAAACAATTTAGGAATTGGGTTTTATTTTAATTAATTAAACTCTTTAATTAATTAGGCTCCTAATCTTATTAGGAATAATTAATTAAACTCTTTTAATTAATTAGCCTCCTAATCTTATTTGGAATATATGAGTACCTTTTATTAAATAATTTACAAACTCTTTTTGGAATTAAATAATAATAATAATAATAAGACTCCTCTTATTAATTTATATTTAATATTTCTAAAATATTAAACAATAAATATTAAGCTATTTAATTTATTCTATCACCATAGATTATATTAAATACACTTTAACTTATTATTACGATTATGCCATTTGCTTCTTAAATAAATATTCTTCCTTTTATGGTGTGACCCTTTAGGTTCAACATATTAAACCGGTTGTGAATAAATCAATTAGAAAATAATATTTTTTAAATAAATAAATTAATCTATTAATTTATTTAAATAAATAACATTTATTCTACAATAAGGATAAGCCTTCTTAGCGATCAACGACTTTCCAGATAATATCGATTTCAACATTAATCATAAAAGAACCTTTGAGTAAATAGTTACCGCATAATTCAATCATTCCACCATACAATGTCCCAATTAAATATAAGACATGGAATTACTGTCAAGCCTTATTTTATTTAATTATATGTATTTCAATTCTTAAATGCAAAACTCCAAATAATGCAAATTAGAAACTTCTTTCTAATTTCATTCTGCCTTGGTCAAGGACTACTGTGTTGTCATATATCGAATCACATATGACATTCTCTTCTTTCACTAGAAGCGGTAGATTATTTGTTAATCATACATTATCTCCATGTACAACTTATTACACCCAAACATACCCTTTGATATACCCTAAGGGTCTTAAGGGACATGTCAAAGTATAACTTATTATACACAAGATGCTATGATGATCTCAAGTCTAAGGATCACTTGTACTACTATCACAACAGGAATTCCTATTGACATACAAGTAAAACTCCATTAGGTATTTATTAGCAAGCCACGTTCAGTGAACTTATTCTCCAATAAACACCTACATACTTGTTTTAGTGTCTCCACACAAATGATCATGAGATCAATCATCCTCATACAATGAGCAGGCAATGTATGTACCAATCTGTTAGTTCCCAGTAGGCATAATATAGATCTAAAAGGGGGGTTGTATAGATCCTTTTTCGTTTCAAATACTTTTTTCTTTTATTTTGTATAGCTAATAATTTAGCATATGACAAACATAAGAATCTTTTCAAGCACAGGGGAATAAGTAAAAGATCCCATTCATTGATATATTCATAATCATACATACAATGTTCTTAGAGTTAGTTCGGTTGTAAGCAGTTAAAACATACATAGCAGTTATAGCAGTTAATGTACATAATGTAAATGACATAAAGTAAAAGACACAAGGGGTTTTAAGTGGTTCAGAGACTCAAGCTCTTAATCCACTCTTCTACTTTCAACTATTAGGATTTCCACTAAGGAAAGGCAGCACCCTGAATCACTAAGATTCCTTCAAGGCCAGCAGCCTTGGGACTTCAGTTCACTAAGAACTCTTCAAGGCCAACAGCCTTGGAACTTCTCTAGTTCCCAAGGAACTCTTCAAGCCCAGCAGGCTTGGAACTTCATTTAGTCCCTCCGAATAAGGACCCCTCAGGCCCTGGCTCCTTGTTGTTATTGGTGGTGGTGGTGGTGAGCTGCTAAGATGTCTTTAAGCTTGATCATCTTTTGTACTTAGCAACTTGGTGTGGTCCTCTTTGCATTCTGCTTCGAGACTGGACCACATCATCTTTGGTGCAGCTGATCTTCTTCTGTTCTGCTCATCTTCATGTAGTCTCAGCTATGCACCATCACCATTTCCTGAACCCTTCTTAACATATTTGCAGACATGGTTCTGCACGTGCTCTGCTTCAGCTTTGGGTTCATGGTGAATCGTAGAGTGGCTCTCAGTATCTGCCTTGTGCTTTGCCACTCTTCTGAATGCTATCTTCTTGTCCTTCTCGGCTCTTAGCTTAGATGTCAATTCAAGTGGAATTCTCATCATTGTTGAGTGAAGCTTTGGTCTGTTTAAGTCCTTCTTCAAAGCTGCTTCACTTCCACCTTCGTAGTCTCACTGTCACTAAGACTTGTTCAATTTAAGCTCAAGTGGAACTCGTAGAGTTAACGTTAGCATTCTACCAACTCAATGATTCTGTAACATCGCAATCATTAGCAACTCTTGATCTTTGAAGCTCTGTTGATTTATACTCCTTCCTAATCTTCCCTTTGGAGAGTAGCCGTTGAAAGCTTTTTGATTTCCTTCGCAGATCTCAAGTTATTTGGTGTAGACTGCAGATGTGACATGACATCTCATTTTCTGACTTTCTAACACTGCAGTATACTATTTCACCTACCCCGTCACATATGTCACTCGGATGTCTTGGACAGGTCGATGACTTTATTTCCTCCTTCTAATTTCTCGATCAGAGGTTGTCCTTTTGCATCGATGCTCTCAATAAGCTCTTGTCTGAATATCAAACTTCAGATTGAACCGTTGCCAATGCTTCAATCTCCTGCTGCTCAAACTCTACGATTCTGATGCATGTCTTCTTGGACCTGATCGTAGTGTCTTGTTGATTGGTAGAGACAACACTACGATCTTGAAGAGTGTTGATTGGATCTTCAATGTAGAACACCTCTTCCTTCTCTTGTGCATTGATTCAAAACTTTTGTTTGCCTCGATAGCTCTCAGATACAGATGGCTTGACTCCTTTGTTTTGGCCCCTTCTGAATAGCAAGACACTCAGATTTGTGGCGTGTCCAGCTCACTTTCTCCTAGTGATCTCCCATTCACTTATCATTAATGGACTAACCCAATGCTTAATCACTTTAGCCTTGTTCTTCAGAGGCTGAACAGTAACTCAGTGTATACTCCAACAGTTCTTTCTTTGTTTGGAAAACACTACGATCCAAAATACTTACAAGATCGTTGTCATCTTATCACATGACGACTCACGCTCGCACTCTTGACTTTCCTTGGTCACCATCATCGACTTCTCGACTTTCCTTAGTCGATTCATCAAGTCTTCTTATGATCAACTTGTGGAAGACTTCATCTCGAATGGCTTTACAACTCAATCTGGATGCTGATTGAGTTGATGCTTAGATCTTCTATTAGCTTGGATATCATTCGTTGAGTGCTCTCTGGTTTCCTTCGGGTGGGATGTATCTTTGCAGTACCAACCAGTGGCTTCATTCCTTTAGATATTCTGGAAGTACTCATTTGTTGAGAATCGTATTTGCTCTACGATTCTGCCTTAGCATTGTGAGCACATCTGTTGAAGTCTTAGTTCTGCACTCTACGATTCAACTTCGCCTGTGCAGACACTACGACTCCGAGATCAGATCTTGACACTCTACGATTTCTGTTGTTTTGCTTATTGTCTTCATCTGATCTTGCTCGACTACGATATCTGCCTCTGATATGATCAGTAGACTCTACGACTTTGAGTGTAGTCTACGATTCTTGACTTGGTTTCGGTAGATGCTCAATCGGCTCGTTGGCAGGCTTTCTCTACGATTCTGAACATGACTTCCTCAGCAGACTACGGCCCTGAGAAAGTTCTCCTTAACACACTACGATCCTTCCTCATCTCTCCTGACAGTCTACGAACTCCGAGATCTACTATCTTGCATACTACGATTCTGCCTCGATAGCTCTCGAGTTTTCCCAGACTCTCCCAAGGACTACGATTTACAGTGCGGTGCTCGACGATCAGACAAGCCTATCTATTACATTATAAGATCAACCTTAACATGCTTGATCTCTCTATATTTATAGTCCTTGTACATCATTTCTTTTTAAGGACTTTACACAGCTGTGTTGCTTATGTAGGATCAACCTAACATATTTGATTAATTCATTTTAAGTCCTTGTACACATGTTTCTATCATTTATCAAAGGACTTTACAGCTTTTCTTAATGCAAGCATACTTGCATATTCATTCATATATATATATATATATATATATATATATATATATATATATATATATATATATATATATATATATATATATCATAATCAAATCATATGTAAATAGGAATATCATTCACATGTTTATTCCTGACACAATCTATCCGGATTCACTAATCCCCTTTTTAGTAATCCAACGATTCGAAATAATTTTAGTTTGTGAGCTATCTAAGAATTTAGATCTCATTAGCATGATCATCATCATGATTCTAAAAGTATTGCTCAAAACTATGGGTTTATTGTAATAATCTAGAATTTTATTTGTAATTTCAAATATTTATTGAATTAAATAAATATTTTTAATTGATGTGTTTGTTATTTAGTTGATATTTGTTGGATTATTTATTAGTAAGTAAATAATTCATGAGTTATGAAAAAATTAACTTAATTAAGATAAATGAGTGATAAATTAAATTTATGAGATAATACTCTAATTTAACTTAATAACTAAATTAGAGAGTTGTTAAGGATTATATAATTTGCTAGAATGTTGTTTTAATTTAATTTAGTAATTAAAGTGATATGTTCAGTTATTAAGTAAAATTATAATGAAAATTATAATTTTGTGGTAATTAGTTTTGTTTATTTAATTATGGTTGAATATGGAAATCCAAGTAAATAATGTGGGACAATAAACTATAGTATAAATGATTTATCAAGTAAATTAAAGTAGTTTTAAATGAATTTACCCAAACAAGGCTTAAAGATATTAAGTCTTTATTTTAAAAAGTATTTTGCCAAACAAAGCCTTATGGCTTTTGAATTAAAAAAAATTTAATAAATATTTTTATAACTGATACATAATTAGTATATTTATTATTATGACAGTTTTATACGTTTTATTTTTATTTTGTGTCTATTTTTTTTTTTACGTAAGAAGGTTTGGCCTAAGCCTGAGAATAGAGGGGAGGAAGAACAAAGAAGAGAAGAAGAGAGAAAGAGAAGAAGTTTTTTGTGAATTGAAAGAAGGTTCTTTGTGAGAATTATGGAAGGAAGAAATAAGAAGATTGTTCAAAATTTTATTGCCAGTCAAAGGTTATCTAGCTTTGAGTTTTTAGTATTATACTTGAGTCTTCTTTGAAAAGTTGGATTTCTATGGTTAGATTGTTAAGATATTGATCATATGTATTAATTAGTATGTATAATTTGTTATATGTAATATATAACAGGTTTTCATGTAATCAAATTCATGAAAACAAGTGCTAGAAGAAGAAATTTGGTTTAAGGCTTAGTATATGTATTTTAGTTTTTTTAAGGCTTAAATTGATGGTTAGATCATGTATATAATCTGAAATTGGTTATAGATGTTGTTAGTATGATGAAAAACGAAAACAATCTAAGTTGAACGAGTCAAAACGAGTTCGTAGCGAATGAATTCGTAGCGAATGAATTCGCTAAATATGTTTAAAACATGAAAGTATAGCATGAACAGGGAATTGGAACCGTTAAATTGATTTGTTAAAGTTTTTGAAATGTTAAAATTATTCTGTAGATGAGTAGTTCAGTGTTTCACGAGTTCATAGAATCTAAAACCAACTAATTCTGACTTAAAATGAAGAAGTTATGAAGATTTGAAGTAAAAACATCGCAAAAATTGTAATCTGGGCGAAGTCGAGCGCGGTTGCGCTGACCAGGAGCATGGGTACGCCACTGGACGTTGCTAACTAGTGCGGGAGTGCTGGAGTGTGAAAGATTTGGGCGCGGGCGCGCCCATAGTGTCTCAAGTGTGACTGCTTTGACATGTTTTGGTAAAATGGTCATAACCTTTTCATACGAACTCCGACTGATGCGATTTAAGATGCTCCAGAACGAGGACGAGTAGACCTATAACTTTTATTCTTTACGTTCTTCAATTTGAGGTTGGGAACTGGGGTCAAAATTGCCATCTTTAGGACTGTTGTGTTTTTAGGGACAATCGGAGGGCGTCGGGCATGCACGTATGCAAGTGTAGTGCTTCTGACAATAAAAGATAATGTTCTAAGTTATAAAACATGAATGTTAGTAAATATAATGATGCTTAACATTAATAAATGATGTTTTAGGTAAGTTGTATAAGCATACTAGGCATGTACAAGAGAGACAAATCGGGCGTGTGACGAATAACATCGAAACGTCGTGACAAGTGTTAATGAACGTAAAAAGTATTTTAATTCAAATGAAATGAATATTATAAGATATGAAATGGAGTTAATATAAAACCAATAATGATTCCTAGTAAGACTTAAGCACTTGAATGAACTTCGAGTATGAAATATAGTGAGATGTAAGTCAAAAGTTAACACAATCAAATTAAACATTGTGTATCGATAATAGGAAGGGTTATGAGATATAGAGTAAGGTTTACATTACAACTACTATGCCTTGCTATGTGACTAATAGTTGATGTGCATGATTAGATAATTATGTAGGGCACGTAAAGTGCAGATGGCTGTAAGCTGTTAAATTGTTATTGGTAAACAATGATTAAGGCAAGTCTTTCAGTTCCTATCTGCTATGTGAACTTGACGATGAACTGTTTTAAATATCTATTGAAAATAGCATGATGTGTTATATATATGTTGAAAGTATGAAATGTTAAAGTCAATTTATGACTATGTTGATTGAGTAAGGAACTCAATCTTTATACTTGTTATATGAACTATACCATGTATGTTATGTTAGTTCAATGTTTATGAGATGTATGTTGAGCATGTTATTATGTGTTATGTGACGCATGAAAACTATTAGATTTTGCTGAGCTGTCGAGCTCAACCTTGCAAATAACCACTTTTTTCAGGTTAAAGATTCAAGGTAAAGTTATGTGCTACTTGAAAGACATGAATCAGATGTGATGCTTGAAGATTTATACACTTTAGCTGAGTTATTATTATTTGAACCATGTTTAAGGTTTTGAATAATGTATGATGTTTAATAGATGTTGAGTTATAAAGTTTAAGTTTTGTTTGTTGTATGAAAGAGTGTTGAATTTGGATGCAAGTTTTAGTTATTAACTCTGATAAGGTGAGTAATAAGCTAAGTATGGTTCAAAGATAGGTAAAGATAAAGGTTTTTGAGAAATGTACTTGATAAATCTCAATAATTATGTAAAGTTTAAGTTATCTGATATGCAAAGGTTATCAGATTGAAATGTAAGATTTTATATAATAACTTTGATTAAGCGAATCATAAAATAAAATTGATTCAGAGATGTGTAAATGATAAAGGTTTTGATTCAGGGAATTAACGTGAGAAGACATAAAAGTTTAAATTACTCCATATTTTATTAAGTTTAACATCGAATAGTGATGTAAAATCAAAAGTTAGACGTGTTATTAACGACCGAAGTCGATAATTGAATTGTATGAATTTTGGGGTCATTACAGTTGGTATCAAAGTTGTAGGTTATAAACCTTAGGTAGGAGTACCTTAGGCTATAACCTTAGAGAAGAGAGGTGAAGATAATGAAAGAATAAGCTCAGATAGAGGTTGAACAATAAGAAGTAATTTAAGAAATTTATAAAGAATGGATTAAAACATGTGTGAGAGGATTCAAGAAGAATCTCGCATAGTTATAAGGAATATGAATGTGGGGTTACCCAACTCCAATAATAAGGATGTAAAGTTAAGAATAAAAGGTTATATTTAAGTATGGTACAATCGTACTCTTTAATAGTTGATGTATGGTATCTGGGCTAAACGATTCCTTCTAGAGCGGAGGAACATACGAACTAGCAACTCGGAACCTAGTTTGTTAGTTGTTTGTGGGAAATCACTCAGTGTACCATATTGAAACTATTAGAGACTTGATGTGTACCAAGTATAGAAATGGATATGTATGATGAAAATGTGGAACTTGAATGAAATGTTGAGCAATGTAAATGAAGTTAGAAATTCTTAAAGGAAGAATTGTTATATAAACAAGAAAATTCAGAGAAGAATCTTAAAGAGATATAAAGATAAGAAATGGGGGTTGCCTAACTCCAATAGCCAAGATAACGAATAATGATGAATAAACGAAGTCTGTAAGATTAAAAGCATAAATGAAATCGTAAATGATGAAAAAAGAAAGAAAGAGGATCGTAAAACAAGACGATCACGAGTTAAGAAAAGACTTTTAAGGGATATGATTATAGAATAAGATCGCGACGTGGTCTATTTAAGTTATAAAAGAAAGATGGTCTGTAATGTTTGAATAATTATAGCTTGATGCTATGAAGATAATGTACTATGATATTGTACGAGATAAACTCATGAGGAGTTATAGATAATGTGATACGAGGAATTCGTATTGAGCAAGTTAAGGGTAAGTTGTTAAGAGTAAGATAGAGTTAGGTGGGATTTCAATTGAGGACTCATGTGATGGCTGAGTTGTACAAATCTTTGTATGGGCGAGGGTTTTGTACTTCCTCTCAGTTTATCACATTGATAATCATTGGAATGTCGGTGTTGCGCTATCAATGTATATGTGGTGGAAAGGTGATTCTTTTCTCATGTGTTTATTTGATAGTTAAAGGCTTTTAAGATTAGGTTAGATGATATTAAGTTTAGGTACGGTTCTTAAAACTAACGTATATGGTAAGTTCATGACTCATAATAATATGGTATATTTTGAACCCCTCAGCGAATGGACGCCTATGGTCTGACTAGGATAAGTTCTTAAACTCATATTATTGTGGCAAGTTCCTGGATTTCCAAAGTGTGGTAAGTTTGATGAACTATATTGGGTAGAAAATGGTTATAGTATAGAGAGCATTGATGAAGTTGAAGATTGATAGAATGGTTAAGTAATGAAGTAAAGATTGAAGTTGATGGATACCTGGATATTCTAAATCTACTAGCTATGCTAGACTTTCGAGATTTATTGACTTCGTGCCGATGGTTATACTTTTGATTTTTGAAAAATGTTGGATCACACTAGTGAACCAAAGAATTTTTAAAACAGTGATATTATTCGCGTATCTATGTTGTTGTTTCGGCTAGAAAAAAAATGATTTTTTAAAATTTTCAAAATATATTTTAACTATATGTATCGGGTGATATGATAAACGATGGAGTCATCAATGCAATGGAACCTGGTGTTGGATGTGATTATATGATCGTCAGCCCACTATGGTGAGATGTAGTATGACAACGTCATAATTATGACTCCATAAAAAGATTTTTGAGATTTCTTTAAGATATGAGAATATATATATATATATATATATATATATGTATATATATATATATGTATATGTATATTTCGATTGATGTCCGAATTGTTGTAAAAGTCTATGTTATTTGATTCAGCTAGACGATTATTGAAAGATGTTCATGAAATTCAAGCGTTTCTTGAGAAGTTATGCCAAACCAAATTGCTTTGGTACGGCTTCAGATGTTGAAAAGTTGATATGAACAACCCTTTTATCGGGGAGTACATGGAAGCGTTTAGATGTTTGTGCACAATACATGGTACGAAGGGTTGATCACCCTAAGTACGAGAGTCCCTACAGTCTAATGACTGTTAAGGTTTAAGTTGAAAGAGTACTTATAACCGTGGACAGAGTGCACAATACATCGTAAGGAAGGCTTAACACCCTAAGTAAGGAAGTCCCTACAGTCTAATGACTGTTAAGGTTTAAGTTGAAAGAAATATTTATAACCGTGGATGTAGTTCAAGGTCTCGTGACCCCTCAGCATGATTTGGAATTTTTTAAATTCCTGAGTTATTCATACCGCTTCCCAATTATTGAGCAATTATGGAAGATTCTTGCTATTCTAAAAGCCAAATGTGGTAAGGATTATATTCCTTAGAAAGAAGTAAGTCGTAGAATGCGACACTGAATAATGAATATATTGAATAAGTGAGAAAATAAATTTTGAAATGAGAAGGAGATGAGTTATCAAAGAATAATGTAAAACTTTTAATAGAAAAGTTAATAATTATAGAAAGATCTTTGTGGAAAGAAAGTGGTTATAGAACCCAATGAATGAATAAAGTGTTAACGTAAAATCTATTTTGATAGATTGAATGAATGAAGATTAATAAATAAAAAATTTGAGGACGAAATTCTTAGAAGAATGGGTGAAATGTAATATCCCGAATGTTTATGAGTTAAGTATATGATAATCATCCTTAGAAAAGGAAATGAATGGGTTAACAAATATATAATACTCAAATATAATTGAGTCTAAGTAAAGGTTATGAAATATAAAACCTATATTAAGGTAATGTGTTGAAGTTATTCAACAAAGAAATTCGATGAAAACCTGAGTAAGGTAGGGTTTCGGTGATTCCGAGAATGGAATCCTTATAAGGAGGGAAGAATGTGACGAATGAATTGTTTGAGTTGTGATTCTGGAGATAAAATTCTTGTAAGAAGGGAATGATATAATAATCCAGAATTTTATTTATAATTTCAAATATTTATTGAATTAAATAAATATTTTTAATTGATGTGTTTGTTATTTAGTAAATATTTGTTGGATTATTTATGAGGTAAATAATTCGTGAGTTATGGAAATTAACTTAATTAAGATAAATAAGTGATGAATTAAATTTATGAGATAATACTCTAATTCAACTTAATAACTAAATTAGAGAGTTGTTAAGGATTATATAGTTTGATAGAATGTTGTTTTAATTTAATTTAGTAATTAAAGTGATATGTTAAGTTATTAAGTAAAATTATAATGAAAATTATAATTTTGTGGTAATTAGTTTTGTTTATTTAATTAAGGTTGGATATGGAAATCCAAGTAAATAATATGGGACAATAAACTATAGTATAAATAATTTATTAAAGTAAATTAAAGTAGTTTTAAATGAATTTACCCAAATAAAGCTTAAAGATATTATGTTTTTATTTTAAAAAGTGTTTTGCCAAACAAAGCCTTATGGCTTTTAAATTAAAAAAAAATATAATAAATATTTTTTTAACTGATACATAATTAGTATATTTATTGTTATGACAGTTTTATACATTTTATTTTTATTATTGCGTCTGTTTTATTTACGTAAGAAGTTTTGGCCTAAGCCTGAGAATAGAGGGGAGGAAGAACAAAGAAGAGAAGAAGAGAGAAAGAGAAAAAGTTCTTTGTAAGTTGAGAGAATGTTCTTTGTGAGAATTATGGAAGGAAGAAATAAGAAGATTGTTCCAAATTTTATAGCCTAGCTTTGAGTTTTTAGTATTATACTTGAGTTTTTAGTATTATACTTGAGTTTTCTTTGAAAAGTTGGATTTCTATGGTTATATTGTTAAGATATTGATCATATATATTAATTAGTATGTATAATTTGTTATATGTAATCTATAACAGGTTTTCATGTAATCAAATTCATAGAAACAAGTGCTAGAAGAAGAAATTTGGTTTTATGGCTTAGAATATAGATTTTGGTTTTTTAAGGCTTAAATTGATGGTTAGATCATGTATATAATCTGAAATTGGTTATAGATGTTGTTAGTATGATGAAAAACGAAAACAACACAAGTTGAACGAGTCAAAACGAATGTAAAACGAATTCGTAACGAATGAATTCGTTAAATATGTTTAAAACATGAAAGTATAGCATGAATAGGGAATTGGAACCCTTAAATTGATTTGTTAAAGTTTTTGAAATGTTAAAATTATTCTGTAGATGAGTAGTTCAGTGTTTCACGAGTTCATAGAATCGAAAATCAACTAATTCTGACTTAAAATGAAGAGGTTATGAAGATTTGAAGTAAAAATATCGCAAAAACTGTAATCTGGGCGAAGCCGAGCGCGGGTGCACTGCCCAGGAGTGCGGGTGCGCCGCTGGGAGCTGCTAACTGGCACAGGAACGCTGGAGTGTGAAGGATTTGGGCGCGGCTACGCCCATAGTGTCTCAAGTGTGACTGCTTTGACATATTTTGGTAAAACGACCATAACCTTTTCATACGAACTCCGATTGATGCGATTCAAGATGATCCGGAACGAAGACCAGTAGACCTATAACTTTTATGCTTTAAGTTCTTCAATTTGAGGTTGGGATAATGGGATAAAATTGCCATCTTTAGGAATGTTGTGTTTTTAGGGACAATCAGAGGGCGTCGGGCATGCACGTTTGCAAGTGTAGTGCTTCTGACAATAAAAGATATTGTTCTAAGTTATAAAACATGAATGTTAGTAAATATAATGATGCTTAACATTAATAAATGATGTATTAGATAAGTTGTATAAGCATACTAGGCATTTACAAGAGAGACAAATCGGGCGTGTGACGAATTACATCGAAACGTCGTGACAAGTGTTAATGAACGTAAAAAGCGTTTTAAGTAAAATGAAATGAATATTATAAGATATGAAATGGAGTTAATATAAAACCAATAATGATTCCTAGTAAGACTTAAGCACTTGAATGAACTTCGAGTATGAAATATAGTAAGATGTAAGTCAAAAGTTAACATAATCAAATTAAACATTGTGTATTGATAATAGGAAGGGTTATGAGACATAGAGTAAGGTTTACATTATAACTACTATGCTTTGCTATGTGACTAATAGTTGATGTGCATGATTATATAATTATGTAGGGCACGTGAAGTGCATGATGTGTTATATATATGTTGAAAGTATGAAATGTTAAAGTCAATTTATGACTACGTTGATTGAGTAAGGAACTCAATCTTTATACTTGTTCTATGAAATGTAACATGTATGTTATGTTAATTCAATGTTTATGAGATATATGTTGAGCATATTATTATGTGCTATGTAATGCATGAAAACTGTTAGATTTTGCTGAGTTGTCGAGCTCAACTTTGCAAATAACCACTTTTGCAGGTTAAAGATTCAAGGTAAAGTTATGTGCCACTTGAAAGACATAAATCAGATGTGATGCTTGAAGATTTATACACTTTGGCTGAGTTATTATTATTTGAACCATATTTAAGGTTTCGAATAATGTGTGATGTTTAATAGATGTTGAGTTATAAAGTTTAAGTTTTGTTTGTTGTATGAAAGTGTGTTGAACCTGGATGTATGTTTTAGTTATTAACTCTGATAAGGTGAGTAATAAGCTAAGTAGGGTTCAAAGGTAGGTAAACATAAAGGTTTTTGAGAAATGTACTTGGTAAATCTCAATAATTATGTAAAGTTTAAGTTATCTAATATGCAAAGGTTATCAGATTGAAATGTAAGATTTTATATAATAACTTTGATTAAGCGAACCATAAAATAAAATTGATTCAGAGATGTGTAAATAATTGTTATCTCTTTTTTAGTCTAAACAAAAGAGCTCTAACTCATGCAAGCATACATGTGTCAACAAGCAATACAGAGCAAGTAAAGTATCGATCCCATAGAGAAAGTTGTTTAATTCAAATCACTATGCATTAACTAAATCACTATATTTATATGCTCAAACTAATGAATAAGATTGGTTTGTTCTCGAATCGCGAATAATAACTAAAACAATAATAACGACGGAATAAATCAAATATGGAAATAATGGGATCCTAACTTCATTTAATATTTCATTTAATCACCACTATCATGCATGACTTGTTCACATATCACAGGAAAGTAGCCAAGAGCACTAAAAGAGTTTTAGCCATTTTTCAATGCACTAAGACCTACTTACACAGCATCCACAGATGATAGACTCTATGTAATCATCAATATAACCAAAATCACTATATGTCTATGTGAAATTGCAACTATATTGAATTTAAGTACAAGCCCTTATTCTAACTCATACGGTGAAACAGTATATGTCTATCTGGGTCACGAAATACACAAGCCATATGAAAAACAAATTTCATATCATTATACTATCATGATTACAATCCATACTTGCATGTTCATTGTCAATTCCATACAAGTACTGAAACGAATGGTGATCAAGCATTCATACATGTAAAACAATCATGATAGACATTCCATATGATATGTAAAACAATCCAGCATTCAAGCATGGAATCAAGCTACATATTAAAATCCGTTAGAATCCCATAATGGAGTTTGGTTCATAACTGAACCAAAAGCCATTATGGGATCAAATCTAAACATGATTAGTAAACAACAATTGAAAGATGAAAGATAGAACTGTCAAACCCAATTGCTGAATAGAATCCACTATTAATATTTAAATCCGCATAACAATTCAGCAAATACTATTAATAATCTACTCTGGTAGAAAATCCCAAAAAGAAGTAGAAAAGTAGAGTTTTGTCCTCCTTCTACGCTAGAATCTCTCCCAGAGAGTAAACCCTAGTTACCCTGATGAAAATATGACAAAAGATATCAAAGATACGTCTGACACCCGTCAGATATTGTTTTTAATCCATTACAACCATTTTAATTAAAAAAATAAAATAAAACAAATCGTGACTTACTTGGCATACCGCGCTCTCCTCCAATCATATTCTCGCGCGGTGCGCAGGGTATCGCGATAGGTCATGATGTCTAGTCGGGCTCTCGCGTGGGCGCGCCTCCCCTAGGCTTGTCATGCTCATGGCAGTGCATGAACTTGCGATGAGGTACCATTGTGCTGGCTGGGTACTACGCGGCGGCGGCGTCTCAAGCTCATCTCGCCATGCGGCCACGCACCTTGACTTGCAGTTGATGAACTCTGGCTCTGCTCCTGAGTTTGGTTCTGCATTGTTGTTGCTGCTACTGAAGTGTCCTATGTCCATCCATGCTTGTCCATCCATGCTCCACTCAATCCTCAGCCATGCACATTTCATCTTTTGCCTCGCCTAATGCGTCCATTAGCCTCGTGCCCTATAATATCACCAAATTAGGCTGATTCCTGCACTTATTCACCAAAAGGAGTTTTAAGTATATACAATGCAAACTAACATGAAATGCAGCTAAAACATACTAAAATGTACTTAAGATGGGCATAGTTCGCATGAATTGGTACTCCATAAGTAGGTATAAAACCCACTTATCAAATACCCCCAAACTTGAACCGTTACTTGCCCTCCAGCAATGCATACTAATGAATAATGAAAATGTAGCTATATTACTATGCAACTAAATTATGATGCAACTAATCTCACATTGTTCCAACTATCATAGAAATTCAGTCCAATTTACCTCAGCGAATTTTTTTCTAGATTCAAGAATACAGATTCAAACCAAACTGTAGGCATAATGTCATACACTCAGATAATTCACAAATGCTATAGAGATGCTATGTGTGTGTGTGTTGTGTTCGCCAAAACTTGATTTAGGCACAGAATACTCATGCTATATTGCTCAAAACAGAAAATTAAAGCTTAAATCAAGACTTATGTAAATATATGCAACCAAGACTATTCCAACATCTTAAAATAAACTAAGGTTCAACAATGGGCATAACTGCTTTATTTTTACTCACGAGGGCGACTTTCGCACTTTCCCGCGGTGTTTATTGCTATTTTACTTTTTCTTTTTCTTTTTATTTTCTTTATTTTTTTTATATATACATGACTGTGCAATGTCTTACTCCATTAGGCACACTGCTAGCCCTTAGCGAGCTTTCGACCAACGACTTCCAGACCATGAAAGACCTTAGGGCGCTAGGTGCAGAGACAATCCCCTCGGGCTTACTTACTCAAGTAGCCAGGGCCCCGAAATAAGACTAGCCACGTTATTACTATTTTTCTTTTCTTTTTCTCTTTTTTTTTATACACAGATACCCATGTTTTCCCAAAGTTTAAAAATTAATGTTTTATACAGTCTAAACTCACTTTTCACATATTTCCCTTTTTAAAACTATATTTTTCTATCGAGCAATGCAACACATACTTCTTATACCTACAAGTGTTTGTGAACACATTTGTGCAAACCGAAAGTATTTAAACAGCATTATGAATTGTATTGTGTAAAACAATATATCTCAGCTCATATTATCCAAAATACTCAAAAATCATTTAAAAATTTCCCTATCATCATTGGTTATACAAAAATTTCTATATGACAAGAAGTGTGAGATATGCAAACTAAACATGAAACTAAAGAATAGACTACAAAATTATGCAACAATAACTATATGATGTAAAAATTTAAACTAAACATGCAAAAACTAAAATAAAATAAAACTAATCATGCAAAACTACATGCGCTACCTACATGCGCTACCCTATTCCCCAATACCCCCAAACTTATAATATTCAATGCCCCATTGAATGAAGGTAAAGGGTAACGAAAAACTCCCCTAATTATCGGTGGTACCACCCTCCTCGGGTGGTGAATCTGGTCGTGGATATTATGTTGCGGTTCCGAACTGAGGCCACTCTAGCGTCGTTCCTTGCTGCGCAAAAGCTTTGGCCAAGGCCCTTGTGAGTCCCGTCGCAAATGTGCCCAAATTATCGTACATGGCATCGACTTTACGCTCCAACCTTCGGAGCTGGCGATCACCATGGGTGGCACATGCGTGCGTGGACGGGCCTGCCTCATCTACCTGAAGGATGAATCCTAGTCCGCGTGGGTGTGGTACACCACCTGCCCAGTCCTCAAATTTTTCAATTGTGGCATGAGTTATGTCCTGGCTTGGGTATTGCATTTGCTCGTTGCCCCAGTTGCATCCCTGATTAGCACAAAGCATGGCAACCACTGATGCGTGTGGAATGCTCCCAATGGTGCCTCCTCGTAGATAACACAACATATTCTGATGGATGAGATGGCCAACGTCAATGTATTTCTCGGTGGTTATGCCCCATAGAATAATTTCCCTCTCCGCTGTGATTTCGTACTGATGAGAGGACGGCATGAGCTTGGCACATATGAACAAATTCTATGACTTTGCATAGCGGTTCAGGGTTGCAGCTGGGAATATACGAGGTTGAGTCGTGCCTACTTTATAGGTCCACTTCGTACCAGGCACGCACAATTCCGCAATAACCAACTCCATGTCGGTCTCCAAATGAGCACCGGTGACCCAATTAGCCGCCCCCTTTGGCGGTGCATCAATAATTTTGAAAATTAATCGGATGGCACGGGGTCTGTAATCTACCTCGATACCACGAACCAGAGATATACCGCTCATAGTGACCTTGGCATTGGCATAGAACTCGTGGACTCATAGGAATGGGCATTGGAGTAGCAGTCAGTCCACCCCAGCCTCTCTCTCGAATCATGGCACACAACTGGCCATCATGCCCCTCCGGCTTGAAACCTCGCTCCTTGACGAACGTCTTCGCCACAATTCGGTAATATTCTTGATGAGCTTCCAAGTTTAGGAACTTGGTGTGATCCACAATATCAGCCCCTTGACTGCCCGAAGAATATGAAGAAGACAACGCAATAGAACGTGCTCGCTTATGCCCCATTTACAGTTGATGAAGATTTCACAGATAATCTGACTGATAATGAAGAAGAAAACAATGATGCTATTACCCTTAAGTTGTTTCTGCCTCCTCCAAATGAGAAACCCTAGTTTTATATTGCACTTGGAGAAGTTGAGGAGATATGAACTTTTGAACGTGGAGAGAATCGTGGCTATGTAATTGAGAGATGTATGGCTTGAATTTGTAACTTGTTGCCTCTTTTTTAGTCTTAACAAAAGAGCTCTAACTCATGCAAGCATACATGTGTCAACAAGTAATACAGAGCAAGTAAAGTATCGATCCCACAAAGAAAGTTGTTTAATTCAAATCACTATGCATTAACTAAATCACTATATTTATATGCTCAAACTAATGAATAAGATTGGTTTGTTCCCGAATTGTGAATAATAACTAAAACAATAATAAAGACGGAATAAATCAAATCTGGAAATAATGGGATCCTAACTTTATTTAATATTTCATTTAATCACCACTATCATGCATAACTTGTTCAAATATCACAGGAAAGTAGCCAAGAGCACTAAAAGAGTTTTAGCCATTTTTCAATGCACTAAGACCTACTTACACAGCATCCACAGATGATAGACTCTATGTAATCATCAATATAACCAAAATCATTATATGTCTATGTGAAATTGCAACTATATTGAATTTAAGTACAAGCCCTTATTCTAACTCATACGGTGAAACAGTATATGTCTATCTGGGTCGCAAAATACACAAGCCATATGAAACAGCCCCATATACGTATACTATCATGATTACAATCCATACTTGCATGTTCATTGTCAATTCCATACAAGTACTGAAACGAATGGTGATCAAGCATTCATACATGCAAAACAATCATGATAGACATTCCATATGATATGTAAAACAATCCAGCATTCAAGCATGGAATCAAGCTACATATTAAAATCCGTTAGAATCCCATAATGGAGTTTAGTTCATAACTGAACCAAAAGCCATTATGGGATCAAATCTAAACATGATTAGTAAACAACAATTAAAAGATGAAAGATAGAACTATCAAACCCAATTGCTGAATAGAATCCACTATTAATATTCAAATCCGCATAACAATCCAGAAAATACTAATAATAATCTACTCTGGTAGAAAATCCCAAAAAGAAGTAGAAAAGTAGAGTTTTGGTCTCCTTCTACCTTGGAATCTCTCCCAGAGAGTAAACCCTAGTTACCCTGATGAAAATACGACAAAAGATATCAAAGATACGTCTGACACCCGTCAGATATTGTTTTTAATCCATTACAACCATTTTAATAAAAAAAATAAAATAAAACAAATCAGCAGCTTCAGACTTCGCGCGCGGTCGCGAGCTCCTCCAACATATTCCTCACGCGGACGCGAGACTTGCAGTAGGTCATGATGTCTAGCCGGGCTCTCGCGCGGGCGCGCGTCCCCTAGGCTTGTCATGCTCGTGGCTATGCAACTTGCAGTAGGTACCATTGTCTAGGCTGGTACTCGGCGTGGCATGCTGCGTCTCCAAGCTCATCTCGCCATGGCGGCTTGCGATGAGATGAACTCGCTCTACTCCCCGAGTTTGGTTCTCGCATTGTTGTCACTTTGCTACTAAAAGTGTCCTATGCCCATCCATGATTGTCCATCCATGCTCCACTCAATCCTCAGCCATGCCCATTCCAGCTTTTGCCTCGCCTCATGCGTCCATTAGCCTCGTGAATACCACCAAATTAGGCTGATTCCTGCACTTATTCACCAAAAGGAGTTTTAAATATATGCAATGCAAACTAACAAGAAATGCAGCTAAAACATACAAAAATGTACTTGAGATGGGCATAGTTTGCATAAATTGGTACTCCATAAGTAGGTATAAAACCCACTTATCAATAATAAAAGTTTTGATTCAGGGAATTAAAGTGAGAAGACATAAAAGTTTAAATTACTCCGCATTTTATTAAGTTTAACATCGAATAATGATGTAAAATCAGAAGTTAGACGTGTTATTAACGACCGAAGTCGATAATTGAATTGTATGAATTTTGGGGCTGTTACATTTATCACATATTATAAAACAGCACCATGCAGATAAATAAAAAGTTTTAAATTAAATAATTCTTTTATTAATAAATGAATAAGATTGTTATAAAGTATATGTTTTATCATCAAACATGATTGCTTTGTGTGTATACTACTTTCACCCCACCACCCTCAAACAACATTAATCAGTTTGGTGAACCATAGATAAATGCAAAATAGACCAATATATGTACCGAAAAGCAGAAAAAAATTAAAGAAGAAAGTAATGTTTATATTATTATAAAAATTCAGACAAGCATGAAATCAAACGAGTCACAAACAGAGAAAGCAACAACTATCAGCTCACCAGAATCCATCAAAAGAGGTTTTAACTCATCCGACAATGCATTTCGAGAGCAAGACTCATCCTTCTCCAGGGATAAAGTTAACACGGAATCTAAAGTTGAGACGATTGGGTGATCAATAAGAAGAAGAAGACCAACTTTAACTTCAATGTTATCGTCAAGTGCTTTAAAATGTACAGGTGATTCAAAATCGATCAAAGCTCTAGGTATCGGAACCCCCAATGATACCTCGATTTCGGCTTCGAACCAGCTCACTTTGAACAGGGATTGTTCGAGGACTAGGTTGACTTTCAAATCTATGCATTAAGTCAAGGGTTTTGTGTTTGGATTGAAGAGGTACAATTTGAGAGTTGGTATGTGAGATTGGGATTCCCATGTGAACCGCCATTATCTAGGGTTTTCAAAGTCATTAAGGTCAGTGGACATTATGTTGAATGAAAATTTCTTCCTATAATGTTTTGGTGACTGAAAAATATTATATGAAATATTTTTGATATTTTCTATGGTTTTCAATAGTAGCAAGAAAAACTTTTCAAATTGATGTTTGTTGACATACGTGGTAATTTGAAGAGCATTATTTATTACTTTAATATTTTGTGCCTCATCAGTCTCTTCAATTCAATTAATTCATCATTTGACTTAAAATAATAATAATTGATATCATTTGAAATAATTAATAACATTCATTTTTAAAATGAGATGTACATCAAACCCATCAAACAAAATAAATGTTTTTAGCCTTTTTCATATGGTTTTGACTCTCCCAAAATAAAATAAATGTTTTGAAGAGGCAATGTCAACTTACCAGTTCTGAAGAGAGAGAATGAGGTTGCAGATTTGATTACTAAGGGTGGAGAGGTTATTGTAGATAATTTTTCTGATGTGGTTCACATATTTGAGTATCTCAAAGTGGTTGAATAGGTTGTTGGAGATGCTCTAAGTCTTTAAACTAGCCAAACAATTCGGGCTTGATTTGGGCTCAATTTGAAAAAATACGAGTAAAACTAGGATTCGTTAATAATATGATCCAAATCTGAACATAAAAAATAATTCAAATAAAAATATGAGTAGAATCTGAGTAAGGTTATACTCGAATCGTTTAAGATTCAAACTACTCAAATTATTGATTGTGATTTGATACATACTCGATTGATACAGATTTGATTAGATATTCGATACATTCTCTTATAATATATACAAAATTAAAACAAAATTAGGATAATTAATTATTATTATTATTTTGCTTTTAATTTTAATTATGATTTTATATTTATAAAGTGTAATAGTAAATATATTTTCTCATTTCTAAGTAAAATAACAAATTCAATGTATAATTATATTTATTATAAAGCTAGTTATTATATGAAGACTCGAATTCGAGTTTGAATTTGAAGCTCACGAATAGTTTGAATATAATTTGATCCGAGTCAGATCGAATTCGAGTACTAAATATTTGAGTCAAGTCGAATCTGAGTAAAAATCTTCAAATACAATTCGAATTTGACTGAAATTCAAGTATGAATTTGACATTTCGAGCCAAATCCAATCAGTTCTCTATTTACTTCGATTCGACTCGTTTACCCCCTTAATTTTCAGAGGTGCTAAAGTCAATAGACAATGTCATAACTATAATGTTTTGGTGACTGAAAAATAATTACAATATATATATATATATATATATATATAAATAAAAATGACGTGGTTGATTATTATTAACATCACTTTTTAAATAATTTATAATAGATATAAGTATATTAATTAAAATTAAATTAATTTACATTTATTCTTAATTTATAATTTTACAAATTAAATTTAAAAATAAAGGAAAAAAGGAAAAAGGATTATTCTTTCCATAAAACAAAAGTAAAATGCATTAAATGGTGTTTGATCTCTCCTGGTTCTTCTCTCTTCATTTATTTCACAATATTTCTTGCATTATTCATTCATGTTAAGACTAATCATATACTTCTTTTATTTTACCAAAAAAAATGTTCATAAATTTTGTAAATATTAATTATTTATGTATTTTTGTTCTATACTTATCCTTAGAAGCAGTGATAACATTGATAACAAAATTATAATGACATAATTTTTAAGTCCTGCAAAATGGGTTCCACAGACGAAAAATAATATAGAATTATACAACTAATGAGCAATTGGTAGTCCAGCTCAATTTGCTGTACTTTCTCTTCCCTTTTCAGTCAGAATCAGATTCAGGATACTGAGAGGATCTCACTGTCCTGCGTCTGCTTTCGTCGTACTCATTATCTTCTTCATCTACTTTCTTCTCACTAATTATACCTGTAAAACAATGGTTTAGAAACTGCAGTAAGCAACATAAAATCAAAGCACTTTGAACAAAAGAATACCTTTCTTTAACAGTAGAGCCTCTAGAGTCTTTGTGGGGAAATCATCTTTTCCTCCCAAGTCTTGAAACCCGACCAGCCTATCACCTGCAATTCCTTTTCTGGGAAAGTAGAGTTTGAGAGTTTTGTAATGTTAGGTAAAAATCTCGAGGAAACTGAAGACAAAGAATAGAAACAAAACACACAAGAAGAACTGTAATTTTGGCAGTAAAAGGCAGTTTTGCAAGAACTCTTCGGCAGCCCAGATCAACCTAAACATAGAACAAGCTGCCCCTAACACAATCCAATCCAATCCAATCCAAATTTCTACAAAAACTTGATCCAGATTTAGAACCCAAGAAAAATTGCACTGCCTGCAATAACAAGAGCATCACCACATTGTTGAAGCTTCGGATGGGGTTTAAATTGCATAAGCACACCCCATTTACTAAACAACTAAGTTTGCTACATAAAAAGGTTCGTTTAAAACACATTGAGCACAAGATAGCATGTGAATCCTTCCCTTAGAAGAACATTTCTAAGAGTCTCGTGTAAAGCTTGGTTGTTATTAACCAAATTAAGGGGTGTTTGATAAAAACTGAATGAATCTGAATCAAATGAAATTTGAATCAAATGAGTTGAATCAATCTGAATGAAAAAAAAATTTGTTGATAATTGACATGTTTGAAACATCTAAATGACAAAACTTTATTATTTTACCCCTCTGAAAAAATTCAAAATTGTTGTAAATTTATTTAACATTACTTAATATAATAGTTAATATTTTTTTTAATTTTTTAATTTTTTTTTTTACTTCATTCAGCCATTCAGCTAAAAAAATTTGACTTAACCATTCATTTATCTTACCGATTCAATAATAAACACCGAATTTATTCAACCATTCAAATATTTAATATTCATCAAATACTCCCTAACAGGAGCACCAAATTTAGTTCACTACCTCAATATTTATCTCTAAATAACAACACAAAATTAATAATAAATTTTCTAATTTTTCTCTTCCTTTCCACATCATATCCCATTTTCCGAACCTCTTGAGGCAACCCATTCCACCACCGCCTTTAAATCTTGTATCAATTACTTTCATTTACTCCTTTACATCTCCAGCCATTTTTTCTCATATATGACAAGTACTCAACTGCAGAGCTTGATTATTGTCATTCAGATTTAATTGTAAATCCTTTAATTAGAGATCCTTTTAAATTAATCTACTGATATCAAAATTATTTAAGAATCCTACTGAAAAAGTGACACATATTAGAAGTTCCTCCAATTTTCCAAGTATAAACATCCATCAAACTAAAGGTTAAGTTCATCCACATAGGTAAAGATAAAAGGATTATTATCTGCAAAAGATAAAATGAGAATCAAGATAGGGTCCCCTCTAGGTCCAACCCTAACACTGGGCCTAAATCATGCAACAACTGTTGTTCCACCCACCGGCAAAATATAATAAAAACCTCATTTCTAGAATGAAAAAGATTTTAAATTAATTGTTCAGAATATTATAGTGCTAGACTGATCTCATTTATTTCCGTTGTGGTTGTTGTCCTGTACTCGCTCCTTTTTCAAAAAAAATTAGTAAAAGCTTTTCATTTTGCATTTCACTCCTACATTTCATTCTATAGATTTCACCAAGCTTGGTCCTATCATTTTAACTTAATGGTGGCCTTTCTGAGTTTAGACACGCCATCAAACCTTCTGTCTGTCTCGTCTTAATTATCTTTTTGCTCAACTTATATTAATTACAAAAATTAATCTACCTGATCATTCAGAAAATCTTTTGCAGCCCCTTTGCATATCTTCTCCCTTGACCCCTGCTGCCTCTCCAAAGAAAGTTGTTTACATCCCAAAGTTCTCATTAGAGATTTCCAAACTGTTGTCCTACTCCCCTTGTTTATTTCTACCCTCAATGATCTAAGTCATTTTTTTTGTCTTTTAGTTTTTTTAAGTCATGATGTTGTTTTACAATACTTCCAGAATACACTCTTTGAGTCCTATATTCTCAAACCAAAAAGGTCCATCCCCTCATTAGATTATTTGATAAAAATCAGCACATAATGTGATTTCCGTCAAACAAATGTAAATTGCAACACATCTGAAAAACTTTTAAATGCAATTATCACAAGCCAAACCAAGTCTAATCTAAATTTTAGAGACCAAAACCAAGTGTAACTACTGCCGTCTGCCGGAACAACAGTTAACCCATAAGACTGGAGCCAAAAGAGCTTACTGTCAGCTTCAACCCCTTTACTATCATACGTAGATTATAATCTGTGCTGTATATATCCCAAAAGTTCCCACCAACCAAATTTTTATTTCTTTTTTAAAAAAGACCCACCAATCAAATATGAGATAGTAGTAAACATCCAATGCTGATTATGAGAGAAGTCAAGTTTGGGTTGTTCAAATTGCACAATAGATTGGCCCAAAACCCATACAATTAAATAAGCTAGCTGAAGGCCACCAAAAGGAGAATTTGTGTTGGGCATCAAGTTTTAACAAAACCACGGGTCAGTCACTCTGATTAAAAACTCAAAACATTTAATGAATAATTGCATAGTTGATCTAGACACCCCTGCAACTGCAAATCTTAAACATCAATGTAGCTTTATTTAAAAGAAGGCAGGTGCACGAGAAAATATAAAAAAATTAATGTTACTTGGGCATCAAACAACTCCATCCTGAAACTATAGATTATTCAAATTCTTTTAAGAAGTTGTAAAGTAGGTGCTTAATACTAAATAGTTAAAGAGAAACAGAAATGTATCTGACCTAAACAGTATGACACACGGCAAAGTTTTGATTCCCAGTTTCCCAACAAAGAAAGGGGCATTCTGCATGTCATATCACAAAATATAAATATAAGATATGAAATCATTAAATGTCTCAAATTTACACTACACATCTACAAATGAAGTAAATCAATAATTTTATTTATTTTAAAATTTTCGATTTGCAAGAGCTAATAACTACTCGGGTTAGCCAAGAAACAACCCCTACCATATATAAGAATATAAAAGCTAACCTCTGCATCAAGTCTGACAAACTTGGTGTCTACATGCCTTGGCGCGAGAGACTTCAAGTGTTTATCCAGTATCCTAAAAAAACATTAAAATGCTTACAACAGCAAACTGAACACACATGTGACTTGAGAGTCCAAAATTTGTAGATATTCATATAGCACCTTTGTTATAACTAATACAAATTTTAGTTGAGGCACCAAAGGGAACACACCCAGGTACACTGATGTAGAGAATGCATACAATGTTATGGAAAAAACAAGTTCTCAACATCAGAAGAAATTGCGATGTATACTGCATATGTAACCGTTCTATGATAAGGGCCTTAACATATTCCACAGGGGTTCCCATACATGCGAGAGAGAGAGAGAGAGAAGTAAATTCTTACTTGCAACGATAGAACTCCTGATGGTAGAAGTGACAAATCACTTTTTCACTACTAGTAACTTCACCCAAAAAGTCCCCTTCAGTTATCTCCCTGTACTCACCATGCCCTTGCTTCTTTAATGCTTGACGCTTCTCAGCTTCTCTCTATAAAAGAACCAAAACTCCTTATATCAAGAAGCTCAGCCAGACTCCAAATATTACATAATGTGCATTGAGAAGACTGATTTTCTAACCTTGAGAGCTGCTATTCTATCTGCATGTAACTTTTCCAGCTCAGGATCCTGATATCAACAAGAAGTAAATTATTATCTTTAAAAATAGATACATTGACTTGAAGGATGCAATTTAGATTAATTGACCGACTCACATCCATCAACTCGTCAAGATCAACCTCCTGATTAGAAGTGGATGAGGCCTGCGCCTTCTCTTGTGCTGCTAAAACTTCCTGTTGCACAAAAGAATAGTTAACACAAGTCCAACACAATTTAAACATCACCGTTGCACAAAAGAATAGTTAACATAAGTCCAATACAATTTAAACATCACCATCCTTCACCGGCCTTGCATGGTGTGGAATCTTTAAGTAATTTATCAAATCAAACAAACTCATGATTTAACCTTAAAGAATACGAAAAAAATAAAATAACTTTCACCCTAAATTATCTGTGTATAAACAGAGCACAAAATTATAGCGGAAGAACATAAACTTACCATGTCTCCTCCTCTTATAGATGTCAAATTTTGCATTTTAAAAAATCTAACATTTTTTGTTGCTCATTTACCTCGGCAAAATTTCTTGATTTAAAAATTGTATAGTACTAATCTTAGACAGCAGATGGACAGAATCGCCTTCCTTAAGATGGAAGTAGCAATATGCAATTACTCCCTCCGTCCCATAGTTATAGGCTGATTTCTTTTGGCACATAGTTTAAAAAAATCAATTTAGTGGCAATTTTTAACATAAATTTTCCACATATACCCCTTAATATGGAATTAATGAATAAGTTAATTACTCTTTACTTATCACATTGGAACTCTCAACTTCATTGATTGACGTGTTAAAGTCCATAACCATAGAACTTTAACCAAAGAGAATACAACAACATTAAATGTGGTGATAAAAATAATGACATTGAATGTTGTTTCTTCAAAAAAAGAGTAATGGTTGAATATTTATTATAAGGGCATAAAAGTAAAACAATGAACCAACTAAATTTTATAAATAGTAAGTAGCCTATATATTGAGACATCTCAAAATGGAAAATCAGCCTATAACTATGGGACGGAGGGAGTATCATTTTATATGAACCATTGAATTATATTCACTATTTCATTACTCCACCGACTAGCACTTATGCAAATGACAGCAATATATTAATATATCACATGTATCTCGCCAGAAAATCAAATCTACTGCAATGAAAATTAAAAACTAATTTTCCAAATTAAACGAAAAAAGTAAAATTACTTATACATTAGAAATATATGTATACATATATATATATATATATACATATATTTATATACACAAATAGAGAGAGAAGGATGATTAAAGAACAGACCTTTTGATAATCACGGGCTGCTGCAGCCATAACATTGCCAAATGCTAAATTAGAAAGAGTCGATTTAACTGAATCCGGATCCATCTCTTAATTTCTCACTGTTCAAAGAATCAATAGAACTGAATCAGGATCTGGTCCTTTGAGTTCATTGTATTAACGATTAAGAGCATGTTCGGAAATGACTTATTTTAAAATGACTTAAAGTTAAAATTTAAGTTGACTTATAAGTTATTTTAAGTTGTGACTTATAAGTAAAACGTTCGGCACCAATTTGACTTATAAGTTAGAAATTAAGCTAAAACAAGTTATGAAGGTGTTCGGCTGATAATGACTTATAAGTTAAAATCAAATAAAGATTACTAAAAATGACATTAATAAAAAGATACATTGGTTCTACATGCAAACAGTTATCTAAACGATTCAAAATAAATCCACCCTAAGCTTCTACATATAATTAAAGTATCTACTATCTATGCCTTTTAAAAACATAACATAAGACTTGGAAGTCGTCATTTTACGGTGTATGTATAATTTGATTGCTTTAAAAGTCAGAGAACAAGTAGTGGGACCAAGTTCAGAAAGACGAGCATATATTCTACTAAACATAGAGTAATGCAGCAATTATTACAGTGCACATAAGGTTTGTGTTGGTGCCACTTGCAACGAAAGGAATGAAGGCTATCCAAAATTATGTATGCCAACCTGTCAACAGCATAAAACATCTTTTAAGTAGTAATCTTCACATGAAGGTCAAAACCAAAAAACAAACCCCCAATGTCGCAGCACATAAGAGTACAAATCTTGTAAAGAAACCCTCTTGCCACAATCACAGGAAATTATCCAAATCTTTCATAGTTATCTGGTCTCTGTATTATTAAATTAACATGAGCAAAATGTGTTGGATGAATAGATGAAGAGGCTAGATGGTTCAACAGTTTGCCTTAAAATAAATAAATTGAAAGCATATTCTTTGTGATGGTTATGTTAAAAAAATTACTCCCTCCGTCCCAGGATAAAAGTCATTATTACTATTTTGGGTTGTCCCATGTTAAATGTCCATTTTCTTTTAATAACCAAACTTTTACATTTTTTTCCTATTATGCCCGTAGTTAAAAATATCTCACACTTTTCTTATTCTAATTCTCTCTCCATATTTAATGACATTATTATGGACAATTTTGTCATTTTATTCATCTTCTTAATATGCGTGAAAAGTCCACTAGGACTTTTATCCTGGGACGGATGGAGTATTATTTTAAAAGAACTAACAGCAACACAAGGATACTAATAAGGAAGAAAAAGATAAGTATCAAGAGTTTGAACTAGGCATAATTTTATAGATGAAAGCACTCACGGACCATTGGAAAAAGTATCTATTGGGCGCTACCAGAGAGCAACAGGCAAAACTAAAGATGAATGTACCGATAAAGAGCAATATGAATCACACTGAAATAAATAAAGGCCACTGGTGGGAAAAAGTAAGGAGGTGGCTTCACAAGAGAAAATCTAAATTATGGAAATTCAAACACACCACAGGTTAAGGATATTGTTCATCCAAAATAGCCTTACTTGCAACTCCTTTAGTCCTGCAATGAATGTCATAATTAGATTTTTCTTTTGTCAAAAATGGTAATCATTCTTTCAGAAATCAATTACACTATGTTTTATAGGACCCACTGTAAGTACAACCACATATATCTAGGTGTCAAAAACTCGCATTATGTTTCATAAGAAAAAGAATAAAAGAAGAAAAAAAAACTAACATACGAAACACCAAATAAGGCATTCATTGCAGGATAGAAGGAGTACTTCATTGTTTAACATGAAGAGCTACGAATGTGTCCCCTTCCGATATAAAACTAATCTAAAAACATGAGCAAACTTAATGTATACAAAAGGAATCCAAGGCATTTGAGTGAGCCACAATAACTAAAACTGACACTAAATTTAAGTAGATTAATCATGAGAAAAAATTAAACCACTAAACAAGGGGTTTCGGTTGGTCATGCCTAAACATTAAAAACTATGTTGAGTTTCTGGAGAGTTGTGAAGCATGAGGTCCCCTTTTGCTCTATGTGAACCATTTGGAGGAAAAGAAGCAGGTGTTTCGAAGAAAAGAGCTCCACATGCTTAAGATTCTATATAGATGTAAGCCTCCTTTTAAAATAAAGAAGGAATTTCCGGGTTCTTAGGGGCTTCTGTGAACTTCTTAAAGACTTTGCACTTGGGGACTGGAGTTATATCTTTTTGAAGTATTGGCGTTAGGAATTTCTGAGCAGGATGTGCTTAGATGCTAGATAGTGTTTCTTTTCTTTGTTACCTCATGTGTGCATAAGTTACGCTCCCTTAGGTGCTTTCTATCTATAAAATTATACTTTAATTAGTCTTTATATACAAGGAAAGAAAAAAAAAACTACCCAGTGGCTATTATCAGTAAATAAAGTGTTTCTAAAAATTAAAACGGAACTGGCATACCATTAACATTCAGTAACAAGAATATGACCACAAATACCCACCAGTACCAATTGCAACCAAAAAAATCAGATGTTAACCCTGGATCAAGTAAAATCAGATATCAACCAATAATTTAATGAGCATGTTGCAATAATAGAATTCATAAATCATTCAATCTTTTACATTTCTCTTTTGTTGGCATGGAAAGCCAACATTAAATTTTAATGCTACCAGCTACATTATTAAGAGAAGGAAAAAAAATACATGAGTCAGTCCTCATGAACCAGTTCATGTGCCAAGAATGCTACATGTGGATATAATTATGTAAAACAACATTAAGCGGAAAAAAACCTCAGATATGTTAATATTAACCAACCCAGATCAGAACAAGCATGAATGATTACAGTAATCAATGTCCGCTACCAATAAATGAACATTATTTATCAACAAAACTCTGAAGAACAATTGTGGATAAAATGTAAATATGGTAACAGTTAAAAAGAAAAAAGACTTTAAGACCATGGTTAATAGAATGCAATGTGGTGTTTAAAAATGCCCAAAAATGGCATCTAAAATAATCAGAACCCAAATTAGGCCGTGTAAAGGATGAATATAAGAATTTCATAGTATACCCATCTAGAGTTAGCTCCCACACTCCCCAACTAAAACAAATCTTTAAACTTAAAAAGGGGATAATTTTTATTCTCTTCAAGAAAGTAGTCTTTGACAGCCTTGAACATATATCAAATATTCAACTAATTTAAACCTAATAATTAAAATGAGTTTATATAATCAAATACAACCTAATAATTAAAATGAAAACACCAAAAGGGCCATCAGAAGCCATCAAAATCTGATTAATAGGAAAACACAAGATCTCAATAAACTGTAATCTAAGAAATACATTATCTTTTACCTAATTCAGGTTATTAGAATTAGAGACAACTCGATCTTAAATTGTAATATTGATGGATCAAATCGAAAATTCCAAAACCATAAAAAGAATTAAAGCAGAATGAATTGTATAATATATCTGTGTATTTACATATCACAAATCGTACCGATGGTACTGCGACCCGGGAGGAATTGTAAGCCGAAACAAAGACCGACCCAATCGAGCGAGAGAGAGAGTGATTCAATCGAGCGAGATGAGCAGAGCAGCCGTTTGTTTACGTAGTGAAGAAATCAGATATTAGGTCGGAAGGACAATGTTATTTAGAAAAATAGAATTGGTCAAAATAAACACAAGTCAAAACAGCTTATTAGAAATGACTTATAAGTTATTTTTAAAATAAGTTACAAATCGTTACTTATTAATTTTAACTTATAATAAATCAAAAAATAAGTCACAAATTAAGTTGATACCAAAGAGGTCAACAGTATAAAACAACTTATAAGTTGATTTGATCAACATATAAGCTGCGGCCGAATACGCTCTAAATCATTTAGGAGCCACGATTTATATCATGAATGAAACTTTTTCGAATTCTCCAGAAGAATCAGCTTAAACCTTACCTCACAGCCCTTCGCAACCTTAAGCAGCTTTATGGATTCAACTGAAAATAAATGTCTTCCTCTCTTTTTTTTCGGCTAAGCGATTGGAAATAAAGCAAATAACCCGCCTTCCTAGTATGCGCCAACTCCAAGTGTTGAAATTATGAAAAGTCCATGGACCGGGCCGGATCGATATAAAAGATGACCCGACGTGAAACCATCCAAGTTAGTAATTTGTTTGTACTCACACGTACAGCCTACTCTTTTTTTATTTATTTTCTTTCCACTTTTTGCGGAGATATTTTAATAATATAAACTTGGTCTTTTTATTTTATTTTTTATATATATATTGGACTACAATTCCTTTTCATGGGTTTATACTTTTCCGATTAACATGTCTTCTTAAATTATTACTAAAATAATTTTAAGTAGTACAATTAACTGAATAGATCAAAGTTTCATCTCCTTAAAACACTGTTGACCCGGTAACTAATGCCTTTGCTAATCTGTTTGATATTTTTCATCTTCTTATTTTTCAAATGCTAAATTAATAGCAACTGTATTGTAAGGCCATGAGAATTGCTCCATTCAATCCACAAAAAAGGCCTTATTTTATTTTTTTAATTAATTTACAAAAAAAATCTAAAATTTAAAGTCGATATAAATTTATATAATTTTGATTAATACGATTATTTATATTTTAAATTAGTTAAGTGTATAATTAAGTGCAAAATTATTATTTTGAAAATTAAAGTAAATTTAAATTACAATTCAAATTTTAAAATTTTATAAATTAATTAGAATCAACTCAAATAAAATTATTTGAATGCAACTGAGGGAGTATTATTTTTACCATAACTTATTCATAAGTTTATGCCAACTTATACTGAGGAGCAATTCTAAAATTTCGTCTGCTTTTTGGGTTTAAAAAAGTATGAATTTTGAAAAACGGAAATCATACTCGTCCATTTTTGGAATGCCATCTTAAATTCTAGGAAATTGTTAAATCTATAACAAAAATTGTTATTTTCACGACAAAAATGTCGTTATAGATCTTATAGCGACGGTTTTTATCGTCGATATACATCTATAGCGACACTTTTTGTAAGACCCCAACTTTTATGAATAAAGAATAATTTTCTCGAATTATATTTTTGAATATTATGGTGTTGATTTGATATAATGTTATAGTTGTGGGTAATATTTATAAATTTTGCAAAGTAAGCAAGTGGTTATATAATATTCGATTGGTCGGGGAATATTCTTTTTGTCAAAGAATATTCGTATTTACTAAGACAATTATTGCTGGACCCTACAACCAAGTATTGTCGTAGTTAGAAAATGACAAAATTATCTTTCTATAAAAATAATGGGAGAGGTGTTACTCAAGTTAAAACCGTTGAACTACCCTAGTAGTAAAGTACAATGAATACGCGTGGTTGCATAATAAATTACACCAGATTGATTATTGATGCTTTACGTGAGAAGTCACCGCTTATACTCAATTATTCTTCTACAAAGAATTGTCAGATCATATGTGAGACCTCAATTTTATGAAATAAAAGTATTCAATTTTTTTTTTCTATTTTGGTAAATAGCGACGGTATTGATTATCGATGCTTATGTGATAAGTCACCAGTTTTGTTTTTATTGGTATTATTAATGTAATAAAATGTAAAAACTTTTTATATAAAATGTAATACTTTTATAAAGTTATTCTATAAATAATATATTATATATTCTATCGTGCATAGTATTTTGCATAGTAAATTTTTTTATAAAAATGTAATACTTTTATAAAGTTATCTCATTTTATTAGATAATAATTAGAATATATTATATTTTATTATGCATAGTATTTGCATAAATACCATATAAGATTTGCATAAGAAAATCTTTTATAAAGTTATTCGCTTTTATTAGATTATAAATAGAATATATTATATTTTATTTAAAAGATTTTGCTTTAAATATGAACCGTCGATTAAAGTAAATCAATCCTGACCGCTCATGAGTTAGTTACTATGCTAGACTATTTTTCTATAAATAAAGCTCATTCCTTCATTATTTCTTACAAATTCACCAAACTCTGTAGAAAACTATAGAGAGAGTTCTTCTATAATCTTGAAGCGTATTTCTTTAGAGTTTAAGAAAGCTTTGAAATAAGTCTGAGTTTTCTTCAAGTATATTCCCGCCTACCAAATTTAATACTTTTCTTTTTAAGGTAAGAGATATTATTTGTTGTACTCGTAAGTGCGCGTTTTTTTTTCTTATTCATGAAGAGAACTTCATTATTCCATTCTTTATTATTCTCATTGGAATAACTCAGATATGTGGATACCCTATACTTGGTGAAATTCTTCATTATTCCATTCTTTATTATTATGTTGGAATAACTTTGCTTATGCCAAGTACTGCATACATGGTAAAATTCTTTTGTTATTCCATTCTTTATTATTATGTTAGAATAACCTGTATACGCGGGTTACCCTATACTTGGTGAAATTCTTCTGTTATTCCATTCTTTATTATTATGTTGGAATAACTGCTTATGCTGTAAGTACCGTATACATGGTGAAATTCTTCTATTATTTCGCTTCTTTATTATTCGCTTTTAATATCCTGCTTGGTGCGACATTACGCTTTGACTCGTTCCATTAATTATTCTGTTGGAATAACATGTCTATGCAAAGTACTGCATACATGGTAAAATTCTTCTAATATTCCATTCTTTATTATTATGTTGGAATATCCTCGTCATGCATGCGCTTACTGTGGGACTTGGTTCCATCTTTATTATTCTCGTTGAATATCCCGTCTGCAAGGCGTTTCTGTTGGACTGGGTTCTATTCTTTATTATTTTGTTGGAATATCCCGTTTGTGCGTTTTACGCCGGACCTGGTTCCGTTATTTATTATTCTGTTGGAATAACTTGGCGTTGATTTGTATTCATGTTCAATATAGTCCCACTTTTTGGTTCTAATAGGGACTGTTTAGTTGTTGTAAATCCTTATGCCTTGCTGTATGCATAGGATGGCAGTTAGACCCCAACTTTTATTTTGATAGAGGGGTAGATGGTAGTGAATCCTCACTTTTTGTCCATTAGAGGATAATTGGTGGTGGACAGTTTATGCCTTGAGCGTTTATAGAAGTATGCCAGATGTTTAGTCAGTCTGTATTAAAACAGTGGCATATAAATATAAATGCATTATTATGATATGTGTTGGAAAATTTAAATAGTAAATTTTTTATTTAATATTATGTGAATACAGTAGACTGATTTGGGAAATTTAAAAAAAAACAAACAAACTTAACCCACTAATGAGGGAGAAAGACTTCCAAATATTGGTAACTTAAAATTTTCACATAATGATCATCTGATTGTTTGAATACAAAGATGGCGTGCTACATCTTTAAATTTATATGATAATAGAACCCGAGTAACGTGTTAGAATTTTGTTTCACTAGATAATGCAGCCTAGACGAGTACTGAGGAACCAAGAGATCGAAGCGTCAGTTAATAATGCAGCGGGAGCTCAACCAAACCCAATGCAAGACTTTGTCAACATGATGGTTGAAGCCATGAGGAATCAAGCTCAACCTGCGAGAAATCAGGCAGGAAACCAATTAGCCAACTTTAAGGAATTCAAGGTAGTAGGACCGCCGGAGTTTAGAGGAATAACAGACCCGATAGAGGCCCAGACGTGGATGAAGGAGATTGAGAAGGCCTTCATTATTGCTAGAGTAGCAGAAGAACATAAAACAATTTTTGCTACCTACTTAATGAAGGGTGAGGCTAACTATTGGTGGGAGGTCAACCAGAACAAAGTCGGGACTGGAATCGTGACTTGGAAAGCGTTCAAAAAGTTGTTCTTTGAGAACTACTTCCCTGAGGAAACACAAGCCGACATCGAGGACATTCAATATGATAGTGCAAGATGCCGTGGCATCCAGGGAGGTGGTGTCAGGTATAATTTCGATCAACGATATAAATACTTATGTGTTATTCGATTCGGGAGCTTCATGTTCTTTTGTATCTGATGAATTTGCTCAAAGATTAAATTTACCTCGTGAATTATTAGAACACCCAATGAATGTAGAAGTAGAAAACAAAGAAATTATCCCTGTAGACTACATACATAGGACCTGTTGTGCTGATGTAAGAGGGTTTAAGCTTAACGTGGATTCGATTCCGATTTGTCTTAGAGAGTTTGATGTAATCCTCGGGATGGATTGGTTATCAAGTCACAGAGCGGTCATTAACTATAAGAAAAAGTGCGTACACCTAAAGACTCTGAATAAGTCAAAGGTGGTATTTCATGGCAGTAAATCGTCGAGACAATCTTGTTGTCTGACGATGATGTAAGCAAAGAAGTTGCTTAGGAAAGGTTGTATAGGTTATTTGGCTCACGTTGTGGATACCCGCAAAGTCGAGGGTGAATTGGGTCAGATACCTATTGTAAGAGAATTCGTTGACATCTTCCCAGATGAGATTCTTGGATTGCCACCAGATAGCTAGAGAGATATACTTTGTTATCGATTTGGCACCAGGGACATCACCGGTATACAGAGCGCCGTATCGCATGGCTCCGATAGAAATGAAGGAACTGATGATTCAACTAGAAGAATTGTTCGATAAGGGATACATTCGACCGAGCGTTGTTAGGTTTGTAATATTCAAGAACGCAATCAAATTGCAAAAAGTAAGCGAAAACGTGTAAAAATCAGAGTTTAAAATTTTTACAAACCATATACCCGGATCACCCTTTATGCACAATTATTAATTAAACGAAAAAGATGAATAAGAAACATACCCTTGAAGATCCGAGCTTCCTCGTGTACAAGTTCACCTCCAACTTTTTTCGCTCAACTTGAATCCACCGGGTTTTGTTCCTTCCTTTCGATCAACGTTAGCCACCCAAGTGTTTGGCCTCTAGAGGTGATCCACCAAGGAAGAAGAAGGATTTAAGAAGATGGGTGGTTGGCTAAACCCTAGTTTTTCTATCTCTATAGAAAAGGCGTACTCTCCCAACTATTGGAATTATTACGTAGTTTTGATATCTGATATAAGACTCCTCTTATAAAGATATCAAGTAACCCTATTAAAATAAGGTATTATTTAATTAAACCCTTTTAATTAAAAGGGCTCCTAATCTTATTAGGGATAATTAATTAAACTCCTTTAACTAATTTTCCTTCCTAATCCAATTAGGAATAAATGAGAGTACTTATATTAAATTAATTCCTAAACTCTTTTAGAAATTAAAATAATAATAATTGTAATAATATTAATAAGACTCTCTTATTAATTTATATTTAATATTTCTAAAATATTAAATAATAATATTAAGCTATTTAATTTATTCTATCACCATAGATTAAATTAAATATACTTAACATATTATTACGATTATGCCATTAACTTCTTAAATAATTATTCTTCCTTTTATGGTGTGACCCTTTAGGTTCTCCATATTAAACCTATTGTGAATAAATCAATTAGAATAATTCTAATCTTATTTAAATAAATAAATTAAACAATTAATTTATTTAAATAAATAATATTTATTCTACAATAGGATAAGCCTCCCTAGCGATCAACGACTTTCCGTATAATATAGATTTCAACATTAATCATTAAAGAACCTTTGAGTAAATAGTTACCGTGACAATTCAATCCTTCCACCATACAATGTCCCAATTAAATATAAGACATGGAATTACCGTCAAGTCTTATTTTATTTAATTATATGTATTTCGATCCTTAAATGCACAACTCCAAATAATGCAAATTAGAAACTCCTTTCTAATTTCATTCTCGCCGCCAAGGACTACCGGGTTGTCATTTATCGAATCACATAGACATTTCTCTTCTTTAATAGTAGTGGTAGATTCTTTATCGATCATACATTATCTCCATGTACAACTTATTATACCCAAGCATACCCTTTGATATACCCTAAGGGTCTTAAGGAATAACTCAAAGTATAACTCATCATACACAAGATACTATGATGATCTCAAGTCCAAGGATCACTCAGACTACTATCACTACAGAATTCCTATCGACAGCAAGTAAAACTCCATTAGGTATTCCTTAGCTAGCCACGCTCAAAGAACTTATTCTCTAATAAGCACCTACATACTTGCTTTAGTGTCTCCACACAAATGATCATGAGATCAATCATCCTCATCCAACGAAAGCAAGAACGATGTACTAATCTATCCTGGATTCACTAATCCCCAATTTAGTAATCCAATGATTGGGAACTATTTTAGTTTTAAGCTTTCTAAGAATTTAGATCTCATTAGAATGATCATCATCATTATTCTAAAAGCATTGCTTAAAACTATGGGTTTATCATATATTATAAAACAACATCATGTAGATAATTAAAAGCCTTTAATAAATTAATACTTTTTATATAATAAATGAATAAGATTGTTACAAAGTATATGCTTTATCATCAAACATGATCGGCTTGTGTGCATACTACTTTCAATCTCCCACTCTGCACTAAAAAGCCAATCGTCCATGGTATCTCATATTCTTCTTCTCTAAGTGACGATTATCCCGCATTGTTGGATAAGCTTTAGTTAATGGATATGTAATGTTGTTCATGAGAGTCCACTATCTCTATAGTGATTTCCCATCTTTCAATGATTCTAATAATCAAATAAAAGTGCCACAACACATGTTTAGATCCAAGATGAGACTTAGAACTATTCCTAGTTCTCAGAATGAACTTTTAATCCAAACAATCAACTCATAAACCTTCATTTATAGCTATATACTTTGTCTTTATCACTAAACCAAAGAACTCTTTCTTTGCTTGGAACCTTTCCAATTCATCGCACCAATCGCTCAAGATAACGCTTTACCTTAAAGTGGATTTTTCTCGTCATCTTGGTCCGTCTCGAAAAACTTGAGTCTGTTAAGCCCTCTAATTTTAATTTAGACCCACCATGAATATGATCACATCCTTAGTGCTTGGGTTAAGCACTTTAAGATGTTTTTCAACGACTCATAGTGAGCTTCTCCATAATACGACCGATCAACATCGTCTCTCGTACATTTCATTGCATACATGATTGTCACTCATGCGACCTCTCTTTTCGTGAGTCCATGGGGCTATTAAGAGATATACTCCATAGCTCATCAACATGAGACATCTCTTGAGTTTGTCATGCTAAACGACTTTAGCATCAAATGAATATACGCTCCTTGGGTTAAGTCGAGCATCCTCTTAAATCTATCTATATAGATTTTATCCCCAATTAAGATACTCTTCCCAAATCATTCATGGAGGAATGTTTACGACAAACTTTATCTTTACTTGATTGTAGCATTAGTATGTCATTCCTCATCCGTAGTATATCAACATATAATACTAGGAATGTCACGACGCTCCCAATCGACCCTTTTGTACACACTAGAACTCTTACCTCATCGTATGTAACTCTCAGATCATCATCTTCTATGATGCGTACCTCATCATCGCCATCCATGATGAATCCATACCTCCTAGGTATCTTCATCATTATTCCGCATTTACGGTATCTTGGTTGGGTACAACAGTCTATCTACGTGTTCCTATTATTCGACTTATAGTGTTTTTGTGGTTCTTGAATTCTTCAAGATCTATTATCCTCCCACTAGCCCCTTTTAATGATAAACACCTTAATCTTAGAAGGCGCGTGTTTCGTAACAAACACCTTTTGCTAAGTAGAATTATAGAACATATACCCTAAACTTACTTTAGGATGTCCCACAAATCAGTATACATGTCAAATCTTGTCCCAAGCTTATCCTTCAAACCTTTTCACATAAGTCGACAACCCTTTATCTTAACATACTTAAGATTAGGAATCCTCCATGTCCATAACTTTTATGGAGTCTTCAAATGGATTTTGAGGTTACCTTTTCGTAGATATGCAAATATTTCTGTGATACGACCCCTGTAAGGATACTTTGAATGTCGGTAAAAATCATTATGGATCGCACTATGTTCAAATAGGTACCATTTTTCCTTTCAAATACATCAATCAATTATTATGTATCGAGAGGCATCCATTATGAGAAAACCATTTGAGATGATCTAGAAACTTATTGCACAAGTATTCCTTCCTTAATCCGATCAAAGAATCCTAATACTTTGCCAATTTGTTTCACTTTTGAATTCTTTGAACCTTTCAAATAATTCACACTTGTATTTCAGCAAATACACATATTTAACTCTTTGAATGATCATCTCCTTTTCTTATATTATTTTGTTCAATTTATAAAATAATTTTCACGTAAGTCAAGTATACAAAATCCATTAAGTAATCTTTTTCATTTATACTTAAACATTATTATTATAAATAGAACAACAATTGTTCTTAATTATAATACCAAAAATTTTATTGTCCAACAATAAAATGGAAATAATATTTCTAACAAGAATTGGAATACAATAACAACTTATCGACTTAATAGATTTGCAGTAAAGCGCTAAACTATAAGTTTCTATAGCTAATGCAAAGAACCTTTGCTTCATTTTCCACACATAGATTACTTATCTTTGTTTAACTTTCTACTTCTTACCTTGGTCCCTTCATAAATCTATATTTATGATAACCAAAGTCGGTATCCAATACCCAAGTAGAACCTCGACTTAAATTTTTTTTTATTTCAAATCATGAACAAAAAGCAGATTTATAAATCCTAAACTTCACTAAGCTTCTTTGGTTAGCCTCTCTGCAAGATGCTTCTCGCAGCTTTCTTTCCAAAGTCCAAAGCTTATTGCGGTAAGGAAGCAAACTCCTTTGCTATCCGTGACGCTTTTGTTCTTATTATCCTTCGTTTTTGCCTTTCTATATACCTTCTTTGAATCGCTCTTCCTTTCAAAAGATCATTTGGCCCCTACCAAGAAGACATGATCTTTCTTGTTGAAAGTGACTCTCAACATTTTTCAATATTTAAGCAAATCGAGAGAGGTCGATATCTAGCTTGTTCATATAAAAATTCACAACAATTGTGAAAGGAGTCCGGAGTGAGTGCAAGATCAAATCTTGGCTCAACTCTCCATCCATGACAAAACCAGGTTGTCCTAATTGATCAATCAAATTGATTATGTTAAGAACTTTTATTCGCATTTATAGTGCCATTGGCCATTCTAGATCGGAAGAGCTCCTTAGATATCTCGATATCTATCGGCCCTACTTTCCTCACCATCAACTACTTGATGTGCGGGAATATAGTAGAGAGCATCCATAGTTTCATCGTCGACGCTAAAAGCTTGTTACTCATGGATGCGAGCATGATGCATCGAGCCAATCAGGCATCATCTCGCCACTTTCTAAAAGTAGCAATCTCTTCCTTAGAGGCATTGTCTCTGCAAATTGCGAGGATAGGCGATTATGACATAAGATAGCTTTTCAAATGGCTGAGAACTATTCTCAAATTCCTTAACCAATCCGCTTAATTTGGCCCGTTAATTTAGCATCTAATATGCTTCGCAGGATAGTAATTTTAGACATTGTAAAATTCTCAGAAATGAATTTGTAATTAACAACATTTTAACATACATTCTTTTATTAATTACCAAAATAAATTAGGTCTTGTTTTAAATTGGTATCTCCCACTATTTTCTTCAAACTATATTACCCTCAATATATATAGTTCGGCAAAATCTAATTAAAGATCTACTAGTGAGAATAAGGATCTCATTTCAAATGTATATAGCCTTGTGGTGACACAACAAACTATATATAAATAAATAGGTAGACAACTTTTGTCAATTACATCAACTATGCAACTCCTTTTCTTTTGCCTCTTAGATTATTTTGATCAAGGTGGTACACATCCAATCAAAATTATCCAAGTTAAGTCCAAACCTAGCACTCCATATATTCAAAAAGAAAAATATCATCCTTGTGGTGACACAACAAAACAATATTGTTCAATTTTCTTTATAAGCATCAAATGTGATAAATTAACATCTTAAATACTTAATACTTGCCTTGTTGGTGACACACAACAAACTCATATTAAATATTTAATTCTCTATTAATTTTATCATGCTGTAAGGCTTATGACGCTCGATATTCCAAATATCTTTGAACGCTTTTAGGACTTAATATAAAAAAATTGAGGGGTTTGTTATTAATTTGTCTCATCTTGTTTAGCGCGCGCATATATATATATAAAATACGCTATTATATTAATGAACATGCTAAGCATGTTTGCATAATATATAATATATATAGTATAAGCATGCACTTATAGAATACTATATTCTACTCGGATTGATTATGGACTTTTATTCTAGTTTGGTTCACTAGAGCCACCAAGTGAACCAAAAGGTCAAACCCTGGGGGTGCAAGGAATAATATTTAAATATAACTATTACATTTAAACCCTGCTCCATTACAAACGGGTCTTCAAGCGCCCTCGCCTCCTTGATCTCCAATTTTCAAAAATTTATTCTAACTATTCCTATTACAAAACTATTTAAAATAAATAGAAACCTTGATCAAAGAAATCAAGGGAAGTACATAGAGGGAGATAGAATTTACATTAAAAAAATTAGAGAAGACGAGGCACGCAGAATCTCCATTTAATAAAACCCATACATTCATGCATCCAACTAAAATAAAATCCAATCACATCGTCAATAGTCCATAATCAATCCCATTTATTATCATACACATCATCATATGATCAATAAATAACATTCATCTTATGAATAATAAACATTTAATATATATATTAATATCATTTAATGGGCAAATTTAGTTAGTATAAAATCTATTTTGAAATCAAAATAAACTCCTTTATTTTGATCCAAATTTAAATCAAAATAAAACTATTTTATTTTAATTTATCCAATTTGTAATAAAATAAACTATTTTATTTTAATCATAATCTTTAATCAAAATAAACTTCTTTATTTTAATTAATTATGGAATCCAATTCCATGTAATAAAAAAATAAACTCCTTTATTTAAGGAAACACTTGATTTTCTTTCCCATTCACAAATAAACTCCTTTATTTTGAATAATATGAAATCTTATTTCATATTTAAATAAACTCCTTTATTTAAGAAAATTATGATTCTCTTTCCTATTCACAAATAAACTCCTTTATTTTGAATAATATGAAATCTTATTTCGTATTTAAATAAACTCCTTTATTTAAGGAAATATGGAATCCAATTTCAACTCCAATTAGTTATCATAGAATCCAATTCTAACTCTAATTAGTTAGCATGAAATTTAATTTTAAATTAAAATAAACTTTATATTTTAATATAAAATAAACTTTTATTTTAATATTAAAATAAAAATTTTATTTTAATAATAAAATTATTAAGAATATTATATATATATAATAATAAAACAAAACCGTTATTATATATATATATATATATAATAAACCGTTATTATCATATATCAAGATCAAACCATGTTCCTTTTATTTCCGTGAAGGACCACTTATTTTGCGTGGCTGATGGACTTGTGTGTGGGCGTGACTCACTTTGTTTTAAAAAAAAACGCAGGAAACTTCATATATATCTAATATATATTAACATGATGACATGAATCCTATTCATTATCTTATCCTGAGCCACGTGAGTATTAATCCAATTAACTATACAAACTATCATATATATGTATAATTAATCAAAGCATCGAATGCCACCAAAGAAATCACGGATACGCATACAACAAAAAAATTAGTTCGCGAATAACTTTGCAAATTATTTTTTTTTTATTTATTTTTTAAATAAATTTTATACAACTAAATTATGCCCAATTAAATTGTTCTAAACACATATCAATGTACATATCAAATTAAAACAATTAATAATTCGCATAAAGGTTTGGCTCTGATGCCACTGTTAGGTTTGTAATATTCAAGAACGCAATCAAATTGCAAAAAGTAAGCGGAAACGTGTAAAAATCAGAGTTTAAAATTTTTACAAACCATATACCCGGATCACCCTTTATGCACAATTATTAATTAAACGAAAAAGATGAATAAGAAACATACCCTTGAAGATCCGAAGCTTTCTCTCAGTACAAGTTCACCTCCAATCTTTTTCGCTCAACTCAATCCACCGGGTTTTGTTCCTTCTTTTGATCAACGTTAGCCACTCAAGTGTTTGGCCTCTAGAGGTGATCCACCAAGGAAGAAGAAGGATTTAAGAAGATGGGTGGTTGGCTAAACCCTAGTTTTTCTATCTCTATAGAAAAGGCGTACTCTCCCAACTATTAAAATTATTACGTAGTTTTGATATCTGATATAAGACTCCTCTTATAAAGATATCAAGTAACCCTATTAAAATAAGGTATTATTTAATTAAACCCTTTTAATTAAAAGGGGCTCCCTAATCTTATTAGGGATAATTAATTAAACTCCTTTAACTAATTTTCCTTCCTAATCCAATTAGGAATAAATGAGAGTACTTATATTAAATTAATTCCTAAACTCTTTTAGAAATTAAAATAATAATAATTGTAATAATATTAATAAGACTCCTCTTATTAATTTATATTTAATATTTCTAAAATATTAAATAATAAATATTAAGCTATTTAATTTATTCTATCACCATAGATTAAATTAAATATACTTAACATATTATTACGATTATGCCATTAACTTCTTAAATAATTATTCTTCCTTTTATGGTGTGACCCTTTAGGTTCTCCATATTAAACCGGTTGTGAATAAATCAATTAGAACAATTCTAATCTTATTTAAATAAATAAATTAAATAATTAATTTATTTAAATAAATAATATTTATTCTACAATAGGGATAAGTGTGACGCCCCCAAAATAGGTATACATCACCCATTCTGAGTTGTCAATACATGGTACAGAAACAACTACAACTTTATTATTACAACAGTAAAACTGTGAGTTTAAATACAAATATTATCTTCTGTATAATATCTATACTCAAATAAATCCTCATCACATTTATTGATACATTATTTTACAAAATGGTGAGGACTACTAAACAATCCTTTCTAAAACCTTCATTCCATACCCCGACTGCATCGCTTATATTCTCGCCTCCACGAGAAGAATGGAATAAAAGGAAAAGGGTGAGCTCAACTAGCTCAAGAAAGAATATTATGACTAAGATAATATACAACAAATTATCGTTAGTCTTCAACAGGAAAAATTTAATAGAATACAATAGACAACAAATTTTAAATCAATATTCGCAATGAAATAATAATTCATTAGAAGAGTTAAGTAGAGAATGCAAACTACTATCTTCTATGTATGAATTTTAAAAGTTCATCGCCTATCTTTTATCCCCTCAGAACAACAATCCATAAACATCCGGAATCAAATATTCATCTTCGCACTACAGTGCCAAAGATATCACTGGTTATCATTTAAAACATCATTCATTCAAACACTGCTCTTTTCTTTTCACTACTACAGCCAAAGATATTCTTCAGAATCATTCATCTTTGCACTACAGTGCCAAAGATATTCAATAATATCATCATTTAAGACCGAGGATGATGAAAATATTTTAAAGAAACGAATCCAAAGGAAACAAAATGACAAGGATTAAGGATTAAGGATTCGTAATTTGTTTTATCCATGTTCAAAAATACCTCAAAATAATCATAGTGGTGTAAAATTCAAGAATGATCAAAACATGGATACAATCAAAGCTAGTATCCGTAATAGATATTTTGACGAAAAGAAGAAATTTTATTTTTCGATGAATAGTGCCAGATACGTGAATAGTCAGATATCGTGAATAAGTCTTAGATATCGTGAATAGTAAATCTCGACACCAAAAGATAGAAATTCCACAAAAAAAACATTTTCACGCTTTCATAGTACTCGTGAATAAGAATCTCGTGAATAGTAACTCATGAATAGTAACTCGTGAATAGTAACTCATGAATAGTAACTCCGACATGAAAAAGTTCCAAATTTGATAAAAAGTTCCAACAATATTTCAAAGATAATGATATCAAGAAATAATATCATTTGAGAAGAAAATAACATCCCTTACCTCAAAGAATCAAGATTTCTAAGGAAAGATCGGAAGTGATGTTTGAATGAAACTTGTACCGAACATCAACTCTCAAAGTATCTAAATACTCACAAAATACGCCAATAATATAGAGAGAGAGAAAGAAAACTTTGTTTCGTGTGATTTTCAATTCTAACTTAGCCCTCTATTTATAGAAAATGTTAGCCCAAAGAAGGCAAATTTGACTCATATTACTATGGCTTTACCTCGCTACTATTGCCACCACCACCACATTTGAAATAAAATTCAAAGACATTTCTTCACCAACCACAAGTGGGGCCCACTCAATTCTAGAATTTTCCACCAAAAATCAATTATAAACCTAATTTCAAATCAAAGACCTCTTAAAATTCATAACAAATCATTCGTTCATTTTTAACGGTTCAAAATTTGTGGACATATACTCAACTTATATATGTATAACATATCCAAAAATTACAACGATCCAACTATATCGATTAAATATTATAACTCACACAATAAAGTCATTCTAATAACAATATCGATTTGATCTTTTAATACCTTCATTAATAACCACATAAATAAATAAATCCATCATTTATATCCACATCAAATAAATATTTTCTTATCATATAAATCAATAATTAATTATTCACAAATAATATTACGTAATCACAATTATGACAACCAGCAGCCTCCCTGAGAAGAGGGGCTTTCCAATAAGGATCTCTCCTCATCGGGCGCAAGAATTAGGTGACCAAACCTCTCCTTATGTAACTTTCTAGACATTTCCAATAATGTTATCTAATAATATTATTCAAATAATATGAATTATTGATCCGATAATGGGAAATACCGTAAAGACAATTATCAAAACAACAATAATATAAAATACCAACGCAAAGAATTATTGAATCAATAAAATAAAATATCGAATAAGAATTATCGTAATAATTATCGAGTAGTGCCTTCTCACGTAAGGATCAATAATTGATGCAATACCGCAAGCTATCGCTCAACAACGCGTATAGTGTGTTTTAACCACCGGTATTCCAACAAAGATTAATTCTGAAATAATTACGCCGTTTTTTAAACAACTTATATTTGTCGCTTTCCTCATCCAATCGCTTTCACATGGGCTCCACATATGTCATGGCTACCGTCATTTAATATTCCCCGATAAGTTAATATTCCACGACCAAACGAATATTCCCCGACAACAATGAATATTTTATAACCACTTGCTTATTTTGAAATATTTGCGTATTTTACCCCTAACTATCCACATTAATCAAATCAACCCTTACTATTTCAAAATAATAAATAAAGGAAATTCCTTTTATTTAAAAAAATTTTCGGGTCTTACAACCTCCCTCCTTATGAAATTTCGTCCTCGAAATCGACGACGACTGGTGTTTTCAAAAGGTGAGGATACCTCGCTTTCATTTCCGCTTCCAATTCCCTGTGTCATTTCCTCTATAAAGCATGATTCCTCCACAAAACTTTAACTTGTGGTATGACCTTTCATACAGTAGGACATGCTCCTTCCTATCCAAAATCTTGACAGTACCTCCTCATACGTTAAGTCTTCTACTATCTCGTCCTGCTTCTAACTCTATAACGTCGTTCGGGTCTTTCACATATTTACGGAAGTACGATATGTGAAACACATTATGAACACGAGACATACTGAGGTAACGCAAGTCTATAGGCTACATTTCCTACTCGGTCCAAGAATTTGAAATGGACCAATAAATCGTGGATCGAGCTTTCCTCTCTTCCCAAATCTTGTAACTCCCTTCCATGGAGCAACTCGCAATAATACATGATCCCCTACACTAAATTCCACGCCCTTTCGATGAAGATCCGCATAACTCTTTTGTCGATCTTGTGCCGCTTTGTATACGCTTGTCGAATCATTTGGATCTTTTCGGTAGTCATATCGTATTTAACTCCTGTCCCAACAATGTTGCTTCACCCACCTCATCCCAACATATCGAGAACGACATTTTCGTCCATATAATGCTTCAATGGAGCCACACCTATACTTGCCTCGATAACCGTTGTTGTAGGAGAATTCCACCAATGGTAAATACTTATCCCAACCGCCCTTGAAGTCTAGGACACGAGTCTTAATAAATCTTCAAGAGTTTGAATAGTCCTCTCGATTGTTCGTCTGCTTGGGGATGGTATGTCAACTAAATCGCAATCTGCGCTCCATAGCTTTTTGCAAGCTAACCCAAAATCTTGAAGTGAATCTTGGGTCACGATCCAAACTATGGATACAGTGCATGCCATGCAACCTCACAATCTCATTTACGCATATACTAGCAAGACGCTCAAGGAATAAGTCTCCCGTATCGGCAAGAAATGAGCAGATTTGGTTAATCTATCAACAATAACCCAAATAGCATTGATGCCTTGAGAAACCGTAGGAAGACCCGTAATCGAAATCCATGGTAATGTGTTCCCACTTCCATTCCTAATCTCAAGTGGTTGCAACGGACCCTTAGGTACTAGATGCTCCGCCTTTACACGCCGACAAGTTAAACACATCGAGATAAACTTTGCAATCTCTCTCTTCATATTGTTCCACCAAAATGTATGTCAAGATCACGATACATTTTAGTACTTCCGTGATGGATTGCAAATGGTGTATTGTGTGCCTCCATCATAATCTTGTTCTTCAAATCGAGTCGTTAGGAACACAAAGTCTAGAGTGGACTCAAAGTATTCCTTCTTCATCAATTCTCGCTTTTAATAGCTCCTTCTCAGACTTTCTTCTTCATACGCGACGCACCGGCCTGCTGGCTCGAGCAACCTTAACTTTTTCTATTAAAGTTGGCTCTCTACGCGATACTTGACATCATCGCACTCGCTCTCGCATATGATCTTCTACTCAATGCGCCACCTACCACGCTCGCTTTTACCAGATGGTATCAAATAGTGTGGTCGTAGTCTTCAATAGTTCGAGCCAACGTCACGCCGCATGTTGAGTTCTTTTTGAGTGAAGAAATATTTAAGGCTTTTTATGGTCCTAATATATCTCCACTTTCTCCCCATATAGATAGTGCCTCCATATCTTTAATAAGAAAACGATCACGCTAACTCTAGATCATGAGTAGGATAATTCCTCTCATACTCTTTAAGTTGTCACGAGGCATAGGCTATGACTTTCCCACGCTGCATGAGAACACATCCTAACCCTTTACCTCAAAGCATCATCAGAGATAACAAATCCATCCGAACTAGATGGTATTGTTAGAACAGTCTTGAAAATAAGTCTCCTCTTAAGCTCTTGGAAACTCTTCTCGATTCTTCATTCCAAATGAATTTTGTATCCTTCCGAAGTTAGCCGAGTTAATGGAGTAGCGATTCGAGAAAACCTTTCCACGAATCTCCGATAATAACCAAATAAGCCCAAAAAGCTACGTGACTTCACCACCGACTTTTGCTGTTCTAACTTCAGATTGCTTCAATCTTCACGGATCAACAGATACTCCATGTTTCGACACCACGTGCCCAAGGAATGCTACTTCCTCAAGCCGTAACTCGCATTTCTTCAATTTGGCATATAGTTTGTTTTCACGAAGCCTTTGGAGTACCAAATTTCAAATGGTGCTCATGATCTTCACGACTTTTGGAATATATAAGGATGTCATCAATAAAGACAACAACAAATCGATCCAAATATTCCTCAAATACTTTGCTTCATCATATCCATGAAAGCCGCAGGAGCATTAGTTAGTCCGAAAGACATGACTAAGAATTCATAATGCCCATACCGAAGTTCTCAAGGCGCTCTTTGAATATCCTCGCCTAATCTTCACCGATGATATCCGTAATCGAAGATCGATTTTTGAAAAGAATTGTGCCCCTCAGAATCGGGTCAAACAAGTCATCAATACGAGGTAGAGGATACCTATTCTTGATGGTGACATGGTTCAATTCCCGATAGTCAATACAAAGTCGCATACTCCCGCCTTTCTTCTTTACTTAATAAAACAGAGCACCCCAAGGAGATGTACTAGATTTAATGAAACCGATGTCCAACAATTCTCGTAGTTGGACCTTTAACTCCTCAAGTTCAATAGAGCCATTCGATATGGGGTTTTAGAAATGGGCTTTGTACTGTGTTCAAGATCAATAAAGAATTCAACTTCACGCTCGGGGTAGATGGGAAGTTCTTCGAAATACGCCAGAAAGTCAATAACAACAGAATATTATTCAAATTTGACGTGTCTTTATTCAAATCCATAACATGGGCTAAGAAAGCTCGACATCCGCTTTTTCAATAAACGAATAGCTTTATGATTAGATATGAAAGTGATTGATTTTAATGGTTTAGTTGCTTGAATTGCATAACAGTTGGTTAGGAATATGAAAACTAACAACCTTACGAAAACAATCAATTTTGGCATGATGAGTAGTTAACCAATCAATTCCTAAAATCACATCAAAAGCAAGTATCTTTAAAGAGATAAGGTCAATGTGTAAGGTAATGGTGCCAACTTGAATCAAACAAGATTTATAAACAAAGTGGATGTGATGAAAGTTTCTCCTAACGGAGTTTCCACAGATAGATCAAAGTCTAATTTCTCCTGAGTCAAGTTTAAACGCTGAGCACATGCAGAGAGAGATAAATGAATGGGTAAAGACCCCAGATTAAGTAAGGTATAAACTTCGCAAGAATTTATAAATAGCTTACCCGTGATCACCTCGCTTGGGTTCCTCACATTATGACCAAATACAACAAACGCTTCTTCCTTAATCGCTGACTTTGACTTTTCCGGGATGCTTTTCGAGTCACCGTCCCCACTGAACTAGGTTTCGCTATCGTATAATCTCGAGAGATATGTCCTTCCTTTCCACAATTATAGCATACCTTGAACTGTCAGGGACGCTTTGACCGATATGTCCCTCTTTCCCCGTGATTTATAACATATGACCGGTGGTCGTTTCTCCTCCCTTAGAACCGATTCTTTTGCAGACGCTGCTTCACATAGTCGTTGTTAAATCTCCTTTTTTAAAATCTCCTCCCGACTCGCTTCTTCTTTTTTTCATGACTATGATTACCACCAGAGTGGTAACCATTTTGTCTCTGTCTGCTTTTTTCTCCGCAAGTTATCATTATTCTGCTGATCGCTATCTCCGGTACGATCCTCGTCAGGGTCCTCAACGACTGCATCGTATCTCTCGCTTCTAATAATTGAGCCTCTGCTTACAACATCCGAATAAAGAGAAAGTTTATGAGAAATGAGATACCGACGTATGCCGGGTTTCAAACCTCTAAGAAACATCCGCGTCATACGCTCCTCATTCTCCACCAAATGAGGTGCAAACTCGATAACTCGCAAACTTTGCCTCGCATCGAGACACCGCCATGTTATTTTGCTCTAATCTGGATGAACTCCACTTCCTTCATACGACGAACACTTTCGTGAAAGTATTTGTCATTAAATAGTCTCTCAAACGCCTCCCAAGACATGCCGAAAAGTACCGGATGGATGTACGCTTACGATTCCCACCAAGAGTCCGCCTCGCCACTAAAACATAAAGGTGGCGAATGGAACCTTCGTTCTCCGCATCCCAAGACATCGAATATCTTGGTAATTTGTTTGACCCATGTTTCCGCCATGATCGGATCGGCTTTCCTTAAATTCGTGGTCCCAACTTCTTTGACTGCTGTCAACGGATAACCCGTGAATTGCTATCATTTCCTCCTCAGATTTTGAACACGAGTCTCCTCGTCTGATTTTGTATGAATCGCAAAAAGCTTCTAAACATCCCCTCGCTCATCATCTCGCTTCATGGTGTTGTTCACAGAGGAACATTGCCACTGTTGTACGCTTCTCCTCGCTGGTGAGTACAAGCGTCTCCACTCTGCCTCATTTCCATTGTTAATATTCTCACGACATTCTCAAATACCGCCATAAAACAAAGGTTAATTAAGGAAATCAATATATCACATAATATCCCTATATATCGACTAACTAACAAATAAGCTTAGGTAGGACACACTAGCGAAGGATTTACTCGCCTCCTCCCTCCTAGTTCTATTCCCCGATCTCCGCCAAAGAGATCATATCCCTAAGCTCGATACCAACCGCGACGCCCCCAAAATAGGTATACATCACCCATTCTCGAAGTTGTCAATACATGGTATGTAAACAACTACAACTTTATTATTACAACAAGAAATCGTGAGTTTAAATACAAATATTATCTTCTGTATAATATCTATACTCAAATAAATCCTCATCACATTTATCGATACATTATTTTACAAAATGGTGAGGACTACTAAACAATCCTTTCTAAAACCTTCATTCCATACCCCACTTGCATTCGCTATATTCTCGCCTCCCGAGAAGAATGGAACAAAAAGAAAAGGGTGAGCTCAACTAGCTTTCAAGAAAGAATATTACGATTAAGATAATATATAACAAATTATCGTTAGTCTTCAACAGGAATAATTTAATAGAATACAATAGACAACAAATTTTAAATCAATATTCGCAGCAATGAAATAATAATTCATTAGAAGAGTTAAGTAGAGAATGCAAACTACTATCTTCTATGTATGAATTTAAAAGTTCATCGCCTATCTTTTATCCCCGTAACAACAATCCATAAACATCCGAATCAAATATTCATCTTTGCACTACAGTGCCAAAGATATTCAGCACCGGTCACGCTCATTCAAACACTGCTCATCTTTGCACTACACAAGCCAAAGATATTCTTCAGAATCATTCATCTTTTTGCACTACACAGCCAAAGATATTCAATAATATCATCATTTAAGACCGAGGATGATGAAAAATATTTTTAAAGAAACGAATCCAAAGGAAACAAAATGACAAGGATTAAGGATTAAGGATTCGTAATTTGTTTTATCCATGTTCAAAAATACCTCAAAATAATCATAGTGGTGTAAAATTCAAGAATGATCAAAACATGGATACAATCAAAGCTAGTATCCGTATTAGATATTTTGGACGAAAGAAGAAATTTTATTTTTCGATGAATAGTGCCGATACGTGAATAGTGTCAGATACGTGAATAAAGGTCGATACGTGAATAGTAACTCCCAGACACCAAAAGATAGAAATTCCACAAAAAAAACATTTTCACGCTTACTTAATAGTACTCGTGAATAGAACTCGTGAATAAGAACTCATGAATAGTAACTCGTGAATAAGAACTCATGAATAGTAAACCCGACATGAAAAAGTTCCAAATTTGATAAAAAGTTCCAACCAATATTTCAAAGATAATGATATCAAGAAATAATATCATTTGAGAAGAAAATAACATCCCTTACCTCAAAGAATCAAGATTTCTTAAGGAAAGATCTAAGTGATGTCAATGAAACTTGTACTTTGAATGAAGAACTCTCAAAGTATCTAAATACTCATAAAATACGCCAATAATATATAGAGAGAAAGAGAGAAAACTTTGTTTACGTGTGATTTTCAATTCTAACTTAGCCCTCTATTTATAGGAAAATGTTAGCCCCAAGCTGCATTTCTTGACCAACTACCGATGATGGCTTTACCGCTACTATTGCCACCCACCATATTTGAAATAAAATTCAGCACATTTCTTCACCAACCACAAGTGGGGCCCACTCAATTCTAGAATTTTCCACTAAAATCAATTATAAACCTAATTTCCTAATCACCACCTCTTAAAATTCATAAACAAATCATTCGCTCATTTTAACGGCTCAAAATTTGTGGACATATACTCAACTTATATATGTATAACATATCCAAAAATTACAACGACGATCCAACTATTTGATTAAATATTATAACTCACACAATAAAGTCAGTAATAACACCGATTTGATCTTTTAATACCTTCATTAATAACCACATAAATAAATAAATCCATCATTTATATCCACATCAAATAAATATTTTCTTATCATATAAATCAATAATTAATTATTCACAAATAATATTACGTAATCACAATTATGACAACCAAAAGCCCTCAGAAAGAGGGGCTTTCCAATAAGGATCTCTCTTATCGGGCGCAAATTAGGTGACCAAACCTCTCCTTAGATGTAACTTTCTAGACATTGCCAATAATGTTATCTAATAATATTATTCAAATAATATGAATTATTGATCCGATAATGGGAAATATCATGCGTGTGACAATTATCAAACAACAATAATATAAAATACCAACACAAAGAATTATTGAATCAATAAAATAAAATAATCGAATAAGAATTATCATTCTTCGTGAGACCCAGATTTTATCAATAAAGATTTAAATTTTGTCAAAATAATTTTTAATATTATGGTGTGAATTTGAGATAATATTATAGTTGTGGTAGTATTTATAAATTTTGCAAAAGTACGCAAGTGGTTATATTATATTTGATTGGTCGGGAATATTCGATTTAGCAGGAATATTCGTACAACTACCAATCATTGGTGGACCCCACAATGTAATTATTGCATTTGATTGAGAAAACGACAAAAATATTTTATTAAAATAACTACGGAAGTTTTACCGTGGTTACCGCTGAATCTACTCGATAGTAAAAATACGAAGAATACGTGTGGTTGCATAAGAGCATTACGGTATTGATTATTGATGCTTATGTGAGAAGTCACCGGTTTGATTCCATTATCATTATTAATAATATGAATTATTATAATGATAATGACGCTTTTATTTTATTCAGATTATTAACGTAATAAAATGTAAACATCTTTTATATAAAATAGAATACTTTATTAAAGTTATTCTATAAATAGAATATATTATATTTTATTATACGTAGTGTTGCATAGTGTTTTTTGCGTAGTGTTTTGACATAGTATTGCATAAAGGTTTGCATAGTAAAATGTTTTATATAAATAGAATATATTATATTTTATTTAAAAGATTTTTCTTTAAATATGGACCGTCGATTAAAGTAAATCAATCTGGACCGCTCATGGATTAGTTACTATGCATTCCATTTTCCTATAAATAAAGCTCATTCCTTCATTATTTTCTTACTTAATTCATTAAAACTCTAGAGAGAGAAATTATAGAGAAGCTATAGAGAGAAAATTATAGAAAGAAGAAGAGTATTCTCGCTACTTCACTACTTCTATATTCATTTTTTTACTACGGTAAGGGGTGTTATTCTTTCTTCTTGAGAGAACTTCATTATTCCATTCACTATTATTCTGTTTGAATAACTCGTAAAAGTGACATACCCTATACATAATCAGATATGCGATATCCTATACTTGGTGAAATCCTTATGTTATTCCATTCTTATTTATTCTCATTGAATAACTCAGATACGCTGCTTTACCCTATACTTGGTGACATTCTTCTATTATTCTGTTGGAACATCCTGCTGCGTGTGTTTTACACCTGGACCGGTTTTCGCTTTTTTATTATTCTCGTTGGAACATCCTCATGCGTGTTTTACACCTGACCGGTTCCGCTTTTATCATTCTCGCTGGAATATCCTATCTCGTGTTTTACACCGGATCCGTTCCATCTTTATTATTCTCGTTGGAACATCCCGCTTGGTGTGAATTTCACCGACCGTTCCGTTATTATTATTGCTTGAAATAACTCCGCCTATGGCGCGTACCGCATGCATGGTGATTTCTTTTTTATTCCATTCTTTATTATACCCAAATGGTTAAAACTTTGACTTCTATACTCCATGAAATTAGTAGAATATCCTTGATATTTGCGTTTCATCCAAAGATCTTTTCATGGAAATATTCTTCCGATCATTCTTGAATTTTACTCTCACTGAAACAAAGATTATGTCGACAATTTGACGTTAATAATTCATGGATTAAATAATTCTTGAACTTGTTTTATTGAATTACTATGTCATTGTCATCATCCTCATGTTATATTATGTTATCTTTGCTTACGTGCATAGATGAACTTAGTATGATTATGACCTGAGGATCATTCTAGATAATCATGACTTGATATAAATGATGTGACAAAAGTCCTCGATGGGCTCGTAATGCAATCGATGGATAGTTTTTGGTATGATTATGACTAGGGGTGATTCTAAGATAGTCATGACCATTGATAATTTGATGAAAATCCTCGACCGTGGTAGTGTGGATGATTAGATGTGGTGGTTTATTTATTAAGTTGAGTCTCAAATATAAAAATTGATGAAAACCTTTTAAAACCTAAAAGATAGTAGACTTTATTCTCTACTTGACTCTTTTAATGGATCGCTTATTCAACGCAGCAGTTAAACTAGTTGTCTATTGTATTTTATCGCTTTAACACTTGTTGAAGGCTAATGATAATTTATTCGCATTATCTTAGTCATAATATTTCTTCTTCGGGCTAGTTGAGCTCACCTTTCTTTCACCGCTTTCTTCTTCAGAAATGAGAACATAGGCGAGACGAGCCGGGGAATGAAGTAATGGTCCGTAGGATAACATTAGTAGTCCTCACTATTCTCGTGAAATATAGTGTGATAATAGTTGTAATGAGGACTCCTTTTGAGTTTGTATAATATCTAGTAGACAATATTTGTATTCAAACTCACGCTTTATGTCGATTGTATACCACACGCGCTTATATTAGTAAGTTGTATTTGAATTTATGTACCATGTAAGTGGCGACCCAAGATAGGTGACGATACCTAATTTTGGGGCGCCACGAAACAATTATCGAGTAGTGCCTTCTTACGTAAGGATCAATAATTGATGCAATACCGTGCTACTCGCTCAACAACGCGATTAGTGTGTTTTAACCAATTTGTATTCCAACAATGATAATTGGTAATTATTACGCCGTTATTTTTAAACAACTTATATTTGTCGCTTTCCTCATCCAATCGCTTTCCACATTATGGGGCCCACACATGGGTCACTGTCAGCATTTAATATTCCCCGAAAAGATTTAATATTCCACGACCAAACGAATATTCCCCTACAACAATGAATATTTTATAACCACTTGCTTATTTTGAAATATTTATGTATTTTACCCTAACTATCCACATTAATCAAATCAACCCTTACTATTTCAAAATAATAAATAAAGGAAATTCCTTTTTTATTTAAAAAATTTTGGTCTTACAATAAGCCTCCCTAGCGATCAACGACTTTCCAGATAATATAGATTTCAACATTAATCATTAAAGAACCTTTGAGTAAATAGTTACCGTATAATTCAATCCTTCCACCATACAATATCCCAATTAAATATAAGATATGGAATTACTCACAAGTCTTATTTTATTTAATTATATGTATTTCGATCCTTAAATGCACAAATCCAAATAATGCAAATTAGAAACTCCTTTCTAATTTCATTCTATAACCCAAGGACTACCGGGTTGTCATTTATCGAATCACATAGGACATTTCTCTTCTTTTAATAGAAGTGGTAGATTCTTTATCGATCATACATTATCTCCATATAACTTTATTATACCCAAGCATACCCTTTGATATACCCTAAGGGTCTTAAGGAATAACTCAAAGTATAACTCATCATACACAAGATACTATGATGATCTCAAGTCCAAGGATCACTTGTACTACTATCACTACACGAATTCCTATTGACGAATAAGTAAAACTCCATTAGGTATTCCTTAGCGAGCCAATGCTCAAAGAACTTATTCTCTAATAAGCACCTACATACTTGCTTTAGTGTCTCCACACAAATGATCATGAGATCAATCATCCTCATCCAATGAGCAAGCAACGTATGTACCAATCTATCCGGATTCACTAATCCCCAATTTAGTAATCCAATGATTGAGAACTATTTTAGTTTTAAGCTTTCTAAGAATTTAAATCTCATTAGAATGATCATCATCATTATTCTAAAAGCATTGCTTAAAACTATGGGTTTATCACATATTATAAAACAGCATCATGTAGATAATTAAAAGCCTTTAATAAATTAATACTTTTTATTAATAAATGAATAAGATTGTTACAAAGTATATGCTTTATCATCAAACATGATTGGCTTGTGTGCATACTACTTTCAAGCGTATCACCGTGGGGAGCACCAGTCTTATTCGTAAAGAAGAAGGATGGGTCATTAAGGCTTTGAATCGACTACCGGGAGTTGAACAAGGTCACCATTAAGAACAAGTACCCGTTTGTGAGACCCCAGATTTTATAAATAAAGATTTAAATTTCTTGAAATATTTTTTTGAATATTATGGAGTGAAATTGATATAATGTTATAGTTGTGGGTAATATTTATAAATTTTGGAAAGTACGCAAGTTGTTATATAATATTCGATTGGTCGGAGAATATTTGTTTTAACAGGAAATATTCGTACGACGACACAATCATTAGTGGACCCCACAACAGAATTAATGTCGGATTGAGAAAACGACAAAAATACTTTTATGAAAAATAACAAATGGAAGTTTTACCGCTAATATCATGCTTGAACTACTCATTAGTAAAAAATACAAAGAATACGCGTGGTTGCAAAGAGTAGCACACGGTATTGATTATTGATGCTTATGTGATAAGTCATTCGCTTTTGTTTTATTGGTATTATTAATGTAATAAAACAGAAAATCTTTTTATATAAAATGTAATACTTTTATAAAGTTATTCGCTTTATTAGGCTAATAGTAAAATCTTTTATATAAAAACATAATACTTTTATAAATTTATCTGCTTTTATTAGAAAATAATTAGAATATATTATATTTTATTATCATAGTATTGCATAAATGCACTGCGTATAGTGTTTTGTATAGTAAAATCTTTTTATATAAAAATGTAATACTTTTATAAAGTTATTCGCTTTTATTAGATTATAAATAGAATATATTATATTTTATTTAAAATATTTTTCTTTAAATATGGACCGTCCGATTAAAAGTAAATCAATCTAGACTGCTCATGAATTAGTTACTTATGCAATTCCATTCTTCTATAAATAAAGCTCATTCATTCATTATTTCTTACGAATTCACTAAAACTCTGTAGAAAGAAACTATGAGAGAGTTCTTCTTATAATCTTGGCGCGTATTTCTTTAGAGTTTAAGAAAGCTTTGAGCGTAGTGCAAGTTTTCTTCGAGTATATCCTCGCCCTACCAGTCGGAATACTCTTCTTTCAAAGGTAAGTGATATTATTTGTTATACTCGTAGGGAATATTATTGGTTGTACTCATAAGGGGTATTCTTTCTTTCTTATTCATGAAGAGAACTTCTGTTATTCCATTCTTTATTATTCTGTTGGAATAACCTATATACGCGGACTACCCTATACTTGGTGAAATTCTTCTGTTATTCTATTCTTTATTATTATGTTGGAATAACCTGTCTATGCGAAGTACCGCATACATGGTGAAATTCTTCTGTTATTCTATTCTTTATTATTATGTTGGAATAACTCCGCCTGCCAAGTACCGCATACATGGTGAAATTTTTCTCATTATTCTATTCTTTATTATTCTGTTGGAATATCCTGTCGGTGCGTATTATGCCCTCGACTCGGTTCCATTAATTATTATTATGTTGATTAACTTTGTTTATGTGAAGTACCGCATACATGGTGAAATTCTTCTATTATTCCATTCTTTATTATTATGTTGAATAACTCGCTTATGCGGCACCGCATACATGGTGAAATTCTTCTATTATTTCGTTTCTTTATTATTCTCGTTTTAATATCCCATGCTTGGTCGTATTACGCCTGACCGTTCCATTAATTATTTTGTTGGAATAACCTATCTATGCAAAGTATCGCATACATGGTGAAATTCTTCTAATATTCCATTCTTTATTATTCGTTGGAATATCCTCGTCCACAAGGCGTTTTACGTGGGACCGGGTTCCGCCTTTTTATCGTATTCTCATTGAATAACTCGCCTATGCTAAGTACACGCATGCATGGTGATTTCTCGTTATTATTCCGTTCTTTATTATTCATTTGGAACATCCCGTCTCGTGCTTTACGCATGACACCGGTTCCGTTAATTATTATTCTATTGAATAACTTATCTATGCGGGCACCGCATGCATGGTGATTTCTTTTGTTATTCCATTCTTTATTATACTCATTGGTTAAAGTTTTGACTTCTATACTCCATGAAATTAGTTGAATATCCTCGATATTTGCGCTTCATCTAAAGATCTTTTCATGAAAATATTCTTCCGAGCATTCTTGAATTTTACTCTACAAAGCGAAGATTATCGTGTTGACAATTTTGGACGTTATTAGTTCCTAGATAAATTAATTCTTGAACTTGTTTTATTGAATTCTTATATCATTGTCATCATCCTCATGTTTATATTATGTTGAAAGTCATATGTATTCAGAGTGCATAGATGGACTTGGTATGATTATGACTGTGGATTATTCTAGATAATCACGACCGTAATGTTACAAATGATGTGGAAAAAGCCCTCATTGGCTCGTAGTGCATTGATGGACATTTTTGGTATGATTATGGCTATGGATTTTCTTCGGCTAAGGGTGCAAAGATGAATTGTTTTATGGCATGATCAGATCATAATTAAAAAAAACACGATTATCTTTGGCGTAGTGGTAGTGAATGAATAATTCGTGGTCGTGATACTAATGAATATCCTCGGCCCGAAGAGTGCGTGGATGATTCGATGATGTGGATTAATTATCGAAATGAGTCTCAACGATGAAATATTAATTCATGGATGTGATAATAATGAATATCTTTAGCAGAAGTAGTGCATGGATAATTCAAAGATATATGGATTGATTATCGAAATGAGTCTCAAAGAATGAAATATAAATTCATGGATGTGATATTAACGAATATCCTCGGCCGTAGTGCAGGGGTGATTCGATGATGTGGATTATTTATTAAGCTGAGCCTCAACGATAAAATATTTATTATACACTTTTAAATGCGTAGAAGATAGTAGATATCATGTTCTACTTGACTCTTCTAAAATACAGTTGTATGTCTTTGGCATGTAGTGCAAAGATGAATTGTTAATGAATATCTTTGGCCGTGGTGCAAAGATGAATTTATTAGTATGATTTTTAGCAGGAATTCTGATTTGGTATAACCATGATTTTTGATGTTTCAGGTGAAGATAGGTGATGAGAATTATCTTCGTCCTAGTTGCGAAGAGAAATTTAGAACCACAATTATGATTATGAGTTATTCATGATATGATTGTGGACAAGAACTGTTGATTTATTTTACATGGATAAAACATTATTGGTGGACTTTTAACATAGAGAAGATAATAGACCTTATGGTCTATTTGACTCTTCTAATGGATTGCTCGTTCCGATGCAACTATGGTTGAAAAGTTTTATCATCTACCATATGTTCTAAATCTCTGATTTATTATTGATGAAAGCTATTGATAATTTAATTATCTTTAGTCATGATATTCCTTATCGGGCTAGTTGTGCTCACCCTTTCTCGCTTCACAATTCCTTTCGTGTAATAAGAGTGTTGTTAGTAAGAGTGTGTCACGGTCGAATGGGGATAACGAGGGAATAGAATAGTGGTCTTTAGCTTTGTGAAGGTTCTCCTTAAACAAGATAGAAAAGTGTGTTGTATTCTATACAACATTTAGTAGTTATATTTGGTGAATCAAATAGGGTGAGGTGAACCCAACTTTGGAAGGGTGTTTTGGCACTATCATATAAGATGTCTAATGACATACAACCTCGTGTTATCATAAGATGTTGGAAATGGGATTTGAATGAGGAAATTGACTCGGATCGGGTCGTGGTCGTGACGGGCGGGTTCGTGATATATATTTTTTATCATCACAAAACTACGCGCTTTTGGCGGCGGTTACATCTTAATTTTCCCTATAAATAAACGGTGTGGGAAAGCATTTTAGAGATAACAAATTTTCCTCCTGCTCGAAAATTTCAGTCCCGCCCGCTCTGCAGTAAATTCCCGTTCCGCTTCTTAAGTATATTCCTGCTCCTGCTCTGCAAAATCCTGCCCCGCTTCTGTTTTTCCTGCTCCATTCTTTGTGTTGAAAAAGTGCAGTGTGTTCTTCATTTTCTTCTGTAAGTACATGCATCATTACTATAGAAATAATTTCTATTTCTATTTACATGCATCATTATTGAAAAGTTCTTAGACATAACATAAATTTTGGTTCGATGAATTCTTAATTTTGTAATGCTACTAATTAAGAATTGAAATGCGTTTTATCTTGGAAAGCAATTATTCAATTAACCCTCAAAGATCTCATGTAATAAATTTCTTTAAGGAGACTTTCATGAATTCAAAAGACTTTGATTTATTTATTAATATTTTCTACGTGTTATATTTATATAAAATCATGTTCTGCTTTTTTATCATAAATATATATATATATATATATATATATATATATATATATTAAATAATACTATATATTACGTATAACAATCTTAAAGCAAATTTACTTTATTATGTAATTATGGTATTATTTAATCTGTTAATATTCTGGAATTTGTTTGCATATTAATAAATTTCTGTTATTATACTGAACTAGGATATATTAATATATATTCGGGATCATTATTTATAGATTAATATATTAATATATTCCGGTTTTTCTAAAGGAATACGGAATACAGATTTTCCTTGCATATGTTATGTAGAATGAATGTCATGAAATTCATTTCTTTAGTGTTTTATGATAGCATGTTAATATATATATTATGTTATTATAAGTATGCTGCAAAATGATTGCATGCTACAGGAATATTATATATATTGAATGTTAATTGATTGTAGTGTTTTTCTATTTTGTTTATTTATGTAAATCAGAAATCGTTTTCAAAGAAGAAAAAAAAAAAAAAAAAAAAAAAAAACGTTGGATTGCAGTATGTTAATTACAAGTATTATATATTTTCTCAAGTTACCGTTGAAGTGCAGTAATTAGTTTGAACGCAGTATTGGTTGATAATATGTTTGAATGCAGTAATCAGTAATTAGTTACTACTTTATTGGTTTGGCCTATTAAATATACCCTTGCTGCAATTATGTTCCTATTTGAGTGCATGTTTTGATATGGTTCACACATATATAATATACTCTCAATTCTGCGAAAAGGAGTACTGTCCTTTTTATGATACATTTTTTAAGGACTACAAAAAGGAGTACTGTCCTTTTTATGATACATTTATTAAGGAGTGCAAAAATTATGGCTTCTGATTGCATCATGAGTATTGTAATGGCATGTGGGTATTAAAATAACAAGTGTATTTATTTTTAAACACATCATTTTGTTAAACAGAAATTATTTCTGTTTGTTTAAGTTTTTTTTTTTATTATTAATTTTTCTTTAAATTGTTTTACAACAAAAAATTTTGTAAACAAAATTTGTTGTTTAAATTTTTCAAACAAAATTCATTATTTGAATTCTGTTAAATTTTGTACAATAGAAATTTGTTACTGTTTATTAATAGTTTTATATTTGTATAACAGAAATGGCAACTACAAGCACCATTCCTGCCGTGAGTATGTCTCATGGAGAAAAGCCTGAAAGGTTCAATGGAACTGATTTCAAGCGTTGGCAAGAAAAGATGCTCTTCTATCTCACAACACTGAACTTGACAAGGTTTCTACAAGAGGATTGTCCTACTCTTGTTGAAGGGGAAACTGACAAGGAGAAAGTGGCTGCTATTGATACATGGAAATATGCAGATTTTCTTTGCAGGAACTATGTGATGAATGGTTTAGATAATACATTATATAATGTATATTGTACAATTCAAACTGCAAAGGAACTTTGGGAATCTTTAGACAAGAAATATAAAACTGAAGATGGTGGCATGAAGAAATTCATAGTCGGTAGATTTCTTGATTTTAAAATGGTAGATTCTAAAGCAGTTATCACTCAGGTTCAAGAATTACAAGTAATTCTACATGACATTCATTCTGAAGGAATGTCATTAAGTGACTCATTCCAAGTTGCAGCAATGATTGAAAAACTTCCACCATCATGGAAAGACTTCAAGAATTATCTAAAGCATAAACGCAAGGAGATGAATCTTGAAGAATTGATCGTGCGACTTAGGATTGAAGAGGACAATCGAGTATCTGAGAAAAAGAGTGGAAGAAACTTCATTAAAGCAAAGGCAAATGTGATAGAACAAAGGCCAAACAACAACAAAAGGAAGCGTGAAGGCAAAGATGCTTTCAAGGCCAAGAAGAAATTCAAAGGCAAGTGCTTCAACTGTGGCATCCAAGGACATAAATCAAGTGAATGTCGCAAGCCAAAGAAGTTCAAGAAAGAACAAAAGCCTCAAGCACATGTGACAGAACTGGAGAAGCTTTCTGAAGATGTTTCAGACATGAACCTTTGTGCAGTTATATCTGAATGTAACTTGGTAGAAAACCCTAAAGAGTGGTACGTGGACACTGGAGCTACTCGCCACATATGTTCCAACAAATGGATGTTTTCTACTTACAAACCAGTAGAAAATGATGATCAACTCTTTATGGGAAACTCCTCAAGTTCAAAGGTTCAAGGACGTAGAAAGATTGTACTAAAAATGACATCTGACAAAGAACTGACTTTGAATGAAGTGCTTCATGTGCCAGATATCCGCAAAAATCTAGTTTTTGGGTCACTACTTAGCAAGAATGGCTTCAAGTTGGTGTTTGTGTCTGATAAATTTGTACTTACTAAGAATGATATGTTTGTAGGAAAGGGCTACATGACTGATGGGCTCTTTAAGATGAATGTTATGACTGTTGTACCGAAGTCTATTGATAATAATAAAATTAATTCTTCTGCTTACTTGTTAGAGTCTTCAAACATATGGCATGCTAGATTAGGACATGTTAATTATAATACTTTGCGTAGATTAATTAATTTAGAGTTCTTGCCTAAATTTGATATGAATCTTAAACATAAATGTGAAATTTGTGTGGAATCAAAACTGACAAGATTACCCTTTCATTCTGTTGAAAGAAAATCTGAACCTTTAGATTTAATTCACACTGATATATGTGACTTAAAGTTTGTGCAAACTAGAGGTGGGAAAAAATATTTCATAACCTTTATTGATGATTGCACAAGATATTGTTATGTATATTTGCTAAGAAGCAAAGATGAGGTTGTAGAAAAGTTTCAACTTTATAAAAATGAAGTTGAAAATCAACTTAGCAAAAAGATTAAAGCAATAAGAAGCGATAAAGGTGGTGAATATGAATCACCATTTGAAGAGATTTGCTCTACTCATGGTATTATTCACCAAACTACTGCTCCTTACTCACCTCAATCTAACGGTATTGCTGAACGCAAAAACCGAACATTGAAAGAAATGTTAAATGCTATGTTAAACAGTTCTGGAGCACCCCAGAATTTGTGGGGGGAAGCTTTGATTTCTGCCAATTATATTCTTAATAAAGTGCCTCATAAGAAAACTCACAAAACCCCTTATGAATTATGGAAAGGTCATAGGCCTTGCTATAAATACTTACGAGTGTGGGGGTGTCTAGCAAAGGTAATGGTTCCTAAACCTAAAAAGGTTAAGATAGGACCAAAAACAATTGACTGTGTTTTCATTGGTTATGCAAATAATAAAGAAGAAAGCTTATCGCTTTCTTGTTCATAAATATGAAATTAACGATATTCATGTTCATACATTTATTGAATCAAGAGATGCATCATTTTTTGAGAATATTTTTCCATATAATGGAAATAATGATTCAAATTCAAACAAAAGACCTTTGGATGCTACTAGTGACAATCCTGGAAATATAGACAAAGAGTCCGTAGTGGATGAACCTAGACGTAGCAAAAGGGCAAGGACTTCAACGTCTTTTGGTTCAAATTTTCTAACATTTTTGTTAGAAAACGATCCTCGAACGTACAAAGAAGCAGTATCCTCTCCAGATGCTTCTCATTGGAAAGAATCAATAAATAGCGAAATTGAGTCCATTATGCAAAATCATACATGGGAACTGGTGGACCTTCCACCTGGTTCAAAACCCTTAGGGTATAAATGGATCTTCAAAAAGAAGATGAAAGCTGATGGCTCAATTGATAAATATAAAGCAAGGCTTGTTGTTAAAGGCTATAGATAAAAGAAAGGATTGGATTATTTCGACACTTATTCACCTGTTACAAGAATTACATCTATTCGAATGCTAATAGCAATAGCATCTTTAAATAGACATGAAATACATCAAATGGATGTAAAGACTGCATTCTTAAATGGTGAATTAGATGAAGAAATATATATGGAACAACCTGAAGGTTTCACTGCTCCTGGACAAGAGAGAAAAGTATGCAAACTTGTTAAATCATTGTATGGATTAAAACAAGCACCAAAATAATGGCATGAGAAATTTGATAATGTTATGTTATCAAATGGATTTAAAATTAATGAGTGTGACAAATGTGTTTATGTCAAAAGCACTCAAAGGGAATATGTCATTGTTTGTCTTTATGTGGATGATATGTTAATCATGGGTAGTAATAATGAAGTTATCAACTCAACAAAACGTATGTTGTCAAATAGATTTGATATGAAATGCGACGCCCCCAAAATAGGTATACATCACCCATTCTGAGTTGTCAATACATGGTACAGAAACAACTACAACTTTATTATTACAACAGTAAAATTGTGAGTTTGAATACAAATATTATCTTCTAGACAATATCTATACTCAAATAAATTCTCATCACATTTATTGATACATTATTTTACAAAATGGTGAGGACTACTAAACAACTCTCTCTGTAACCTTCATTCCATACTCCCACTGCATTACTCGCTATATTCTCGCCTCCCGAGAAGAAAATGGAACAAAAGGAAAAGGGTGAGCTCAACTAGCCCAAGAAAGAATATTATGACTAAGATAATATACAACAAATTATCATTAGTCTTCAACAGGAAAAAAATCTAATAGAATACAATATACAACAAGTTTTAAATCAATATTCGCAAGAAATAATAATTCATTAGAAGAGTTAAGTAGAGAATGCAAACTACTATCTTCTATGTATGAATTTAAAAGTTCATCGCTCATCTTTTATCCTCAGAACATCAATCAATATATATCTCGAAATCAAATATTCATCTTTGCACTACATGTGCCAAAGATATTCATCACCGGGTCATGTTCATCTAAACATCTGCTCATCTTTTGCACTACACGGCCAAAGATATTCATCGAAATCATTCATCTTTGCACTACAGCCAAAGATATTCAATAATATCATCATTTAAGACCGAGGATGATGAAAAATATTTTAAAGAAACGAATCCAAAGGAAACAAAATGACAAGGATTAAGGATTAAGGATTCGTATTTTTTTTATCCATGTCCAAAAAAAATACCTCAAAAATAATCATAGTGGTGTAAAATTCAAGAATATCAAAACACGGATACAATCAAAGCTAGTATCCATAATAGATATTTTGGGACTTAAAAGGAAAATTTTCATTTTTCATGAATAAATAATAGTACCGTAATATATTCGTGAATAAGACTCATATACGTGAATAAATGCCAGACACGTGAATAGTAACTCTCACACCAAAATTTCTAAATTTGATAAAAACTTCAGATCAATATTTCAAAGATAATGATATTGAAGAAATAATATCATTAAATTGAAAAAATAATATCCCTTACTTCACAAAGACATTACTTCTAGTTGAAACACCTTGATATAAAGCATGATCGAACTTGCACTCAGATATAGCAATACTCAAAATATACTCAAAATACTCACAAGAATACGCCGATAATATAGAGAGAGAAAACTTCAGCTTCGTGTGATTTTCAATTCTAACCTAAGCACCTATTTATAGGAAAATGCTTAGAACACCAAAGTAGAAAATTTATTAAAATATTAATATATATATATATATATATATATATATATATATAATATAATCACACGCACACCTTTGAATCAAATTCAAAGAATTGAACACATGCCTCACACATGCAAAAAACGTTTTTTGTAAAAAAATATTTAAAACTTCAAAAATTAATTATTTCGAGCTTCGTAACTTCAATAATTCATAATAAATAGCCCTTTTGTCGTAAAAATTCAATCTCGCCTTTTTATAGGAAATTCAATTCTCTACAACTTTGCGTAAGAAAGTTTTTCCAAATTCCAAATAAATATCGACCAAATCCACAAACCAAGCATTTTACATGTGCTATAATCAAATTTCAAATAAGAAATGGGGTCCACCGACCCATAAAACATGCTTTAAATATTTTTGGTAACAAAATACTCCTCCTCCACATATACTCATATATCCACATTCATCGTAAAAATATCATCATTATTATATTATTAAAATATAATAATATATTTAAATGAATTATTTTATCGTAAAAGATAAAATTTCAATTTTCAACAATTGTCACATTAAAATTTTTCTCCATCTATATCCATATAAAATCAATATTTTCTCATCATATGAATCAATAATTAATTATTCACAAATAATATTACGTAATCACAATATCGACAACCAAGCAGCTCCTGTGAAAGCAGGGGCTTTCCAATAAGAATTTCTCCTCATCGCGCCAAGCAATTAGGTGACCAAACCTCTCCTTAGATGTAACTTTCTAGACATCGCCAATAATGTTATCTAATAATATTATTCAGATAATATGAATTATTGCTTTAATAATAAAAAATACCGTAATGACAATTATCAAACAACAAAGAATATAAAATATCAACGCAACAATTATTAAATCAATAAAATACTTAATAAAGAATTAAGAATTATCGTAACCATTATCGAGTAGTGCCTTTCACGTAAGAATCAATAATTGGTGCAATACCGCAGTACTAACGTGTTTTAACCAATTTAGTATTTTAACAAGATAATTCTGTGAATAACTACGCCAAGTATTTTTAAACAACTTATATTTGTCGCTTTCTTCATCCAATCGCTTTCCGCATGGGCCCACAAAAGATCGCTACCATCAGCATTTAATATTCCCCGACAAAGAAGAATATTCCACGACCAAACGAATATTCCCGACAACAATGAATATTTTATAACCACTTCTTATTATTTTGAAATATTTATGATTTTACCCATAACTATCCACATTAATCAAATCAACCCTTACTATTTCAAAATAGAAAAAAATTAAATTTCATTAATAATAAGTTGGGGTCTTACAACCTCCCTCCTTATGAAATTTCGTCCTCGAAATCGACGACGATTTTACGTGTGTTTTGAAAAGGTGAGGATACCTCGCTTTCATTTCCGCTTCCAATTCCTGTGTCATTTCTTCTATAAAGATGATTCCTCCACAAAACTTTAACTTGTGGTATGACCTTTCATAGCGTAGGACATGCTCCTTCCTATCCAAGATCTTGACAGTACCTCCTCATAACGTTAAGTCTTCTACTATCTCGTCCTGCTTCTAACTCAATAACGTGGTTCGGGTCTTTCACATATTTACGGCAGCACGATATGTGAAACACATTATGAACACGAGACATACTTTGAGGTAACGCAAGTCTATAGGCTACATTTCCTACTCTATCAAGAATTTGAAATGGACCAATAAATCGTGGATCGAGCTTTCTCTCTTCCCAAATCTTGTAACTCCTTCCATGGAGCAACTCACAACAATACATGATCCCCTATACTAAATTCCACGCCCTTTCGATGAAGATCCGCATAACTCTTTGTCGATCTTGTGCCGCTTTGTATACGCTGTCGAATCATTTGGATCTTTTCTAGTAGTCATACGCATTTAACTCTCGTCCCAACAATGTTGCTTCACCCACCTCATCCCAACATATCGAGAGAATACACTTTCGTCCCATATAATGCTTTAAATGGAGCCACACCTATACTTGCTCGATAACTGTTGTTGTAGTAGGAGAATTCCACCAATGGTAAATACTTATCCTAACCGCCTTTAAAGTCTCAGGACACGTAGTCTTAATAAATCTTCAAGAGTTTGAATAGTCCTCTCTCGATTGTCCGTCTGCTTGAGGATGGTATGCCAAATCAATCGTAAATTGCGCTCATAGCTTTTTGCAAGCTAACCCAAAATCTTGAAGTGAATCTTGGGTCACGATCCAAATCTATGGATACTAGTATGCCATGCAACCTCACAATCTCATTTACGCATATACTAGCAAGACGCTCAAGGAATAAGTCTCCGTGATCGGCAAGAAATGAGCGTACTTGGTTAATCTATCAACAATAACCCAAATAATATTGATGCCTTGAGAAACCGTAGGAAGACCCGTAACAAAATCCATGGTAATGTGTTCCCACTTCCATTTCGAATCTCAAGTGGTTGCAACGGACCCTTAGGTACTAGATGCTCGCCTTTACACGCTGACAAGTTAAACACATCAAGATAAACTTTGCAATCTCTCTCTTCATATTGTTCCACCAAAATGTATGTCAAGATCACGATACATTTTAGTACTTCCAGTGATGGATTGCAAATGGTGTATCAGTGTGCCTCCATCATAATCTTGTACTTCAAATCGAGTCGTTAGAACACAAAGTCTAGAGTGGACTCAAGTATTCCTTCTTCATCGATTCTCGCTCCTAATAGCTCCTTCTTGTACTTTCTTCTTCATACGCATGATTCCTGCCTGCTGGCTTGAGCAACCTTAACTTTTTCTATTAAAGTCGGCTCTATGCGATACTTGACATCATCGCACTCATTCCCCGCATATGATCTTCTACTCAACGCCGTACGCACTACCACGCTCGCTTTTCCGTGATGGTATCAATAGTGGTGGTCGTAATCTTTCAACAACTCGAGCCAACGTCGTCGCCGCATGTCGAGTTCTTTTTGAGTGAAGAAATATTTAAGGCTTTTATGGTCCGAATATATCTCCACCTTTCCCCATATAGATAGTGCCTCCATATCTTTAAGCGCTGAAACGATCACGCTAACTCTAGATCATGAGTAGGATAATTCCTCTCATATTCTTTTAAGTTGTCGCGAGGCATAGGCTATGACTTTCCCACGCTGCATGAGAACACATCCTAACCCTTTGCCTCAAGCATCATCAGAGATAACAAATCCATCCGAACCAGATGGTATTGTTAGAAACAGTGCCAAATAAGTCTCCTCTTAAGCTCTTGGAAACTCTTCTCGATTCTTCGCTTCCAAACGAATTTTTGTATCCTTCCGAAGTTAGCCGAAGTTAATGGAGTAGAGATTCGAGAAAACCCTTCCACGAATCTCCGATAATAACCAAATAGACCCAAAAAGTTACGTGATTTGGCCACCGACTTTTGCTGTCTCTAACTTTGATTGCTTCAATCTTCACGGTCCACTTGATACTCCATGTTTTGACACCACGTGCCCAAGAAATGCTACTTCCTCAAGCCGTAACTCGATTTCTTCAATTTGGCATATAGTTTGTTTTCACGGCCTTTTCGAGTACCAAATAAAATGGTGCTCATGATCTTCACGACTTTTGGAATATATGAGGATGTCATCAATAAAGACAACAACAAATCGATCCAAATATTCCTCAATACTTTGCTCATCATATCCATGAAAGTCATAGAGCATTAGTTAATCCAAAAGACATGACTAAGAATTCATAATGCCCGCACCGAAGTTCAAGGCGCCTTTTGAATATCCTCGCCTAATCTTCAACGATGATATCCGTAATCGAAGATCGATTTTGAAAAAATTGTGCCCTTGCAATCGGTCAAACAAGTCATCAATACGAGGTAGAGGATACCTATTCTTGATGGTGACATGGTTCAATTCCCGATAGTCAATACAAAATCGCATACTCCCGCCTTTCTTCTTTACTTAATAAAACAGAGCACCCCAAGGAGATGTACTAGATCTAATGAAACCGATGTCCAACAATTCCTCAGAAGTTGGACCTTTAACTCCTCGAATTTCAATAGAGCCATTCGATATGGGGTTTTAGAAATGGGCTTTGTACCGTGTTCAAGATCAATAAAGAATTCAACTTCATGTTCGGGGTAGACCGGAAGTTCTTCAGAAATACGTCGTGAAAGTCAATAACAACAGAATATTATTCAAATTTGACGTGTCTTTATTCAAATCCATAACATGGGCTAAGAAAGCTTGACATCCATTTTTAATAAACGAATAGCTTTATGATTAGATATGACAAAGATTGATTTTAATGGTTTAGTTGCTTGAATTGCATAACAAAGTCAAGTTAGGAATATGAAAACTAACAACCTTACGAAAACAATCAATTTTGGTATGATGAGTAGTTAACCAATCAATCCCTAAAATCACATCAAAAGCAAGTATCTTTAAAGAGATAAGGTCAATGGTGTAAGGTGATGGTGCCAACTTGAATCAAACAAGATTTATAAACAAAGGATGTGATGAAAGTTTCTCCTAACTGAGTTTCCACAGATAGGTCAAAGTCTAATTTCTCCTGAGTCAAGTTTAAACGCTGAGCACAAGCAGAGAGATAAATGAATGGGTAGCACCGGTATCAAGTAAGGTATAAACTTCGCAAGAATTTATAAATAGCTTACCCGTGATCACCTCGCTTTGGGTTCCTCGATTTTGACCAAATACAACAAACGCCTTCCCGAACCGCTGACTTTGACTTTTCTCGGGATGTTTTTTGAGTCACCGTCCTCATTGAACTAGGTTTCGCTATCGTACAATCTCGAGCGATATGTCCTTCCTTTCCACAATTATAGCATACCTTGAACTGTAGGGAAATTTTGACCGATATGTCCTCTTTCCGATTTATAAGATATGATGACGGTGGTCGTTTCTCCCCTAGAACCGCTTCTTGTCGCCAAGCTGCTGCCTTCATACGGTCGTTGTTAAATCTCCTCTTTTTAAAATTTCCTCCCGACTCGCTTCTTCTATTTTTACGGCTATGATTACCACCAGAGTGGTTACCATTTTTGTCCGTTTTTTTTCTCCGCCGGTTATCGTTGTTTTTCGCTTGACCGCTATCTCCGCATAATCCTCGATTGTGGATCCCTCATTTGACCGTACTTACATTATCTCGCCTAATAATTGAGCCCTCGCTTATAACATCCTCATAGAGAGAAAATTTATGAGAAATGAGATATCGACGATATATTACCCATGTTTCAAACCTCTAAGAAACATCCGCTTCATACGCTCCTCATTCTCCACCAAATGAGGTGCAAACATGGATAACTCAAAAACTTTGCCTCGTCAAATGAGACACCGCAAATGTTGTTTTGTTCTAACTGATGAACTCCACTTCCTTCATATGACGAAACACTTTCTTTCGTGAAAGTTGTGAGACCCCAGATTTTATCAATAAAGATTTAAATTTGACGAAATAATTTTTAATATTATGGTGTGAATTTGAGATAATATTATAGTTGTGGGTAGTATTTATAAATTTTGCAAAGTATGCAAGTGGTTATATTATATTCGATTGGCTCTGGGAATATTCTATTTAACAGGAATATTCGTATAACTACCAATCATCAGGTGGACCCCACAATAAATGTAATTATTGTTTGATCGAGAAAACGACAAAAATATTTTATCAAAATAACTATGAAGTTTTACCGCTGATATCGCTGAACTACTCTAGTAAAGTAAAAGTACAAGAATACGTGTGGTTGCATAAGAAAGACACCTGTATTGATTATCGATGCTTATGTGAGAAGTCACCGGTTTGATTCCATTATCACGATTAATAATATGAATTATTATAATGATAATGACGCTTTTGTTTTATTCGTATTATTAACGTAATAAAATGTAAAACATCTTTTTATATAAAATGTAATACTTTATTAAAGTTATTCTATAAATAGTAATATATTATATTTTATTATACGTCATATAGTGTTGCATAGTGTTTTGCATAAGTGTTGCATAAAGTGTTTGCATAGTAAATGTTTCTATATAAATAGAATATATGATATTTTATTTAAAAGATTTTGTTTTAAATATGGACCGTCGATTAAAGTAAATCAATCTGACCCGCTCATGGATTAATTACTATGCATTCTATTTTCCTATAAATAAGCTCATTCCTTCATTATTTTCTTACTTAATTCATCAAACTCTAGAGAGAGAAATTATAGAGAGAAGCTATAGAGAGAAAATTTATAGAGAGAAAGAAGAAGAGTATTCGGTACTTCACTACTTTGATATCCAAAGTCTCTTTTACTATTAAGGGATATTATTTGTTGTACTTCTGTAAGGGGTATTATTCTTTCTTATTCATGAAGAGAACTTCATTATTCCATTCATTATTATTCTCGTTGAATAACTCAGTAAAAGTGGCATACCCTATACATAACCTCGTATACGCCAGATACCCTATACTTGGTGAAATCCTTATATTATTCTATTCTTATTTATTCTGTTGAATAACTCAGATATACGCTTAATCCCCTATACTTGGTGATCTTCTTCATTATTCCATTCTTTATTATTCTCGTTGGAATATCCTCGTCTGTGTTTTTACACCTTAACCGGTTCCATTGTTTATTATTCCGCATTTATTATTCTCGTTTGAATATCCGTTCCGCATGTTTTATATCGACCCTATCTCGGTTCCATTGTTTATTATTCAATCTTTTATTATTCTGTTGATCATCCTCGCTTGCGGTGAATTTCACCGACCGTTTCCGTTATTATTATTCTATCGAATAACTCGCTCATGCGGCACCGCATGCATGGTGATTTCTTTTGTTATTCCATTCTTTATTATACCCAAATGGTTAAAACTTTGACTTCTATACTCCATGAAATTAGTAGAATATCCTTGATATTTGCGTTTCATCCAAAGATCTTTTCATGGAAATATTCTTCTTCGATCATTCTTGAATTTTACTCTACAAAACAAAGATCATGTCGACAATTTGACGTTAATAATTCTTGGATTAAATAATTCTTGAACTTGTTTTATTGAATTATTATGTCATTGTCATCATCCTCATGTTATATTATGTTATCTTCGCTTACGTGCATAGATGAACTTAGTATGATTATGACTGGATCATTCGGTAGATAATCACGGCTTGATATAAATGATGTGACAAAAGTCCTCAAAGGGCTGTAATGCAAAGTTGATGGATAGTTTTTGGTATGATTATGACCAGGGTGATTCTAAGATAGTCATGACCATTGATAATTTGATGAAAATCCTCGACCGTGGTATGTGGATGATTAGATATTGTGGTTTATTCATTAAACCTAGTCTTAGTGATAAAAATTTATGAAAACCTTTTAAAACCTAAAAGATAGTAGACTTTTATTTTCTACTTGACTTTTTTAATGGATTGCACATTCCACGCAGCTTAAACCGTTTGTCTATTGTATTTTATCGCTTAACACTCGTTGAAGGCTAATGATAATTTATTCTCGCATTATCTTAGTCATAATATTTCTTATCGAGCTAGTTGAGCTCACCTTTCTTTTTCATTGTTCTCTTCGAAATGAGAACGTAGCCGGGACTAGCCTGGAACGGAGTGTAATGGTCCGCATGATAAGATTAGTAGTCCTCACTATTCTCATTAAATAGTGTGACAATAAATTTAATGAGGACTTATTCTAAGAGTGGATATTATCTAGTAGACAATATTTGTATTCAAACTTTTGCTTTATGTCATGATTACACACCATACGCTATATATTAAGTTTGTATTTGAATTTATGTACCATGTAAGTGGCGACCCAAGATGGGTGATGATACCTAATTTTGGGGGCGCCACAATTGGTATCAAAGCTTAGGATATGATCCCCGCCAAGATGTGAGATAAGAACTAGGAGGGAGAGACGGAAATTCTTCGCTAGTATGACCTACCTAAGTTTATTTGGTATTTAATTGGCTCACGAGTATAGGGATAATATGTTGCATGTTAATTAACCCTTGTTTTGTGACAAAGAGTTTGTATTTAGATGTTGTGAATAGGGCTCTTGCTTATTGAGCGCGATAATGAGTCACCAACCAAAAGGTAACGACCAACAACACGATAATAATCATACCGGCCAGAATTCACCATCTAACAATGATGACCATCGTGGGAGAAATTATCATGCTAAGAATGGTAACCACTTTGGGTAATCATGGCCAAGATAATAGAAGTGGAAATTTCAAGAAGAGAAGGTCATTTAGCTCGATTTTGTCGTGCACCAAAGTCAAGTCCAAATTGGACTATGGGCACCAAAGGCGATACGGATAAAACAAACTCGGTGGTTTCATGAAGAGCGTTTTTCATGACTTCTTAAAAAGCAAGTGACTCGAAAGTTAGCACGGTTAGTTAATTATAAATTCTCACAAGTCTATACCTTATAAGATAATTTGTTCTACCCATTCTTTTATCTCGCTTGCTTTATGCTCAACATTTAAATTTGACTTCGAGAAGTTAGACTTTAACTTATCGGTTGAAACTTCGTTGGGAGAAACCTTCATTACCTCCACTCGCTTATTAATCTTGTTGTTTCAAATAAACACTTTCACGCTACTTCGTCGATATTATCTCTTTGAAAATATTTGCCTTTGATGGTATTTTAGGAATCAATTGGTTAACTACTCATCATTCTTTTCGTAAGGTTGTTAGCTTTTATATTCATAACCAAACTACTAAAGTCAATTATTATCATATCAAGCCATAAGTAAAGAGCCCTGAACCTTTCGTTGTTGACTTTCTTGTGTGGAATGCACCGCCGACTTTCTAGAGGCGACGTCGTGAATGAAGATGGCAAGTTGATAGGTATCATTGTGAGGTGCTATCTGTGTTAAGGGATGAAGTCACAGCTGGTATTAATGTGACGTATTATCCAAGTCTTGACGAGAGTAACAGCTTTGAATGATATTTCTATCATTAATAAATTTCTTGACGTATTCTTGAAGACTTCTTAGCCTACCCTAGAGCGTGAAATCGAATTTTGTATTGACCCCAAAGACAAAACCCATTTCTTAAACCTCAAATATTTCTTCAACTAAAAGGATCAGCTTACGTGGTTTATGATGAAAGTCATAATAAAAGCATTGACTAATGAAAATCATGGGTATTCGTGGTATTAGTAAGTTTTATGATGAGTTATGTTGGTTAGTATGTAAAAACATGAAAGTTTCTTAAAATCACAAAGAGTTGAAAATCAAATTTTGGTGAAAAACGAATATGAAATTCAATAGACCATATCTCCTATTATATTTTGAATTTTTGAATGTGGTCAAGTCCTAGAGTTAGATCTATGAGTTACCTAACTAATCCAAGTGGAATTACTGGAAAAGGTGTTGTAGATTTTGTGTGGACTGATTTTAGCAAAGGAGGCCAAAGCTGTAAATTTCAAAAATGCTACTGCCCAGAAACTTTAAGGGGCTGTTTCGGCCACTTAAATTATGAGAAAAATTCTGGCCTTTTGGGACATGAAGGTATATGGTATAAAGTATCTCCTCTCCAAAAATGAGCTCATTCTCGACTTAAAATGAGCAAGTTATGACTATTTCAATATTTAGGTTTTTCCGATTTAAAATGCTATAAACCGAGTTCTATAACTCCGATGACCATGAAATTTAAACTAGAAGCTCACGTTAACATGTGTAAGGTCCTGCCAAGATTTGGGAATTTTTGGAGTTAAACTTGAGGTAGCTAATTTCTTAAGGAATTAATTAGAAATTGATTTTTGAAAATAGTAAATGAATTTTAAAAATTCCGAGAAAAATATATTTTCATCATGGGACTATATTATGCTAAATTCCAGAAAAAGAAATATTTTTGGGACTGATTTGGTATTTTTCATGAAAATAGTTTAGTTACTTAACATATGAGTTAAATATGTTATGTGAAGTAACAAAGTTGAAAATAGGATATTATGGCTAGAGAATCCTATATAGAGTATATGTATATTTTTTGAGAGATTTGATAATTGGTGATGATATCTTATGAGTATGGCATTTTGAATGATTAAATGCATTATATGGTAAAACGTAAACAATTAAGATAAATTGTTTATAAATTTAAGAAATGATTAAAATATTGTTATAATATTAATGATATTAGATTATGAGATTATTAAGTGATTGATAACATGGGGATATTCTTGAATCCTCGGATAAATTATATTATAAATGTTTAATATTTATCCTTTATCTCATTCGATTGATTCTTTATATCATTATCCTCACGCTTATATTATGTTGAAAGTAATTTGTGGCCTGTAGTGCATAGATGGACTTGGTATGATTATGACCAAGGATTGTTCGGTATAATCATAACCGTAATTGAAAACACAATTATCTTTTGCCGTAGTGCATGGATAATTTGTGGTCGTGATACTAATGAATACACAATTATCTTTTGTCGTAGTACATGGATAATTTGTGGTCGTGATACTAATGAATACACAATTATCTTTGGCCGTAGTGCATGGATAATTTGTGGTCGTGATACTAATGAATACACGATTATCTTTTGCCGTAGTGCATGGATAATTTGTGGTCGTGATACTAATGAATACACAATTATCTTTTGAAGTAGTGCATGGATAATTTGTGGTCGTGATACTAATGAATACACAATTATCTTTTGCCGTAGTGCATGGATAATTTGTGGTCGTGATACTAATGAATACACAATTATCTTTGGTCGTAGTGCATGGATAATTTGTGGTCGTGATACTAATGAATACACGATTATCTTTTATTGTAGTGCAATGGATAATTTATGGTCGTGATATAATGAATACACAAATTATCTTTGGTCAGTAGTGCATGGATAATTTGTGGTCGTGATACTAATGAATACACGATTATCTTCGGTAGTAGTGTATGGATAATTTGTGGTCGTGATACTAATGAATACACGATTATCTTTGTAGTAGTGCATGGATAATTCGTGGTCGTGATACTAATGAATATCCTCGGCCCGTAAGCGTGGATGATTTCGATGATATGGATTAATTATCGAAATGAGTCTCAAAGAATGAAATATTAATTCATGGATGTGGTAAAAGTCATCTTTGGTCAGTAGTGCATCGATAGACTTGGTATGATTATGACCACGGATTATTCTTGGTATAATCATGACCGAATTGAAAACACGAATATCCTTAGCCAAGAGTGCATGGATAATTCATGGTCGTGATACTATTAAGCTAAGTCTCAAAGATTATTGGTTTTATAGCTTATATATCTTTGGCCGTCAGAAGTGCAAAGATGAATTGTTAATGAATATCTTTGGCCTGGATTGCAAAGATAAACTTAATATTTTCAACGATAAAGGTATTCAAGGTATCCTCACCTCTTTATCATATCGTGTATGCACCCTAATTTCGAGGGCAAAATTCCATAAGGAGGGAGATTGTGAGACCCCAGATTTTATCAATAAAGATTTAAATTTTGTCGAAATAATTTTTTAATATTATGGTGTGAATTTGAGATAATATTATAGTTGTGGGTAGTATTTATAAATTTTGCAAAGTATGCAAGTGATTATATTATATTCGATTGGCTCTGGGAATATTAGCAGGAATATTCGCATAACTACTCAATCATCAGGTGGACCCCACAATGTAATTATTGTTTGATCGAGAAAACGACAAAAATATTTTATTGAAATAACGGCGGAAGTTTTACCGTTGATATCGCTGAACTACTTTCAGTAGTAAAAGTACAAGAATACGTGTGTGGTTGCATAAGAAAGACACCAGATTGATTATCGATGCTTATGTGAGAAGTCACTCATTTGATTCCATTATCATTTATTAATAATATGAATTATTATAATGATAATGACATTTTGTTTTATTCAGATTATTAACGTAATAAAAATGTAAACATCTTTTTATATAAAATGTAATACTTTATTAAAGTTATTCTATAAATAGAATATATTATATTTTATTATGCATAAGTGTTGCATAGTGTTTTTATAATAGTAATTGCATAGTGTTTGCATAGTAAAAAATGTTTCTATATAAATAGAATATATGATATTTTATTTAAAAGATTTTGTTTTAAATATGGACCGTCCGATTAAAGTAAATCAATCTGGACCGCTCATGGATTAATTACTATGCATTCTATTTTCCTATAAATAAGCTCATTCCTTCATTATTTTCTTTTAATTCAATTCAAACTCTAGAGAGAGAAATTATAGAGAGAAGCTTATAGAGAAAAATTTATAGAGAGAAAGAAGAAGAGTATTCTGTACTTCACTACTTTGATATCCAAAGTGTCTTTTTACTTCAAGGGATATTATTTGTTGTACCTGTAAGGGGTATTATTCTTTCTTATTCATGAAGAGAACTTCATTATTCCATTCATTATTATTCTCGTTGAATAACTCGTAAAAGTGGCATACCCTATACATAACCTCGTGATACGCTGGCATACCCTATACTTGGTGAAATCCTTATATTATTCTATTCTTATTTATTCTCATTGAATAACTCAGATAATGCTTAATCCCTATACTTGGTGATCTTCTTCTCGTTATTCCATTCTTTATTATTCTCGCTGAATATCCTGCCTGTTCTGTTTTACACCCGACTCGTTCCATTGTTTATTACTTCCGCATTTATTATTCTGTTGAATATCCTATCGCATGTGTTTTACATCGGACCGGTTCCATTGTTTATTATTCAAAGATTTATTATTCTCATTTGATCATCCTGCTTTGGTGTGAATTTCACCCGACCGGTTCCGTTATTATTATTCTATTGAATAACCTCGCCTATGCGCGGCACCGCATGCATAATGATTTCTTTTGTTATTCCATTCTTTATTATACCCAAATTGGTTAAAACTTTGACTTCTATACTCCATGAAATTAGTAGAATATCCTCGATATTTGCGTTTCATTCAAAGATCTTTTCATGGAAATATTCTTCCGATCATTCTTGAATTTTACTCTACAAAACAAAGATCATGTTGACAATTTGACGTTAATAATTCTTGGATTAAATAATTCTTGAACTTGTTTTATTGAATTATTATGTCATTGTCATCATCCTCATGTTATATTATGTTATCTTTCTTTGCTTACGTGCATAGATGAACTTAGTATGATTATGAGCAGGATCATTCGGATAATCACGGCTTGATATAAATGATGTGACAAAAGTCCTCAAAGGGCCTGTAATGCAAATGATGGATAGTTTTGGTATGATTATGACCAGTGGGTGATTCTAGATAGTCATTTACCATTGATAATTTGATAAAATCCTCGACCGTGGTACAGGGATGATTAGATATTGTGGTTTATTCATTAAACCGAGTCTTAGTGATAAAAATTTATGAAAACCTTTTAAAACCTAAAAAGATAGTAGACTTTATTTTCTACTTGACTTTTTTAATGGATTGCACATTCCGTCAGCAGCTTAAACCGGTTGTCTATTGTATTTTATCGCTTTAACATCTGTTGAAGGCTAATGATAATTTATTCGCATTATCTTAGTCATAATATTTCATCGGGCTAGTTGAGCTCACCCTTTCTTTCATTGTTCTCTTCAGAAATGAGAACGTAGCCGGGACTAGCTCGGAAACCAGAGTGACGGTCCGTATGATAACATTAGTAGTCCTCACTATTCTCGTGAGATAGTGTGACAATAAATTTAATGAGGACTTATTCTAAGAGTGGATATTATCTAGAAGACAATATTTGTATTTAAGTTTTTATGTCGTATGTTACACGACGCTTGTATAATTAAGTTTGTATTTGATTTATGTACCATGTAAGTGGCGACCCAAGATGGGTGATGTATACCTAATTTTGGGGCGCCACAAAAGTATTTTCATTAAATAGTTTCAAACGCTCTCCCAAGACATGCCGAAAAGTACTGGTGAATGGGTACGCTTCACGACTCCACCAAGAGTCCGCCTTCGCCACTTTAACATAAAGGTGGCGAATGGAACCTTCGTTCTCCTGTGCATCCCAAGGCATCGAATATCTTGGTAATTTGCTTGACCCATGTTTCCGCCATTATCGGATCTAGCTTTCCCTTAAATTCGTGGTCCCAACTCTTTGAATCGCTTGGTCAGTGACAACCCGTGAATTGCTATCATTTCCTCCTCAGATTTTGAACACGAGTCTCCCTCGCGTCGATTTTTGCTTGAACTACAAAAAGTTTCTAAACATCCCCTCGCTCATCATCTCTTTCGGTGGTGTTGTTCACAGAGGAACATTGCCAGTCATTGCATGTTCTCCTAGTTGGTGAGTACAGCGTCTCCACTCAGCCTCATTTCCAATGTTAATATTCTCAATTCGACATTCTCAAATCCGCCATAAAACAAGGGTTAATTAAGGAAATCAATATATCACATAATATCCTTATATACCGACCAACTAACAAATAAGCTTAGGTAGACACACTAGCGAAGGATTTACTCGCCTCCCTCCTAGTTCTATTCCCCGATCTCCGCCAGAGATCATATCCCTAAGCTCGATACCAACCGTGACGCCCCCAAAATAGGTATACATCACCCATTCCGAAAGTTGTCAATACATGGTACGTAAACAACTACAACTTTATTATTACAACAAGAAATTGTGAGTTTGAATACAAATATTATCTTCTAGACAATATCTATACTCAAATAAATCCTCATCACATTTATTGATACATTATTTTACAAAATGGTGAGGACTACTAAACAACTCTCTCTAACCTTCATTCCATACCCCGACTAGCACTCGCTATATTCTCACCTCCCGAGAAGAAAAAAATGGAACAAAAAGGAAAAGGTGAGCTCAACTAGCCCAAGAAAAATATATTATGACTAAGATAATATACAACAAATTATCATTAGTCTTCAACAGGAAAAAAAATCTAATAGAATACAATAGACAACAAGTTTTAAATCAATATTCGCAATGAAATAATAATTCATTAGAAGAGTTAAGTAGAAATACAAACTACTATCTTCTATGTATGAATTTAAAAGTTCACCGCTCATCTTTTATCCCCGTAACATCAATCAATATATATCTGAATCAAATATTCATCTTTGCACTACACAGCCAAAGATATTCATCACCGGTCATGTTCATCTAAACACTGCTCATCTTTGCACTACTGGCCAAAGATATTCATCGAAATCATTCATCTTTTGCACTACTGTGCCAAAGATATTCAATAATATCATCATTTAAGACCGAGGATGATGAAAATATATTTTAAAGAAACGAATCCAAAGGAACAAAATGACAAGGATTAAGGATTAAGGATTAGTACTTTGTTTTTATCCATGTCCAAAAATACCTCAAAAATAATCATAGTGGTGTAAAATTCAAGAATAATCAAAACACGGATACAATCAAAGCTAGTATCCACAATAGATATTTTGGGACGAAAAGGAAAATTTTCATTTTTTTCGATGAATAGTGCCATATTCATGAATAATGCATCAGATATCGTGAATAAAGGCCGATAATGTGAATAGAATAACTCACACCAAAAGTTCCAAATTTGATAAAAACTTGATCAATATTTCAAAGATAATGATATTGAAGAAATAATATCATTACGAAAAAAAAATAATATCCCTTACCTCACAAAGACAAAGATTTCTAGTTGAAACACCCCTGATATAAAGATCATGACTTGAACTTGCAATCAGATAGCAATACTCAAAATATACTCAAAATACTCACAAGAATACAAGAATACGCTCGATATAATATAGAGAGAAAACTTCAGTTTAAATTGTGATTTTGAATTCTAACCTAAGCACCCTATTTATAGGAAAATGCTTAAACACCAAAGTAGAAAATTTATTAAAATATTAATATATATATATAATCTTCACGCACACCTTTGAATCTAAAATTCAAGAATTGAACACATGCCTCACACATAAAAAAAAATGTTTTTTGTAAAAAAAATATTTAAAACTTCAAAAATTAATTATTTTGGAGCTTCAGAACTTCAATAATTCATAATAAATAGCCCTTTTGTCAGAAAATTCGAATCTCCCATCTTTTTATAGAAAATTCAATTCTCTACAACTTTGCCGAAGAAAGTTTTTCCAAATTCCAAATAGAAATTGACCAAAATCCACAAACGGGCGATTTTACAGACTATAATCAAATTTCAGTCAAGAAATGGGGTCCACCGACACATAAAACATGCTTTAAATATTTTTGGTAACAAAAATACTCATCCTCCACATATACTCATATATCCCACATTCATCGTAAAAATATCACCATTATTATATTATTAAAATATAATAATATATTTAAATGAATTATTTTATCGTAAAAAGATAAAATTTCAATTTTCAACAATTGTCACATTAAAATTTTAAAATCAATATTATTTTTCATCATATGAATCAATAATTAATTATTCACAAATAATATTACGTAATCACAATATTGACAATCGTGTAGTTTCCAAGAAAGAGGGGCTTTCCAATAAGAATTTCTCCTTATCGCACGCAATTAGGTGACCAAACCTCTCCTTAGATGTAACTTTCTAAACATTGCCAATAATGTTATCTAATAATATTATTCAGATAATATGAATTATTGCTTCGATAATGAAAATATTGTGTAATGACAATTATCAAACAACAAAGAATATAAAATATTAACGCAACAATTATTAAATCAATAAAATAATGAATAGTAATTATCGTAACCATTATTGAAAAGTGTCTTCTTACGTAAGAATCAATAATTGGTGCAATACTGTAAAGCATCGTGTGTTTTAACCAATTTAGTATTTTAACAAATTAATCTGTGAATAACTACGCCGTTATTTTTAAACAACTTATATTTGTCGCTTTCTTCATCCAATCACTTTCCGCATGGGGGGCCCACAAAAAGATCATACCGTCGCATTTAATATTCCCCGACAAAGAAGAATATTCCACGACCAAACGAATATTCTCCGACAACAATGAATATTTTATAACCACTTGCTTATTTTGAATATTTGTGTATTTTACCCATAACTATCCACATTAATCAAATCAACCCTTACTATTTCAAAATAGAGAAAATTAAATTTCATTAATAATAAGTTGGGGACTTACATGAAAGACTTGGGGATTGCAGATATAATATTAGGAATCAAGATTTCTAGAACATCTTATGGAATTATATTATCTCAAACTCATTACATTGAAAAATACTTGAAAAGTTTAATAAGTATAATATAATTCTAAATAAGACCCCAGCTTGATATAAATCTTCATTTAGCCAAAATGGAGGTAATAACATATCTCAACTAGAATATTCTCGTATAATAGGCGCTTTTAATGTATGTCATGAATCATCTTAGACCTGGATATAGCTTATTCAAGTAAGTAAGCTAAGCTTCTGATATACGAGTAATCCGTAAAGATCATCTTGAAAGCTATTTTGAGAGTTTTGGGATATTTAAAACATACTCAAAACTATGGACTGCACTATACAAGATATTCAGAAGTATTGGAAGGATATACTGATGCTAATTGGATATCTGATACTAAAGATTCAAAATCCACAAGTGGATATGTATTTACACTTGGTAGTGCAGCGGTGTCTTGGAAATCATCAAAACAAACGTGTATTGCAAGGTCTACAATGGAATCAGAATTCATTGCATTAGACAAAGCTAGAGAAGAAGCTGAGTGGCTTCATAATTTCTTAGAGGATATTCCAAATTGGTCAAGACCTGTGCCAGCTATATGTATACACTGTGATAACCAATCAGCGATTGGAAGAGCACAAAGTCATTTATATAACGGTAAGTCATGCCATATACGACGAAGACATAATACTGTTAGACAATTGATCTCAAATGGAATTATCTCAATTGACTATGTAAAGTCAAAAGATAATATTGCGGATCCGCTTACGAAAAGGTTTAACAAGAGAGCAAGTGGAAAAATCATCGAGGGAATGGGTTTAAAGCCTCTCGCTTAAATAAGAGTCGCCATAGTGGCAACCCAACTTAGGTGATCGGAGATCCCAAGATCTAGGTTCAATGGGCAAACCGAACTATGTAGTACTCAAGAAAAATCGAGGAGATATTAACTCCTAACCATTCCTATTATGAGACAAAGGCACATCCGCCTTCGAGAATTAGGATAAGTTACGCTTTTAATGACTTTTATATCTTGAAATACGTTCAAGTGGGGTATTGCAGGATACTCTTGATAGAAGTCACCTCGTGAGTAAGAAGGCGTTCGCTTCTAAAGTATATTCCGTTCTCCTGCTCGCAAAATCCTGCCCGCTCTGCTTTTTCCCTGCTCCATTCTTTGTGTTGAAAAAGTGCACTGTTTCTTCATTTTCTTCTTCAGTAGTACACGCATCATTACTATAGAAATAATTTCTATTTCTATTTACATGCATCATTATTGAAAAGTTCGGTACATAACATAAATTTTGGTTCGATGAATTCTTAATTTTGTAATGCTACTAATTAAGAATTGAAATCCGTTTTATCTTGGGAAAGCAATTATTCAATTAACCCTTAGCATCTGTGGGGGGAATAAATTTGCTTTAAGGAGACTTTGTGAATTCAAAGGACTCGAATTTATTTATTAATATTTTCTGTGTTATATTTATATAAAATCATGTTATATTTTTATCATAAATATATATATTAAATAATACTATATATTACAGATAACATAAGACAGGGTTGTGTGCATTCACTTGCTGAGTATATCTACGGGAACTACCTATATGATCTTGGAGTTGATTTAAAATATAATATTCACTTGGAGACAGTGGAGATAGTTATATGTTAAGAGAAGACTCACCATTGAAAAGAAGATGATAGTAATCTTCTCGTTTTTATTTGGGGTCTATTGGGTCAACCAAGGATAATTCTGTGGCCATATGATATCTATTATAACCTGTACGCATGGCCTCCTATGTGCATTTACTCGTTTCCTTGAGCACTTCCCAAAGATTTTAGTTTCTAAAACAGTCTTTGACTATACTTTTATGTAAAGTACCATTGTAAGGTTGTGGTCGAGGCACCATGAGAGTTACATACATTTGTATTAAAACTCACACTTAATCGTGGGTCGATTCTATCTGACTGACTCAACAGATTACATAAATAAATGTTGTAGATTTAATTTTTGTACCATGTATCCAAGTATTCGTAATGGATGATGTATACCTAATTTTGGGGGTGTCACATCATATCTCTTATATTATTGATTCAATTATTATCGCAGTATCATCTGTATAATATGTTATATTATTAAATAAATAATTGAGACGACAAGTTATAATATTAATGATTAATAATTGTTGAAAGATTAAATATGTGTTGATTAAAAATAAAATGATTTGTGGTAATATTTATTCAATCCTTGATGAATATAAAGAGTCTATTATGAGACGTTTGTGGTAAATTTGGTTATTCAATGGGGGCCCATATGTCATTATCTAAGAGTCTCTTTCGCCAATAGTAATTACCTTTACCAGACGTCAAACCACTTGCCGTTTCATATTACAGGCGTCGAACCAATTGTCGTTTCACATTATAGGCGTCGAACCAATTGTCGTTTCATATTACAAGCGACAAACCACTTTTCTTTTCACATCACCAGTCGTCAAGCCGCTTGCCTTTTCACATTGCAAGTGCTAAGCTAGAAATCTTCTATAAATAGAGGCCTAGGTCTTCATTATTTTTCATGAATTCATTCAAGCTATAGAGTGAGAAAGTATAGAGAGAATAAGAGAGAAAGAAGAAGAGTATTATGTTACTACACTACTGCAGTATTCAATCTCCTACTGATGTAAGGGGTGTTATTTATTTTGTATTCATGAAGAGAACTTCCATTATTCCATTATTTATTATTACATTGGAATAACTCATATACTGCCGCTACCCTATACTTGGTGGAATTCTTCACTTATTTCGGTCTTTATTATTACATTGGAATATCACATGCATGCGTTTCTGTTTTGGACTGGTTCCATCTTTTTATTATTCTATTGGAATATCCTATGCATGCATTATGTGGGACTGATTCCATTCTTTATTATTTTGTTGGAATATCACATGCATGCGTTTTACTGTGGGACACAGTTCCGTTATTTATTATTACTGTTGGAATAACTTTTGCACATGCGCGATCTCTATCATCGCGTGCATGGTGATTTCTTTTGTTATTCCATTATTTATTATACTCGGTTGGTTAAAACTTTGACTTCTATACTCCATGAAATTAGTGGAATATCTTTGATATTTGCGCTTCATCCAATATCTTTTCATGGAAATATTCTTCTAAGCATTCTTGAATTTTACTCTACAAAGCGATGTCATGTTGACATTTGGACGTTATTGGTTCCTGGATAAATTAATTCTTGAACTTGTTTTATTGAATTCTTATATCATTGTCATCATCCTCATGTTTATATTTTATTGAAAGTCATATGTGGCCTATAGTGCATAGATGGACTTGGTATGATTATGACCAAGAATTATTCGGTGTAATCATGACCGTAATGTTACAAATAATGTGGTAAAAGTCCTCATTGGCCCGTAGTGCATTGATGGACAGTTGTTGGCATGATCATGACCATTAATGAATACACAAATATTCTTGGCCCGTAGTGCATGGATAATTGTGGTCGTGATACTAAAGAATGTCCTTGGCCGTAGTGCAGGGGTGATTCGATGATGTGGATTATTTATTAAGCTGAGTCCCAGCGATAAAAGTGATGAAAAACCTTTTAAATCATAAAAGATAGTAGATTTTATTCTCTACTTGACTCTTTTAATGGATTGCTTGTTCCTTGCAGATTAAACTTGATGTTTGTTATATTGTATCAGTTTAACACTGTTTAAGGCTAATGATAATTTATTCTGCATTATCTTAGTCATAATATTTCTTACTGGGCTAGTTGAGCTCATCCTTTCTTTCACTATTCTCTTCAGGAAATGAGAATATAGCTGGGACGAGTCGGGGAACGGAGTGATGGTCCTAGATGGTGCATGAGTAGTCCCCACTATTTTGTGATATAGTGTGATAATAATTGTAATGAGGACTCTTTTTGAGTTTGTATACTCTCTAGTAGACAATATTTGTATTCAAACTCACAATTTATGTTTTGTCGTATTGTACACGACAATTATATTATTAAGTTGTATTTGAATTCTGCACATTGTATCTAGCGACTCAAGATGGGTGATGTATACCTAATTTTGGGGACGTCACAGTTGGTATCAAAGCTTAGGGATATGATCCTTGGCTAAGATGTGAGAATAGTACTAGGAGGGGAGAGACGGGGAATTCCTTTGCTAGTATGACCTACCTAAGTTTATGTGGTATTTAATTGGTCGGTCAGAATTTAGGGATATTATGTTACATGTCAATTAACCTTTATTTTGTGGCAGTATCTAAAAATGACATCCGAGAATGTTGAGAATAGCAATGGAGCACGAGCGATTTGTTGATTCACCACATATCAATAATCGAGGATAATGTGCATCGAGAAGGCGATAATCCTCATGCAAACAACAACAACGACCAAATGATGAATGATCAAATGTTCGGAGGCTTTATACGATTCATGCAACAATGAGGCGAGCGGCTCTGTCCAAAATGTAGGTGGAAACACTTTGGAAACTCTTGGGCGGTCACCGCTAAGCAGTTCAAGGAGCTGGGACCACCGGAGTTTATTGGAGAGCCAAAACCACTTAAAAGGCGGAAGCATGGATAAAGCAGATTACTAAGATATTTGATGTCTTGGGATGCTCAGGAGAGCAAAAGGTTCCTTTCTTGCGCCTTTATGTTGCGAGGAGAGGCGATTCTTGGTGGGAATCGGTAAAAGCGTACTCAACTGCCGCCGCTAAAAAATATCTTGGGAGAAGTTCGAAGAACTATTCAACGACAAGTACTTTCCGAAAGTATTATCGTCACATGAAGGAGGTGGAGTTCATCAAGTTGGAACGAAATAATATGGCCAGTGTCGCGATCTGAAGAAAAGTTTGCCGAGTTGTCGGTTTTGCCCCACTTGGTGGATATTGAAGAAAGAATGACGCGGATGTTGTTAAGAGGTTTGAAGCCAGAGATACGTCAACATCTTATTTCTCATAAACTGTGTTTGTATTGAGATGTTGTAAATAGGGCTTCGATTAGTGGAAGCGCGATAATGAGTCAACGCAACCAAAAGAAGCGGTAAATAAAATGATAATACCAAGGTGAGAGCGATCATCGAAGCGGTGACAACAAGTGTGGAGGAAATCAACGCGGGCGAAGTGGTAACCACTTGGTGGTAATCGAGGCAAAAATAATAAGAATGGGCATTTCAAGAAGAGAGATTCAACAATGATGGAAAGATGTCGGACACAAGACACGTCGTTAAGGAAGGAGAACGACCACCTATCATATGCTTCAAATGCGGAGGGAGGGCACATCGGTCAAAATCTGCGCGATGCCGTCAAAATATGTTATAATTGTGGAAGAGAAGGTCACTTAGCCCGATTTTTCATTCACCAAAGACAAGTTCAGCTAGGATGGAGGCACCAAAGTAGTCCCGAAAAAGTCAAAACCGGTAGTCTGAGGAGGCGTTTGTTGTGACCTCCCGAAAGCAAGGAACCCGAATGAGGTCATCACGGGTAAGCTTATCATAAACTCTAGCGAAGTCTATACTTTATTTGATACCGGTTCTACCCATTCTTTTATTTCTCCTACTTGCGCTCAATGATTAAATTTGACTCTGGAGAAATTAGACTTTGATTTATCTGTGGAAACTCCGTTGGGAGAAACCTTCATTGCATCCACTGTTTATAAGTCTTGTTTGGTTTAAATTGGTACCCTCACATTTCCTGTCGATCTTATTTCATTGAAAATACTTGCATTTGACGTGATTCTAGGGATTGATTGGTTAACTACTCATCATGCAAAAATTGATTATTTTTGTAAGGTTGTTAGCTTTCATATTCCTAACCAACCTATTATGCGAATTCAAGCGACCAAACCATAAAATCAATCACGGTCATTTCAAGCCATAAAGCTATTCGTTTATTAAAAAACGGATGTAAAGCTTTCTTAGCTCATATCACGATTTAAACAAAAATACGTCGGTTTTGAGCGATATTTCTATTGTTAATAAATTTCTGACGTATTCACGAAGAACTTCTGGCCTACCCCGGCGTGAAATTGAATTTTGTATCGACCTTGAACACAGTACCAAACCCATTTCCAAAGCTCCATATCGAATGGCTCTATTGAACTTGAGGAGTTAAAGACCCAACTGCGAAATTGTTAGACATTGGCTTTATTCATCCTAAACGTCTCCTTGGGGTGCTCTCTGTTACTATTAATTGAAGAAGAAAGATGGGAGTATCGACTTTGTATTGATTATCGGGAGTTGAATCATGTCACCATAAAAAATAGGTACCCATTGCCCGCGTATTGATGACTGTTTTTGACCCGGTTGCAAGGAGCAAATTCTTTTCAAAGATTGATCTTCGTTCGGGATATCACCAATTGAAGATTAAAACCGATGACATTCCAAAGACGGCTTTCGAACTCGGTTCGGGCATTATGAATTCTAGTCATGTCCTTTGGATTGACTAATGCTCCTGCTGCCTTCATGGATATGATGAACCGAGTATTCAAGGAATATTTGGATCACTTTGTGGTCGTCTTTATTGATGACATCCTTATTTATTCCAAAAGCCATGAAGATCATGAGCAACACTTGAGGCTGACACTCCAAAAGCTTCGTGAATACAAGCTTTATGCCAAATTGAAGAAATGCGAGTTCTGGCTTGAGGAAGTAGCATTCCTTGGGCACGTAGTATCAAGTCATGGAATATCTGTTGACGTGCAAAGATTGAAGCTATTCAAAGTGGGGAGCAACCTAAATCGATGATCAAAAATCGTAGCTTTCTCGGTTTAGCTTGGTTATTATCGGAGATTCGTGGAAGGATTTTCTCGAATCGCTATACCATTAACTCGGCTAACTCGGAAAGATCTGAAAGTTCGGTTGGAGCGAAGAATGTGAGAAGAGTTTTCAAGAACTCGAGAGGAGACTCATTTCGACACCTGTTCTGACAATACCATCTGGCTCGGAGGGATTTGTCATCTCTGATGATGCTTGAGGCAAAGGGTTGGGATGTGTTCTCATGCAACATGGGAAAGTCATAGCCTATGCCTCGCGACAACTTAAAGAATATGAGAGGAATTATCCTACTCATGATCTAGAGTTAGGCGGTTGTTGTCTTTTTGCTTAAAATTTGGAGGCATTACTTGTATGGGGATAAAGTGGAGATCTTTATGGATCATAAAAGCCTCAAATATTTCTTCACTCAAAAGGAACTCAACATGTGACAACAACGTTTGGCTTGAACTGTTGAAAGATTATGATCATACCATCGATACCATCTGGAAAAGCGAGCGTGGTAGGTAGCGCATTGAGTAGAAGATCATATGCAAGAAATGAGAGTGCGATATTGTCAACACAAAGGCCCATTTTACGTGACTTGCAAAGGATGGAGATAGAGTTAAAGACTCGGGGACCCGTGTGATGATGGTGAATATATGAGTAGAACCAACTTTAATCGATAAAGTTAAAATTCTCCAGCTACGAGACACGGGAGTACGATGCGTATGAGGAAGAAAGTGAAAGAAGGTGCTATCTTAGGAAGCAAGAATCGATGAAGAAGGAATACTTGAGTCAACTCCGGACTTTGTGTTCTAACGACCACGATTTAAAGTATAAAATCATGATGGAGCGCACTGACACACCATTTGCAATCCATCTGGGAGTACCAAAATGTATCATGATCTTAATAAATACATTTTGGTGGAGCAATATGAAGAGAGATAAGCGTTGTTTATCTCAAGGTGTTTAACTTGTCAATGAGTTAAAGCGAGCATCAAGTACCAAAAGGTCCATTGCAACCACTTGAAATTCGAGAATGGAAGTGGGAGCACATTACCATGGATTTAGTTCTGGGTCTTCCTAAATTTTCTCAAGGCGTAGATGCGATTTGGGTCATTGTTGATAGATTGACCAAGTTTGCTCATTTCTTACCGTCTGAGAAACTATATACTTGAACGTCTTGCTCGTATGTACATAAATGAGATTGTAAGATCGCATGGTATGCCAAGTATCCATAGTTTACGATCGAGACCCAAGATTCACTTCACGATTTTGGGTTAGTTTGCAAAAAGCTATAGCACGCAGACTTACGATTTAGCTTCGGCATATCATCCTCCTCGATGGACGGGACGATCGGAGAGGACTATTCAAACTCTTGAAGATCTATTAAGACTACTGTGTCCTTGATTTCAAGGAAGTTGGGACAAGTTCTTACCATTGGTGGAGTTTTCCTACAACAGCAGTTATCAAACAAGTATTGGCATGGCTCCATTCGAAGCGTTGTATGGAAGAAAGTGTCGTTCTCGAATCTTTGGGATGAGGTGGGTGAAGCAACGTTGTTGGGGCCGGGAGTTGAGTGCGTATGACTACGGAAAAAGATTCAAACGATCCGTGACGTATAAAAACCTCACAAGATCGACAAAAGAGTTATGTTGATCTTCATCGAAAGGATGTGGAATTCGATATAGGAGATCATGTGTTGTTACGTGTTGCTCCATGGAAAGGAGTTACGAGATTTGGAAAGAGAGGAAAGCTCAATCCTCGATTCATCGGCCCATTTTAATCCTCGATCGAGTAGGAAGCGTGGCTATAGACTACGCTACTGCTGCCAAGTATGTCTCGTGTTCATAATGTTTTTCACATATCTATGTTGCGTAAATATGTGAAAGACCCGAACCACATTATTAAGTTAGAACCAGATGAGATAGAGGAAGATTTAACGTATGAAGAGTTACCTGTTAAAATCTTGGATAAGAAGGATCATGTTCTACGCTCTAAGGTTATACCTCAAGTCAAAGTTTTGTGGAGAAACCACGATGTGGAGGAAATGACTTGGGAGTTAGAATCGAGATGAAGTCAGGTATCCTCATCTCTTGACATACCGGTATGTACCCTAATTTTGAGGATGAAATTTCATAAGAAGGGGAGGTTGTAAGACCCCACTTTTATGAATAAAGAATAATTTTCTCGAATTATATTTTTGAATATTATGGTGTTGATTTGATATAATGTTATAGTTGTGGGTAATATTTACAAATTTTGCAAAGTAAGCAAGTGGTTATATAATATTCGATTGGTGGGGAATATTCTTTTTGTTAGGGAATATTAAATGCGGCGGCACAATCATTGGTGGACCCCATGGCGGAAGTATTATCGTAGTTAGAAAATGACAAAATTATCTTTCTATAAAAATAACGGCGGAGGTGTTACTGAATTAAAAGCTGTTGAACTACCCGGTAGTAAAAAAATGCGATGTCTGGCGTGGTTTGCGTAGTAGCACACGGTATTGATTATTGATGCTTACGTGAGAAGTCACTTCGGTTATACTCAATTATTACTACTGATAATTCTTGCATCATATCTCTTATATTATTGATTCAATTATTGTCACAATATCATCATATAATATGTTATATTATTAAATCAATAATTGAGACGACAAGTTATAATATTAATGATTAATAATTGTTGAAAGATTAAATATGTGTTGATTAAAAATAAAATGATTTGTGGTAATATTTATTCAATCCTTGATGTATATAAAGATTCTATTATAAGGCGTTTGTGGTAAATTTGGTTTATTCTATGGGGCCCGTATATGTCATCATCTAAGAGTCTCTTTTGCCATAGTAATTACCTTTACCGGACGTCGAACCACTTGCTTTTCATATTACATTCACATTACGATCGAACCAATTGATTTTCACGTTTCATTACGTTTCACATTCTGGGTCGAACCAACCACTTGGTGTTTCACATTTGAAGGTCGAAACCACTTTTCTTTTCACATCACCGGTCGTCGTCCGCCGCTTGCCTTTTCATATTGCAAGTCTTAAGCTAGAAATCTTCTATAAATAGAGGCCTAGTTCTTCATTATTTTCACGAATTCATTTAAGCTATAGAGAGAGAAAGTATAGAGAGAATAAGAGAAAAGAAGAAGAGTATTATGTTACTACACTCTGCGTTATTCAATCTCCTACTAATGTAAGGGTGTTATTTCTTTTGTATTCATGAAGAGAACTTACATTATTCCATTATTTATTATTACATTGGAATAACTTTGTATCTGTGCAGCTACCCTATACTTGGTGAAATTCTTACATTATTCCAGTCTTTATTATTCTATTGGAATATCACATGCATGCGTTTCTGACTTTCACAGTTCCGATCTTTATTATTACATTGGAATATCCTATCATGCATTTTTCTGTGGGACTGATTCCATTCTTTATTATTTTGTGGAATATCACATGCATGCGTTTCTGGCCGGACTGGTTTAGATTATTTATTATTACATTGGAATAACTTTTGCACATCTTGATCTATCGCATGCATGGTGATTTCTTTTGTTATTCCATTCTTTATTATACTTAGTTGGTTTAAAACTTTGACTTCTATATTCCATGAAATTAGTGGAATATCCTTGATATTTACGCTTCATCCAATATCTTTTCATGGAAATATTCTTACGAGCATTCTTGAATTTTACTCTACAAAGCGATGTCATGTTGACAGTTTGGGCGTTATTGGTTCTGGATAAATTAATTCTTGAACTTGTTTTATTGAATTCTTATATCATTGTCATCATCCTCATGTTTATATTTTATTGAAAGTCATCTGTGGCACATGTAGTGCATAGATGGACTTGGTATGATTATGACCGAGGATTATTTGGTGTAATCATGGTAGTAATGTTACAAATGATGTGGTAAAAGTCCTCATTGGCCCGTAGTGCATTGATGGGCGGATTGTTGGCATGATCATGACCATTAATGAATACACAAATATTCTTGGCCCGTAGTGCATGGATAATTGTGGTCGTGATACTAAAGAATATCCTTGGCGGTGCAGGGGTGATTCGATGATGTGGATTATTTATTAAGCTGAGTCCCAGCGATAAAAGTGATGAAAAACCTTTTAAATCATAAAAGATAGTAGATTTTATTCTCTACTTGACTCTTTTAATGGATTGCTTGTTCATTGCAGATTAAACTTGATGTTTGTTATATTGTATCAGTTTAACACTGTTTAAGGCTAATGATAATTTATTGTGCATTATCTTAGTCATAATATTTCTTACTGGGCTAGTTGAGCTCACCCTTTCTTTCACTGTTCTCTTCAGAAAATGAGAATATAGTTTGGACGACGAGTCGGGAAGCGGAGTGATGGTCTAGATGGTGCATTAATTAGTAGTCCTCACTATTACGTGATATAGTGTGATAATAATTGTAATGAGGACTCCTTTTGAGTTTGTATACTCTCTAGTAGACAATATTTGTATTCAAACTCACGGTTTATGTTTTGTCGTATTGTACTGCGACAATTGTATTATTAAGTTGTATTTGAATTACATACCATATATCTGGCGACTCAAGATGGTGATGTGATACTACTAATTTTGGTTTTTTTTGCGAAATAACAAAAATATTATGGATGTTTTAGGTGTATTATGTATCAAAGTTTTAATATTTTTTAAAAAAATTTATGTGTATTATATGTGTGAGTTGTGTTAGTTCCCAGTAGGCATAATATAGATCTACAAGGGGGGTTGAATAGATCCTTTTTAAGTTCAAATACTTTTCTCATTTTATTTTGTATAGCTAATGATTTAGCATATGACAAACATAAGAATCTTTTCAAGCACATCGGAATAAGTAAAAGATCTCCTTCATTGATATATTCATAATCATACATACATTGTTCTTAGAGTTAGTTTGGTTGTAAGCAGTTAAAACATACATATCAGTTATAGCAGTTAAAGTACATAATGTAAATGACATAAAGTAAAAGACACAAGGGGTTTTAAGTGGTTCAGAGACACAAGCTCCTAATCCACTCTTCTGCTTTCAACTAGCAGGATTTCCACTAAGGAAGGACAGTTTCCTGAATCACTAAGATTCCTTCACGGCCAACAACCTTGGGACTTCAGTTCACTAAGACCTCTTCAAGGCCAGCAGCCTTGGAACTTCTCTAGTTCTCTAGGAACTCTTCAAGCCCAGCAGGCTTGGAACTTCATTTAGTCCCTCCGGACAAGGACCCCTCAGGCCCTGGCTTCTTGTTGTTGTTGTTGTTGTTTATTGTTATTGTTGTTGTTGGTGTTGGTGCTGAGCTACTAAGATGTCTTTAGGCTTGATCATCTTTTGTACTTAGCAGCTTAGTGTGATCCTCTTTGCATACTGCTTCAAGACTGGACCACATCATCTTTGGTGCATCTGATCTTCTTCTGTTCTGCTCATCTTCATGTAGTATCAGCTGTGCACCATCACCATTTCCTGAATCCTTCTTAACATGTTGGCAGACATGGTTCTGCACTTGCTCTGCTTCAGCTTTGGGTTCATGGTGAATAGTAGAGTGGCTCTCAGGATCTGCCTTGTGCTTTGCCACTCTTCTGAATGCTATCTTCTTGTCCTTCTCGGCTCTTAGCTTAGATGCCAATTCAAGTGGCATTCTCATCTTTGTTGAGTGAAGCTTTGGTCTGTTTAAGTCCTTCTTCAAAGATGCTTCACTTCCACCTTCGTAGTCTCACTGTCACTGAGACTTGTTCTGTTAAGCTTAGGTGGAACTGGTAGAGTCAACGTTAGCATTCTACCAACTCAACGATTCTGCAACATCACAATCATCAG